>CM062816.1:1831812922-1832412922 GCA_031772625.1 Pinus tabuliformis | reverse complement strand
CATCGTAATCCCTTCTTCTTTATCTAAATGTTCTAAACACAAAAATCATTAATACACAAAGTCCACCAAGTTTTCCGTTTTACCAAAGGGTAGTGACAACTTGCAAAACATATAAAATATTCACCAAAATAATCAGATATAAAATACAACACAATTCTCAACCCAAAATATCTCTTGATGCATTCCTAGATCAAGAAAGAAGCTACACATAAACAATATGACATTGAATAAATAATCACATTGCAATGTCTAAATCCATAATGTTCATTTAATGGGGCTTTCTTATATGAAGGTGCATATTTGAGTAACACATGGAATTGTTCTCTTTGCTACCAAAAGGTTAATGCATTTTGGTTATTGTTGTAGGCAACATCTTGACCAATAAAATTTCATTGATTATTTGGGGGGGTTTCTATGGATGGCATGGTGACTTGTTGAGAAGTTGAAAAAATGGTTTTGTCTGGTTTCATCACCATATCTAAAAAAGTTATACATAATATTTGTTTGTTTCTTCTACACGTTTCCATTATTTTTTGTGCCTTCATATATAAACCCATACATTGAGTACTTAGTAATCTGGCCTATTTATTTCATTTGAGGAATTTCCTCTCATAATTCATGTTGTTTGTATATTTGTGGAATATCCTTCATAATATATAGAGGAAAATAATGCATTGTGTTATTAAAAACACCTTTTGAGTAATGATTCACAACATAAATATTTTGAACCAATGAAAAATTTTGAGGCTTGAAAGTAGATAAATTTTGAAAATGTCTAGAGTTAAATAGTTTGCAATTTTATAGGAATGTTCATTTAAAATATCTATTCATAGTAGAGAGAACATTTGTTTTCAAGCTGCGAGTGATTCAAATCCTCAGACTATATGGATAAAGAGAGCCATTCAAAAATTGATACACATGTCGATCATTCATGTAAGGTACCCAACCCCTTAATGCCTGATTAGGTTTGTGGGGTTTGTCTAGATCTAACCTTCAAGATTAATTATGAATATGGGGATATCAAATTTCCTCTTACTTTAATCACCTAAAAATACATTTCTAATATAATCATTGTCTTCATCTCATCAACAACTTCCCAACAATATCAATTCATTCTATTCTGAGTTTCGAGCACAAAGTTATGTCCACTTGAAGATTATCCTCCAAAGCCACATCAACATTCATACTATAACACATTTCTAATACATGGCAACCCTTGGCCACATGTCATTCCTGCACTAGTCCATGTTCACCAACCTAGATCACTAGTAGGTAAATCGACTATCGACCCTCATGCAAGCATTTACCATTTAAACTTGCATGTCCAAAAATCCATCTGACATGACATGGGATATCAAACATTGGGGTCCGACCTCTCCATTGAATTCCATTACCTGACAAACTTTTGAGTTTTGTTTGTACCACCAACTAGTCCCTAAACTAGATCCAGTTCTACCACATATGATATCAAGCTGTCATTTGATGAGGCCCAACATTTTCATCACTCGAACCTCTCGGGGTCCAAACCTCTCGGTAGTCGATCTCTCGACATGCCAGTATGTCGATAGGTTGACATCATAGTCTCCCTTCAATTACCACCTCAATTCCACATCATATCCATGTCAAAACCACATCATCTCCACATCAATATCATGTCAACTCCACATCACCACCATGTCATCTCCACAATGTCAACACCACCTCATCTTTTGTGACGTTAGGATCCCTTATCAAGCTTGGAATTTTTGGGGAAATTCCCTGAAATCCTTGCCTTTTATCTGAGTCTAGAACACTGACATCTGTCACTACCCTTCATCAGTTGATGACAAGAACCTCTCTCACAATAAATGGGGTTTTGGGTCTCCTTAATACCAAGGAATCAACCCATTGCAAAAAGGTCCACTTTTTGATATCCTGATTCTTGATGCCCAATCAATGGACTCATATTGATGAAAACATTCTCGTTGATTGAAAAACATGTTGACGCCTATTAGTATTGGGAGTTCATAGATGTTCACCCTCAATTGACACCCGATCACCTGATTACCTAATCCCATTTGATGATGTCCCTAACTCTCCCTCTATGTTAACTAATAGAGTTTCAATTTTTGTTCGTATCAAGGTTTCCGCCCAATTGGCTCCAATGCGCTCCTCGAATATTAAAAGCAGAAAATGTTGACGCCAAATAACCAATGGATCGATATCCCCTTCCAATTGGCTCTTTTTCATGGCCTTTGTATTGGCCATATGACCAAGGGCTAATACCTTGAACTTCAAATTTTTCTTCAACTTAAAATAAAAGGTTTGATCCTAAATCTTAAAGGGGGTGACAATTCTCTAAGGCTCGAAAGGGATTCTAGGCCTATTCTAAAGGCCTGAGATATACTATGATAGGGTTGTTGTTTCCCTCAAAATATCATGAAGACTTCATAAGTCTTGTTCAAGCTGCAATAACATATCAAGGTCACTACCTCTAATTGTCGGGTGTGTGTTATATTCTTTCCACGACTAGCCCCACACGCGAAGTCGGGGGGTTAGAGGGTGGGTGGTCAGCACCCCCTTCGTTGCGCCAGGCACAATGGGGGGGTCACAGGGGGGTGGTAGCCCCCCTCTATGGGGTCCGGGGTAGTGCTCTCGCCATTGTTTATTTTTTATTTTTAGAATTCGTTTGCATGTAATTATGTATAGGGTTAAAACCTACACTAATCACACATATTTGAAAAAAATAAAAAAAATATGGCCTAAGGCCACATACTCAACTTCACTCAGCTGAAGAACTTCTCTTGCTCACTTAAGGCTAAAACTCCCTAATTTATGCTTCTATTTTTCTCACACATAGGTAACTAGTAGCTTGGCCTTTCCCATGAGGAAACCAAAATACCTACAAAGTGGATGACCTTCAAGTCCTCTTATACTCAACAAAGTTGCAGTCTTTGTTGTTCCATCCCATAACTAGTTTGGGCAAGGCCGACCACTCCCACAAATTACATGAAGGGATTAAGCTCCAAATCAACTTTGCACTATTATTTACAATTATATATATATATATATATATATATATATATATATATATATATATATATATATATATATATATATATATATTCCTTACAAAGAATATGCCCTCAAGATATATTCCCATGCACATAATTTATCCACAAGATGAAATAACAACTAGAGACCCAACATAGTATATCTTTGCTTATCCTATTATTACATTATACACATGAAATTAGCATAGCCACATTCATGATGTATTAAACAATATTCATATCATACACTCCTATTAGATATTCACAATATATATTAGACCATTTCTACCACCAAGTAGTATAATCATCATAATAATATTCACGAGCCTTGAATAATAGTTTCATTTCATTCATAAGAGATAAATACACTTATTTGATATGCTTAAGTTGTTGGTAATTGAAAAAGGGTGAGCCACTCTCCACCCAACCTTAGGCTCAACTACATTGCAATCCTTCTTGCAAATAGCCACCCTTAAGCCAGATTCGATGCCTTAGAGGAAACTTCACTCATGAGACACTCAAGGTCACAAATCAAGTAAGGAACATGAAGGCCACTCTCCTTCACTTAAAGGGTTCAATAATTTCGCTTCAATGCTAAATGTTTAGAAACAACACTTCATTACAATGCTAAATGTTTAGGAACAACACTTCATTACAATTCATGGCTTATGATGTTTTATGGGAAGCAATTCTCTTTGGTTTTCCTCTTGTTACTTCCATGCTATTTTCTATTCTATGCATTTCTCCCTCTCTATTACGTACAAGTTTCATTATTCATTTCCTCTTCCGTTGGGTCTCCTTGTTGATGGGATTACATGGTACGTAGCCCATACCTTAGGTAGTTAGGTATCACTTCCCTATTCATCATAAATGTTGGCAGCTTGGGTAATTCGACTGCCGCATAAGGAGTCTAGTCAATTAATTTAGTTAGGAAGTTTTTCTTGACTCCCCCTCACAACTTTCCTTAATGAAGATTCTTGTATAGGCATCAAAATCTATGTAGGTTGCACTATTCCTCAGTTTCATCAATACATGATAAAGTCTGACATGCTATCCATGTTGATTATCTAACATTAATAGTCTTAATTACATTTACAAAATATGGGTAGTTAGAAGGGACCTTATAGTTCAACCATGGACACAACATTGTTGGTAACTAGGTCTTGTTCAATGTGTTAAACTTATATGAGTAAGGTGCAAGTATATTTAAAGAGACGTAGTTGAAATATTTGTTATTGTCTAGTTTATTGAATTTTCTAGTTGAATGAAGTGATGTGCCAAGAGTTACAATTATTGAGCTAATAATTACCATTCAAATTGATTGAGTTAATGGGGTTGTTGACATCAATTGCTTTAGGAAATTGACTACTAATTCTTTTGATTTCCTTTTGAAAATGATGAATGATTGAATCCATGGGTATTCCCAAAATCTCTAATTTGCAATTGCAAATAGACCCAATTTCCATGTGGAATTACTATGTACATTGTTGTTTGGATTGTATTGAGTGATTGTGGAGCTATTTGTAATATAAAGGTTATCTTTTACCATTGATATGGTAAGAATTTTTGAGAATAATGATTGGGGGTTGTGCATGTTTTAATGAGTCTTAATATAATATTAATTCAAAGCATCCCTCATTTCAATGTTGATAAAGTGTGATAGACAACAACCTTGACCTCAATTGTGTGTGTGTGTGTGTGTGTGTGTGTGTGTATATGAGAGAGAGAGAGAGAGAGAGAGAGAGAGAGAGAGAATTCTAGATGATAATACTCATTTGAAATATTGTCTACTTCAATATCATGATTCCTTGGTTTATGAGTAGCTTGACTCCATGTGCATATTTGAAAGAAAAGCTTATGATTATAAGCAAGATCATACCCTAGTACAAGACAACTTCTTTTGAAAAAAATGTGTTATGAAAAAATCGAACTATAAGGAAAACACTCAAATCATGTTTGCCATTCATAAAATAATCATGGAGAAAATGTTGAGCTTAGTTGAGACATGGGCATTGGATATCATTAAATGAAAATATATCATGGAAATTCTGTACTTCAACGATTTTGGTATGACGTTTGTAATAGGTTGGTCGCCTTGAACTTTTATTCACTCTATGAATTTCATATTTTTAAAAGAACTTAATAATTAACACTCAAATGCCATACACCAATCAAATACTAATTATACTTGCACAATGGAAAGTTACTTTTGAAATGATTATTTTATAATTGCCTATGGTTGAGATCCATAAGGTATGCACATGATAATAATGGTTTCCTCGACAACTACATTGATTCATGCATGCTAGTTACAAGTTTGATTATAGGACTAATAGTCACACATATAGATAACCAAAGTAGTGAAATATGTGTCACAATAATGGAAACCTTGGATTGATAATTCATTTTATGGAATATATGTGAGGAGGATCACACCGTTTAAAATTTGATTGAGATTCACACTTTTGTACAATCCTGTGTGGCTCTGCATAAACATTATACTATTTAGATCATCATATCAACATACAATATTGGATGGATTTTGGTTGGATGATGTTTGTGCGTTAAAGATAAAAAATATCCGTATAAAAAATAAAAAAGAGCAATGAATCTCTGGTCATATAATAATAATTTGAACTAAAGATAGTTTGTATTGTGAGTCTCAGGGTCAACTTCATTTCTTGAAGTCAAAATAAGATTCAGTTGGATTCTAATAATCGTTATGGAAGGAAGACATTAATAACCAATATAGTTACGATTTGCTCCGCTCCTTCAAATGAATTCTTCCACAACAAGGAACAAGAGGACATGGACCATCTAATAACATGACATGGAATGTCTAATTGCAAAGTGGATTTGGTGGTGTACAATTTGTAAGACGATTTCTAACATGAGTAATATGGAGGTAAATTGGGGCCAACATATCTATAACTGTCAGTCAATGTATTTGGAGTGGTGGTCGTAGTGAGAGGACCAACAAACCCGACAAAGCCCCATGCTGGATATCATGCCTAAGCTATGAGGTTTGGTGCCTAAGAATTAGACGATGAAATCAAGTTCAAAATTAGATTCAGTTGGATTCTAATAATTGTTATGGAAGGAAGACATTAATAACCAATAGAGTTATGATTTTCTCTGCTCCAAATAAATTCTTCCACAACAAGGAACAAGAGGACATGGACCATCTAATAACATGACATGGAATGTCTAATTGCAAAGTGGATTTGGTGGTGTACAATTTGTAAGACGATTTCTAACAGGAGTAATATGGAGGTAAATGGGGGTCAACATATCTGTAATTGTCAGTCAACATGTTTGGAGTGGTGGTCGCAGTGAGAGGACCAACAAACCCGACAAAGCCCCATGCTGGATACCATGCCTAAACTATGAGGTTTGGTGCCTAAGAATTAGACGATGAAATCAATTTTTATGGTCATCCCACAATATTGACGAATAGGAGTGAATCAAGAACCACATCAGGGAATATATTGAACTAGGGGAACCCCTTATGACATAATAACAAACTTGTATATTCTTTACTCATTTTTATTAAATTTTAAATAATATAAATTATAATTTTTATTATGTCAAATTGTAATGTATTTAGGGGGGATAAGATGAAGTACCTAGGGAGGTGCCCAAGGGGATAATAAATGTAATGTGACTATAATAATGTAATATACCCACTTCGTAATTAAAAGAAAATAATATAATAATTAGAAGTATTTGAGATAAGGCCCTTGGGAATACTCATGATAAAATATATTTACACATGATTATCATTGTATGGGAGGTGTGTTAAATTGTATTGTCTTGTAAGAAATATGTTCTATAGAGTGCTTCCTTTCACACTAAGTATATAATGGTATTACCTTATCTTAAGCATTATTCTCTATAGTTTTTAGTGTTGTTCATGACAAAAATTTGAATTTTTTTTATGTTTTTATATTTATTTTGTAAATTTTATAATAAATCCTCTTATATTTTTAAAGTTTAATTGAATAATATTCTATAACAAAAAGTATAAAAGATTACATTCCATTTCATATGTATCACTTAATAAAATTACAACTATAAAATATATCTCTAATAAATAAAATAATTATAACACACTTTTTATAATCATAAAATATATATATATATATATATATTTTTTTTTTATATAAAATTTTGAAATATGTAAAATTTTACACCCAAAAAAATAATAAAAAAAATAAAATAATTTATATTAAAAATTTTAGAATACAAAAAACCTACCATTTTAAATATCAACCATCTGAATATTTTTTATCACAATTAATATATACTAAATTTACAACACACATCAAAGTCCAAAATCCAACAACTCCCACCAACCAAAAAGTTCACATATCCCACCAACCAAAATAATCGGCTGAGGTATACAAAACCATGTAGTGGAGATTAACCATTGAATTCCTTCACATGTATAAAAGGTCCAAATAATAGGCACCAACCAGGTTCACCAACAAAGCAGAGTTCAGTTATGTTGTAGACTTGACCTACTTCATGACAGTGAAAGACTATCAAGCGAGTTGGTAACAATATATAAAAAAGGACAAGCTATGATTATTGGGTCAAAGGTAGCCGCTCAAACTATTCACACCAACTCTGGGAATGGCAAGGAAATCATGTTCTCAAAAAATTTAAACTGTAAGGTTTGGAGGGGCATGGTGCGTAGGGTTGGCCCCTTAACAAGCGTACATAATTGTAATTGTAATAAGAAAGCAAGCATCCCATGGACCCATCATCAACCACCCACTATGATTTGATTATGACCACCCTAAACTCTTCATCTATATATATGTGCATGTCCACACAGTTATACTTCACCCAAGGCTTCTGAAAGTTAGGCAGAAGATATAAACCCTGCCAGCTGCTGCCACAATTTCCTTTGCAGGTCAGCTCTCCGTTCTAATGCCATTTTAATTTTTTAATTTGTACTCTGGAAGGTGGAGTTGAAAAACCTTCATCATTTGTTTTGTTGCACACAAAGAATCCACCTGCACTCCACAGCACCTGTGACTGTGGGTGATCTCTATGTATGTGCCAGAGTGTGGCAGAAAAACAGTGTGTTGACTCTAGATGATGCATTGGGCATATTGAAGGTGAACATTGGTAAAGACCCATTTAAAGTGGGTCTGGAGTTACATAATTGAACAATGTATCAAATATGGAGACTCAGACATCCATGTTCAGATATGTTTGATATGTCTGTACTAGTGTCGATGTATTTTTTTGGGTACATGTAAACATTTTTGTTTGATTGGTGGGGAACTACGAACCCCAGCTTTTGATGTTTGTAAATTCGTTTATTTGATTGATTGGAAAAGAGTAGAGAATTTCAGTACCTCATCAATTCTGCAAAGTTATATTTCGGTACCTTAGTGGGGAAACATATCTTCCATGACATTTGAACATGAGTTCCCACAATGAGAACTCATTGTGAACCCGAGATCTGAACTAATGTTGGTGTTATTGTGTGAAGACATTTTTTATTAGTTTGGTCTGTAATTTTCATTGAAATATTCAATTTATGTAGACTGGTGAGGGAGATGATGCGCATCAATTTGGTTGCCTACGCTTTTGCTGTTATATGGTCAACATGTCTTAGAAGTTAGACCTGCTTCAGCCTAATTTCCTTGTCATTGATATGGTGGAAGTAGGCCCTTCTCCACAAATATTGGAACCTTGCAGTCCAATCAAATGCTATAACATCCCTCAATCCATTCCTAACTTTTGATCATCATGGTCTAGTTGTTTACGGTTTATTTCATAATTTTTTTAGATTCTAGGTGTGCACTACTTTCTGGGCATATGTGGACCAGTTCTGCAAACCCATGTTGTTTTTGTATATTAGGTTAGTATGAATACGCAATAGGGGAGATTATAAAAGAATGGCTGGCCTTATAGCTGGATACTGGTCTGTCAATATGCATTGGGTATAACAATATGTGTTACTAGTGAGTTTGAACTTTTTTCCACACTGTAATATGGACAACTGTTCGGGAAATGATTCAACTGCTTAACCCCTTTGGTCTGTACTCAAATACAGTTATATTATAGTTCATATTAATACGCTCTATTGAGCCGGTCAATGCCTCTTGGGTTCTGACTGGAGTGTTGAAATCTTATGAACTTATACAATTAAAAAGCTTCTGTCCTAGAAAATTGTCAAAATTCACCTATGATCTTGTTTGAGAGTTTATAACTTATAAGCATCCTTCTTTTGTCCCTTCAGCAGGATTCAAAGTCCTTATTCATGGCTTCCCATGTGGTTGGTTATCCCCGAATTGCCCCCAAGAGAGAACTCAAGTTTGCACTTGAATCCTTTTGGGACGGCAAGAGCAGTGCAACTGAGTTGCAGAATGTAGCAAAGAATTTGAGAGCTGCAACATGGAAACAAATGGCTGATGCTGGTCTAACATACATCCCAAGCAACACCTTTTCCTACTATGATCAGGTCCTTGACACAACTGCCATGGTTGGGGCTGTTCCTCCACGATATGGGTGGACTGGTGGTGAGATTGGATTCGACACTTACTTCTCAATGGCACGTGGAAATGCTAAGCTTCCTGCTATGGAGATGACCAAGTGGTTTGACACTAACTAGTAAGTGCAGCACTACGACTTGTAACAGGCTGTCAATACCGTGATTCTACTAAATCGATTTTTTTTTTTCATTGAGTGGCTTTAAACATAGATAATATTGTCCTTTTCAGCCACTACATCGTTCCAGAGCTGGGACCAGAAATTAAATTCAAGTACTCTTCACACAAAGCTGTGGATGAATACAAAGAGGCTAAAGAGGTCAGTATTGTTCATTTTACAACAAAAACATTTTCGTTTGAAGCAGGCTTTCTTGTGTGTCGTTCTTAGCTTCTTAATATGAAAAACACCGACTCTTTGCTGTTTGACTGAGAAAGATCCTTACATTTTCCACATTTCATTGGCATGAAAGTTTTGGATGGTGAACTCTGTGAGATTGTAGCCACTTTTTGGATGTACAATTAATGCTTGTTTTTTGGAGTGCAGATTGGTATTGAGACTGTACCTGTCATTATAGGTCCTGTGTCATACTTGTTGTTATCAAAGCCTGCAAAGGGTGTTCCTAAAACATTTGACCTTCTTTCTCTGCTTGATTCGATTCTGCCGGTCTACAAGTAAGTTTTCATGTAAAAGCCTCCTTAGCTCACAGATTCATGCGCTTGATATTGTAAGTAATGGCACAGTCTGACAATAATTTTTAATTTGTGTTGTGGTTAATTTAGGGAGGTCTTAGGTGAGTTGAAGGAGGCTGGGGCAACATGGATACAGTTTGATGAACCCTCGCTTGTAATGGACCTTGAGGCTCACCACCTGAACGCTTTCTCTAAAGCTTATTCTTTCTTAGAAGAAGTACTTGTTGGGACCAAATTGCTTGTAGAAACATACTTTGCAGATATTCCTGTTGAGACATATAGGTAAAGCGACATCCTTTGCATATGCTTATGTAGATGATACATTTCTTTGTATTGAGAAAATAAAAATCATACTGCATCTCTCTTGAAAACAGGAAGATAGTACTTGAATTCCAAAACTCATATAGTGTAGCTTTAGGGATCCAAATTTTCTAATACTCTGAAATACACTATTTGTATCATAGCCATCATTCAGTTTCTTGAAAACAGTTAGAAAGTACTTGAATTCCAAGGGTCACACGGTGCATCTTTGGGTATCTAATCTTCTAATACTGTGAAATGTACCATCTACCTCAGGACCATCATCCAGTTGAAGGCTATATCTGCTATTGGGTTAGACCTAGTACGTGGAACTAAAACACTCAACCTTGTCAAAACTGTTGGCTTTCCGGGAGACAAATACCTTTTTGCTGGAGTAATTGATGGGAGAAACATCTGGGCTAATGATTTGGCAGCATCGTTTAGCATTTTAAGGGATCTTCAAACGAGTGTTGATAAAGGTATGTGTGCACTACGCACACTATATTACCTTGTTTGGGGTGCTTTTGGACTGAGAAATAATAAATTCCATATGCTTTTCTAGTTAATCTGAGAATGCCATCTGTTTGAATTGCAGGCAAAATAGTTGTCTCCACGTCCTGCTCTCTTCTCCATACAGCTGTGGATTTAGTAAATGAGACAAAGCTTGATAATGAAATTAAGTCCTGGCTTGCATTTGCTGCACAAAAAGTACTTGAAGTAGTAGCTCTGGCAAAAGCATTGATTGGTCAAGCAGATCGGGTAAAAGATTATTGACATTTTTGGAACTTGCACTCTGTTAATTAAAGTATGTGGGAGGAAATGTTAATTGCAATTACAAGCTGGAATACATTTCCTATAGGGATGAAGACTTTGGATGAGGGTATACCTAAAGTCTAGGTTTCTGACCTCAGGAGTTGGTTGTTACATGCATTTAAAATCTGCCCTTTTCCCGTCTGAGCATTGTTTTCATACTGATGTTTTGTAATCTAGAGCATTTGATTCAAAAATCTGAGTCTATCTAACATAGTAATTTTTGGCAGGCATATTTTGCTGCCAATGCAGCTGCTATATCTTCAAGAAAGACCTCTCCTAGAGTGAACAATAAGGCAGTGCAAAAAGCTGTATGTTGACAAATGCTCTGTTTTCTATTGTTTGGCTTATTATCTCCACTTTGTTAGTTATATTGTTTTTTTTTTTTCCTTCTTGTTATCTTACAGTTATCAATATAGCTTGTCTACAAACTGTAAGCCCTTTTATTAATGAACTGAAAGGATATTTTTTCAGATCTGATTAGTACATTACCTTCTGCATTTTGTCGATGGTTAATTGGAAGCCATTAGGTACTTTATTTGAAGTGGTTTGGTTTAAATTACAGGCTGAAGCATTAAAAGGCTCTGATCACCGGCGAGCTACACCTGTAGTTGTTCGTTTAGATAAGCAGCAGAAAAAGTTGAACCTCCCAATTCTTCCAACGACCACAATTGGGTCCTTTCCTCAGACAGTAGAACTTCGCAGAGTTCGCCGTGAATACAAATCAAATAAGTATGTTATGTTGGATAGATGTCAACTTGCAAAATATATATCAAATAAGTATGTTATGTTGGATAGATGTCAACTTGCAAAATATATAGTATAAGACTTACATTAACAGGCATGTTTTACCAACCAGCATATATCCATTTTAAATACGGATCTAACATGAGCCGAGAGGGATTCAATTTGTTTATGTGCAAATTTTGTTAGGAGCATGTTTTGTATAGTTGTTTTTTTTAGATTTTTTTAAATTTTTATTGTTATGATGGACAAACAGAGTTACACATCATACTGGGCTGTAGAATGAACAGAGTTAAACATCATACTGGGCTGTAAAATGAGTCTCTAGGTCAATAATTTACCTTGTCTGTCAAAATGCATGTCTAAATTTCTGATTTGTAACAGGATTTCAGAAGCAGATTACGTTCAGTCCATTCAGCAGGAAATCGCAAAAGTGGTTAAACTGCAGGAAGATCTGGACATCGATGTTCTTGTGCATGGTGAACCTGAGGTGGGTGCTGCATTGATTTGGTTGAAATCATCAAACAACATCTATTGTTATGATGGAACCTAATTATTTGTCTTATCTCTTTCTGCAGAGAAACGACATGGTAGAATATTTTGGGGAACAGCTTCAGGGATTTGCATTCACAGTTAATGGCTGGGTACAGTCTTATGGTTCTCGTTGTGTGAAGCCACCGATTATTTATGGAGATGTCAGCCGCCCAAAACCAATGACTGTGTTTTGGTCAAAGTATGCCCAGAGTTTGACTGCCCGCCCTATGAAGGGAATGCTTACAGGTCCTGTGACAATTTTGAATTGGTCCTTTGTAAGAGATGATCAGCCCAGGTAAGGGTAACCAACTCTTCATCATAATTGAATCTCCACTTGTGATTCCCAGTTCAATTTCCCCCCTTTATCGAATTGTTAGATCCATTTCAACCTTTTAATTGAAGTCCCTTACATGTCTTGTAGGTCAGAAACCAGCATGCAAATTGCACTAGCTATCAAAGACGAGGTTGAAGATTTGGAGGCAGCTGGTATTCAGGTATGCCTTTGCAATTGGTCAGTCTAAAATCATGCCATTTATTTTCTGTATAGTGCCCTTTCGTTTAACTTTATTGTTATATATCACCGAACTACTATCATTCTGCATTCTCAGGTGATCCAAATCGATGAGGCAGCCCTGAGGGAAGGACTACCTTTGCGTAAGGCAGAACAGGCTCACTACCTGGAATGGGCTGTTCATGGTTTCCGTATCACCAACTGTGGTGTAAAGGATACTACTCAGGTTTGTTTAAACTTCTAAGATGCCCTCTTTCATCTCTTTGTGTAGCAATAATGTGCAACCAGTGGACATGAGTTGAACTGCTGTTTGGTTCTTTCGGCATTTTATACGCCTTGCAATATCAATTCTCCGTTCCACTAATATGGTACCTGTTTGTTCAGATCCACACCCACATGTGTTACTCCAACTTCAACGACATTATTCATTCCATTATTGATATGGATGCCGATGTCATTACCATTGAGAATTCCCGCTCCGATGAGAAATTACTCAGAGTTTTCCAGGAGGGTGTGAAATATGGGGCCGGAATCGGCCCTGGGGTTTATGATATACACTCTCCTCGCATTCCAGACACAGAAGAAATTGCAGACCGTATCCGCAAGGTACTGCTACATCATTTTATTCACTTGGTCGTATCAATTTGCCCCTTCACTAGTCAATTCCTGCAAGTAATATAACATGAGGTGCATTTTCTAACAAACAAAAAATAGTATTACTTAGGACTCAGGACTCAGGAGACGCCCTTGCATTATGTTTTGGTATTAACTCTTTTTAATCGTCTCCTGCTCTGCCAGTTACTCGCTGTGTTGGAGACAAACATCCTGTGGGTAAATCCAGATTGTGGTTTGAAAACCAGGAAGTATGATGAAGTTGTTCCTGCGTTGACCAACATGGTTGCATCTGCCAAGTTGCTGCGAACTGAGCTTGCCTCTGCAAAATGATCAAGAAAGCAATTCAACATCAGCATTTTAGTGCAATAAAGAGGTGGAAGAATAATTTTGGATTGCTGAATAAGGGACATATTACGGCCTCCTGTGAAGGGTTAGTTGGTTTGTGGTCTAGCGGTAGATCAGTGGAAGTTCACCATAACTACCCAAGGTTTGATTCTCAGTGCATATCATATGGCTGTACCTGAGAATCACCGAAGTGACACATCCCAGAGATTGAGCCCACTCTGGCCAAAAATGGAGAGTTTCTGTTAAAAGGAAAAGCCTTAATGTTGATGTAAAGAGACACTAGTTTTTAAAGAATTTTCAGAGTTGTCAGTTGACTAGCCTGATCATTCTTCTAAATATTTCAGTAGACATTTTTCTTCCTGCTATTACAAAAGCATCATGCGCATGGAAAATGTCTCATCTAAAGTTGTTATAACATATGGAGTTTCTCATTTCTGCATGCCTGTTGTGCCTACTATTGATATAAAAATTTTCAGCATGGTTTCTGAGTTTGTTATTTATCCTATGAATATCTTATTTTTCCTATTTTTGCCTAATCAGATTTTTGGTGGAAAGATTTAAATGATTGTGTTTTATGACTCACAAGACACATCACAAATCATATATTTAATTGAAATTTGAAAGTGTTTCGATCAGAAATATACCTTCACATAAGGTTGATGCAAGTACAGATATATCTCTGTAGACATGTTGTGAAGTGGTTTAGCTCGGATGCATTTCGATTGTGAAGTTTGATGTTATTTCATATGAGTTCTATTCTGCTGGGCTTAGTCGTGAAGCTGCTTGATTAAAACTTGTAGTCAGGCAACTAGTTGGGTGTTTACAGGATCTCATTCATCTATTGTAGCAACATGATAGAGCTGAATTCAAGAATGGAAGATTAGATGCATCTCGGGTGAGTTACAGGTTACTGAACACTTCTTAACAAGTTTTTTTTATTTTAGTTTTGCTTCAAAGAAAAGCTGATTGTTGATGGAGATAACTTGAATTATTGTGAGTTTTTAAAAACTGAAATGCTTTCTTTAACTATTAACCAATATAGTACATTTGGGGCATCTTTTATGAAAAAGGGGTGGGTTACTACGCATCCCCTACAAGCCAAAAAAAAAAGTGTTCTAGACTAAAGCCCTATAAGCTGACAGCTCTGCAAGAAGTCATAGGTGCTACTAAATCACCACTTGGCTATACAACAAAACCATAAAGCTGCACAACCAAAAGGAAGTCCACCTAGCATATAGCTAGCTATAAAGTCCATAATGACTTACCATAAAGACACAATGCAAAAGCATTCATAACAAAGTTCATAAATTCAGCAGCAGCTGGTTTAAGGCGGGGGTCATTGTCGTCCTTGGTGGTGAGTGCTATCTATCATTGGTTGGATCATAATTAGGTATATTTGTTGAAAAATCCAGCCGATCTAGTGCAAAAACCCACTAGGCAGAACCAAACCTTATGGTAACAAGACAAATGGTTGCCACTGTCACCTCAACAACCTTTCTCCTGCTATTGAGTGATATTTGACCACAAGTGATGCTTCCCTAAATCACCTAAATTATCTTCAATTACTATCGTTCAAGGTGATAGATAAGAGGTCTATAAGATGGGACAAAATACTGACAAAGCCTAGAAAGGCCTAGATATTCTATGTCACAGTTCAAGCACTCTATCCCTAGGCCAAAGAGATGGCTATTATAAGTCTATAAGATGGGACAAAACACTCGCAAAGCCTAAAAAGGCCTAGATATTCTATGTCACAGTTCAAGCACTTTATCCCTAGGCCAAAGAGATGGCTATTATAACTTAGGGTTTTATTGATTTGCAAAGATAAGATGTGCAATGTCATATAGCAGCCAATGAAAAAGGCCTTTCAAGGATAATCAACAAAAAAGAGTTAAGGCCTTCCAATAAGCATGTAGGGTCAGGGTCAGGGTCACTTCATGGGAATTTACAACTGAAAAACTTGAGTGAACAACAAATAAGGAAGATGTCAGCCCTAAAAAGGAAGGATTAGCCATGCACAATGTTAGATTTTTCTTTTACGTGATTTACTGATGCAATTGCTAATCTTATTGGCCATAAACATCCAACACAAATTCACTTTTTATGCAAAATTTTGTCCCAAAACCCTAGCGCTAGCCCTAGACATCTAGGAACCATGCTAGGAACAAGAAAAAGAAGAAGAAATTTAATAGATTTTGTCGATGATCAACACAATAATGATTAGTGGGGTTAAAATTCCATGAACAAGTTTTGATGAAGTAAAAAGGGATGACTGGGGCATCCACTTTTAAAACCTTAAACTATTTTCCTTGTTGGGGGAGAAATTAAATATAAGAAATTCACAATTAGGGTTTCCTTATAGGTTTCAAGAGAACAATTTTGCATATAATAATGGAGTAAAATTTCATAATATAATTAGCATTCGGTCATAGCATAAAATATAAACCCTTCTAGCAAAAATACAATATGCAAAACATAGAAGATAAAGCATGAAACTTACAAAATTCTCCAAGAAACACTTCTTTCGAACCTAGGAAAACATCTCCATACAAAGGACCACCTCCACAAGATTTGGCACCATAGAAAAGTGACATCTTTGCCCAAGTTGTGAAAAAGGACTAATTCACACTCTTTGCCAAATAAGAGTGATAAAATGTATGATAATAAAAATGGAATGAGGGTGTTGAGAAATCTAGGGGCAACTAATAGATGATTTCTCTTACTTTGATAATTGCTTGTGATGTATTATTACTTAATTTGATTAGCTTCTTCTTTCCTTGATTAATATTAGTGTTCTCTATTAGCGAACAAGTACCAAACAAATAAGACAAACAGGCACAAGATATACGCTATAAGCCAAGGCCAAAACCTCTCCTCTTGAGACTAAATCCCACAATAACTCTTCTCTTCTTATAGAACTTCAAATGATGAATTCCAAGACGTAAGACCCTTGTCAAAGTCCCCTCCAAGACCAAGTCAGTCCTTCCTCCTTGATGAGTTTTTCCTTCCAACAACTTCTCTAGCAACTTTGACCCCAACAACTTCTGCAACTTCGATCCTCAACAGGTTCTTCACCCCCCAGCAGTTTCTTTTGTAGAAACCCTAGCTCTTGCATGTGTGGGAAAGATGGTGATTTCTTCCTCTTTTCTCCTTCGCTTGAATTGATCCTTTCTTCTTGGAAACTCGGCTTGCAAAGTATGCCAATTGATGCCCTAACTCGACTTCTGCAATTCGGTCTTAGCTGCTGCAATAGGTGCCCTAGTTTTTTCGCATGTGTGAAGGAAATAGCCCAAAAACAGTCCAAAATTTTGCTTTCTTCTTCCTCTTCTTAGTCCTCCACTTCTTCACACCTTTTTGGTCTCTTTCTCTTGCTTGATTGAATCTCGTGTGATTGGTGAGTGTCCTTCAAGTGAGGTCGAAGTCTCTAATATATAGGCTTCTCTTCTAGGTTGAATTGCTACTTGGAGGCCAACTTGTCCTCTCATGAAGGCTGACTTGATCTTTGCTTGTTGACAAGGTCTTTGAGGGTCTATTTGACACTTATAAATTTTCTTTATGATATACAACATGCCCAAAAGGGTCTTCCATACATGACAATGACTCAATTGACTTGTTGACTTAATGACAAGCCCTAGAAGCACTCAATGGGTGCTTGGCTTAAATAAAATAACCTTGAGCATGAAATCCATGCATCAAGAATGACAATAATCAATTTCTTTTTCTTCTTTACATCAAACACATAAAAGTTATGATTACATACGTCATTATGAAGACTGAACCTAGTTACATATTTCAACAGAAGGGAGCCTCTATTTATATGAAATTTAGCAACTCTCATTTCCATTAATTTACAAGTAAAAGCCCTAACATAAGTTTTTTTGAGTGTTCAACAAGTGAGAGGTTACAAGGAAACCCCATACTGTCTCAAAAGCATAACAAATAATGCTAAAATAATCCACATATGTGGGAGAAAAGCCTCCTCCACTATGATGTCATTCTTCAAGGGAGCTCAAAATGCTACAAGTAAGTGAAAATTAGGCTAATGAGTGCCCCATACTCAAAAATATAGCTAAAATGCCATGGGTATACTTTGAAAAGTGCCTCCAAACCATAATGTCATCACCAAGGTGCCTTACGTCACCCTCTAAAGGGAAAGAGTGGCTACGTGACATCAATATGCTCAAGCATTGGGGTTTATCAATGATGTGGAAGCCCCCCATTGTCATCTCGAGGATAACCATCATTTTTTGGGCTCCAAAACAAGAAACACTCATCAAATAGCGTCAAGGCCAACCTAGAGGTGTTATGGGTCCATTTGGGCACATCTCCTATAAATCCAACACCAAGCCTCACTGACTCAACATTTCAGCATTTGGGGTTACTTGAGAGTGTTAAATACCATGCAGACTAATCATATATCCCAACGCTCTACTCTGGGTGGGTAACGCTACATCAACAAGGTCATATTTGCTCTTTAGAGTGGGTAAAAGGGCCTCTAGAATGCTACTAAGAAGGAGGATAATCATATCTCAAGAGGCCTCTATTGTTGTGACAAAACCACTTGACAAAACCCTCTCAAGATCAAGTGAAATCAACAATCATTAAGTACAATAACTATAAGTGCATCATAGTGGACCATATCTAACGTTAAGGGCACAAGAATACTTCACAAGCCTACCTTCAAATGTCTAACTAGATCAAGTCCCATAAACAAGTTTCATATGTATATTAGGGATAGTTAGGTCAATAACCCTATTAGGTGTTTTCTAGCCCCTAAGGGAAAGGGACACATTCCAAGTTAGTCCATCAATCCATATGTGTGTGTGAAAGATGGTGGCTGCAGAGTGGGCATGACTTTAGGGAAAGGTGCCATAGCCATTTGACCAGCTAATGGAGGTCCAACCTCCTTTATGTATAGATTTAAGGAGGGAGCAATCATGGAGGCATGAGTTACCCCTTTCCTCGACCTTCTTTTTCCACCCCTCTAGTGTGCCTTTTACTTCTTTGTGATTTGCTTTGATTTGGGTGCATAGCTCGAGAGCCTAAGCTTGCTTTTGAGATTTTTCCTTACCTCTTTTGGATGAGAGTTTATCACTCATTGGGATTGGGACAATACAAGAGTTCCTTTTATGAATGAAACATCATGTACTTAAGGAATTGGGTGATGGCTAATCAGGGGCGTAGAGATGATGTTAGGCTTTTGCTCACACACTAAGCAAATGTCCCAACCATATTTTGCATTTTATTTTTTCTTTCATTGTGGCTTTCTTATGCTTTTATCTTTCTTTGAGCTGCATCAACCTCCAGGGTTATGTTTCCTGGTCCTACACTCAAGGATGAGGAAAAAAGGTGCCAATCCCAATGACCAATGACCAATGACCACCAACTTGAATAATGGAGATGAATAAATGGGGAAAGATGGAAAGTGACACATATGGAAAATCTTGGACACACTATTTCAATTAGTACATTCCCATTAGTGTCCTTCCTAAAACCTGAAAGCCTCAAAGAAGGTCCCATTGGATTAGAGTCAAAGACTAACCTCCCATGTGTAGTGAGGGAACAAGAATACATTCAAGATCAATCAATTATTCAATTTTCCTCTTGATCCATATTAGTATGCCCATAAAATGGTTAAAGTATTTGTTGATGAATGACCCATATTCCTTCAAGAAGGAATGTAGGATGGGAGAGTGAGATTTTACCGAAGAAAGAAGTGGGAGATCCTAGCATCATGTTATATACCAATCATATAAGGTGGCTAGTTGGCTGATTGTTCAAGGAGGAGAATTTTTTTCTCCCATGGGTTACCCACTTTTTGGTGAGTAATAGGTACCATGGGTCACTGTCTATCATGAGCTTGATTAGCCTCCTAAAGTGGCTTCTCATTCTTAGAAATGGCCAAGGAAAGTGTAATGGCCCAAATTTCAAACACAAGGCACAAATTATATAGAGAAATTCAAATCATTACCTGATAAATGTAAATACAATTTCATTAATAATTACATTATCCATTGTTGTAGTGGGTAATGAGAACACACCTATGAGATGAAAAACCTGATTCACTTATAACCTTGTAGAGATCGAATTGATGTGTGCTAATCTTTGATTTAGCAAATCGTAGCCAATGTGTCGGGGCCAATTTTCCACCCAACCATAGGTTCATCTGCGTTATGTCTTTTTATAGCTAGCCATCCTTGAGCCTCAATCAACTACCTCTGCTAGTGAATTCCTCCTATTCCCAAATTCTTCTGAGAAAAGATTGCCTCACATCTTCCTTCTCATGTATTAAATAGAGCAACTTACTAAAAAATGGAAGGAAAATATTCATGTACATAATCCATGTGTTATTGTGCAAATTTTATTTTTATCTGAGGTTTTTCCTTAATTTGGATTTTTTCCATAATTTACTCTTACTTACCTTTATTTTTTTATTAATAAATTAGTTTTATTTATTTATTATAAATTTCACTTCATTACTTAATTAATTAATTATTATTATTTATTTCATAAATATAAGCATTACATAGCTCTTCAAGGAATTTCATTCGGAATTTAACTTTGATTATGTTATTGCTCCCTTTTTTTTCTTAATTTTTCTCCCGATATCTTCCACATCACCCTCTGCTGAACTAGTATAAGGCTAACCCATGTGACCATAGCATGCATCGAAAGTTCCCAAAAACAGTGAGTAACACTTTTGCACTTCACTACTTTCAAAAAGCCAAGCATCGAAAATTCCCAGGAAGTGTGAGCAATGCTCTAACACTTCACTACTTTCTAAAAATGATTATTGAAAATTCCCAAAGAGGTATGAACGAATCTATGAATAAATGCTTAGATGTAGTGAAATAAACCTTAAAATGCCTGAATACTCAGGTTAGTTTGCCAAATGTTAGCACTCATACCTGTGGTTCTGAGCATTGGCATCCACTGTATCATTATTGTTCATGATTTGAGTTATTGTTGTAATAATTGAACTAAAATATTTGTCATATAAATATGCTACGGGGATGACAAGTTCCACTCAGTGATGTTTCTTGGGACCAATTCTAAATATGAAGATAAACTAATTGAATATGGATACACAGTGTTAATGTCATCTTGCAATGGTTGTTATCCCCTGAAGGTTTAACCATGGTTAAAGTACACAGCGTACTTCATATGTAGTGCATAATTACAAACACCGACGATCTAGATGTGTTATAGTCATAACTGAATGCAAGCGTTTGAACTCTTTGTTGTGTTAAGTCTAAACTTATGCCAAAATTTCAATATCTTTGTTACATGGCAGTTTCAGAGTTTGTTTGACAAGAATCTTCTCTTGAATAGTTTCTTAGTTTTAATTCGAATGAACATGTTAATTATGGACTTAATATCTTATTTGATAATACTTCTGTTTCTGTTCTAAATACTGGAAATTCAAGCCTTGAATAAGTTTGTGGAAATTGGGATCACAATACCTTACAATGACAAGCATGAGGATACCATTATTTCTAAGTTTTTTTTTGAAATCAACCAATCATCTAAACCTTACAATCTGTTATAAAATTATGGGATCACATTATGTCAAACATAAGGTTTATGGATATAATATGGTTTTAATGTAGATGCATGAAGGTACTCTCTAACTTCAAATCTATCTCTTAACTTCAAATCTACCTCATGATTTCTGTTGATGATTGTTGCTTTCATAACATCACTGTAAATTGTTGACTTTATTGCAAATTGTGGAATGGTATTCTGATGATAACATGTATTATAAATACCACTATCAATTTCTCCTACACACTAGTAATACAACACTCTTCGACATTTGGCATATGTGATATTTCATAATACAATGGTGTCACTAAATTGCAAACTGGACATGCTATGAATAATTCATATGGAGGCTTATGATCTTGTTGTAGCAGCTACAACCACCCTCCAAAATTTTTCTTTAGCCTGTTTTGGAGCCTCCCTACCAACCTTCACAAAAGCTTGCCTTGCTTCATCAAGTCCTGAAGCTTTAGTGTCTTTCTTGCTCAAAGGTAGCCTGTCGATCATAGTTTGGCCTCTTCCCTTCATAGGCTGCTTACCCAGACTTGGTCCAGCTGCAAGCTGAGCAGCTTCTCAGTGAAATTTGCGCATTTCTGGAGGGAAACTAGCCTTCTCTCTAGGAATTGCGCAATTCCCTCTGACAGCCTGCTAGGCTCCAGGATTGCGCAATCCTGCCAGCCAACCCTCCCAGCAGGATTTGCGCAATTTTTCCCATCAACAGGCTATTCAACCCAGGATTTGCGCAAATCCAGGCAACAGTCAGCGACTCTGCCCAGAAATTGCGCAATCCCCTTGGGCAGTCAGCCCAGCTTACAACTAGAAATGTGCATTTTTCTCCAGCAGTCAAGCAATCGCTTGCATGTGCAACTGAGTTGATCGGTTCCCTCCAGGACCGAGGAAAACAAACTTGCATGCATAGGCTGCTTCTCCCAATGCAGCATGCAAAGGCATCCCTTGTCTCAGGGATCTATGTTTAGTAGTTGGAGGTTACATGCAAGGAGAAATTCAGAAACCTCCCACCAAGTGTCGCTTCCCCTAGATTTGTGGAATGCACGTCACAACCTTGATGTTATCAAAACTCATCAACTGGATGCTGCAGAGCTCATTCCTCACGTCAACCTTGTAGCTCTGATAGCCCACATCACATCTAGGAGCAGTCGGCACATTCAGCTCAACTATTTTGGGGTAAGCTCTCTTCTAATGCCTTGGGCTGCATTTCTGTCGCTTTTTTGTGTATTCGCTTGTGTGAGTACTGTTTGCTTGATTTCTTTGAACGCCTGCTGTCGTTTACATGTATTATAGATTGTCCTAGCTCTATTTCAATTTTTGTTTCTATCTCACTATTGTCACATGCATGAAACTATTTTGCACGGACGTTCGCCCAACCTGTGAACGACCTCACCCACATGCATGTTGATCTGTTTGCTAAATCTTCCATTCATGTTTTACATGCACTATTTATCACTTCTGCTATCACTTAGTGTCGCCATGCATTCACTGACTTACTTGCTTTCAGTTGCCCATCGGCAAGTCGGACCAACCTTGGCTCGGGCTCTGTTTTCACGAAGGTTGCATTGCACAATCTGGGAAAGGAAGGCTCACCTTCCTCTCTAGATTTGCACATTCTGGCCCAACACTGGTCTCCTATACTGAATTGTGCATTTCTGGAGGTCAATGGTTGCTTGGTCCAAAAATTTGCGCAAATATGTCCCTGGGCCAACAGTCTTTCCCTAGCTGGAATCACGCATTGCGCAATCCCAACAACCAACTGCCCAACTGGATTGCACATTTCACAGTTCCAACACTCAGTTAGTCTCCCAGCAGCCCAGATTGTGCCTTGTGCAGTCTTGGCAGTCGGTCTCCCGACCTCCTGGCTGAAATTGCACAACCTTCATGATCATTTACCTAGGTATGTTGCAAGTCAGTTCTCATGTTCATTTTGGTTTTCGACTGACAAATTGCTTGCTATGAGTGTTGCCATGTCTCCAGGTATCACAGGTGTTCATCTACCTCTCAGCAGTACAAGTACAATGGTTTCCAAGAGAGCAGAGACGAAGACACCGTTTAGAGCACGCTTGGGGATGCAGTCGATCAAGTGTCCATGGGCTTACCTACTCACAAAGACATCAAGTTGTTCATGGACAAGGAAATCAAGTAGCAGCATCACAACGAGCAACATCATGAACAACAAATGAAGGCAACATACCAAATGCAGCAAATGCAAGAGGAAGGTTGTTGACAACATAGAGACGGAGCAAAGTTGCAAGATCATGCAGATCCACTGATAATGAAAGCAACTTTGGAGACTTAGGCTATGAAGTGATGGCGCAACAGGAAGATTGCACGAAGGAAGAGGATGAAACAAAGAAGGAGTTGCATGTGTTGAAGCAGCAACTCAGGAAGAACATGAAGCTGCGCAGATAGTCCAATGAGTTGCAGAAGGAACAGGAAAAGAAGTGGGCGCAACATGCACTCGCGGATGAAACTGCACTAGTACGAGTTAAGGATCTATCCTAGCAGCTGACACAGAGAAAACATGGTGAGCAGTGTTGTTGATCACATGCCAGGGATCCAACAGCATGCATGTCGTTGAGCGCACGTATGCAATCAAACCCATTCAACACACTCACCAAGTCGAAGACAAGAAGCAAGTCCAACTGGGGCTGAACATGTACTTCGGCAAGTTGATGCGCATGACCATGAACACACACTTGAAGATTAGCACGGACACTATGCATCAGTGTGTTGTCGGTTCAACCATATCCAAGAAGACCATGCGCATGTTAGCAAACGAGTTGGATTAAGAGGCCGAACCAATGAATCGGTTGCAATGGAGGCAAGAGTTCGCTTCAACAAGATGTCACCATGAAGTGCATGCACATCATCACGGATGACCAAGCTTGGCATCAACTCACTACCTTCACCATGACAAGCATGTCAAAGAGTTGGTCTCATCACAGCGGACCGAGTGTCAGTGATGTCTTGCAAGGCTTGCTCAAGCCATGTTGTCTCACATGAGTACATGTGGATTGTAATGTTGAGTCATGTCAAGTGTAAGTCGACTGTCAATAGTTGGATGTAACAGTGATAGAGTAGGTGAAGAGTCATGATGGTAGTTGAACTGTCACAAAGCGGAATGTCAAGGGTCACCCCACCCTTTGCTATAAATAGTCCCTCATAACTCATTGTATAGGATTTTGGTCAACCAAGCTTCTACTAAGACTATCTTGAAGAAGGCTTGGACAATATTGTAACGTGCCTTGGCTTCTCCACTGCACGGAGCTAGTAAATCTCTTTGGAGGAGTAGGCAGATGTGGCTGTAACGTTCCACTGATGGGGCTAGCAGGTTTACATGGTGTATTGTATGATTGTGACTTATACTTCTTTATATAATAAAAGCCAACACATTTTCATGTATATGTTGTTATTGTAGTTGGGCTGCTTCTGTTGCCTTAATGATATATGTTGTTTAACTTACGTACTTGTATATGAGCTGATTTGTATGCAATTATAAGAATCTGGTTGTTAATGTGTTGCATATGTTGTTAATTCTGTCACCGTCCGTGTCAACTGCTCTGTCGGACATCAGAAAGACCTTTCTCTGAACCTTGTTATATCAACCGTCACACTTGTCTCAGACTGATTTGTGAGTGTTGTTCGTGTTATCTTACCTTGTATGTTGTGGCTGCTGCATCCATGTCGACTGCTCTGTCGGAAGTTGTGCATGTCCTTTGTGTTGTGTGTTCCTAGCCGAGTTGGGACTGATCCATTCCAACCTGGAACTCACCTTCACCTTCCTCTCCCTTTGAAGTGTTGTAACCTTTCATACTCATTCCTTGACTCACTGCATCAGTCACACCCTTGATACTGACAGAGTTATTTTACTTGCCTCTGTGCGGCATCGCGGTCAAGGAATTACCTTACGACACATTGCTAGGACTCCTACACCAAACGGTCTGAGATCTAATTGGGACTTCTTACCAAGGAGATCCCCTTGACATGTTGGCGGGTCCAGCACCGTCAACAGATCTTTTGCATGTTAAAAATTTCTACTACCAAAATTTGATCTAAAATAGTTTTGTGGTTTGATGCATAAATCCATGGTGATACATGAATGATTGTTGAATTACTCATAGGCACACCATGTGGTCCATCTTTCAATTGATGTGATATTTCATGAACACTTGAATTATTAAGCAAGACGATAAAAATGATGAGTGAAATCAATTTGCATGTATTTGTAATAAAAAAATATTTAAATTATTGTAAAGTGCTAAACGATATACATTATTGGTAGGTGTAGGATGGAGACCGTTCCGATCTGCAGCTATGGGTAACTTTATTTTTACCCTCTGTTACTGCTGGTACCGTTCCTAGGGTTCGCTGTCACTCCCTACTACCTGTTGCCTCCGTTTCTCTCCCACTTCTTATCCTGCCGGTTACGGTTGCCTCGATATCGCTGTAGTATGGAGGATATGGAATAAGATGCGGTCAACTACTCTATTGACCCTAATCTCGATCAACCCATCTTCCATTGACCTAACCCTACGTTGGCCCTAACCGCTCACCGTAACCTGTCTTCTTCATTTCGCACCGGCTCGCCTCCCGTGTTTACCTTACTGGGGACTTCCACCTCCAGCCTCCCCTTTGTTACCATCTCCATCAATTCTCCTGAGCTCGACCGCCCTCCGCTCTCACCAGCGACCCTCCACCTGCTTGCTGCTTGCTCCCCCTCCTCCCCGCCTTTCGAACCCTTGCCACCTGGTGAATTTTTCCACGCATCTCACCTCACTTCCCCATCTGGGACTGATCATCCAGATGTGCCCATGCAACAGCCCCCGGAATCTGGTATCCCTTCCTCCTCAAAGGCGGTAGCATCCTCGGCTTTACCTTCAGGGTGCTTTGAAACCCCGGTCGTCAAGTTTCAACACACCACTCAGTGTCTTCAGTAGGAGATCCAGGGTTCACCTGACCCTTTGCTAGACCATCCAACCACGCCCAGATTTGGTAAAAGGAAGATTAAGTGTGTGAAGGCCTCATGGAAGGATTTCACCCTCAAATTCGGAGGAGGCCTTAATATGGGTGAGGTGTTAACCACGACTGGAAAAGTTTTGGTGGGTAGGGTTAGAGGCCGAGCCTACACTGCGGAATGCCTCAGTCATTGGGTCAAAGAGATTTGGGGTAATACCTTCAAAGGCCTCCTCGAAGTACAGATACTGCCCCGAGGCTGGTTTGCGCTACATTTCTCTCTGGAGGAATACACCAACTTGGCCCTCTCTCGATACTAGCACATCGAAATGGCCCTGGTCATGTTGAAGCATTAGAGACTACTCTTCGACCTTGAATGAGAGCAGATTGGGGCCGAGCCATTATGGGTCAGACCACCTGGCCTCCCCTTGCAATATTGGTCAAAAGATGTTTTCGTCTGCATTGGGAACGTTTTGGGCACATATTTGGATTATGACAAGTCCTACATTCAATCCAGGAACAGATCTTTAGCCTGCATCCTGGTGCACCTGGACACGAGAGAAGGACTAGAGGAGAAAATCACTCTACAATGGCGGAATTTCACCATAATTCAAATCCTGGATTACGAGGGTGTTCCATTCAGATGCCAAAGGTGCCACAAAGTGGGACACCTATTCAAGGAATGCCCTTTGGTGTGTAAGGCCACGGATCCTCCTACGGGAACAGAAGGCGTGACAGAAAAGACCACTGCATCCAACTTGGGCTTGACTCCACCAGCTGCTGCGACATCGATCGGAAAGGATCCTCCATCCCTGTTATGTGGAATTTTGCATCTATGAATAAACACAATTTCCCTATATGGGTAGCTACATCTAGAACAATAGATTTAAAGTGCTTAACCTTTTACTATAGAAGATAAATAAGACAAGGGACCTACTTGTTATCTTTCAATTCCCCTTTGTCTCCTTTGTTTGGCTCCCGTCGCTCCTTCTCAAACTTAATTCGCTCGATAAGTACCTACAATCATAAACAGAGGAAAAAAAACCATTCAAAGCAAGGAATCTATCTACTATAAGCAAATGGAATCAAAAGCATTTACACATATAATCATCATACATGAAGACAAAAATATGGGAAAATGTGTAAACATATTTATTAAGTAGAAGGAAGAATTATAACCATGAAGTCCCATCCATTGTCACTCTTCTAGCTTGGGTTCCAACCAACATCACATCAAAAGCAAAACACTCCAACAACATAACAATACTTTCTTACAATCTCAAAGCTCATACCAACAATATCTCCTTACAAATTCTCAAAGTCCAGCCCCTGATCACTTAGATGAGTGCTCAATTTATAGGAAAATGATGGTGGTTTGGTCATAAATGAGGGTATTGAATGGCCTTCCAAACTTAGAGTTAGTTTCCATGGTGGAAGGGATGAGAGGATAGGAGGTTACTTAAGTTTTAACTCATTCCTCATCCATTTTCGAGCTCATAGGAGATGATAAGTTTGGGAATGTTCTAGATGGCTCAAGAAGATAAGAATATTCCCAGAACCCTATGATGATTTCACTCAATCTCGCCTAGCGTAGATCAAATTGGGCCTAAGTGCTTTGGAAATCACCCTGTCATGGGCCTGCTTGCACTGAAGCGCACTTACCCCTGTCCAAGGCTGCGCTGGTCTCTCAAGGAGGCATTTCTGGAGGGCTTTAGGCCCAAAAACTCTCAGGGAAGGAGGCATTCAAAGTGTTGACTTGTCTAGGGCATGTAGAACCTTAATTAGGGTTTTATGAGCCCCAATAGTACTGATCCAAATGATGGAAATGATGTGCTCAAATGGATCTGTAATAGCTGCCCCCCTAAAGCATGAAGTCAAAAATGTTAATGTCAAGTGATATGCTTTACAATGTGATGAGGAGGTTCGGAAGTGGTTAGTGACCTGCATCGATTACAATACATAATATCATGATATTTTGATTTTTTCTCATGAATTGCAGAGGGAAGGCATACCCATGCTCAGCATATACACTTTCATTACAAGTACATAGATAGTCGTCTACAGATATAGACCCATGATAGGATGACTATCAATGTAAAGCCATTGTACGGATGATTTGGTACTTTCCTGAAATCGCAGCCCGAATGGATGAAACTAGATCCAGGGTCTTCTATCTCGTTCAATCGTTCGCTCAAGTACGAGTCTAACCATGTGAATATGTGATCTGAAGTCGAACATGGGAAGACACTGTCTGATTACTAGCCAATGATGTAAGCCGTTAACAGATGCGAGAGAAATCACCGATAATGATAATGATCCTCAAGGTACTGTAGTACATTCTGCATGGTGTGAATGGATGTTTTGATGTCAAACACCATACAAAGTATTTCAGTCGAAGGCCAGTGATGTCAACCTATCGTCGGAAGTGAGAAACCTGCCATTGATGTATGCAAGCCTCAAGGTACTAGAAGGGTGTTTCTAAGTCAACTTCTTGGATAATGTGCTGATGTCGACAAGAAGCGACTCGTCGCAGGAGGGCCTTGATGTATCCCACATCAACGACACGAAACAAGTGTAATGATTTTGGAGACAGAATGTGACTGATGACACAAGGTTCAGGAATGGCGGTCATGAAAATGAAGGTTTATGAGTATTGCAAAGGATGAATTAAAACTGAGTGACTTCTCTTGAACATGTCGGCGACATTGAATGGATTGGATTGACCCAAAACCAAAGTAATGGATGGTATGATAGACCAAGGTGTGATGACCATCAAGAAGATTGCCCAACCCAAATAGTCACAGTGATGAAGTGAAAGTGTCATGTTCAAGAGAGACTTGCTGCCATAAAGTGGTTTACCCCTTTTCCCATTTTCCCCAGTCATTGTTGATGAGTACCTCTTTATTTTTATCAAGCTTGAGGAGGATAACATATGCGTGTTGTATAATTCCACCCTTCAAGTGAATCCATTGCTATGTGATGTTTTAACGAGCCTAGCGAAGGTGAAACTTGGTCTTGTCATGATGTACAAGTTTGTTGCTATTTGATGTTTTAACGAGTCTAACGACAATGATAACTCGGTACTTTTCATGTTTAGAGAGTTTGAAAAGGGACAAAAAGAAAACTCCACAAGTTCCTTTTCGTATATTTGTCTCTCAAGTCCGAAAAAGCGTAAAACAATACAACAGAGAACCTATCAACCATGTTCGATCAACGTGTTCCTTTTTCGTAAATAATCTATCTCAGTCCGGAAAAGGGTTAAACTTATACTGAGCAGATGCCATTTCCAATCCGTTTAACGAGCTAAAAAGGACAAGTGCTCGGTAATATTTTCATATTTAGAGACTCTCAAAAGAGCTTAAAGCAGACTCCAAGGGGGTTCCTTTTTTGATGTTTAACAGAGCTTGAAAAAGAGATAAAATTATGCTCTGTGGTCAAAGTACAATTCACGATTGTGCACGTCAAATTCTGTATGTCAGCTATAAATCTGTTCAAAGCAACACCAAACGGATTAAACATACCTGTTTCATTGGTGAAAATAGGTAAATACTAAAGTTCACTCATTTAATGCTCATGAAATAAACATAAAAACAAGAATTTACCATATTATTTTCACCATTTGATATTTACCATTCAGTTTGTGCTTTGACCCTGTTTTTTACCTCGATCTTCAACAGCTGATTGCGAGAGATTCTGTGGATCATTTTTCGTGCCGTCTGGACTAGGTAGGAGATCTACAACTCCTCTTTCTTTTCATGTCATTCTTTACTGTTTCATGCAAGTTTTTAGGGTTTTTAGGGCCCTTGGGGTTTGAATTTTTTTCCCTGGGATCAATGCAGGCTTCCATGTCGAAAACTGTGCTGGGGAGCACCTAGACAGAAGGTTTGCTGCACTGCAACGCACTGTCTCCTTGCCTGGGCTGCGTTGGGCGAGTTTCACAAACTTGTTTCACCAATTTGGCCCAAAATTTCTCCAGTTTTTTGCATGAAAAGGATCCTAACTAAGCTTATGGTTTGATTTTAGGATTTCATCGGATCAGAATGTCTATTACTTGGCGAGAAAGAGAGCATGAAGAACAAGACATGGTTTCCCTAAATAATCTGGGTACAGTTGAGGCCCTAAAAAACTGTGGGTTGCTCAAATACTTCAAGTTGTCTGGAATGAGGCAACAATCAGAACTATTGCTGTTCCTAGTTCATGCATGGGATCCAACAGATCAAGCTTTTCACACAAGGGACAAGGTGGTCCCTATTGTGATCAATGATGTTCACTTTCTTATAGGGTTGTCGAGACGTGGTGCCCCCATATCTCTTTCAGGTTCTTCCCGTAGAGGGGAGTAAGTGAGGGACTATGTTCAACAATTCTGTTGGCCAGGTACACAACCTAGCAAGGACAGAAAGATAATCATCAAAGATATTCGTGATTTGCCTTTGAGAACAATCCTTTTCACCATCGTAAAGTTGGCAGGCAGTGTGACACTTCATCTGACGAACAGATCATACATGTAGTATGCACTTGAGTGCCTTGAGCCAACTTTATTCAACTGGTGTGAAGTAGTACTTTCTTCACTGAAAGAACAACTGACAAAGATAAAGAGCGGTAAGACAAAGAACTTTAGCTATGGATCGCTCTTAATTTCTTTTACCTTAGAGAGAATTCCATTGATGCAACCACAACATGTAACACTGGGTGTAGCTGGTCCTAGAGATCCACGGATGCCGAGGTGGGCCGAATTGATGGCTAGACATGCTGGTCAGTCATCAATTACATTTTCTATTGCATTCTTCTGTTGGCTCGATTGACAACACATTGTCATTGAGGAGCATCCATATGTAGGGATGGATTTTCGTGGAGATCCAGAGTTGAGTTTACCAGTGGGCTCTCAATGGGGTGCTATAAGTAATTTGTTTTTGACCAAAATGTTTTTTGGTTTTTCAGTTTCTACATGTTTTTGTGTTTTGATGTTCCAAGACTAAACTAAAATTGTTCTCATGCATGCAGATGTGGGTACTGTTTGACCTATGAGGCACCAACAGGAGGCAGGTGGGCCAGCGCGGAGAAATGTTGGGAGAGCAGTTCTCCAGGATTTGGATTTGGCCGAGACACTGGCTGAGTTGCAGGATCATGTAGAGGGATTAACCCTTGGTATCCCTGATGTCCAGATCAAAGAGTTACCTATGAGGCTGCAACACCATACTATTGGTGTTCCTAGCCGTTGGATGCGGCTCTTGCACATGATAGCTCAAGCTATGACCTGTTATCATGAGCATCACTAGGTCTACTTAGGATGATTTTTGCATGCATTTTGAGTTTTTAGGTCAGATGACCAAACATGTCTTCGACACAAATTTTGTAAAAACTTTTTAAAAAATCTATTTACTTTTAGAGTTTTTTTATATATATGGTTATGTGCAATCCTATTCAACTAATGATGTGAATTGAAAATTTACTTTTACATGTGTCGCAAATGTCTGTTTAACACATAGTTTGCTAATGAATCGGTTAATGTGTTAAAGTTTCTAGAAATATGTTGATATTGAATGTACTCAAAATGTCTTTCCAAAATACGAACTCTAAGGAACATACGAAGAATTGTTGGGTTTCGGATGGTATAAACATTTATTGGTTGTAGTACGACGAGTTGTGAATTGAGCCTAACGATGATTCGACAAACGCTAAGTGAAATGGCATCATAGAGAAGTTAGATCAACGTGCTATACTCAACGATATTTTTCGTCGATTGACCGATACAAATCCCTTGAAAACTCACTAACTTGCCACTTGGAGCAAAGATGGCCCATGCTACAGAAGATAAGTTCTGAGTACTACGACTAGCACCATTGGTGTAACCAACAAATGGTTCCGAAGATTCCGACATCTGCAACAAATGCAAAGCGGATTACTTAACCACATAAAAAATCTAAAAGACACATTGACACACACACATGCAATTAAAGCATATATACAATGATTTTACTACACTCAATTAAGCATAGTAACATTTGAGGTACAACCTGTTTCGGGGCTGTGACAATGGAATTCCATCATAATCCACCAACTCGTAGGCACCTTTTTCCAAAACACGCTTGACAATGTAAGGACCCATCCATAGTGGTTCAAATTTTCTTGCTCCAAGTTTATTAGCTTCCTGATCATAAAGCAAGACCAAGTCTCCTTCTGAGAAAATGCGAGGCTTGACATTTCTGTCGTATTGCGCCTTGATTCGTTTCTTATGTGCTTCGTTAGCCAATGCGGCTTCATGACGGGTTTCATCCAGATGGATGAGTTCTAAGAAACACGCTTCTTCTTCAGAAGTGTTGGGTAACAGGTCAATCACGAGTTTGAGAGATGAAATTTCACATTGTATCGGCAAGATTGCCTCCAGACCATACACCAATTGAAAGGGTGTGAATCCAGTTGCATTTCTCACCAAGGTTCGATATGCCCACAAGGAAGAGTACAAGATTAAATGACAATTTTGTTTATGAACCCATATCATTCTTTGAAGCATTCACTTTAGGACTTTGTTGATGGCCTCAACTTGTCCATTAGTTTGGGGATAATAAGGAGTAGAACTATCATGCGAAAGGCCTAACTTGGCAGTTAACTCACTCATTATGTGATTGCAAAAATGCGACCCATGATCTATAACTATAGCCTGTGGTACACCAAACCGGGCAACCACGTGGTTGAAAAAGAAAAGTGCAACCATCTCGCCACTGTTGTTTAATGTTGGCATCACCTCAGCCCATTTTGTGAAATAGTCAACGACGACTATAATGTACCCATGCCCCTCGGCCGAGGTGGGGTTACATGTCATGAAGTTAATGCCCCATTTGGCGAATGGTCCAACAACGATGACAAGATGCAATGGTGCAGGTGGTAATCTAGCTTTACGGTCATAGATCTGGCATGCATGACAACTTCTGATGACAATAATGCAATCTTTGAATATGGAAGGCTAGAAGTAACCAGCACGGAGAATTCTCTGTGTAGTAGCATAACTAGATAAGTGTCCACCACAAGCACCTGAATGGAAATCATTCAAAACTTTCTCGGCTTCCTCATGAGTGAGGCACCTTCGTAAAATCGTATTGATACCACGACGGTAAAGAGTGTCGCCAACGATAAGATAATATTTGGCTTGGTATCGGATACGTCGTTGTTGCGAGCGAGAGGTATCAGGCCAAAAAGTTTGGGTCTGGAGATAAATTAGTATATCTCCATACCACGGGTCAGATGATGAAATTAGGAATAGAGACTCATCCAGAATTGATGGTTTTGATGTTGAATCAATGACATTTGAGGGAAGGTCGCAAAGAAGCTCGATGAAAACAAGAGATTTATTTGATTTGGATTTGATGAATTCCAAATCAAATTCCTGAAAAATGATGATCCATTTTGAGTATTTTCCCCTAGAAATTGATGTCACAAAATATATGTCATAGGGTTGCAATCTGAAATGACAGTGGTCTTTCGGAGCAGGATATAGTGGCGAAATATCTGTACAACTTGAACAACAACTAGAGCTAACTTTTCGACATAAGAGTACTTAACTTTTGTATCATTGAGATTGCGGCTCAAATAATATATCAGATGTTCAATCCCATCTTCTTCTTGGACTAAAACCATTCCAATGGTTGTATCTGCAGCGGCGAGATACAAGAAGTAGTCGTTTTGATAATTCAGGGAATACATTAATGAGGCTCTAATCAAGGTATCTTTAAGAGCATCAAAGGAAGCTTGTGCAACCTGATCCCAATGGAAGGGTATCCCCTTTTTCAATAAACGAGTAAATCCTTTAGCCATTTCAGCATAATTGGGAATGAACCTCCTCAAAAAGTTAGCCTTCCCTTGGAGTCTTTGCAAATGAAGTAGATTTGAAGGTGGAGGCAAGTTAAGAATTTCCTGAACCTTAAGTGGGTCGAGTTGAATTCCTTCCTTAGACACTACGAATCCAAGCAAACAACCAGAACCAACACAAAACACACATTTGTGTGGATTGAGTCGTATTTTGTAGTGTTGACACTGTAAAAATATAGCTCTCAAATGTTGCAGGTGATCAGTCCGCTTTCGTGAATGAGCCCGTAAATCTTCAAGGTATGGTTGAACAATATGTTTGATGTCATGGAAGGCAAATTCATCACCCTATGGAATGTTGTCCCTGCATTCTTCAAACCAAAAGGAAGTTTCCTGTAAGCGAATGTGCCCCATGGACAAATAAAAGCAATTTTAGATTGGTCCTTTGGGCGGATATTGATCTGATTATAACTAGAAAAACCATCCATGAATGAGAATATTTCACATCTGACACATTCATCAATAATATGGTCGATAAAGGGAGTGGGATAATTGTCTTTTGGACAAGCCTGATTAACATCCCTATAATTGATGCACACTCGTATTGTCCCTTGTTTCTTCATGACATGAGCAATATTGGAAACCCAATCAGTAAGGGGAACAGGGTAAATGAAACCAGCATGCAAAAGTTTTTCAACTTTTATTTTAATAGCAAAAGCCTTCTTCGGATGAATAGGATGGAGGCGCTATCGCACTGGTTTGACATCAGGATATATTTTGATTTCATGTTCAACTATACCAGAGTCAATTCCTGACATCTCCTCATATGACCATGCAAATATATCTCAGAATTCACCAAAGAGAGCACAATAAATATCAAGTTCTAATGGAGAACAAGATTTACCAATAGGAATGTTTTCTACAATGTTAGGTTTGGTCGAAATATTGATAGAAATTGTTTCTTTAATATTTGATAGGTTTCGCTTAGAATCTACTATATCTATGAAAACAAAATTAGAAAGGAAATCAACAACTGAAGGGTGATTAAGTTCATTTGAAAAATCTTCTATGTGATTTGGAAGATGGGAACGATGATGATAATATTCCTATGGTTCTTCTTCCTTCATCATTTATTGGACGATTCCTTCATTAGTAGAAAATATACGTGAAAAAGGATCGGAGGAAGTACCATATTCTAATGAACGATCTACCCATACAATTGGTGAATATGGATTTGAGTTTGCCACACAAGCCAAAAAGATTGATTGCTATGCAAGCTCAATAGGGCTTAGCGACATGATTTCATTATTTCTATCAACTTCAAAACTATTGGTAATATTCCTTAAGTTAGATGAAGTGGAAGATATCATATTGCAAGTCTCAACTTTTGCCACTTCTGCCAAGTTTGATGGTGACGGTAGTGAAAAAGTACCCATTAGGGAAGGATCCTTAAAGAGACCTACACCAATGTTTTGAAGAGATAGTGAGGGTCCGTGTACTAACAAAATGCTTCCAGTAGCCTGTGAACTAGAGGCGAAGAAGGCGAGTTGGTCAATAACTGTGATTCCACCCTTATGAGGGAATGAAATCGTACGAAAGTATGTTGAAACCACAACAACCATAGCATAAACCCACGGTCTTCCTAGCAAAATGTTGTAGTCAAGGGGTCCGTCAACAACCTCAACTTCAATAGTTACTGTTTTGCCTCCTAGTTCGATTTGCAGATTACTCAATATTCCACAAGGCGTATATGTGCGACCGTCAAAAGCTTTTAACATTGTTGGTGAACGTGACAAAGGCGGTGAGCCAAGTGTTTTCTAGCAATTCATAGACATAATACAAGTAGATGCCCCCTTGTCAATAATGATTCGGTGAACAAGTTTATTCAAGGAATTTACTTGAATCAGGAATGCTAATTGTGCTGGTAACTGTGGTGTATAACCCGCATGGTTGAAAACCACAAGATTGGAATTAGTTGGATTGATTCCACTAATTGCTGACAACAAAGCCTACTTTTGGGAGGGACAATTTTGAAGCACCTCGAGTGTCGACATAGAAAAAGGTGAATGAGCCAAATCTTCTACTATATTATAATTCTGTGCATCTCGAGCTTGAAGGTTAAATGTTGATTTATGTACAACTCCCTTAGGTGGTTTTATTGTTAACTCTTGTGCAATAGGTGGTGGAATAAGATCAAACGAAGTCGAAGTTGAAGAGTTAGGTTGATTAGCCTGGTTATTCGACGATGACAGTTGATTCCCATAATTTTTACTTCGTGTTGACACCAAAACTTCAATTTTAGGCTTAGAGGCAGATGACATAAGCACTTGGGAAGTGGAAGCATGGTCTGTAGCAACCATATTTTTCTCTGGTTTCGGAAAAGGATCAATCAATACTTCAGATGTATTAGAAGTCTTTAGAAGCTTTGAGACTTTGGAGTGGTGAGAACAATCGCGCGTAAAATGCTCGGAGTTACAGATCAAACACGGGTAATGAGGTTTCCTAGCCGAAGGAGAGGAATCAAATGAATTCTCTTGAGGGGAATTATTTTGTTTCTTCTTGCTTCCTGGTTGCTTTTCATTCTTGCCTTTGTCAGATGACACAAAATTGATTTCAGAGGCAAGAGTGGTATCAGGTGCATTTGTAGTTTGATTGGAAATGGCAAGTGTTTGACCAGGTGGTCTACTTTCCATTTGTGTGCTCGAAGAACCAATCACACCGTCACTGACATGAGAGTCCTTGCTCGATGGTGGAGGAGGAACAGTGAAAGTTGGTCGGGGTGCATTCTGGATTTTGTCATAGAGCGTGCCAGACTGTGTATAAATCATGTCCAAATATTGGGCACGAGAAATTACTTTCTCTTCAGTGACAACTTCACCTTTCGCCACATCCTCAGTGATAGACGACAACAAGGATTTTATAAACCACTAAGCTAAGAGCTGATCAGGAACATAAGTTTTAACCATTCGACGATGACGACGCCACTCATGAATATGATCAGAGATATGAGTAGTAGTAGTCTGTTTAAAGGTTGTTAATAGTTCCGTTCCAGTTTCATATCGTATGGGTAACTGGAAGTGGGTTAAAAATGTGGTAGCTAAGGTAGTGAAGTTATCAAAAGAAGCTCATGGCAACTCAATGTACCACTTCGTAGCCGGACCAGTAAGTGTTCTTTGGAAAAGATGTAGTCTAACTAAATCATCATTCAAGGAGTTTGATGAACACCATAAATGAAAAGTCATGACATGGTTGGACGGGTCTTCTCCAGGGTTTCCATTGAATTTCAGAATATTAGAAGGTAATTTATGAGGAATCACTGGCCACTAAGGTGCATAAAGAATTGGGTCATTGGTGAGCCGGTTTAAATCTGGTAATTCAAGTGTCGCAACGAAAGGCAACTGTCTATTGAGGTCAGGTTGAGCATATCGAGGGTAAGGTGGGATTTCTTGGGCAATAGGCCTTTGCATACCAGCATAAGGCATCTGCTTGCACAGGTTGAGATACAACAATCTGAGTTTGTGACTGCGGTAAAGCTGTACAACATGTGTCGTAGGTATGGATGAGAAAGATTGCATAGGTTGTGATGGATACACGAGCCTGGGTTGAACGAGCATTGTTGGCTGCCACTGACAGACAATCATTCCAGGCTGACCTAAAGATGACGACATACTGCCATATTATTTCCCCCCAGAAAATGGAGGATAAGGAGAATGTACAAATTGATCTCCGTATGGGGGTAGTCTAGTGTAAAGCGGATACATAGGACGGTAACTAGATGAACCAGCTTGATATGAACTTGATGGGTCCAGCTGTTCGGTATCCGTTAATGAAGAACTAGATAAAATTCTAGTAGAGGACATTGGTGAAGACCAAGGGCTAGAAGCAACACCTGAGTGGGTTCCCGATAAAGATTGGTAATCCGATGGGACGGCTAGAACACCATATAAGTGTGAGTCAGGTGTTGTAGTAAACATCGAAGAGGTTGCGATAGAAGATTCTATAGTAGTCGTAACAAATGGTACAGTTTGGGATGTTGACTCTGCCATAGTCAAATGTCCAAATAAATTTCCTAAGGAATCAATGGGTGTCTGAAAGTAATCAAGATCAAAAGGAGCAGTAAAATGAGGAGTATAAGGATACATATACAGTCCAGTTCCAAAATGGAATGGAGTTTTGGGTGATTCTACCTCAGGTTCCTCTTCTATCAAAATCAAACCAGGTGGAAGAATTTCTGGTATTTGTTCCTGAGATAAAGAGGAAGTCTCGACGGTTACAGATGTCTGAGGATGTACCGGTCGATCTTCTTCTGGTAAGGTAACAACTTCTGATTGTTCAACCTCAAGATCCAAATGTTCTGGTAAAAGAACAAGTTCAGGTTGGGCTTCTTGAACAACTTTTGGTTCAAAAGTAACTTCTGATTGAACAATGATAGGTTTTGGATTAATTTCTTGTTCAACAAATTCGGATTGAGAATCAACTTGTTGTTGAACAACTTGGGTTACCATTTCACTAGATTCAGTTCTAGTTTCCTCAAGTAATTGTGGAGATTCCACTTCAGTAACAAATGTACCAGTAACTATAGGAGTAACTGGGTTCTTAGTACTTATCGGTATAGGTGTTTTTGGTAATTCAGATGAAGAAGCAAAGGCTTGTGAAGTACTCGATCCAGTCATACGAGACCACTTTGACTGAATAGGTGTAGCTTCGGGTGGTAAAGGCGGTTTACTTGCTGCTCTTCGCGAACGACGGGGTAAGGGTTGATTTTCCTCCACAATTGCTGATTGATTTTATTACAAAAAGAAATAAACAAAAAGGGGTAAGCTAGGCAAAAAGGTTTACCAAGCAACTATGAACTGTAGAATACCTCCCGGCGAACCGAGAAGTACGGGCAAAAAATCTCCCCGAATGCTGTGTTTGGCGTATCACAATGTACAAGGTGGCCAACTTGGTTACCTAAGGATGGATAGCAACGCAATGTTTTCCTCCCATATATACCCGAAAGTACGTGGAGGCCCAATCCGTATTAGCATTGTCTAATGCGAAACCGCACAGTGAGAGCATTCCCATATACTTTACGTACTGTAACACTGCCCTATATACCCAAAGGTATGTGGACGAGCTACGATATACTCACGTATGTGGAATGAGGTATCACACTCGGAATGTATCGCAGAAAAGTTAGCGACAGCTACTATGTTTTACGACGCTAGAACACGTCTCTAGCCTAGAACCTCTAAATGTTTTACATTAGGTGACAATGCTCCATTAGGTTAATTGATGTTAATTTTAAGTTGATCTTGATTAAGAATTTGCCTTTCAAGGTTCACCACGTGATGTATTTTTCAATTCCTAGAATGCAACTAATATGATAAGCATCCTTTTCATTCAATTTGAACAATGAAAACCTTAGCTAGTAGGGATAGAGCAATCAGATTCTTGTAATCAAGGAACAAAGAACACATCTAATGCAATTTCCCTAAACTATTCCTATGAGCACACACAAACTCTTTCAATGCACAATGCAAGTTTTTCTTTTCAATTCCCTTAATGTTGTGATAAAAAAAAGGAAACTAATGCACATACAATCAATCAATCTTTTTGCAAGAACGAAGACTTTACTATCGTTTCGTTTCGAAAGAAATGAAGACTTTTATGACACTTTCTTTTGAAGAAAGATTAATTGACTATAAACTAACTTTGACGATGAACTTATAGTGATAAATAAATCATTTAAGAAACACTAAAGAATCAAGGCCAAAGTAGGGCTAACAAAGGAAACACAAATTGGTTTCAGAGAGACAAGCATCATTGATAATTCAACAAGCAGAAACAGAAGGAAATTTGGCAAAAAAATCAACTCAAAGGAGGGATTTTTTTCCTAAGGAGGATTAGCGTATCCTTGAATGGGAGACAGTGCGCTTCAGAGCACTGTCCTCAAGCCAGGGGTGCTTTGCAGCGCTCTGTCTCTAGACGAAACCTGCACTGGTGCCAGAGAGGCCATCCTAGGGGTTTACAAGCACAATTTTGACCAAAAAACTCTTCGAAAGGGCTTAAACATGATCAATGGAAGCAAGTAAAGTCTAGTAGGGTGTACTAGGATGAAAGTAAACTACCTGGAATGATGATCGTTCCCCAGTGGAGTCACCAATTTGTTAGGTGGAATTTTTCATTTACAGATAAACACAATTTCCCTAGATGGGTAGCTACATCTAGAACAACAGATTTAAAGTGCTTAACCTTTTACTATGGAAGATAAATAAGACAAGGGACCTACCTGTTATCTTTTGCTTTCCCTTTGTCTCCTTTGTTTGGCTCTCGTCGCTCCTTCTCGAACTTAATCCGCTCGACAAGTACCTGCAATCATAAACAGAGGACAAAACCAATCAAAGAAAGAGATCTATCTACTATAAAATAATGGAATCGAAATCATTTACACGTATAATCATCATACATGAAGACAAGAATATGGGAAAAGGTGTAAACATCTTTATTAAGTAGAAGGAAGAATTACAACCATGAAGTCCGATCCATTTTCACTCTTCCAGCTTGGGTTCCAACCAACATCACATCAAGCACAACACTCCGGCATCATAACAATACTTGCTTACAATCTCAAACCTCATACAACCAGTATCTCCTTACAAATTCTCAAAGTCCAGCCCCTGATCACTTAGATGAGTGCTCAATTTATAGGAAAACGATGGTGGTTTGGTCATAAATGAGGGTATTGAATGGCCTTCCAAACTTAGAGTTAGTTTCCATGGAGCAAGGGATGAGAGGATAGGAGGTTACTTAACTCATTCCTCATCCATTTTCGAGCTCATAGGATATGATAAGTGTGGGAATCTTCTAGATGGATCCAGAAGATAAGAATATTCCTAGAACCCTATGATGATTTCGCTCAATCTCGCCCAACAGGTTAAAGTGGGCCTAAGTGCTCTAGAAATCACCCTGTCATGGGCCTACTTGCACTGAAGTGCACTTACCCCTGTCCAAGGTTGCGTTGGTCCCTCAAGGAGGCATTTCTGGAGGGCTTCATGCCAACAACTCTCAGGGAAGGAGGCATTCAAAGTGTTGACTTGTCTAGGGCATGTAGCAACTTAATTAAGGTTTGATGAGCCCCAATAGTACTGATTTGAATGATGGGAGTGATGTGCCCAAATGGATTTGTAACAATCCCACCAGGCTACATCCAACGTCCCTCGTCCTCCCTCCCCGCCGATGACCAGATCGCGGGCTGCTGTAGAGGCTGCTCACTCCTCGGGTACTCCTCCTTCCCCGATCTCTGTTTTTAATTCTTCACCTGCATATTCTGCATCGCATGTGCACTCTGCATCTGCATCAGATGACACCCTCTCCACCATCCCCTGTCCCCTTATCCCTCACTTACCAGTCTTCTCCACCACCCCCCATCCTTCCCCCCTCCGGCCCCCTCTTTCACCCCATCTCTCCCCTCTGATCTGCCCCATCACTACAATCTTAGGTCTCGTCTACCCTCATCCAGGGAAGGCCACTCCCCCTCTAGACTGGGCCTAATCTCCTCTCCTCCCCCCCTCAAATCCAATCGTGGCCGAAAATCACATCTATCTAAAGCTATTTTGATTGCTGGGGCAGAAGTAGCCTCTGGCAGACAATCCTCTCTTGATCGAGTACTTAGAGCTATGAATGCCCTTGCACATCTGCCCCCATGAAGTGGCTCTCTTTCAATTGCAGGGGCATGGCTAGCTCACCCAAAAAGCTAGCCCTCAGAAGACTCTTTGAATCCGAGTCTATTGACATCATTTTCTTACAAGAAACCTTGGGAGAAGTTGACCTTACCTCCCTCATTCTCACCTCTCTGAAGCCTGGCTGGATCTTTCAATCCTTGGATGTAATAGGGCGATCAGGTGGTTTGGCCTTGGGGTATAACCCCCGCACCATAAATGTTATGAAACCAGCTCACAAAAAGATAGAAAAGATAGATCAACGCCTTAGAATTCAGCCTCTTCGAGGGGGCAACCTCCTTTACATTACACAAATGAATGATTCTTGGATGATTCAAATGACAAAACCTCCTTTCTATATATAGGAGTCTAAGGGGTGACAATATAACCAAGCCGACCTAACAATAATAATATAAAGGCACAAAAATAACAATAGAGGGATTCTATGGGGCACAATAATAACAATATGGGGACAATAGGGGCACAACAATATTAATAAGGGATACAACTACAATAGTAATGGGGTAATCACTAGTATTATAGGGACCTAACATGCCCCTTTCCTTCAAAAAAGTGTTGTCCTCAACGCTTGAGTAGTTCTAGATGCTTCTGTATAAAATTCTCATCCTCCCATGTGGAATCTTCAGCGGATAAGTTCTTCCACTTGATGAGATACTCCGAAATTGATCAATTTCGTAAATGTCGAGTTCTTGTTTTTATGATTGCTTCTGGTTCCAATATAATTTTTCCTTCCTCTTCAAGTTCTGGCAATATTGTTTGAACTGGGAGCTTGTCACCTATAACCTTCTTTAAACTTGAAACATGGAAAACTGGGTGCACTCAAGAAGCTGCAGGAAGCTCCAATTTGTATGCCATAATACCAATCTTTTGCAACACCTTGTACAGACCATAATACTTTGGTGATAATTTATTATCCTTCTTAGCTTGCTTGAGAGACATTTGTTTATATGGTTGTAGCTGCAGGAATACCCATTCACCTATATCAAAACTTCTTTTGCCGCGATGTTGATCTTCCTGTTGTTTCATTCTATTCTGTGCCAACACAAGGTTATCCTTTAAGAGTTGGAGGACTTGTTGTTGATGCTCGATGTGATGTTCCATTGCTTGAACCTTAGAATTTTATCTTAAATATGATGTGATGGATGGTGGCTGATATCCATAAAGTGCCATAAATGGTGTCATTTTTGTTGTTGTATGGAAGGAAGTGTTATACCACCATTCAGCCAGAGGCAACCATTTGACCCATTGTGTTTGTTTATCAAATACAAAGAAACGAAGATATCCTTCCAAACATTTGTTTACTATCTCAGTTTTCCCATCAGATTGAGGATGATAAGATGAGCTACGAGCTAACTGAGTACCAAGACAAGAAAATAATTATGTCCAAAAATTTCCAGTGAAAATGGGATCTTTGTCACTTAAAATAATCTTTGGGTTTCCATGTAGCTTTTGAATTGTTTCCAAAAAAGCAGTAGAAACTGTACCGGCTTTAAATGGATGTGATAATGCACAAAACTGTGCATACTTGGTAAGTCTGTCAACTACCACCATGATGACACTCTTTCCCTCAGACTTGGGTAAACCTGTGATAAAATCCATTGAAACCCCCTCCCAACGTTGGCTTGGAATTGATAAAGGTTGTAATAGACCCGGGGTCTTAATTGTTTCAACTTTATTTTGTTGGCAAACCAAACATTCCGCCACAAACTTTTGAATATCTAATTTAAGGCCATCCTAAAAAAATTCCTTCTTAACCCTGTGGTAAATTTTTAAAAATCCCGAGTGCCCTCCTAAGGGAGAAGTGTGCAATTCCTTAAGAATCTTTTGTTTGAGTTGGGAATTCTTACAGATGTATAAGCGATCTTTGTACCATAACAAATAATTTTTCTAGCTAAATGTATCAGATGTACTAGAATCTTGTTGTAACTTTCGAATAACTGTCCACACTTCTTCGTCATTCTTCCATTCCTCCCTTGCTTCGTTTATCCAATCTGGTTGGATAATAGAAATGGCACACAACAATGCTTCCACATCCTCATCCTTTCTTGAGAGTGCATCTGCCACCACATTTTGCTTCCCTTTTTTGTAGATGATTTCAAAGTCATAACCCAACATCTTTGTGACCCACTTTTGTTGCTCTTCAGAGGATAATCTTTGTTCTAAAAAGTATTTAAGGCTATCATGATCCGTTTTTACCTTGAAGTGTCTTCCCATTAGGTAGGGTCGCCATTTCTTAAGTGCATGTAATATTGCCAACATTTCCTTCTCATAAATAGCTTTGTGTAAAAACTTTCCCTTGATTGGACGACTTTCAAAAGCAATGGGTCTTTCATCTTGCATTAAAACAGCACCAATTCCATTTCCTGAAGCATCACATTCCACAATAAAGGTTTTTGTGAAGTCCGGTATAGCTAAGACCGGTGCTTGGCACATTGCCTCTTTAAGATGTTCGAAGGCCTTTGTTGCTTCTGGAGTCCATGAAAATGTATCTTTCTTCAATAATGTTGTTAGAGGAGCTACTATTCTCCCATAATTCTTAACAAACTTGCAATAATACCCTGTCAACCCGAGAAATCCTCGCAGATGCTTTATGGATGTGGGGATTTTCCATTCCTTAATGGCTTTAATTTTTCTAGGGTCTACCTTAACTCCTTCATGAGATACAATATGACCCAAATATTCCACCTCTTGTACTCCAAAGAAACATTTGGATATTTTTGCATATAATTGTTTCTCCTCCAATAGTAGCACCCTGTCAACATGTTCAACATGATCCTTCCAAGACTTGTTGTAGATTAGTATATCATCAAAAAATACTAACACAAATTTTTTAAGGAAGGGTTTGAAAATGGAATTCATCAAACCTTGAAATGTAGAAGGTGCATTGGTAAGGCCAAAAGGCATGACCAAAAATTCATAATGACCCTTATGAGTTCTAAATTCTGTTTTCGGAATGTCTTCAATCTTCATTCTGATTTGATGATATCCTGAACGAAGATCCAACTTGGTGAAGTAAATTGATCCATGCAATTCATCCAGTAATTCATCAATGACAGGAATGGGAAACTTATCTTTTATAGTGAGCTTGTTGAGCTCCCTATAATCTAGACACATGCACCATGATCCATCCTTCTTGTGCACCAATACTACTGGAGCAAAGAAAGAACTTTGACTAGGTTGAATTATACCAACCTCTAGCATTTCTGCAACCATACGTTCAATTTCACTCTTTTGGGCATAGGGATATCTGTACGGCCTAATGTTTGGAGGAACACTTCCTATAATCAAATGAATAGCATGATCATGATAACGAATAGGTGGAAGACCTTTGGGAGTTTCAAATACCTTGGAATGATTGTCTAAGACTTTTTGGAGATCTGGAGAAATAGATGATTTCGATGTGAAAACATTTAGCGAACATAATTGTGCACTTACACCTTGTTGTTCCTTTTTTAGAAGCTTTGTCATACCGTTGGAGCTGATTATATTTCCTGGTTTCCCTGCAATACCCCTTAATTCAACTTCCTTTCCTTCCGCAGAAAATTTCATGAAAAGTTCTTGAAAATTAAAAGCTATTGTACCCAAGGATTGTAGCCATTGGACTCCTAGTTCAACATTAGCACCTCCCATTGGAATGGAAAGCATTGGGCTATTCAGTACATATTCTCCCATGAATAGCTTGATATTATGGCACTTTCCAGAGTAATTTATCGTTCCTCCACTTGCAACCATCACTTGACACTCTGGTGCTAGATATATGAAGCAATTCAATTCTTTTGCTATCTTACAATGAATAAAATTGTGGGTACTTCCTGAATCAATCAACACTATTACCTTTTTCTTCTTGATATGTCCTTCTATCTTGATAGTGTGAGGAGTGGTAATTCCAGCCAATGCATTACAAGATATGGTTGGATTCATTACTTCTTTATCTAAGGTTTGTTCCTAGAGTATATCCTCTTCTTTTGACATTTATTGTTCCTTTTCTTCCTCCTCTTCACAATCTATGTAGAATAATTTCTTCTCAGCACACTTATGACCTTTAGTGTATTTGCTATCACAACTGTAACAAAGCCCTTTTGCTCTTTTTTCTTCCAATTGTTGTGGGGTCAACCTTATAGGTTGTGGAAGCTAGGGGCAACAACACTTCCATCTTTATAGTTGTGAGTGGTAGGCTTCCTGGTTGCCATAATTTTTCTTTCCATTTTTCTTGCTAACCTGAATGCCTTCTCCAATGAATCAGGTTCCCAAAGGCGAACCTCATGTTGGATATTATCCTTTAAAGTCCCTATGAACACATCAATCCTATGCTCCTTTGAAATATCTTTTACCCTTATTTTCAATTTTTGAAAGTCCTCAATGTGATCCATCATTGAACCCTTTTGTTTGAGACTTATCAATTGGCTAAAAAAGTGTTGCTTTTTGTATCCTCATAATGTGATGTCCTTTCTTCCGTAAAAATTGCCCAAGTGACAATTTGTTTACGAGAGCAAAGCCATTGATACCATAAAAACTGATTTGGTTCCAAATATAAAGTGGCAATACGTACCTTTTGTGTGTTTTGCACATTATTGAGATCGAAAATTGCTCCATCTATAGTATCCATGTTGTGGGATCCTTGCCATCAAACTTCCTCATATCAATTTTTGGAATATGGTGGTTCTTAGATCCAATGTTAGATTCTATGAAATCATGATTAACATTTATATTTTTCTCATCACGAGTTTCCTTTACTACCCTTTCACCATTAGTAAGTATTTCTTGTAGAAAATTTGTCAAACATGTCTTCAAATCTGTCTTCAAATCTATCTTCAAAACGTCCATCTTAGCTTTGTTATGAAACCAGCTCAAGAAAAGATAGAAAAGATAGATCAACGCCTTAGAATTCAGCCTCTTCGAGGGGGCAACCTCCTTTACATTACATAAATGAACAATTCTTGGATGATACAAATGACAAAACCTCCTTTCTATATATAGGAGTCTAAGGAGTCACAATATAATCCAGCCGACCTAACAATAATCATATAAAGCCACAAAAATAACAATAGAGGGATTCTATGGGGCACAGAAATAACAATATGGGGGTAATAGGGGCACAACAATATAAATAAGGGGTATAACTACAATAGTAATGGGGTAATCACTAGTATTATAGGGACCCAACATGCCCCTCTCCTTCAAAAAAGTGTTGTCCTCAACGCTTGAGTAGTTCTGGATACTTCTGCATAAAATTCTCATCCTCCCATGTGGAATCTTCAGCGGATAAGTTCTTCCACTTGATAAGATACTCTGAAATTGATCGATTTCGTAGCTGTCGAGTTCTTGTTTCTGTGACTGCTTCCGGTTCCAATATAATTTTTCCTTCCTCGTCAAGTTCTGGCAATATTGTTTGAATTGGGAGCTTGTCACCTATAACCTTCTTTAAACATGAAACATGGAAAACTGGGTGCAATCGAGAAGCTGCAGGAAGCTCCAATTTGTATGCCATAGTACCAATCTTTTGCAACACCTTGTATGGACCATAATACTTTGGTGATAATTTATTATCCTTCTTAGCTTGCTTTAGGGACATTTGCTTATATGGTTGTAGCCGTAGGAATACCCAATCACCTACATCAAAACTTCTTTCACTGCGATGTTGATCTGCCTGTTGTTTCATTCTATTTTGTGCCAACACGAGGTTATCCTTTAAGAGTTGGAGGACTTGTTGTTGATGTTCGATGTGATGTTCCACTGCCTGAACCTTAGAATTTTCTCTTAAATATGATGTGATGGATGGTGGTTGATACCCATAAAGTGCCATAAATGGGGTCATTTTTGTTGCTGTATGGAAGGAAGTGTTATACCACCATTCAGCCAGAGGCAACCATTTGACCCATTGTGTCTGTTTATCAGATACAAAGCAACGAAGATATCCTTCCAAACATTTGTTTACTATCTCAGTTTGCCCATCAGATTGAGGATGATAAGATGAGCTATGAGCTAACTGAGTACCAAGACAAGAAAATAATTCTGTCCAAAAATTTCCAGTGAAAATGGGATCTCTGTCACTTACAATAATCTTTGGGTTTCCATGTAGCTTTTGAACTGTTTCCATAAATGCAGTAGAAACTGTACTGGCTTTAAATGGATGTGATAATGCACAAAAGTGTGCATACTTGGTAAGTCTGTCAACTACCACCATGATGACACTCTTTCCCTCAGACTTGGGTAAACCTGTGATAAAATCCATTGAAACCTCCTCCCAACGTTGGCTTGGAATGGATAAAGGTTGTAATAGACCCGGTGTCTTAATTGTTTCAACTTTATTTTGCTGGCAAACCAAACATTCCGCCACAAACTTTTGAATATCTGATTTAAGGCCATCCCAAAAAAATTCCTTCTTAACCCTGTGGTAAGTTTTTAAAAATCCTGAGTGCCCTCCTAAGGGAGAAGTGTGCAATTCCATAAGAATCTTTTGTTTTAGCTGGGAATTCTTACAGAGGTATAAGCGATCTTTGTACCATAACGAATCATTTTGCCAGCTAAATGTATCAGAAGTACTGGAATCTTGTTGTAGCTTTCGAATAAGTGCCCACACTTCTTCGTCATTCTTCCATTCCTCCTTTGCTTCGTTTATCCAATCTGGTTGGATAATAGAAATGGCACACAACAATGCTTCCACATCCTCATCCTTTCTTGAGAGTGCATCTGCCACCACATTTTGCTTCCCTTTTTTGTAGATGATTTCAAAGTCATAACCCAACATCTTTGTGACCCACTTTTGTTGCTCTTCAGAGGATAATCTTTGTTCTAAAAAGTATTTAAGGCTATCATGATCCGTTTTTACCTTGAAGTGTCTTCCCATTAGGTAGGGTCGCCATTTCTTAAGTGCATGGAGTATTGCCAACATTTCCTTCTCATAAATAGCTTTGCTTAAAAACTTTCCCTTGATTGGACGACTTTCAAAAGCAATGGGTCTTTCATCTTGCATTAGAACAACACCAATTCCATTTCCTGAAGCATCACATTCCACAATAAAGGTTTTTGTGAAGTCCGGTGTAGCTAAGACCGGTGCTTGGCACATTGCCTCTTTAAGATGTTCAAAGGCCTTTGTTGCTTCCGGAGTCCATGAAAATGAATCTTTCTTCAATAATGTTGTTAGAGGTGCTGCTATTCTCCCATAATTCTTAACAAACTTGCGATAATACCCTGTCAACCCAAGAAATCCTCGCAGATGCTTTATGGATGTGGGGATTTTCCATTCCTTAATGGCTTTAATTTTGCTAGGGTCTACCTTAACTCCTTCATGAGATACAATATGACCCAAATATTCCACCTCCTGGACTCCAAAGAAACATTTGGATCTTTTTGCATATAATTGTTTCTCCTCCAATAGTTGTAGCACCCTGTCAACATGTTCAACATGATCCTTCCAAGACTTGCTGTAGATTAGTATATCATCAAAAAATACTAACACAAATTTTCTAAGGAATGGTTTGAAAATTGAATTCATCAAACCTTGAAATGTTGAAGGTGCATTGGTAAGGCCAAAAGGCATGACCAAAAATTCATAATGACCCTCATGAGTTCTAAATGCTGTTTTTGGAATGTCTTCAATCTTCATTCTGATTTGATGATATCCCGAACGAAGATCCAACTTGGTGAAGTAAATTGATCCATGCAATTCATCCAGTAATTCATCAATAACAGGAATGGGGAACTTATCTTTAATAGTGAGCTTGTTGAGCTCCCTATAATCTGGACACATGCGCCATGATCCATCCTTCTTGTGCACCAATACTACTGGAGCTGAGAAAGAACTTTGACTCGGTTGAATTATACCAGCCTCTAGCATTTCTGCAACCATACGTTCAATTTCACTTTTTTGGACATAGGGATATCTGTACGGCCTGATGTTTGGAGGAACACTTCCTGGAATCAGATGAATAGCATGATCATGATCACGCATAGGTGGGAGACCCTTGGGAGTCTCAAATACCTTGGAATGATTGTCCAAGACTTTTTGGAGATCTGGAGAAATAGATGATTCCAATGTGGAAACATCTAGCGAACATAATTGTGCAATTACACCTCTTTGCTCCTTTTTTAGAAGCTTTGTCATACCATTAGAGCTGATTATCTTTCCTGGTTTCCCTGCAATACCCCTTAATTCAACTTCCTTTCCTTCCGAAGAAAATTTGATGAAAAGTTCTTGAAAATTAAAAGCTATTGTACCCAAGGATTGTAGCCATTGGACTCCTAGTACAACATCAGCACCTCCCATTGGAATGGAAAGCATTGGGCTAGTCAATACATATTCTCCCATGGATAGCTTGATATTATGGCACTTTCCAGAGCAATTTATTGTTCCTCCATTTGCAATCATCACTTGACACTCTGGTGCTGGATATAGGAAGCAATTCAATTCTTTTGCTACCCTACAATGAATAAAATTGTGGGTGCTTCCTGAATCAATCAACACTATTACCTTTTTCTTCTTGATTTGTCCTTCTATCTTGATGGTTTGAGGAGTGGTAATTCCCGCCAATGCATTACAAGATATGGTCGGATTTATTTGTTCTTCATCTAGGCTTTGTTCCTGGAGTATATCTTCTTCTTTTGACCTTTCTTGCTCCTTTTCTTCTTCCTCTTCACAATCTATGTAGAATAATTTCTTCTCAGCACACTTATGACCTTTAGTGTATTTGCTATCACAACTGTAACAAAGCCCTTTTGCTCTTTTTTCTTCCAATTGTTGTGGTGTCAACCTTATAGGTTGTGGAAGACTAGGGGCAACAACACTTCCGTCTTTATAGTTGTGAGTGGTATGCTTCCTGGTTGCCATAATTTTGCTTTCCATTTTTCTTGCTAACCTGAATGCCTTCTCTAATGAATCAGGTTCCCAAAGGCGAACATCATGTTGGATATTATCCTTTAAAGACCCTATGAACACATCAATCCTATGCTCCTCTGGAATATCTTTTACCCTTATGTTCAATTTTTGGAACTCCTCAATGTGCTCCATTATTGAACCCTTTTGTTTGAGACTTATCAATTGGCTAAAAAAAGTGTTGCTTTTTGTATCTTCATAATGTGCTATCAATTCTTCCGTAAAAATTGCCCAAGTGATAAATTTTTTACGAGAGCAAAGCCATTGATACCATACAAACTGATTTGGTTCCAAATATAAAGTTGCCATACGTACCTTTTGTGTGTTTTGCACATTATTGAGATCGAAGAATTGCTCCATCTGTAATATCCATGTGGCGGGATCCTTGCCATCAAACTTCCTCATATCGATTTTTGGAATATGGTGATTCTTCGATCCAACATTAGCGTCTATGGAATCATGATTAACATTTCTTTTGTTCTCATCATGAGTTTCCTTTACTACCTTTTCACCATTAGTGACCCTTTCTTGTAGCAACTTCTTCAATTCTTCCATATCTGTCTTCAAATCTGCCATGTCTCTCTTCAACTCTGTCTTCGAATCATCCATCTTAGCTTCCATGCCCTTTATCTTAGATTCCACGCCACTTATCTTAGCTTCTGTTAGCTTTTGTGAGCGTGACATTTGTTGCACTTGTTCTTGTAATTTTGATATATCATGTAGCATTTCTTCTTCTTCTTCATGAGTCATGCTAGAGCTTTCAGGTTCCTTACTAGGTGTTTGCATTTTCTTTCCTCGGGGCATCAGTTACCGATAATAATGCTTTACTATGCCCTTTGAATTCTGTTAAACCAAGCTTACACAAAAATTAAAAAAAAACTACACACCTTTTTTCACTTTATAGAAGCCTGATATTGAATCTGATGTATCTCTATAATTTCGGATCATCTAGTTTTGAAATTGCTACCTGTAGTAGCCTTCTGCGTCCTCTTTCCAATGCCACAAGTCTGAGCCAAATTGGATTCTCCAAGGAAGAGTTATGTGAAATCTCCCACAGTGACTTGCTTTTAGACTGGTTCAGTAGAGTGAACTTGTACGACGTGCCACGAGTCACTGTTTCAACCTTTGAATCTAAAACACACACACAAGAAACTAAAGTCCGTCCTCTTTCTGTACCTTTTTACGAAATTTCAATCCGATCCTCAAAGAGAGAGTTATGACGATTTTCCCCAGGTCACCTGTTTTGAATGTAATTCAGGAGTCTGCAAAAAGGCCAACTTCCTCAGATCATATCTCTGAAAATATCGCTCGAAAAGCTCTGAAATTGGGACCCAAGGTTCAGCGCCAATTCTTCTCAAATAGGTTTTTCTTGCCACTTCTGAAACGTCCTAGAAACAAAGTTATAGCGAAAATTCCACGATGACCTGTTTGGAGCAGCGAAACCCTAGAATCCAAAGCTCTGATACCAAATGTTATGAAACCAGCTCAAGAAAAGATAGAAAAGATTGATCAACGCCTTAGAATTCAGCCTCTTCGAGGGGGAAACCTCCTTTACATTACATAAATGAACAATTCTTGGATGATACAAATGAAAAAACCTCCTTTCTATATATAGGAGTCTAAGGAGTCACAATATAATCTAGCCGACCTAACAATAATCATATAAAGCCACAAAAATAACAATAGAGGGATTCTATGGGGCACATAAATAACAATATGGGGGTAATAGGGGCACAACAATATAAATAAGGGGTATAACTACAATAGTAATGGGGTAATCACTAGTATTATAGGGACCCAACAAGCTTCCACATCATTCATCTTAGCTTCCACGCCATATATCTTAGCTTCTACATCTTTCTTTAAACCATCCATCTTAGATTCTGTTACTTTTTGTGCGAGTGACATTTGTTGCACTTGGTCTCGTAATTTTGATATATCATGCTGCATTTCTTCCTCTTCTTCATGAGTCATGCTAGAGCTTTCGAGTTGCTTACTAAGTGTTTGCATTTTCTTTCCTCGGAGCATCAGTTACTGATAATAATGCTTTACTATGCCCTTTGAATTCCTTCAAAATAATTTTTCAAACCAAGCTTAAGCAAAAATTTAAAAAATCTACACACCTTTTTTCACTTTGTAGGAGCTCGATATTGTATCTGATGTATCTCTGTAATTTCGAATCTTCCAGTTATAAAATTGCAACCCGCAGTAGCCCTCTTCATCCTATTTCCAATGCCACCAGTCTGATCAAATTTAGATTCTCCAAGAAAGAGTTATGCACAATCTCCCAAGATGACCTGATTATATACCTTTTCATAAGAGCGAACTTGTATGAAGTGCCACGTGCAACTGTTTTGACCTTAGGATTTAAAAAATATAAATAGGAAACTATGGTCCATTCTCTTTCTGTAACTTCTTACGAAATTTCAATCTGATGCTCAAAACAAAAGTTATGATTGTTTTCCCCAGGTCACCTGTTTGGAATGTAATTTGGGAGTCTACAAAAATGCGAACTTCCTTAGATCATATCTCCGGAAATATAGTGTGAAAAGCTATGAAATTAGGACCTGCGGTTCAGAATGATTTCGGCCCAAATGGGTTTTTTATTAGTGTCTCAAACGTCGTAGAAAATTTTTTATAGCACAAATGCCACGATGACCTGTTTGGAGCAGTGAAACCCTAGAATTCAAAGCTCTGATACCAAATGTTATGAAACTAGCTCACAAAAAGATAGAAAAGATAGATCAACGCCTTAGAATTCAGCCTCTTTGAGGGGGAAACCTCATTTACATTACACAAATGAATGATTATTGGATGATTCAAATGACAAAACCTCCTTTCCATATATAGGAGTCTAAGGGGTGACAATATAACCAAGCCGACCTAACAATAATAATATAAAGGCACAATAATAACAATATGGGGACAATAGGGGCACAACAATATTAATAAGGGATACAACTACAATAGTAATGGGGTAATCACTAGTATTATAGGGACCTAACAATAAACCTGAGGGCCTCTTGGGGGGGGGATGGATTCATTGGTATGGATAATTTTTCATCTAAGTTGGTCATGGACCTTCGTATAATCAATTTTTATGGGCCATGTCATAGCAGAGAGGCATTTTGGAATTGATTTCTCAACCCATCGATCACTTCCTCAGATAACCTCATCATCGGTTGTGACCTAAATTTCTCCATTAGCTACAGAGAATCTTGGGGGACCAATGGACAAGTGGATCTGCTTACTGAAACTATGGAGATGCTGCTAGATCAACATCATATGACAGACATTCCTATGATCAAACCTCTCCCTACTTGGAGAAATCAGAGACTCGGTGCGGCTGCATTGGCTAGGAGACTGGACAGATTCTTGATCAAGAACTCTCTGATTCAAAAGCTACCCCTTGATAGATAATGGGTGGGAACTGGCAGTATTTCGGACCATTGCCCCATATTTATGGAGATTTCTGGTACCCCAAAAACACTAGGGGAAACGTTCAAATTCAACTCTACCTAGGTAAAGGACGCATCCTACATCCAAATGGTTAATGATTTCTGGCATATTCATCCTCCATCTAGGGGCAAAACCTAGGTAGAAGGCTTCTACTCCAACCTCTCAATGCTCAAAAGGCTCTATGTTAAATGGGCCAAGGAAAAAGTCAAGAGGGATGACAATACCCTTGCTGAAGTTGAGCAAGCTCTGGCATCTCTTCTGGACAACCAGAATAGAGGTTTCACATCTGCTGATGCCAAGACCCATCTAATCAAACTGGAAAATCAGAAAGCCAAAATACTGAAGGAATGGAAAGAAACCTGGCGACTTCAAAGTCGTGTAGTCTGGTTACAAGTCGGTGATGAGAACACAAAGTTCTTCCAAAACTATGCAAAAGGAAGAAAAATATTCAATATTATCTGGAACATACCCATGGAAGATGGAAGCATGGCAACTACCTTCAAACAACTCTCCCATTTGGGGAATACACATTTCAGACACCTCTTTATGGCCCCCCGAGAAGCTACCATTGTTGAAATTGTTCGAATTGCAGGACACTGCCCCAGATTTGTGGATCTGGATTCGACCGAGGAACTCATTTCCCCGGTCACACAGGTCGAGCTAGAAGGAACGTTGAAATTGTTCAAAAAAGATAAGAGTCCATGCCCGGATGGCTGGCCCATTGAATTCTACCTTGCTTTTTATGAACTCATTGGACTTGCCCTGCTTAAGGTGGTTGAAGAATGCAGGACTTCTGGGCGTATGTATGAGGCCATTAACTCCACTTTCATTGCCCTGATCCCTAAATCTGACTCCCTCACATCTTTCAACGATTTCTGCCCCATCTCCCTCTGTAACTGCTTGTACAAAATCATAGCCAAGATCCTAGCAAATCGCCTCCGACCCATTCTATCTCGTCACATCTCCCCTAAGCAATTTACTTTCCTTCAGAATAGATAAATACATGAAGCTATTGGAACTGCTCAAGAAGCCTTCCATTCTATCATGCACAAAAAGATTAAAGGAGCCATTCTCAAAATTGATCTTTTCAAACCTTTTGATAGGGTCATATGGCTTTATATCAAAATGATTCTCACCCATTTGGACTTTCCCCCTCCCTTCATCGACTGGATCATGTGCTGCATCAACTCGACATCCTTCAGTGTCCTCATTAATGGCTCTGCATCACATTTTTTCCATGCTGAGAGAGGCCTTCAGCAAGGATGCCCTCTTTCCCCACTACTCTTCCTGATTGTAATGGAGGGCCTCAGCAGACTCATTGCATCAGCCAAGAGGGATGGAAGACTACACGGGCTGAAAATGAATGACCAATGTTACCTCACCCATCTACTATTTGTTGATGACGTCCTCATTTTCCTAGATGGCAGCAAATAGGACTCATCTACCTTCCATGACATCCTCAATCTCTTTGCTATGGCCATCGACATGAAAGAAAATCACTCCAAATACACCTTCACCCTCTCCTATACTTCCCCCTAGGAAGCCATAATTGCTCATCATTATTTCCCGTTCCAACAACATCATCTGGAGGATGGCCTCAAATACCTCGGGTTCTGGCTCAAGCCCCACTGCTATAGAATTGCGGATTGGATTTGGCTTGTGATTAAAATTGAGAAGAGGTTGAAAAATTGGAACCATAGGTTCCTCTCAAGAGCAGGTCACCTTGTCCTCATAAAATATGTCTTGGAAGCTACCCCCATATACTGGATGTCATTGGCTTGGATCCCTAAAGGAATTCTCACCCACATACAAAAGATTTGCTGCAGATTCCTTTGGAATGGACATAAAGAGGGCAAGCCATTTGCTTGTGTAGGATGGAAGCAGATCGCTCTACCTAAGAAATGGGGTGGTTGGGGACTAAAAGATCTCTCTATTTTTGCTCATGCATTAGCAGCCAAGATGGGATGGTCCTTGCTTACTTCACAAAATCTCTGGACCGAAGTCACATATCACAAATATATCTGGCCACACCATCTCATGGATTGGATTCGCATTCCATCCTGGCCTTGCACATGGATTTCTATTGTTTGTAAAGCTATTCTACATACTATGCCCTTCATCAGAGGGAGTCTTGCTTGGAAAATCAATGAAGGCAATATGGCCCGAATATGCATGGATATATGGACCGGTGGGGGTAACATGCATTAGATACTTCCAGAACTCATACACTTCTTGAACCAAAGGCACATTAGGGTGATCGCCCAGATAGCAGACATGGAGAACAACTCCATATTCGAACAAGCATGGTTATCTGCTCGACACCTGGGTATTCCCGATCTTTGGCAACAGACCTGGGAAGGATATATTAATGCCCTAAATGAATCTCATGTGCGCATAAAGGAGGGCCCTAATGAGCTCATATGGACCCTGATAGAACATGGGAAATACTCCCCTAAAGCAGGTTACCCAAACCTCCTCTTTGACCACAAACCACCTGTTCTTCTGGATTGATGGCAAAAGATCTGGAAGCTCAAAGCACCTCCTCGAGCTAGACTCTTCATGTGGAATGTGCTCAACAACAAGACACCTACAGGAGAAAATCTCATACGTAGATATCACTATGGGCCACATTGGTGCGTCCTCTGTATACAGGCAGAGGAGACAAATGAACACCTATTTCTACTCTGCCCAAAGAGTGTACAGCTGTGGCAACAAGTTTTACATCTCCTCTCCAAGCAGGGCAGATGTCACAACCCCTCGATCCCTAAAGCATGGAACAATTGGATTGCTAAGCAACAAGACAAAAAAACACTATGCCTACCTCTTCTCATACGTTGGACGATCTGGTTAATAAGGAATTGTATCATTTTTAAAGGAACACAGGCACGATGGCCACTCATAACAGCAAAGATCATTGCTGCCTACCATGAGATCCTAGAGGAACCCCATCCTACGTCAATCCGATCTCATACCTCTGAGACAATAGACCGCTCCATTCTGTGGGCATACTTTGATGGAGTAGCCCAAGCTCAAGGATGTGGGGAGGGGGTATCCTACTATACCTAACAGAACAACACCATTTGAAATTTCAGCTGGGATTGGGGGAGGGTACAAACAACTTTGCATAATTGATTACTCTCAGGCATCTCCTGCATTTTGCACTGGCACACTCTTGCATTAATCTACAGATTTTCAGAGACTCCAAAATCATCATAAATTGGTTCAACAATATAAATAAATGTCATACTCATACACTGAGAAACATTTTGGATGAGATTATGGTTTTCAATGCACAATTTAACTCTATCACCTGTCAACACATTTACAGGGAACATAACGAGGCTGCTAACAAATTATCCAAGGAGGCCTTGGAACACCCCAGAGGCTTGTGGATGATTCAGGAATAGCTTGGAGCAGAACAATATCAGTATTACCACTGGCCATACATAGACATAGCATATCCTAGGGCGGACATGCCCTAATTTTTGATGGTTTTTTCTACAGTTGATACTCAGTATCATTATATGTATATATTTATGTTTAAATTTATGCATACTAGACACGATGAACACCCTGTGAGGTGAATATGTACAACTCTTTCTTGGCATGGCTTCGGCCATAACTTATTATTTTTTGACAGTTACTTGAACTGGCCTTGGCCAACAGTTATGCATATGCCACTGGCATCTACTATATGTATTTTTCAAATTAATGGAAGATTACGATTTTTCCTTGGGAAAAAAGATATACATTATTAGTATTAAAAACAAAAAAAACTATATTATATTATTTAATTATGAACCATTAAAGGGTATTTAAAGTAAGAATAAAGTACTAAAGTATATGTTGAATATAATACATTATTTTAGCATATTTTATTACATTAGGTAGAAATCTGTTATAATAAGGAGATTATTATAAAAAGTTTATTATAAATCTGTTATAATAAACTGATTATTATAAAAAGTATATTATTTTAAATATTATATTTGATGATGGTTAAGATTGATTATGGGTATATAATATATAAGATTAGATTGTATTCATAGTTATTGTAGATTGTTTTTGTAGATTCAAGCCACAAATTGTAATATGCTATAACAATTGACTTGAATCTATTCTACTCATCAGCGGAAACAATATACGATCGATGAAATCACGAAGCATAAAAGAGAAATAATTCAATCACACATAACACAATAATTTTCTGGGGAAAGCCATAGCTAAAAACCCCTGCTCTCTATATATTGAATAAGAAAACATGAGAAGATTACACTGCTTTTCTCAAGCCCGAGCAACCTCTGCACAATCTCAATCTGTCTTATTGCTTCACAAACAAGCCCCATCCAATACTTAGCCAAATATGTTGCCTTCCAAGCTCCTATTTCCTTGCGTAGTTTCCTAGGGAATTAACCCATATTTAATTGAGAAATTCCTCATCCATAATTACGCAATCCATCATAGGCCTTCCTCTGATTGCATGCACCATCGGTTTAATTTAGATGATTTTACAACTCATAGTACATTGTCCCTGAACTTCAATCTCAACTGGGTCTTTCTCTGATCTGACATGCATGAGTTAATTATGAGTGAATCTTCAGTTTACTGGTTGAGCAGTGTTGGTTACACCCCACTACTGCAAGTTACACCCCACTACTGGATCTCTCACTAATTCGTCCATTAGTTGGAACTAGTTTCATTGAATTTAACTCCGTTAAATTGAATTAAATAATTACAACTCAAAAGAACTCAACCTAGGCCCCTAAAATTTAGGAATAACTCTACATGACTCTAAATAGACTCCCAACTTTAATTAACTGAGCCGACTAAGTCAAATTAACTTAGTTAACTATTACAAGTTGCAATGAGAATTAGAATTACAATTTAATTCCTAATTTAATTCAAGGAAAAAATTAAATTAGGATTTTCTTGTTGCATTTTTCAACACTCCCTCTCAACAAGAAAGGGATTATATGCTACCCCAATCATGCTTTTGTGAAACTCGAATTTGCATCTTGACAATTTCTTTGTAAAAATATCTGCATCCTGCTCCTATGTAGGAATGTACTCCAACAACATGATTCTACTCTGCACATAATCTCGTAGATGGTGATACCAAATGTCAATATACTTGAACCGATCATGAAAAAATGGATTCTCAGAGAGTTTGATGCAACTCTCATTATCACAGTAAATCACTATAGGATCCATCTACTGACCAAATATCTCAACAAGGATCTTCCTCATCCAGATAGCCTCACAAGTTGCTTGACTAGCAACCATGTAGTCTGCTTCTGTTGAACTGAGTGCAACTGATCTCTGCTTCTTGTTGTACCAAGAAATTGCTACTAACCTAATACTGAAGATTCCCCTGATGTGCTCTTTTTGTCGGATGGACTCCCTGCCCAATCTGCATCTATGAAGCCTTGAAGCTTCACTCCCTTTGTCCGTCTGTACCAAAGACCAAATTAAGTGGTGCCTCTGAGGTATCTCAACACATGTTTAGCCGCCTTCCAATAAAGTTTGGTTCGCTTAACCATGGCTTGACTAAGATGATTAACTGAAAAACACATGTCCGGTCATGTGTTCACCAAATACATAAGTGAACCCACAAGATGTCTATAAATACTAGCCTTCGTTGCTTCACCTGAAGTAGCATCCTCCTTCCTCCAGTTACTTGCTAGAGGAGTATCCATGGGTTTGCTGCTCTCCATGTGGAACTTCAATATCTCGTTGGCATACTTGCCCTAAGAGACAAACAGTTCCTCATCTCCTTGCCATACTTCCATACCAAGAAAGTAATGCATGAACCCTAGGTCGTTCATCTTGAGTTCTCTTGTAAGATCCTATTTGCAATATTTTATCAGCTTCTCATCACCTGTTAGAATCAAATCATCGACATATAATACTATAATCAATAATGTATCTTCAACCACAATATGGTAAAGGTTCACATCTGCTTCAATTTTGGTGAAGCCCAACCCAGTGAAATAAATGTCAATCCTAGTGTACCAAGCACGAGGTTCTTGTTTTAGTCCATAAATCGTTTGCTTGAATATGCACACATGAGACTCTTTGTTGAAGGTATCAAATCCTTCCGGCTGCTCAATATACACCTCTTCCTCAATCATGTCATTGAGGAATGTTGTCTTCACATCCATCTGATGTATCTTCCATCACATCAGCGCTGACAGTGCTAGAATAGATCTAATTGATGAGTACCTTGCTATTGGAGCAAAGGACTCATCATAATCAATTCCCTCCACTTGAGAGAATCTTCTGGCCACAAATCTAGCCTTGTGTTTCTCCACACTCCCATATGCTACTTGATTTACCTTGTAAAGCCATCTGGAACTCACCATTGACTTGTCTGCTGGTCTTTGGACCACTTCCAAAACACTGTTTCTTTGGTTGCTGCACTGCTTCCTCAAATGAGGATGACTCAATCTCTACACTCTCACTCATCAGAGCCATGTAGCCAATGTACCGATCTGGTGACCTCCTCTGCCTACGTTGTGATGTGCTTGCTTCCACATTCTCTCTAGCATCATGCATCAATCTGTTAGCCTCTCTGGTGCACTTCCTTCCATCTCTGGAAGTTTCTACATGAGTGGGTGCTTCCACTCTCTGCTCCTTCGCATGTGGTTGCTCCACATCATCCCGAGGTTCCTCCTTTGGAGCTAAAATATCCTCATCTACATGTAACTGAAGCTTCCTCTCAAGGAAACATCTCATGGCTTTCTCTTCATCAACCTTCACATCTCTACGAACCATTTTCATCCTGTTGGATGGTAGGTACACCCTATAGTTGTGAGGTGTATCAGTGTACCCCACAAATATACCTAACTTAGCTGTTACTCTAGCTTTTTCCATGCATCCTTGGTAACATGAAAATATACTGATGATCAAAGATCCTGAAGTGTGCCACATCTGGTTTCTTACCTGAAAAACATTCTTCTGGTGTACTCATCCTGAGAATTCGATGGGCGCTTCTATTTTGCAAATAAACAACTGTGTTGCTTGCTTACCATTTAGCCTTTCCTAGAAGTTGTCCTTTCAACCCAATCTGGAAGATGTCATGTTCCCCTGTCTTGTAGCTTTGGACGTCTTCTGTAAATATGTATTCTCTATCAATTATGCCTAAGAATCCGATGTTAAATCCTCTACATAAGGTAAGACCTATTCCTCTTGCTCATCTAGCATGGGATGTTCATAGAGTTTCATATTCTCTACATTCACCATTAATTAAATGTTCATGTATGGGGGCAGACTGAGCCTCTAGGTGTTGTCTCCCACCTTCTCCAATGTCTCAAAGGGACCATATCGTAAATCCTTGATTTTCTCATTAGGACCCTGTAGTTTCTCCTTGGTCCACCTTGAAGGATTTCTCTATTTTGTATTAATCATTCTCGGCTTTGTATTTTTCATGTGACTTCTATAGTAGTCTCTTGCATTTGTAAATGGAATTTCTTGATCTTCCTATTTTTTTCCCCTTAAAGTATCCTCTCTAAGATCCTTCTTCACTCCTCCTCGATGTCCATATGCAACATCTAAAGGTGAAGGTAGAAAATATCCAAAACAATTGTCAAATGGGGACCTACAATGGAAGTGTGGACTACTCTATTATAAGAGTGTTGTATATATACTAGATTTTCATCCCAAATCTTTGGATGCTTATGATTGTGACCCCTCAAGAGATGCACCAAATTCCTATTGACCACTTCTATTTTCCCATCTTTTTGTAGATGGAATGTTGTAGACCTATTCAAATTTGTGTCCATCTTCTCCCACAATGTAGTCTAAAATAAACTAAGAAATCTTGTGTTCCTATCTAGAAGGATGCTCCTTGGTATCCCAAAATGCACACAGACCTATCTAGAGAACAAGTTTGCTTCTTATTTCCCATTGATGGTATTTTTATAAGGCATTAGAACACACATCTTGCTGAACCTGTCAATTGCAATGAACATGTAGTCATGTCCCTTCATGATTGTTGGTAAAGCTCCCACAAAGTCCATGGAAATGCTTTCCCAAGGATTAGTGGGTACACATAAGGGATGGTATAGACCTTGTTTCTTGTTATTAGGCTTGTTGGTACAACAAAGCATGCATTCTCTTACGAACCTAGCTACCTCTTCTTGCATTATAGGCCAATATACATACCTTTGTAAGTTGGCCACTATCTTCCCTACACTAAAATGCTTTACATCCATGGAGGTGTGAGCCTCTTTCATCAGTTGTAGTCACTCACCTTTTGAAATTCATAACTCATCAAACCTATAGAATAAATTATTATGGAAATGGTAGTCAACTTAACTGTCACCATTGCGTAGATGAATTTGGCTCTACAAATGATGAAACACCTCCTTAAATTCTCCATCCTCTATATGTGCCTCTTTATATTCATCATGGATGAAAGGCTTCATGTTCATAAGAGTTCCCAAAAATGTGATATTTGATGTGGGTGGCCTTAAAAGCATGTTGACCAGCTTGTTTATGCTTCCCTTCCTGTACTTGATTACTAAATGAAATTGATGTAAAAAAACCATCCACTTGTAATGCTTAGATTGTTGTAGCTTACTTTGGGCTTGTAGGTATTGTAGTGGCTAGTGAAATATGTGGATTACTATCTCCTTTCCCATCAGATAGTGTTTCTACTTCTTCACAACTTGCACTAGGGATTGAATCTCCTTGTTGTAAGTAGGGTGGTTATGAACCACCCCACAAAATAATTTAGAATGGTAGCATACAAGCCTTCCTTTCTACATCAAGACCTATCCCATAACATATCCACTCAAATATGTCTCCAATTTGAAGGTCTGCTACAAGTTTAGTAATGTCAAAACCAATGCTTGACTAATATTCTTTTTTAACTCCTCAAAGGCCCTCTTCTAACCTTTTCCCCATTGGAAACTCTTGCCACTCACTGTTACAGTGTGGAGTGGTGTTGAACTGTTGAAAATGAGGCTATGGATTTCCTTAGGTATTTTGTTTCCCTAATGAAATTATTAACCTTATAAACATTTGTAGGAACAAACCACTTCATGATGGCCTCCATATTGGAAAAATCTATAAAAAGCTCTCCTCCACTTATCACATATCCCAAATACACCTTACACTATTGTGCAAACTCACACTTTTTGAGATTTGTTAGAAACTAGTGCCTTTTTAATGTCTTTAGAACCTACATCAAATGTGAGATGTGGTCCTCCTAGGTAGCACTTTATACTAGTTTATCATCTAAATAAACAATAAAAAATGAATATACAAAAGAGTGTAATATATCATTCATTGAACTCATAAATGTAGCTAGTGTATTGCATAGGCCAAACGACATGACTAACCATTCATATAAACTTTGCCTGATTTTGAAGGCTGTCTTCTAGGTATCTTTTTTTTTTTTTTATATCCTATTTTTAGGTCTAGCAACTATTGAAAAGTGTAACTAGGTTCTATCTTCATAATGTCATGTGTAATTATGATTTTATGCAATTGAAGTAAAGAAGAAAATAAAAACATTTTTGTAATGCTTAAATCATGAGTTTCATAATCAAGGAATTTTATTCTTAGTTAAGACTCCCATTGTGAGCCTTTAGGATTAGTCATCATGTCATAAAAGTCAATTGAGTCAATGTCATGTATGAAATACCTTTATTGGGAAGATTACATATGTAAATGAGTCATTAAAAGATCCTCTAAGACCAAGCTCAAGCACCTCCTTCAAGTCAGCCTAAACGTATCTCTAGAAGAGCATGTTGACCTTGTCACTAAGAGAAGTCGACTTATTTGATGGGAAAACCACTATAAATAGGCAACTCAACCTTCATTCTAGAAACACAATTTTAGTCAAGGGAATCTGAATAAGAAAAGGTGTGAAGATCACAAAAGGTGAAGTCTTATCATCAAGCAAAGGAGGAAGATAACTAAGTTCATTTGGATATGTTTTAGAGCAAAACTCTTCCACACATGTAAGATTTCAGAACTGTCTATTACAAAAAGGGCCAAGGTACTACAGTGATCTTAAGAAGACAGATTTGGGAAGTGTTGGAAATAATACTGAGAGGGGGGGTGAATCAGTATTTACAAATCAATAATTTTTCCATTTCCATAATCAGATTTATATATGCTACTTTAGTGAAGGGAACTTGCGTGTGCACGCAACTGTTCTTAAGGCAACCAACGTATATCCAGTGAACTTATGATTAAGTTAATTCATCATATGTTGATCTTTAATGAATAAAACAAACGCAAAACATCAGATCTAGCCTCAACCAATATCAGATCATTCAAGAATAAGTCATTTCAGGTCTCATGATCCTGATCCAATATTGAACTCAAGGTGCACATAAATATTTCAGATCTAGTCCCAAACATAACCCCGCAACATAAAATATACTTCAGATAGAAGTATTCCGTAGAATCTTATTCACTTGCACATCTGGCCTTATGATCCTCTCTTCTTTATATAGTTTTTGGCCTTTCTCAATACCATGGACCGAATCCACTTAGGACCAATACCTTGGATCAAATACCATGGACCGAATACCTTAGACTAAATACCTAGGGTCAATATCATGGTCCAAAGATACCTTGGACCAAATACCTCAGACCAAAACCATGGTTTTCAACATGTACGCACTTTGCATTCTGTGGGAGTGCGTGTGTATGTTATACGCTATTTCTGTTCTAAGTACCTGCGTGTATATGCTGCTTGGACTAAGTGAACTTGTGTGTATCTCTTAAACTGCTCTTACATCATCTTCTTCCTTCAACTTCTTTATTCTGATCAATAGACCTTAGTTCCATATTCCTGATCCTCTGTACCACTGCCCTATTGCCTCTGAATATTCCTGTTAGCCTCTTATGAAAACATAGTTGACCTGTAGAGTTTCCATCAAGGACAATACTTGTATCATAATGCGAACAATCTCCCCCTTTTGACTTGATGGAAACCATGATGGTGTTGACTACTGCAAAATGTAAGGACTATTAAATATACCATACAACACCAAAATACCAAAATACTCTCCCCCTTTGACATCAAGGGCAAAGGGCAGACCACTCTACTCTCCTCCTTTGCATGATGCTATCCATACTCCCCCTGAGTACATGTCGAGTCTGCAGAGAGATGATTCAATATAATAACATGACACTATAACTCAACAAAGTGAGTATGAAGTCCCTATGATCACGAACTCATACATACATCAATCACCCAACCAAGTGGGGATACACCATATTTGACTCATCTGCCCAACCAAGTGGGGATATACCAAGTTTATACATGACAAAAATACAACAATTATTACATCATCCATCCCAAGGATATTGGGGAAATAAACTACATCATATGACCAATAGAACTCATTGAAATATAGACCATGACAGAAGAAGTTATATCACACTAATGACTGATGCAACTAAGAAATAGCTGAGTTCAACAACCATAATGCCAACAATGTGGAATGTGAACGCTCCCCCTGAACCTGTGCTACCACTATTTTTTTTGTTATAAAAACATATAAACGCTTTCAGCCAAGGCAACTCGCGTGTACCCACGCATATACTTCATGAAACCAACATGTAGTAAACTTCCTCTGAAAAACTAGATTTAACAACAAGATGATGCAACAACAACTCCCAACTTTTGTCTGAGATATTCAAATGTTTCTCTGGGCAGTGGTTTAGTGAATATATCATCAACCTATTCTTTGGAGGGGACATACTCCAATTTGACATTTTGTTCAAGCACTTGTTCTCGTAGAAAATGGTACTTGATGAGTATGTGCTTGGTCTTGGAGTGCATGACTGGATTCCTTGAAATACTGATGGCACTTGTATTATCACATAGAATGGAGATAGGTGGAGTACATGTGATCTGAATGTCTTGCAAATTTTTCATCATCCAAAGTAGTTGTGTGCAACAAGATGCAGCAGCCACATATTCTGCTTCAACTGTAGATAAAAAAATTGAACTTTGTTTCTTGCTAAACCAAGACAATAACCTATAACCCATATAGAATGCACCATCACTAGTGATTTTTTTATCATCAACACTTCTTTTCCAATCTGCATCTGTATATGCATGAAGAGTAAGATCTGCATCTCTAGGATACCATAGTCCAAAGTCCTGAGTTCCTTGAAGATATTTGAAAATTCTTTTGACTGCCTGAAGGTGTGATTCCTTTGGATTTGCTTGGAATCTTCCAACTATTCCTACTGCATGCATGATGTCAGGTCGGGTACCTGTTAGATAAAGCAGATTGCCAATCATGGATCTGTAAGTTGGTTGATGTACTGCTGCTGATTCATCATTTGAGCTGAGACTGCATCCTGTTACCATTGGAGTACATACAGGTTTAGAATCTTCCATTCCGTACTTTTTCAAGATCTGCTTGAGATATTTGGTTTGTGAAAGAAAAATACCATCTTTAGTTTGCTGAACTTGTAGACCAAGAAAATAGATAAGTTCACCAAGCAAGGACATTTCAATTTCTTGCTGCATTATTGAAGCAAAATTCTGACTCATGGATTCTTCATTGCTACCAAAAATGATATCATCAACATAAAAAGTAATAATGATCAATTTATCGTTTTCAATCTTTGTATATAAATTGCTATCTGCAGAACCTTTTGTAAAACCTTGTTGGTGTAGATATTTGTCAAGGCGGTAATACCAAGCCCTTGGAGCCTATTTTAGACCATAGAGAGCCTTTTTAAGTCGGCATACAAGTTTTGCATCATTTCCAAGAATTAATCCTTCTGGCTGTTCAATATAAACTTCTTCTAAATCTCCATTAAGGAAGGCTAATTTTACATCCCATTTGTATACTTTGAATTTCCGAAAACTGGAAAGAGCAAGAAACATTCTTATGGCTTCAAGTCTGGCAACAGGTGCAAAAGTTTCTTCAAAATCTATACCTTCTTGTTGAGCATACCCTTTACAAACAAGTCTGGCCTTGTTTCTAATGACTTCTCCATTTTCATTCAACTTGTTTTTGAATATCCATTTAGTTCCTATAATATATTTATCATGAGGTCTAGGAACTAATTCCCAAGTGTCATTCTTTTCAATTTTCTCAAGTTATTCATCCATAGCCTTGACCCAACATTCATCTTTGCATGTTTCATTTACATTTTGAGGTTTGGTGGAGGATAGTAATGCTAGATATCTTGAGGTCCCTATAATAGTTCTCCTTGCCTATACAACAACCTCCCTTTCTCCTAAAATTTGAATTTTTGGATGATTTTTCTAAACATACCTGGACAAAGTCTTTTTTTCTACCATTATATCTTCTTCTGGTGCTTTATTGGTTTCTTCTTCAATATAATTTTGATTTGATGTGGGAAAGTTATCCCTATCTTCCTCATTGTCATAATCTTCTATTGATTTTATCTATTTTGGATTTCTGCATGCTTCATCAACTACAACATCAATTCTTTCAACAATTTTCCCAAGTCTTTTATTATAACATTTATATGCTTTACTTCTGGAAGAATAACCAAGAAGAATCCATTCATCTGCTCTGGGTTCAAACTTACCAAGTTTTTCATCAGTCCTTTTGATAAAACATTTGCTTCCAAAAACTTTAAAGTATTTAATAGTAGGAGTCTTACCATACCAAAGTTCATGTAGAGTTTGAGTGCTATTTACCCAAACATTTGCTTTGCTGAGAATAGTCATAGAAATGAATGCAGCTTCACCCCATAAGGTTGCAGGAGTTCCAGATTCATCTAGCATGGCTCGAGCCATTTTTTGAACTATTCTGTTCATCCTTTCTACTACACCATTTTGCTGAGGTGTTCTTGCAGTGGAGAATTCCCTTTTTATTCCATGTTGTTCACAAAAGTTAAAGAATTCATTTGATATAAATTCCCCTCCTCAATCAGATCTGAGGCATTTGTTTTTTCGATCTGATTCATTTTCAAAAAAAGCTTTGAAGGCTTGGAACTTTTCAAATGCTTCATCTTTATGCTTTAGAAGACCTATCCAACACATTCTGGAAAAATCATCAATGAACAAAATAAAGTATTCTTCTCCATGAGGTGACTTTTTCCTTGTTGGTCCACATAAATCAGTATGGATAAGTTCAAGAGGCTTACTAGCTGACCCTTCTTTTTCAATGAAGTGAACTTTGGTTTGCTTACTGATTTGACATGGTTTGCATATTGTATTTTTTGGGATGCTGATTTCTGGAAGATCACGAACAACCTTGATTCTGCATGCTTTTCTTATTTGAGAAAAGCTTAGATGTCCCAATCTTTCAATGCCATAGCCAATTTTCATCATTTTTCTTAGATAACGCTGTTGTTGTCCTCCTTTGAGTATGTATAAGTTGTTTGGAGTTCTTGTACCTTTAATCACAGTCTCCTGTATCAAGCTCACGAACAACACATCCATTTGATCGAAACACGCGTTCATTTCCTTGATCACACATTTTACTTACACTCAACAGGTTATGCTTTAAACCATCTACATACATAACATTTCCAACTTTAACCTTTTCTTTCAAGAAAACAAAACCTTTTCCTTTTATGACAGTTGGAGTGTCATTTCCAAATGAGACATTCTTTTCCTTTTATAAGGCATTATATGAGTGAAGTTTCTCTTTGTCACCTGTCATACGTTTGGAGCATCCACTGTCGATGTACCACTGATTTTCTTGTCCTTCTGCATACAAGGCTATACCACATCTTTCTGTTTGAGATTATTTCCTTCTCCATATCTTGGGATTTAATGGCGTTTACTCCTTTTGAGGTGTTTGTCGAAATTTTCTCGTGCATTCAGATTCTTGATGACCAAAGTTGTTACAAATTGAGCATTCTATTTCATTTTCAAGAGGAGAAAAGTTATTATAGGAACTTCTCTTGATCCATGTTACATTCCTTTGATTTCATGCTTCTCTAGTCATGATGGTTTTGTAAGCAATGCATTGAGAAAATTTGTGCCCAAAATTATGACATGAAAAACATTGCCCATTAAAGAATTTTTTGCGACTATCAAATCTATTTACCTATTGATTGTAGTTTCTATTGATATTCATCTTTGGAGCAAATTGAGTATGATTTGCGTGAGGTTGGTTGTGCCTTCTATTGATATTCATCCTTGGAGAAAATTGACTATGATTTACTTGGTGACCGGCTTTATGCCTTTGCTGACGATTGTCATACTGTTCACTGGTCTTTGCTGCATCAAGATAGCTTTTGGTGGAGGTTGACGACTTCTGTGATTGAGATGCTTCTTCAGTATATCCAAGACCTGTCTTTATCAGAGGAGAACGCTGAACTTTGATAATTTCATTTAAAGTTTATGATCCTTTAGCAAATCTAAGATTGAGAGATTTTGTTTTCTCAAGATCTTTTCTTAGACCCACAATTTCACATTCTAGTTTTTCATTGTGTTTTTCTTTTTTCAGCAAGTTGGTATGTCAAGGTATCTATGATCATATTCTTTTCTTCTAAATAGAATTAGAGTTTAGAGATTTCTTCATGAAAGTTCTCCTCTTCTAAAGAATCCCAAAAATCATCATTGTCATAATCCATGAGAAGTCTATAATCATCACTATTAGATAAACCATCACTATCCTCTTCTAAACTATCCCAAAAAGCATCGATATCATAAGCCATGAGAAGTCTGTATGTTGGAAATAATACTGAGAGGGGGGGGTGAATCAGTATTATCAGATCAGATAAAACTTTTCAATTTCATACTCAGAAACATATACGCGACTTCAGATAAGTGAACCCGCGTGTACACGCGACTGTGTCTAATGCAACTAGCGTATACCCAGAGATCTTATAATTCAGTTAGCTTAATCTTCAGTAAATGCATCAGAACATTATTAAGCAATTTAACAGAAAAGGCGCAGTATAACAGAACAGAACATCACACAAGAGCCACACACATGAACACCATGATATAAGGTGGAAACCCAATGTGGGTGAAAACCACCTGCTGCAATTCGTCTCTTTCTTCTTTAATGAGAAACTTCTTTTACAATGTACTGGTGCAGTCCTTTACCAGTACGCAGGCTACAACCTGCAGAGGGCTACAACCCTCTCTCGTTTTCCAACTACTTCTGGAAGGGAGTTACAACCCCCTCAGCTCTTGTACTAGCTGATCCATTTACTAGTACGTAGGTGCTGACCCTACAACCTTCAGGGACCACGTTTCATCAATTTTCAGACTGGATCCAAGAATACAAAGCAAACATTACCGCAATACAATCATCAACTTATACTTGCATCATAATTCATTAAACAACCCAATACCGAATCACTGAAACCCTGTCATCAAGAACACAGAACCCAAACCAGAATCCAGAACTCTGTAACAACCACCAGAATCAGCAGCAACCTGAAATATTAACCCTTATCATGCATACGCTACTTCACTGTACCAAAACCGCGTGTATACGCGCTTTCTCCAAAGGCAACCCGCGTGCAGATCTAGAAATGATTACTTCTGCCTTCGCTGTCAGATCCGACCCTTGCCAAGCGTCCCGAACAGATAACCAGCAATACCAGATCCTCTCACTGCGTCAGACACTCACAATCCATACTCCTTTGCCTAGTGATCTTCTCCTTATATAGCCTTAGGCCTTGTTCAATACCAAGAGCCAAAACCATAGAAACACAATACCATCAACCTCGAAACTAGGGATCAACACGTCCGTCGAGACATTATGGTCCAAAACCATAGGCACAACTTCCAAGGTCTAACTACCACGGACCAAAGGTACTTTTCACATGTACGCGCTTTTACTGAAGCCAACCTGCGTGTACACGCGGATTCTCCTTGCTGAACCTGCGTATATCTCTTTCTTGTCCTGCTGTACTGAGATCTGTCCTCTGATCAAGTTGCCATCACCTGTACCAACCTCTGAGCACCTGTACCAACCTCTGAGTGAGTTGCCATCAAGGACAACACTTGAAACATAATGCCAACAATCTCCCCCTTTGGACTTGATGGCAACCACCACACCAAGTCACTCTCCCCCTTTGACATCAAGGGCAAAGGGCGTACCAAGATATGCTCTTCTTTGGTATACCTTCTACTGTCCATACTGCTGTCCATACTCCCCCTGAGTACATGCTGAAGTTTCTGATTTGACTCCCCCTTTGTATATGCCAAAGTGTACCAATCTATCCACGCTCCCCTTGAGCAGATGCAAGTTCTAAGACCAGCCATTCAGATCTGTATCATAAGCATCAGCCTGCAATACCATTCCTTTGATCAAACAACAAGATGTATCATCAACTTCTAACCATAGTGCCAACAATGAATTATTTGAAGAATATTCTCCCCCTGAGTGTGAGCCAACCATGTCTGAACCATTTCCTGAGTCTGTTCTGCTCCCCCTGAGCCTGAGCCAACCATGACTGAACCTGGGTCTGTTCTGCTGCCCTTTCTCCATATACGCGACTTTGCAACCTGTAACTCGCGTATATACGCGACTTGTCTTCATTATATCAGCGTATGCAGGATGGAATACTGAATTTCATCACTTTCAGATTCCCCTGTGTCTGTTATGTCAGCTGACTGAGTTATCCCACACCTTTCTGTCTCTGTCTTCTTCAATTCCTGCAACTGTGATGATGTATGGTCCCCTTGTCTTGAATTTTGAAATCTGCTCCTGCATTCCCTTGCTTTATGCCCATAGTTGTTGCATGTATAACACCTTATATTTTTCATGTTCCTTCTATCACAATCAATTGCTTTGTGTCCATATGCATTACAGGCAAAGCAATACCCTCTGAAATACCTGGGATGCGATGATCTTTCTTGAACCATTCTACTTCTGCATCTGGCTGCAACATGTCCAAGATTATGACATACATAACATTCAACATTATTCAGCGGAGGAAATAATCGTCTGTCACGTCCATAGTTAGGAGTAAAGGATCTTCCTTGAGGAATTTCTTTCCTTGGTTGTTCCTTGAGCATTTCAGATTTCTCATTAGAGTTTCTTGCCTCACCTTGTGAACTAGATTCACCTTCAACATATTCATGAAAACCAAGACCAGTCTTGATAGCAGGAGATCTTTGACTATTAAGAATATCATCCAAGACTTTAGAACTATCTTGAAATCGTAAGAGCTTATCCTTTTCTTCTAGTTTACCTTTCAAGATATTTACCTCAACTTGATGTTTTTCTTCCTTTTTCAGATACTGCTTCCTTAGGTCTTCTTCAACTTTTCTCCCTTCTTCCACTTGTCGCTTTAGTTTGATCACTTCATGTTTTTGATCTTCAAGATCTTCTTTTAGAGAGAGGATCTTTGATTCAAGTCTCTGAATAGTTGTGCTCTGATCTTTTGCTATATCCTGCAATTTCTCCCTTACCCTGGTTTCTGTCTCCAATTGTTCCTTTAATTTGGCAACTTCTTCAGTTTCTGCATTCTTCTCTTCATGTGCCATGAGACTTTTAATATCCTCGCTATTATTGGATGAAGCATTCTTCTTCTTATGTGCCATGAGACTTCTAATATCTTCACTATCATTTAATGTACTTTTAATATGGGTATAATAGCTTCTACCATCTTCTTCATATATCTTTCCTTTGTTATGAGGACATCTAGCAGCATAGTGACCAACTCTACCACATAGAAAACATTTGAAAGGTAGCTTATCTTTGAACCGTCCAGTTCCCCGTTCAAGATTCTTGACAAAATTTACCTCATCTTCTTCCTCTGACACTTCGAATGCGGCCTCTGGTGGTACCTCTTGTCGCATTTCAAAAGCAGTTAAGATCCCGTGAAGCCGTGACATGGTAATTTTCTGCACATTCTCCTTTTCTTCTATGGCAGATACTTTAGAATCAAATTTAGTAGACAGAGATCTCAAAACCTTTTGAACTAAGACAACTTCCTCAAATTCTTCACCCAGATCCCTCATACAATTCACAATCTCATCCATACGCAGGAAATAATTAGCTATGCTTTCATTACTTCGCATCTTAAGAGTTTCATACCGGATTCTGAGAGTTTGAAGCTTTGCTATTTTTACTTGATCATCTCCTTCGTAGCTTGTAACGATTTTGTCCCATATTTCCTTAGCTGATTTGAAATGCATGATCTTCATAAATTCTGATTGAGTCAAAGTACTCAATAGGACAGTAACTACTTTGGCATTGAGCTCATATTGCTTTTTCTCTGCTGGATCTGTAGGAGTTGCTGATGGGAATTTGTATCCTCCTTCTACGATTCCCCAAGCTTCTGCTCCAAGAGACTGTAGATATGCAGTGGTTCTTATCTTCCAGTGAGTAAAATTGTTCCCGTCAAAGACTGGTGGCCTGATGCGTGCCTCTCTTTCTGGATTAGCCATTTTGATGGATCTTTTCCTTCAAGCGATCAAGCTTCTTCTGAAGGTCCTGCTCTGATACCAATTGTTGGAAATAATACTGAGAGGGGGGGGTGAATCAGTATTATCAGATCAGATAAAACTTTTCAATTTCATACTCAGAAACATATACGCGACTTCAGATAAGTGAACCCGCGTGTACACGCGACTGTGTCTAATGCAACTAGCGTATACCCAGAGATCTTATAATTCAGTTAGCTTAATCTTCAGTAAATGCATCAGAACATTATTAAGCAATTTAACAGAAAACAGGCGCAGTATAACAGAACAGAACATCACACAAGAGCCACACACATGAACACCATGATATAAGGTGGAAACCCAATGTGGGTGAAAACCACCTGCTGCAATTCGTCTCTTTCTTCTTTAATGAGAAACTTCTTTTACAATGTACTGGTGCAGTCCTTTACCAGTACGCAGGCTACAACCTGCAGAGGGCTACAACCCTCTCTCGTTTTCCAACTACTTCTGGAAGGGAGTTACAACCCCCTCAGCTCTTGTACTAGCTGATCCATTTACTAGTACGTAGGTGCTGACCCTACAACCTTCAGGGACCACGTTTCATCAATTTTCAGACTGGATCCAAGAATACAAAGCAAACATTACCGCAATACAATCATCAACTTATACTTGCATCATAATTCATTAAACAACCCAATACCGAATCACTGAAACCCTGTCATCAAGAACACAGAACCCAAACCAGAATCCAGAACTCTGTAACAACCACCAGAATCAGCAGCAACCTGAAATATTAACCCTTATCATGCATACGCTACTTCACTGTACCAAAACCGCGTGTATACGCGCTTTCTCCAAAGGCAACCCGCGTGCAGATCTAGAAATGATTACTTCTGCCTTCGCTGTCAGATCCGACCCTTGCCAAGCGTCCCGAACAGATAACCAGCAATACCAGATCCTCTCACTGCGTCAGACACTCACAATCCATACTCCTTTGCCTAGTGATCTTCTCCTTATATAGCCTTAGGCCTTGTTCAATACCAAGAGCCAAAACCATAGAAACACAATACCATCAACCTCGAAACTAGGGATCAACACGTCCGTCGAGACATTATGGTCCAAAACCATAGGCACAACTTCCAAGGTCTAACTACCACGGACCAAAGGTACTTTTCACATGTACGCGCTTTTACTGAAGCCAACCTGCGTGTACACGCGGATTCTCCTTGCTGAACCTGCGTATATCTCTTTCTTGTCCTGCTGTACTGAGATCTGTCCTCTGATCAAGTTGCCATCACCTGTACCAACCTCTGAGCACCTGTACCAACCTCTGAGTGAGTTGCCATCAAGGACAACACTTGAAACATAATGCCAACACTGTAATCTTGACCAGTTTCATCTTCATCACTTTTATATAAACCATCGCTATCTTCTTGAGTATAGTAACTCCTTCTATTCACAACTTGTTTCCTATTCCCTTTTGCATATTCCTTTCCTTTTTCATATTTATCTTTATGAGGACATCTGGTAGCATAATGATCGACTCTACCACAAGCAAAGCATTTGAAAGGTAGCTTACCTCTGAACCTTCCAGAACCCCGTTGAAGCTTCTTGACAAAATTTACCTCATCTTCTTCTTCTGAAATGTGTCTTGATTCATTGTGTTCTTCCTTTTATTTTCCTTTTGCTGAAGCTTTAAATGCGGCTTCTCTCATATTTGATGGACCTCCTTTTCTCATCTCAAAAGAAGTTAGGATTCCATGAAGCTGTGTCATAGTGATATTCTGCAGATCTTGTTTTTCTTCTATGGCAGACACTTTTGATTCAAATTTAGCAGACAAGGATCTCAAAATTTTCTCAACTAAGGTAACTTCCTTTATTTCTTCACCCAGATTCTTCATACAATTAACAACCTCATCTATACATAAGAAGTAACTAGCTATACTCTCATCACTATGCATCTTAAGAGTTTCATACTGAATTCTGAGAGTTTGAAGCTTAATACATTTTACCTGAGAGTCTCCTTCGTAGCTCTAAACGATTTTGTCCCATATCTCTTTGGCTGATTTGAGCTGCATGACTTTGAAAACTCTGATTGTGATAAACTTCCCAATAAAGTATTGACAACTTTGGCATTGGTTTCATATTGCTTTTTACCTGCCGTGTCTGTAGGAATTTATATTGGAAATTTATATTCTCCTTCCACAATTTCCTAGACATCTGTTCCAAGAGATTGTAGATAGGTTGTGGTTCTTATTTTCCAATAAACAAAGTTGCTCCCATCGAAGATTGGTGTTCTGATGGATCCCATGCTTTCTTGATTATTCATCTTGATGTATCTTCCTTCAAGCGATCTAGCTTCTTCTGAAGGACCTGCTCCGATTCCAATTGTTGGAAATAATATTGAGAAGGGGGGTGAATCAGTATTTACAAATAAATAAATTTTCCATTTCCATAATCAGATTTATATACGTTACTTCAATGAAGGGAACTTGCGTGTGCACGCAACTGTTCTTAAGGCTACCAACGTATATCCAGTGAACTTATGATTCAATTAATTCATCATATGTTGATCTTTAATCAGTGCATCAATACATTATTAAACATTAAATAGTAACCATGTGCAGTAATAACATAATAAGCCATCACACATAAGAAACACACATGAACACCAAGATTTAATGTGGAAACCCAATGTGGGTGAAAACCTCCTGCTGCTGCCGTCTTTGTCTTCTTTTAATAATAAGAAAATCTGTTTACAATCTTGTACTGGTGCAGACTCATACTAGTACGTAGGCTTCTACCTGTAGAAGGTTACAACCCTTCTCTTGTTCTCCAGATTCTACTGGAAGGGAGCTACAACCCCCTAGCCCTTGTATTAGCCAATATGTTTACTAGTACGTAGGTGCCAGCCTATAGAAAACTCCACTCTTCAACTAGGGACCATTGTTTCATGAATTTTTAGACTGGATTCTCCTGGCACATATCAAGACATATGAAGACCTTGACTCATCAATAACCCATTAGAAACTCAAATTTCATCAACCAACATGCAGTTAATCTGAAACAAACAGATCACTGTCATCAGAACACTGTGCTGAACCCAAAAACCTATATCAACATTCAGAACCAACTGAAACCTCAAAAATTCATGTGTCAGACTATATACGCTACTTTAATGAAGAAAACCTACGTGTATACGCTACTTCCTTCAACCCAACCTGCGTATACCTCTAAAGATTCTGAATCATAAAGTATCTGAATCACAAACTCTACCAACCAGCAGTGTACTGAACATCTACTATCAACTTACAGAACTTTACATAGGCAGGCAACAGAAAACACTTCTTTTCACTTATATAATCAATCAAATATCAACCTCCTTATGCATTTAGATTTACATTCAGATCTAAGAAGACTTCATTGACAGACAACAGTAAAATAGCAGCAGCAATAAATCAGCAATACTGATTTGATAGATTAGTCATCTTTGAACATCAAGCCTTTCTTTTGTATACGCTACTTGAAAGAATAGAACTTGCGTGTATACGCTCTTTTGCTGAGACGAACCTGCGTACAGATCTGAAAATATTGACTCAGAACTTTGCTGCAATTCCAGACTTCAGACAAACCCATATCATGATAGATAACGAATAAAATAGACGCAAAACATCAGATCTAGCCTCAACCAATATCAGATCATTCAAGAATAAGTCATTTCAGGTCTCATGACCCTGATCCAATATTGAACTCAAGGTGCACATAAATATTTTAGATCTAGTCGAAAACATAACCTTGCAACATAAAATATACTTCAGATAGAAGTATTCCTTAGAATCTTATTCACTTGCACATCTGACCTTATGATCCTCTCTTCTTTATAAAGTTTTTGGCCTTTCTCAATACCATGGACCGAATCCACTTAGGACCAAAACCTGGGATCAAATACTACGAACCGAATACCTCGGACTAAATACCTAGGGTCAATATCATGGTCCAAAGATACCTTGGACCAAATACCTCAGACCAAAACCATGGTTTTCAACATGTACATGCTTTGCCTTCTGTGGGAGTGCGTGTGTACATTGTACGCTATTTCTGTTCTGAGTACCTATGTGTATACACTGCTTGGACTAAGTGAACTTGCGTGTATCTCTTAAATTGATCTTACATCATCTTCTTCCTTCAAATTCTTTATTCTGATCAATAGACCTTAGTTCCATCTTCCTGATCCTATATACCATTGCCCTATTTCCTTTGACTATTCCTGTTAGGCTCTTATCAAAACTGAGTTGACCTGTAGAGTTTCCATCAAGGACAATACTTGTATCATAATGCCAACAAGAAGGAATCAAGTAAATCCTCAAGCCAAGTTGAGGAAGGATAATCTCCATCTCAAGTGATGAAAGTTGAAGGTCAAAGTTTCTCAAGGACCAAATCTAGTAAGGGCCGAAAAGTGTAGATCTGAGCTAAGGAGCGAAATCTGAAGGTTAATCAAGGGAAGTGGGACGAGGAACAAGTTTGACTATCATTATCTCAAGGAAGAAGAAGCTAAACAAGGGAGTCTTGTGACTTGGTCTTGGAGAGGTAAATAGGTCAAGGGTCTTGGTCTTGGTATTCATCAATTGAAGTCTCTATAAGAAGAAGAATTCGTTTGGGTTTTCCTCTCAAGTTGGAGAGGTTTTTTCCCTGGATGATCACCTACATTCTGTGTCTCTTTTCTCTTTATTGTTTATGCATTGGTAGTTGTTTGATGAAGAAGAACACTATAATAATCTAAGTAAAGAAAATATCCTAAGTTAAAGAAGTAAAAAGCATTCACAAGCAGTTATCATTAGAAGAGAAATCTCCTATTTTCCATGCCCTAGATTTCTCAACATGGTATCAAAGCTAAGGTGAAAAATCAAGGAAAGGGCATCTCATCAAGGGACACACAAGCACTCAAGGATCAAATCTTGAAAGATATCAAAGAAAAAGTCAAGATCTACAAAGAAGTGTCAAAACCCTAGATCAAAGAAGAAGTCTACACCAGAAGAAGTATTGGGATTCTCAAAAGACCACAAAGAGCCTGCTCAAGTTGAAGAGACCTACAAATCAAAGTTTCTTGAAGACCATCAAGGATGTTGTCATCATCTTCAAAAGTTCTAAGGAAATTTTCTCTCGTTAAAGAAAGGACCTTACCATTGAAGAATATCATCCAAGAATCTTGAAGACATCATCAAGAAGTCATCATCACCATCAAGGGATCTACAGTGATATCCCTCTTTGTGGAGTCAAGGATCATTCTTGAATAGAACTATCTTCATCAAGGAGAAGATCTCTGTTAACTATATCATCATCAAAATTCAAGGAGGAAATAAGAGGAAGAAGCATCTTCAAAAGTAAGTATATTTATGTTTGAATTTGTCAAAATTTCCTTTTGCAAGGAAAGAAACAAATTAGTTGGGGCTTCAAACCATCTTGCATGGAAGAAGAGGACAAGTCTGAATCTCATTGAAAAATAGGTTATGGACCATGTCAAAGGATATATAGCCAAACCATCAAAATAAGATGCTTAAGCACTTGCAAAGTTTATGAAAGGGGAAGTGAGGGCTCAAAGGATTCTCATAGAATCCATTAAGGATCCCATCATTCCATATGTATCTCAACTCAACACCTCAAAATAAATGTATGACAAATTGGTAGAGTTATTTTCTGTAAGCACTACATGAGAGGTTATCTCTCTAAGGAAAGAACTCTACAAGCTAAGGATATCAAAAGAAGGAATAAACTCATACTTTATGAGGATATATGAAATAAGGGATCAAATTCAAGATCTGGGTGAAATAATGTCTGACAAGGGGATGACCACTGTAGTACTAAATTCACTACCAAGGAATGGGGCAACTTTACGTCAAGTATTTATGGGAAGAAAGAGGCTACTCCATTCAATATCTATGGTCTCTATGAAAAATTGAAGAAACTGTACTGAAGGAAAAGACTAATGTGGGATATGTAGGTTTTGACCCTGTACAAAAAGTAACTTGCAGATGAATTCGAAAATAAAAAAAACAATCAATGAAAAGAATATAAAACAAATACACAAAGATTTTCCCTTGGATCCCAAAACCAAGACTACCAGATTGATTTTTCATTATTTTCCTTTCAATGTTACAATACATATATACACATGCTGAAGCATTCATAAACCCCAATCCATTAACCCTTATTAGAACATAACCATAGTTCCCTTGACCAGATCTATCAAATACCATGGGCAGAAAACCATGATGCCCAAAACCATGTGCAAAACCTATGCACAAAAACATAGGTAGGTTTGCCCACCTAATATAGGGTCCAATTTTCTTTTCCAAGGGCCCCGCCTAGGACCCCGTGCAGGGGGGCTACTGCCCCCCTGAAACCCCATGAAAGGGGGAGTTATTTCCCCCCTGTGACCCCCCAGCACGTGTGACTAGTCATGGAAAAAATATAACACACACCCAACATTCTCCCACTTGTTGTTTTCTTTTCCATATAAGGGGTCATGGGATAGCTTAATCACTGGTCCACCCCTTGCAACACCCATTGTTTCTCTACACCAAGAAAACTTCTCAGTGCTCATATACTTCGTCAATGCATCTGCAACATTATTCAAAGTGTCCAACTTTACTAGCAACACCTTTTTGTCCTGAACCATATCCCTCACAAAGTGATACTAAACATCAATGTGCTTTGTAATTGAATGACAAGTAGGGTTCTTTGCCAAGAAATTTTCACTTTGGCCGTCACAGCCTCTCCTTATAACTCGTTGTACTAACCCCATACTTAAACACAATCTCTGCAACCAAACTGCTTCCTTTCTTGCATGAGTGTCTACCATGTATTATGCCTTTGTAGTTAAAGTGCCACTACAGACTGTCTCTTACTCATCCAACTGACTGCTCCTCCAAATAGGTTAAACACATGCCCACTTTTAGATCTTCTCTGATCTAAAGCTCCAGCCCAGTTTTCATCAACAAAGCCATGGATGTACAAAACTCTGTCCAATCCCTATCTTCCTTGGTAACGCAGACCATAATCACTAGTGCCACACAAATACCTGAAATCCCACTTCACTGTTATCCAATGCTCCTTCCCTAGTTTTGACATAAACCTGCTCAATACTTCCACTGCATATGCAATTTCTAGTCTAGTATAGACCATTGCATACATCAGGCTACTGGCTGCACTTGCATATAGAACACGAGACATGTCCTCTTCCTCTTCTTGTTTCTTGGGACACTGTTCAACATATAGCTTTACACCTACAAGAATAAGAACCTTCACCGGTTTACTATCCGACATATTAAACCTCTGCAATATTGTCTCGACATACTTCCTCTAGTTTAACTAGAACTTCCTCTTTTCCCGATATCATTTAATTTCCATGCCCAAAATATAGTTTGCAACACCAAGATCCTTCATGTCGAATTTGGAGGATAATTCAGTCTTCAAATCGTGGATAATTTCTTTGTTATTTCCAATCAGCAACATATCATCCACATACAAGAGCAAATAAATAACACGGTCACGAATTAATTTAAAATACACACAATGATCTGCTTTGCTTATGGTGAAGATAAGTCCCCGCATATGTGTATGAAATTTATGATACCACATCCTTGGTGACTGTTTAACCCATACAAAGACTTTTTTAACCTACACACCAGTGCTTTCTTACCCTTCACCACAAAGCCTTTAGGTTGCTTCATGTAGATCTCTTCTTCCAGATCCCCGTGAAGAAATGTTATGTTCACACCCATCTATTCTACCTCAAAATCAAAAGAAACAACAATAGATAAAAGTAATCTAATAGAAGCTACCTTGGAAACATGAGAAAAAATATCACCAAAATCAGTTCTCGGCACCTGGGAATAACCTTTTGCTACCAATCGAGCTTTGTATTTTTGCACCTTTCCTTCTGCATTCATCTTCTTCTTAAAAACCCATTTTCTTCCAATGGGTTTCCTTCCAGCCGACAACTCCACTAGATCCCAAGCCTCATTTTTGTTCAAAGATGCCATTTCATCAACCATGGCCTCTTTCTAGAGTTTTACATCCTCTAAATCTATTTCCTCCTTGACAGTTCTGGAATCATCATTAGTAATAGATAAATCAAAATTTGAATAGAAAGAAGATGGACTATACCTTTTTGGTCGCTTTCTTTCTCGAATTGATCTTCTCACAATTGGAGTTTGTTGCTCTTCATCTTATGATTCCTGTTCTGCTATAGAATTTGAGTCTTCCTCCTTTAGCTCAAACTCTATCTTCTCAGGTTCCTTTCGCAGGACTTCATGCTTAATAACATATTTCACTTATATAAACACCACATATCGGATTTACAAAACCTTCCATGTTTCTGGGTTACAAATCTTATAACCTTTTAAACCATCCTGATACCCAATAAAGATGCACCTTTCATATTTACTCTCCAACTTGGTTGTTTTATCCTTTGGAACATGTGAATATGCATCACAACTAAACACCCTCAGATGTGAAAGAGAGGGTTTCTTACGAGTCCATACCTCATGTAGAATCCTATCCTCCAATGTTGATGAAGGTGATCTATTAACAAATTAACATGTAGTCTCCACCGGCTCTACCTAGAATTCCTGTCCTAACTCGAAACCACTAAGCATGCTTCTTTCCTTTTCCATCAACGTCTTGTTCATTCTTTCTGCAACTCTGTTTTTTTGAGGTGTGTATGGATTAGTATTCTACCATGCTATACCACACTTCTTATAGAAATCTTCAAATTCCTTCTTGGAGAACTCTCCACCATTATCTGTCCTCAACACCTTTATCCTATTCTTTGTCTGGTTTTACACCAGAGCCTTAAATTATTTAAACCTCTCAAAGACTTCAGATTTCTTCCTGTGGAAATATATCCATGTATTCCTTGAGAATTCATCTATAAATGATACATAGCACACAAAATTACTCAGTGATGGAACTGACACAGATCCAAACACATCACTATGCACAAGCTTTAATATCCCTTTTTGCTCTCTTAGCACCAGAGGGGAAACTCACCCGATTCTTCTTCCCATATACAAAATGTTCACAAAAATAAAAATCCAGAGAGAAATTAGACATACCTTCTACCATACTATTACCATGAAGTATTTGAAGGCCCTTCTCTCCAATATGTCCAAGCCTTTTGTGCCATATCATGGTCTTTTCTCCAGAGACCACTAGATTTTCTACTCCACTTTCAGGAACCACAGAATTGGTGCACCCACCAATAAAAATTCTACTCAGAAGCTTATACAGAGTTCCAATCTGAACTCCCTACATCAATTCCAATGCTCCCTGAACCATCTTGCAGGTATTTTTCTCAAACATTCTTTTTACACCTGCATCATTCATCTTTCTTACAAAAATAAGATTTCTGGTCAATGCAGGAATATGCAAAACACTCGAAGGTGTTCTAATCATTCCATCTTGCAACTTCAACTTTACTTTTTTGCGTCAGACAATTCTAGCCTTCCTGTCATCCCCTAAGAAGACATCACCACTATCATATTTCTTATACTCGCAGAACCAATCCCTATGAGGAGTGAAGTGAAAGGATGCACATGAGTCAATCAACCATGCCTCATGATCTAGATGTGTACTTGAAGAAGAAAACAACTACACATCCCCATATTGTCTAGGTCAATCCTCTTTGCAGACATAAATGATCCCTCTAGCCCAATGAGTGGGACTAGCAACCTACGTGACAATATACAAGACACTTCCCTAAATTACAATAAATATGAGAGAAGATGAAGATGACCTACTTCGTTCTGATGCTATAATGCACTCCTTTGTTGAAGATCTCGAATCGCTCGCTCCTTAGTCTCAGCTCTACTGCTCACAACTTTTTATTACCTACACAAGAGATCAAAGACACAACAAAGCATACAAGTACAACAAGCATAATCGAAAGTAATCCACTTAATAGATTAAGGAGAATTAATATAAATGATGTATTAACACAAACATTTATGGAAAGTGACCCAACAGTTCTATATATTAATGAAATAAAGGAGGAAGCATACAACCAAGCCTTGATGTCAATAATCTCTCCTTGAGTGAATGTCCAAGTCCAAGCTCAAGCTCTCCAAGCACTCCTTCTCCAAGCCAAATGAGTAGCATGTAGGCACTATCTTAGGATAAGGGTGCAAATAATCAGAGACCAACCATTTGGGAATGGGAGAGGATGAATATATAGGTAGGTAAAGAGAGTTAGGATCTCTCCAAAGATAGGAGAAGTCCCTCATCTCAAGGAGGTTGCTCATAGTGATAAGACTAAAGGGAAATATTGGGAGAATTCGACTACATCCACACCAGACAACCTTCAGCTCGTTGTTCTGGAAACCTCTAGATCACGAATCTTCTTGTCCTCTTTGGGAAAGCTTGCCTTTTAGGGACCAACATGAGTATCCAAGTAAAACGTGTGCATGTAGCGCAAGGCCAATATAGTGCAACTCGCCATCGGCACTAGTTGCCAGTGTCATGGTCGCGCTGGTCCTGAAATTAAGGTTTTTAGAGCCTACTTCTTCAGGGAAGGCTCAAGGCATGTTTCTATCAATGTTTCAAGGAGGATTTGAACTACATATCAGGATGGGTACACTGCATGATTGCCAAGTTTCGGGCACTTCAGGGTATGACACAGGGAAGTGCAAGAGGCGTGAAAAAATACTGTGTAACACCCCACTTTCATCTGAGGTGGTTTTCACCTCTATAGAAGGAGCATCATCAGATCCCTTTCCTTTCTCAGGAGCTTTAGATTTACAATCCTTTTTGAAGTGCCCTTCCTTTCCGCATTTCCAGCACACCTTTACAAGTTTTCCTAGATATTTATGTCTCCCTCTAGATTTAGATCTCCCACTTGAGGATCTATTTTTATTTCTATTCTGGGACCGTCCTCGTACAAACAAGGTATCTCCATTCTGTCCCTCCATATTTTTCCATCTCATTTCCTTCGACATCAAGGATGCAACTATTTCATCAAACTTCAAGCTAGTTGTATTGCTACGTATTGCAACAACGAGACTATCCCACAAATCTAGTAGAGAACACAACAAATTGATGCACTTATCTTCATATGAAATTTTAGTATCAACAGATAACAACTGGCTTACCACAATATTAAAGGCTTTCAGATGCTTTGTCATCGAGTCTCCATCCTTCATCCTCAGGTTATACAACTTTTTCTATAGAAATAATTTGTTCACCAGAGACTTAGATTGGTACAAAGTCCCTAAGTTGTCTCACAAAGCCTTCATTGTAGCTTCCCCTAATACATTCAACAATACTGAATCTGAGATACAAAACCGTATTGTGCTCTTTTCTTTTTCATCCAACTTCACCCAATCTTCGTCTGACATTTCCATTGGTTTAATACCCGAATCTATCGCAATCCACTGATCTTTATCCACCAGCAAATCCTCCATCTTGAGCTTCCACAACTCAAAACTCTGACCATTAAATTTCTCGATCTCTATCTTTCCACTGCTCGCCATCTTCTTTCACTGCATGAATCGATCCCATAAATCTCCCACTGAATAGGGTCTACCACAGGTCCGAGTGAAACCCCTCGGCAGCAAAGGTGTCCCCTTGAAGAAAAAACAACTACGATACCAAATTGTAAGTTTTAACCCTTTACAAAAATAACCTGCATACAAATTCTAAAAATAGAAAATAAATAAAGACGAGAACATAAAACATAAACACAGAGAGTTTCCCTTGGATCCCAAAACAGGGACTGCTAGATTTATTTTTCATTATTTTCCTTTCAATGTTACGATACATATATATACACACTGAAGAATTCATAAACCCCAATCCATTAACCGTGGATTAGAACATAAGCATAGTTTCGTTGATTGGATCTACAAAATACCATGGGCAAAAAACCATCATGCCCAAAAATATGTGAAAAACACATGCACAAAACCATAGGTAGGTCCGCCCAGTTAATATTGGGTCCAATTTTTTTTCCTGGGGTGTTACCCTAGACCTTGTGTAGGGGGGATACCACCCCCCTGAAATCCCTTGACAAGGGGGGGGTGCGGCCCCCCTGCTATTCTCGACACAACAAACAGGGGGGGCTATCAGCACCCCTGTGAGCCCCCTACGTGGAACTAATTGTGGAAAGAATAGAACACACACCCAATAGGATCAAGTGAGTAGAATCAAGCATATGATGCTATGGAAAAGAGAAGAGGAAAGTTTGGGAAATTTGGTCCTCAGAAAAAGAAGAAGAACATGGCTAAAATTCAATGCTATGGATGTCAAGAATATGGGAATTACAAAAGAGTTTGTCCTAAGCTCAAGAAGGACAATAAAAAAAGAGGTAGAGAAGAAGCCCATATTACCAAAGAAATGGAGGAAACTGAAAAGAAGAAGTCCAAGAAAGAGGAAGTAAAATATCTCTACTATGATTGAGATAGTCTTTCTCACTTAGTTCTTTTCAAGTTCCCATTTTTTATTTTTCTGTTGTAAGATATGACTATCATGAATCTCTAGGGAAAATGATAGGATGCATTATGGCATCATAGAAGCATTAAAAGCAAGAGCTCATGATCATAGAGAAAAATAGTTGAAATAGAAGTCTGTGAAACAATATAGCTCTTGGTAACCTCATTAGAAGCATAAGTGGCACTTATGGGAAAAAGAATAAAAAGATAATCTAGCATAAAGCTCATCATACATCAGTAAAAAAGGGAACATTTTCTGGATGAGGATACTCAAGATCCTCTATTGGAATCTTCATCAAAAGGTTCACCAATAAAAAAGAAAGCAAGGGTTTCATCAAGAATTCCATCTTGTGGGAATTGATGCGATGATGGTATGATGACAAAAGAGGCGAAGTGGATCAAGGGATTGATGTTCCTTCAATTAAGGAAGTTTCCGAAGAAAGTATAGTTGACCTAAAGGAAAGTGAGGTATGTATGATTGTATTCGATATTATAGACATGGTTGCAGGTAACATGGATAAATGCTCTATCACGAGAGCATGATCAAAATAAAGGATCTCCTCCTTAAAATATGCAATAAGGAATGGGTCACACATTAACTAGATGAAATCAACATAATATTTCCTCATATGAAATATGAGGTGCTTGACAGTGATTGGTGGAACTCTAATTAAAAGTTCACGGGAATAAAAATGTGTGAATAAAGAAGGAAAGAGATTGTGGAATATGCAACCATAAAGAAGGCAATAAACATCCAAGGACTGAAAGATTTGACTAGGATATCTCCATGAAAGATATGAAGACTTTGATGAAGTATGAAAAAGAAAGAGAACTTTGATAGTATATTTCTTTTGGAGATGTGTCAATGTGTATGTAGAATGCTAATGCAAATTAGAAGATGTAATGGTGAAATACCATCACTAAGGAAATTTTTATTTAATGCTTGTTTCTTATTTTTGAATAATATCTGGATGGGCTTATGCAAGGCTGCCAAGGGAAGAGATGTGGATGTCTTCCACCACTGATGACCATGTAGTAGGATGAAATATACTTATGGAAAAATGGCATGAGAGAGGCAACATGGCATGAATAAAGGCTATATATGGACTAATGGATCACTTTCTGAAGAAATGAATGATGACATGACTAACTGATGGATGAAAGTGATGGATGGTTTGTGCCCTAAAAGGAAGTCTCAATAGATGTAGACTCTATGACAAATAAGAAACTCATGGCATCAAAGGAAAGAGTTCTACAAGTAGCTGGTTATTCCATGATCTCCACCTGAAGAGCTCCTGGAAATAAGTCCTTGGTTAAGAGGGAGCTTGGGTACATTCTTTTTATATGAATGAGTATTTCCTCCCTAAGTTGAGAGGGTGAGATAGGCACATCATTATTGTCTTCACTTGGGAAGACAAAATGGAGAATTAGGTAAACATTTGGCATCCGATGCTATTTGAGAATGATTTAGGGAATTCAAGATAAGAGTAGTTGATATTTTTGAGGACTGGGAATCCAAAATAACAATAGTCCTGGTGGAATACACTCTAAGAGAACCCAGGTGGGGTATGTTCCGAGAGAGACAATGATGAGGGTTTCTATACATCATTATTCTTGCGAGCATTGAGATATGATCTTTTGGAGAGATATAGTTGTTAGTAAAGGCATTGCTATGTGACAATGCTGGTTGATATGATGCTATACAAATGGGTTACCAATCTCACTCTTCTTATGCCAACTCTTCAGATTGAGAATGTCCAAGTACCTTGTATGGATTATGAATACCTCCCTAGTTAAGAGGGAGTGTTGAAGAGTGTAACTAGGTTTGGTCTTCATAATGACATGTGTGATTATGATTTTATGTAATTGATGTAAAGAAGAAGCAAACTTATTTTTGTAATGCTTGAATCATGGGTTTAATGATCAAGGAATTTTATTCTTAGTTAAGGCTCCCATTTTGAGCCTTTAGGATTAGTCATCATGTCATAAAATTCAATTGAGTCAATGTCGTGTATGAAAGACCCTTATTGAGCATGTTACATATGTAAATGAGTCATTAAAATACCCTCCAAGACCAAGCTCAAGCACCTCCTTCAAGTCGACCTAAATATATCTCTAGAAAGGCATGTCGGCCTTGTCACTAAGAGAAGTCAACTTATTTGATGGGAAAACCACTATAAATAGGAAGGTCAACCTTCATTCTAGAAACACAATTTTGGTTAAGGCAATCTGAATAAGAAAATATGTGAATATCACAAAAAGTGAAGTCTTATCATCAAGCGAAGGAGGAGGAAGATAACCGAGTTCATTTGGATCTGTTTTAGGGAAAAACTCTTCCACACGTGCGGGATTTCAAAGCTGTCTATTGCAAAAAGGGCTGAGGTACTGTAGTCATCTTAAGAAGATGGATTTGGGAAGGAATCACGTAAATCCTCAAGCTGAGTTGAGGAACGATAGTCTCCATCTCAAGCGAAGAAGGTTGAAGGTCAAAGTTTCTCAAGGACCGAATCTAGGAAGGGCCAAAAAGTGCAGATTTGAGCCAAGGAGCGAAACCTAAAGGTTAACCAAGGGAAGTGGGAGGAGGAAGAAGTTTTACTATCATTATCTCAAGGAAGAAGAAGCTAAACAAGGGAGTCTTTTGACTTTGTCTTGGAGAGGTAAATAGGTTAAGGTTCTTGGTCTTGGTATTCGTCAATTGAAGTCTCTATAAGAAGAAGAATTCATTTGGGTTTTCATCTCAATTTGGAGAGGATTTTGCCTTGGTTGATCGCCTACATTATGTGTCTCTTGTCTCTTTATTATTTATGCATTGGTAGATTTTTGATGAAGAAGACCACTATAATAATCTAAGTAAAGAAAAGATCCTAAGTTAAAGAAGTAAAAATCATTGACAAGAAGTGATCATTAGAAGAGAAATATCCTATTTTCCATGCCCTAGATTTCTCAACAACAACTTGGTGGAGTATTTGGATTGATATAATTGATCCAATAGATCGTTTATCTTGGCAATTGGGGTGCCTATTCTTGAGCGTAATTTTATTTAGTACCATGTAATCATTACACATCTGCCAAATCCCATACTTGTTTGGTACAATGATGATGGATCTCATAGAGTGAGGTACTTGGTCAAATGACACTTGGTTCCAATAGTTATTGAAACTAATCCTTCATCTCACTTGCTTCTATAACATACTACTTGTACAATCCAATGTTTGGCAACATGCAGTATGGAAATAGTTGGATCTCATGCTCCACTAGGAAGTAGCCCTTTATGCTCTTGGAACACACCCATGTGTTCTTGTAGAAACTCTATTATTTTTTGTTTATTTTCCTTAGTACACCTCTCCATGGATAAATTTGTTCTCACTAACTCTTCTAAAGGTTTTTTTTCTCTTAAAAACAATGAAGCATACTTATTTCTAGAACTGATCAGTTTCTTGGCTTGGTTGGCACTTACTAGCGAAATTTTAGACTTGCCCTTGTGTGCATTGATGGTGAAGGATTTTCCATCCTTGATGAGGTGGTAATAGTTTTCTCTTCGCATGAAGATTGCATCCCACATGTACATATAAGGACTTCCAAACACCACTACACATACATCAAGGGGAACTATATCTAGGTCTATTTCATCAATAAAATCAACAGTGATAACAAATCTAATTTTGCACAGTTAGGTTACCTTTATTTATGAATCCTTATTTAACCATCTCAATGGATATGGGCTTGGATAATTACAAAATTCAATCCTAATTTGTTGATCATCTTTTCTATAACGAGATTCACCTGTGATTCCAAGTTGAACGTAGCATTTATTTTGTCTTCCTGACCTGTATCTTTATATAGAAGAGTATGGCCATTTCATACTCTTCATGTTATTAAAGGATACTTATATTCACCCCCTTCTACATTGATGTACAAACAATCTTCTCATCCACATCTGAGCTTCTTTCCATTTGGTTACTTAATTCAATGGAAATGAAGTTTTTCCTACTAATGTCTTTCTTTCTATTCTTCAAGTTAAGATCTAGATGCAACTTCCATAACTTCTCCTCTGTATGAATATCAATGTTAAATTAGTTGCACTATTTTTTGGGATCTTTGCACTAGTGTGCTATGACTACTGTCTTTTTTTTCAATCCCCTTTTCCACTTCTTCTTCCCCTCCTTGGAAGCTTCTTGGTGCTCTTTCTTCTTTGACCCACTTGATTTCTCTTTCTTTTAACTTATGTTCACTAGGTATTGTGCTGGTACACTAGCCTTGTCCATCGATATGGGCTTGAACAACATCACCTGTCTCCATAGATGGATGTGTAGATCCCCCAAATACTTGAGGAGTACATTTTAGTTCTTTATGGAGATACCCAACATTATAACTATCTTTTTAAATTTTCTGGTGTACCCCTGTACACTCTGCCCCTATCTATGCCAGAAATAATTCCACAGATCCATTTGTTCCCTACATACATGATAGGTTAAAATTGTGTCTTTATGAGAGTTTTGAAATACTCCCATGTAGTTATTGGAGGCTCTCCCTTCGACCTCAAGGTCTCCGCATGGATTTGTCACCAAGTCAGGGTATGGCCCTCTAAATTCAATGGAGCAAACACTTTTTTTTTCTTCCTCTATATTATGAACATTAAAATAAACTTCTAATTATTACAACCATTGATTTAAATTCAGAGAATTAATCTCACCTGAATACAAGTTGATGTCGACCTTTGCTTCCATTTTGAATAGGGATTGTGAATGATTCATGACACTTGAATTAAGTTGATCCTTTTCAAGTTATTTCTTAGATTCCATCTCTGGTTCTTCTCTATCCATCGATTTCCCCTCTAATCCATCCTATGTGTTAGAAAATTCATCTTCTCTGAATAGCCCAAGATTATTGGCTAGGGCCATGATGAGGAGGCTCACGTTATGGTTTATATCTACGACTTATGCTTCCAATTGTGGAAACCTCTCCTCCACAAGATCTTGAGGGTTATTAATAGATTCATCAACCATTATTTATTTTTTTATGAATTTTAGCTTTGCCGATATGGATCCCCTGCAAGCCCCCACAATATACACAAAGAAACCAGCTCTGGCACTAATATGATCTGTAAAATGCCATGGATATTCCACTAGATAGTTCATCACAACTTATTATTAGGAAAAATACTAGGGGGGGGTGAATCATTATTCTTAATTCACTTTAACTTTCAATTTCACATTCAAAATTTTGTACACTACTGTTATTCATGTAACTCACGTGTGTACGCGACTTCAGTGAAATAAAACAATGTATATCTAGTTTACTTATTTTTCATACATTTCATTAGATGTTTAACTTTACCATTGCATTATTAATTCATTAGTAATTCAATATGAAGTAAAGGGAAGATAAATCACAACATATAAACAACACATCAATCACATATGGACATCGAAATTTTAGATGGAAACCCAATGTGCGAGAAAACCACCACTGCTATAGTCTCTGTCTTCTTCTTTTATTATAAAGAAAATCTTCATTACATATCATACTAGCACAGACTCTTACCAACACATAGACTACTACATGCAGAAGGCTACAACCTCCACTCTTTATCCAACACCCGTTGGAAGGGAGCTACAACCCCTGATCTCATTTACGGATCCTACCGGAAAGGAGCTCTTGCCTCCTCATTGAAGGATACAACCCTCAAAACCTTGTGGACCTTGTTTCACAATATTTCATATTGGATCCACCTGTCTTAGATACAAATCAAAACATGTAGGCCACCTTTCGTCAAATTTTCACATTGGACCGACACCAACAATAAGCCTAAACCAATTTACCAAATTGAATACTGAATCACAAAGTCTAAATCATTGAAGCACTGTAAATCAACTGAATCACTAAAACATCAAGCCATTGAATACTGAAGCAAACCAATCACTTAACTAAATTAAATCAACCACTAAAACCAGATCAAATCAATGCACAACCAAAGATATACCAAATAACACTGTCACACATCAACTATCCTGATCAAGACATCATTGGTAGACAACAAAAAATAAAACATAACTCATCAATTGTCACCATCAAGCATAAATTCAAACCTTGATCAAATTCAACTCAGAATATATATGCGATTATTATTAAGTAGACTTGCGTATATACACACTTATCCTGTGTTAAACCTGCATATAGATTTCAACATACAAAACACAAAATTTATACGCAACAATATTGAAGCAGATATGTGTATGTAGGCAACATTACTAAAGCAAACCTGCATACAGATCTTAAAATATTGAATTAAATCTTTGCTGCAAATCACAACATCTGTCAAACCCATATATCGACGCACATACTGTTAAAGTCACATATAACTACAAATACATTATGATCATGCCATCACCATAGATACAAATCTAACATTGTTAGCTACACAAACATAAACCTCCAGATCAGACCACACATGAATAATTCATTACAAAATGCAAACTCAACTCCTTGATCTCCTTATCCTTACATAGATTTTTCCTTTACCAATACCACATGAAAATCCTTGGGTAATGTTGACGGTATTTGCTTGACATGATCAAATAGACGTTGCCATCACAATAATATGGGAAATTACCATGGTAATAGCTCCCGGTTTCCTGTTTTCCATGGTTCAGATTATGTACACAACTTTTGTTCATAGAACCTACGTATGTACGAAACTCTTCTTCATAGGAATTACGTATACTTATCATACTTCACAATTTCCATGCATTCTGTGACTTAGCTGTCATTCTTCTCCCATATCCTCTGTAATAATTGTGCCAATATTCCTGATATCTACATTAGTTCCATAACCATCATATTATAATCAAGTTGACATCAAGGACATATTTTTCAAGTAGGTTGCCATCAAGGACAACACATTAACCATAATGCCAACAATCGCCCCCTTGGGACTTGATGAAAATCTCTTTAGTGTTTGGAGACCACTTGTAAACACATGAAAACACCAATTCTTCTCTCCCACTTTGACATAAAGGGAAAAGGGATGAACCAAGATGAATGAAGTACTTTCCCTTGTAGCACTCAATACTGTAAGTCTGATATGCTGATACAAATCATGAAATTTGCACACTAACCATGCTCCCCCTGAGAATATGCTAGCCCTGCTAAAGATATGCAATAACGCATAAGGATTTATGACTCTATTACATGACCTATCCTATACCAATGAATCTATGATCAATATCCCAACATAATGTAGTTATATATTGGACTTGAATTTTACATCAGTCACCCAAAATAATGGGGTTACATACTTGACATGGCTTGATTCCAATAACCCATACATAACTGAATTTTACAATGATCAAAACATGGGTCTTTTCATGACCTTTACATTAAGATACATCCATGACATCTATAATGTTAAACAAGAATCTCAACAATGAAGTATATTTGTAGCAAAACCATGATAATCATCAGCAACCACCATGCTCCAAATAGGAATATGCAACATAATCATCTGTTATCGGCAACATAATTGGAATAATGACAATAACATGAACATCCCAATCATCAAGAAACAATTTATCATCAAGCAGATGAGACAATTTAACATCAATCTCTCCAATATCATCAACATATGGCCAAATAAGCAATGCATTCAAGCATAATAGTAGCAAAAAAATAAGTTTTTTTACTAAAACAATTCATATATTTGACCTCATGCCATCAAGGTAAGCATACTCTCTGCACATATAGAAGGAGTTGCAATCGTTAAACAATAAAAACATATTGATCTCTTGGATCACAATACCATAGGAACCATATACAACAACATATTCTTTCCATGCACCAACAACATATGTGAAAACAAAGAGAACTTCCAACATCATAAGTCATCAACCAACATCAAATAGCACACATATCCTCCTCATAAAGTGCATCAAGATTTATATAACAACAAAAATAATAGGGAACTATCCATAACTTCATCACATGCAGTCCAATCATCATTGATAACTCACAACACAGTGACATCGACATATATTTTCCAGTAGTGAGTAAGACTGATGACAACAACAATAACCATGAATTAATCATAGGCAACACCATGCAATAAGGAGTGCTCAAAAGTCCTTAATGGAAACAATGAACCATTAGAAGCATAGAAGATGCTCCCCCTAAACCTGTGCAACTTTTTATCATCAATTCTAATCACATTATATCTTTCTTAAGAAATGTAGCAAAGAACCATACAACAACAACAACAATATAGGATTTTGCAACAACTCATAGATTCATCATGAAACAACACCATTCATAAGTAGCATATGAACATCCTCAACAAACTGGAAGAAATCAATATCAAAGCCAAAATGCTAATAATGAAATGATGGGAGCATATGAGAAACCCCTCCTAAAATTGTACTACTTATTTATCATCATCGAGAAGAATACATGACTATATAAGTCAGAAACCACGTGCATACGCAACTTTCCTTCATGAGAAACACACACATAATGTAAAATGTTGTTTTTTCATAACCAACACTCCCCTTGAACATATCATGTATGTTCCTAATCACAGTCACTTCATTAAATGCAATATCGGTAATATAAACATAACCGAAAGAATATCAAAACGAAATAGGGAATCATCATCAAGATACACATGCATAGCTCCCCTTGAGATCATATACCATTGATCCTGTGGACCTAATAGTCATCATCTACTTTCCATGGGGCTATGTACCTCACATTTACTTCTGCAGTTACTATTAGAAGTATGCATTAAGTCCAATGGACTACAATAGGGACAATCTTCCCTACGTCTATGACTGTTGCTCCTTCTTCCTCCAAATATTTTTGTAATTTATGATCATGTGTTCAAGATTGCGATGTTTAAACCATCTCATGTAGTCAGAGGCTTGTGAGCTTCCATTCCAACATATTGACTTGAAATTAGTGGCCTTATACCCAAATGAGTTACAAGTAAAACAATATCCATAAAACCATATTTTATCCTCGGGGATTGGTCTTGAAGGACTTGATATAGTTTCCCTGGATCTTAATGTTTTCATATTCGATGTCACTTTTTCACTTTCTAATTCTTCATTGACTTTAATAAAGTCACCTTTAAATTAGAATGTAACTTTACCACTTATAAAGTCACTTTTAAATTATAATGTAACTTTAGCACTTATAAAGTCACTTTTAAATTAAATTTATTTTACCACTTATAAAGTCACTTTAGGAGAAAAGTAAAAAATAAATCTGGACATTTTTCCCTAGGCAAAAGATCAAAACCTTAGGGAACCACTTGTCCTCTGGTACCCAAATTTTAACATGCACTTTACGATGCCCCAGGGAGAGGGAAGTGCGTGTAGTGAGCGACAACGAACTAACAAGCTTAGATACGCCCGATCGGAGATCCAATGGTATCTCCCCATGATCTTTCACCTCCGTCCCCAAACTATATGCATATCGAATCAATACCTACTAGTGGGCGGGAAAAAACAACAACTATTAGAGGAGCCGTTGAGGGCCTTCAGTGTTTGGCAAGTTTCATGCCTATTGTAATTGTATTGGAATGGATCAGATAGGCCCCCCAAATCCGCTATATGGAAGAAGTAAAATGCTATTCTATGTGCCCGGTCCTTCTTTCTTTAGGTAAGTGTCTAAACACATCAATTTTGTAGATGTAGAGAGAAGTATCTAAACAACTAGTTTTTTTTTATTAGGAATAGGTTTTGAATAAAGATCGATCCCCTTTAAAAGAAAATTCTTGGGAATCGAAACAAGTTGGTCATATTAAGATGTATATAGTATGGTAGTGGATGGGGCAGCAGTTGCTCCTTCCTCTCCCTTAGGAGTGCTTATCCTCACCTTACCTTATCAAAGTGCGGGTGGGGGCTCTCTCCCTATCGACAGGATCGAAGGCAAAAAATGTTGGCTTTTCTTTTATTTAGAGAGGGGGATCCATTACACGGTTTACAAAAAACACTCCTCCTAGCTTCCTAGATGGATAGATATGGTATTCCTTCTATCGAGTCTGATGTTCCTGGAATGGAAGTTGCACCAGCTTGGAGGAAGGACTCGCTCACACCTATAATCTTAAGAGGTAGCGAGAGATTTTAAGAATCTGACCTAGGCAGGGGTGGATAGGGACTTGTCCATCATCATGATTTCGAATCTCGTGCTGGGGAATTGGTATATGATATGTGCTCGTTCAAAGTCTGTTACGCTGCTCTTGTCTCCCTCCTGCAACGCGACTACTTTGAAAAGGCTCGTAGTTCATATATAGCCTAGCCGGTGTTGAGGGAGATTCCATATTCCATAGTAGCCCCTGGTGATGAAGCGCGAAGGCACCATAGATTTCCATTTTGGGTTCTACCTGAGCCATCGCTGGGTAAGTTCACCGGGAATGTGTTCCCGGAGGGATACTAAGTTGGTAGCCCAACCTTAAAATAGAGAAAGCCATGACTGCAAATGAAATTATAGCCGGATCTACCCATTAAATAATTGTCATTAAACAGCCTTTGTTGAATTTAAAGTGTTATTTATATTATAAGAAAAAGCGCCCCCGAACTTATCGACGAAGTAGTCGGATGCTTTCGGGAAGGCAAACGTGGCCCCTAACAGCTAATGACTCACTAGACTCATCGAATAAACATTACACGGTTACTCACTCCACTCATCAGATAAACAAGTGCTATCGTGTCTCCGTATAAAGATATGCACAAGTGGGCCGAGAGCATCACCAACTAGATCAACGCCTAACCTACCTCCTTATGGTCGAGGATCGCCCCCTTTTTTAATAGAGAGGATCCCTTTCAAAAGAGATAGAAACCCCTATCATTGATAAGCTAGTAAAAAAGCTAGAATCACTTTAAACCCCTTGAAAATAGAGAAGGCGATTTATTAGGAAGTATAGACAAGTACAAAGTGAGAGTTGAGAATAGAAGTTTCTCCCAGAAAGAGGGAGAGGATCATGATCAGGCACTTGCTCCAATTGTGAGGTGCACCTCTGTTAGAATTGTAATCATTGCTTTAAAATTGGACCAGATGGATGTAGAGAATGTTTTTCTGAATAATTGAAGAGGAAGAAGTGTAGATAAGAGCTACCTCAAGTTCGTGAGGTACATGAAGAAGTGTTATACTTGCAAGTAAAAGAAGGATTTCTATAGGTTCCTCAAACTTGATTGATGGATCAAGATTAATCCTATATGATCTGTCTTTAACGAAGAGCAGAAGGACTCATGTGTCAGAGGGAGTAGCATTTGGCCGGAAATATTTGCTTTAGAGGGAGCAATCAAGGCTTCCCTAGGAACCATTTTTTTAGCTTTAGAGGGAGTAGACCTCTAAGTTCAAAATGATGGATTGTCATTGACATTTTCAGGCTAGATAGCTAATATGCTGAAAGACAACAGTGGTAGAGGGAGGAACCAAAATTACCACAACAAGATATGTTTCAGTGTGAGAGGTAGCACCCAGTGAAGGTGACAAGAAAGCAGTTGTGGTGATGGACCCAGTGAAAGGAATCTGATTAGTTTTATGAGCCAAGGCATGTTGCTCAACATGGGTTGAAGTACCAGTATGGTACAATTGGTCATGACAAAGCTAGTTTTGATTTGAGATTTATCTTAAATAATGGAGTATAGCCACAAATTTTAGATTGGATAGAGAGTGTTAAAGACAAAAAGAATTGATCAAGATATTGTTTCAGTTTGGGCTCCATTACAACTTATTGGATGAACAGGAAGCAGACATCTGTCACACTCAGTATTGCAGAGGCCTCGTATATTGCAGTAGGATTGGCTAGTTGAGAAGCAATATGGCTTCAAAGGCTACTTGCAGGACCATCTTGATTAGGTGCAGGTGACGACCATAATGACAGGTCGAAGCATAGTAAGATCTAGTACCAAGACATAGTACAAAAGGAAGTAGTATGGCTTCCATATTATTTTATAGTCAAGCATATTGATAACAAAGGCTCTGCCCCTGGGTGAAGTTTGTATACTTTAGGGGCAAGATTGGACTTGTTGATAATGCCTCTCTTAGTGAGAGGGAGTGCTAATGAGATAGAATCATGCATTGACATTATCCCTTTGTTAAGTATATTGACACAAATTAGGGAGAATGGTCCAACAAAGGAAAATCATTCTTCTCGTGTCTAGTATGTTGACCTAAATGAGGAAGAATGGTCCTAAAGCATCAGGCCTCAAATTACTCAGTTAGAGTGTGGCCTTTGGAGATTCACATGGTGTCAAAGATATTGACCCAAATGATGGTGAACTAAGATTAGTTTGGATGCCATGTGTTAGGTATCGACCCAAATTATGTTGACTAGTTGATGCTAAATGATGTACAGTGTGTTTGAAGTACTGGCCCGAATAATGGTGAGGATATACCATAGGTTTGAGGTACTAACCCGAGTTATGGTAACTTGATGTTGTTGACTTACCATGTGTCAAAGTTGTTTGACCATATTGTAGTAATTGTTTGATGCTGCTGGTTTACAATGTGTCACGTTTTTTTACTTAATTATGGTAATGATGGCAATTTGTTATAACCTTTTCTTTGAGAAATTTGTCAACACAAGAGCATATAAATAGTCATTATTGATACCTCCCTAGCTAAGACAGAGCGTTGAATTTTGTAGCTATGGTTAGTCTTCATAATTATTATTTTGGTCATTGATGTAAAGCATGTTCTTCATGCTATTGTCAAAAGAGAAAAATATTTGACATGTTCATCATGTCATTTTCTTTTAAAGAAGAAAATTTGAATTTTTGGCTCTAAAGAAGCTAAGTCAACCCTCCTCCTAGTCAAGTCAGCCCCAACCTAAGAGGCACCCATTCAACCCAACAAGAGACTATATATATGAGGCATTCGACCTCCTTCCCAAGCAAGCAAGAAACTCGGTCTATTTGAGGAATGAAAAGAAGTATGAGGAAAGTGAAGAAGGTATGAGGCAAGTAAAGAAGGTCAAATGCATGCAAACACGTCTAAGGCAAGTAAAGAATATTTGAGGCAGAGCAAGGACAAGTCAAGGACAATTTTCTGAGGTTCGTTCTGATGAAGAGAAAGGAGGAAGTATTGATGAAAGGAAGGATGGATTATTTTTTGAGGCAGAGGAAGGACAAGTCAAGGATGAATTTCTGAGGTCTATTTTGATGAAGTATTGATGATAGGAAGGACAAATTCTTTTTGAGATAGAAAAGAGCTACAAAACCGCAATTCATAAGTATAAGAGGAGGTCAAAGTTTTGCCCTAGCAGAGTATATTAGATTGAATTTGTTGGGTAGCTAGTTAACTTGAGTAGGAGACTGATGGACCAAGTTTGATCAAGCTTATTCCATTGGTCAATTTGACCTTGTAAATAACTAGGATGTCTAGGTGTGTCTTTTGTTGAAAAGAATAATTTCTCTAAGGAAAAGGTTATTGGGTTTTTCCTCCATGTGGGTTTTCCCAGGGTAAATTCTTGTGTTAGTGTATGGCTATCTTGTTGTGGTCCTAATGGCATTTTAGTTTACTGTTGAAGATTCTTAATGTAATTGCTTTATGATAAAAAAAATGAATGAAAGAAAAAGATTAACCTAAGATAAATCATAATAATTAATTATAAGTTAGACGATAATTGAAAAATCAACACTCCTAAGATATTCTCTAATGCTTTCATTTCCTACTTTATCTAAAAATTCATTTGTTTCTTGTCAATTTCCAGATCGCAAAAAGGATCAAGTAATCAATGAAGTTAACACAAAATAACATGTGCAATATATGGTGTCATCTTGCAAAGTGTCGTGAACTAATCCTCGAACACCCCATACAATATATGGTGTAGCAAAATACATGGCTCATATGCATCGTTATGTTTCGAACACCAAAGCATGAAACATATATGTTAGCTGATGAAATGGGTTTGGAAAACAAGGTTAATTTGGCATTAGGAAACACATATCTTATTGAACCAATGCTATAAATAGTGACTTTTGATGATAGTGATCCTTTTAAGGGGTCATCCTCCACACTAGTAGATATAGATCTTGAATTGGATGTATAGCAGGAGGAGAAGGAGGATGGAGGAGAGAGTGGTAGTAGTAACGAGTGATGAGATTCTTCCATCTGAGGGTTATAGTATCCACCCTATATTGTATTTTCCATTGGAATTCCCACTTACAATATCATTGACTCAATATCTATGTAATACATTTTGATTTTGATGACATCAAACAACTTGATGAAAAAAATTCTAATTTAGGGTTCCTATTGAATATTCTAATCTTTGTGCATTTGATGATGATTGATGCTGTAACTAGTCGTGTCAATATTTTGTAAATGTTATAATTTCTAAAAGAATATATATATATATAACATGTCAATTGAGTTTGGCTTGGGTGGTTGGGCAAAATAGTTGTTATCCTCCCCACCTGAGGGTTGGCCTAGTACCAACAACCTCTATCTTGCCTTCGGGCTGAGAGGGAGGCTTTCTTCCCTGAGTGGTACCGAATGCAAAAAATTGTATGTCATTTGAGTTTAGCTTGGGTGGATGGGTGGAATAGTTGTTATCCTCACCACACAGGTTCAAGTCTCGTAAGTTAACATGTTGATGCTTTGGAATAGAGTAACTTTGTTGCGCTGTTAAGTGAATCTATAAGTAAAAATGTATATATGTGACATGTCCTTTGTGTCATGTTTTTAAGGTCGACATGTATCGTGTTAGATATTGCAACCATGTGTTCCCTTTGTCATGTGACTTAGCTTGCATTAAATATGCTTTTAAAGGTTGAAATCTAGTTAACATTGTTCCTCTTTTAAGAGTAACTAATTGTGGGTTTTTTCCCTTTTAGTTATCTTTATGCTATGGCTGGAATATTAATGGTGTATTATTCCTCTTTTTTGAGTTTGCTGCAAAGCTGCATTCTCCATTTTGTAGGCACACCCTCAAGCATGTTTGGAGGTCCTCCCTTATTAGGGTTCCTCAAATTAATTTTCTACATTAGTAACTAGCAAATTAAGGTTAATTATTGCTTCTTTATCTCAGGCTCATGCTATCCATATATCATCAGAAAACAACCCTCTCAATTTTTTCCTTTGACTCCATATGCCTAAGTATGGATTGTCACTAGTCTTGGTCCAACTTGTTTTGGTTCATTACCAAACAGAAGGAAAGACTTTTTGGCATTAAGAAGATGCTAGCATGGTTGCATTGGCAATGTGATTTCACCTAGCATATGATTTTTTCTTTCTTAGTTTTATATAATTTTTTCTATTTATTTTTTATTTTTGTGTTTATGTTAGAGTAGGGAAGGAATAAGTTATAATGCTCAATGGATCAAGAATAGTTTATTTTCATGTTTCCTTTGCCATTTTGGCTCATGCCTTTATTGTAAAGCCAATTTTTGAAAATTTGTAATTGGGACAAGAACAGTTGACTGCATGTGGAGTTACGGGGTGAGAATCTTGACATATCCCACCACATGTTTTTTTGCTTCTTTGTTAACGGATATAGTAGGTATGCTAGAGATTTGAAGTTTTCATACATTCTCAATAAAAGTCACATGTCACTCTATGGAGTTAGGTGTTACCCCTCGTATGGCATGAGGATTACTCCAAGTTGAAGACCTTACCCAAACAAGCTACATTATGATAATTTTGGCTTTGGAGCTAAGGTGTTGGTGCTTTGATGAATATTTGTTTATTGATTATCACCTTTTATTAGAGGCTTGTATTTTACACATGTGGAGCTTTTGTGTCTTCCTGGGGTTTTGGATTAGCATAATGCACTCTTCATTAACCTCTAGCATGTTCTATAAGGAATTCCCATCAATTAAGGGTTTTTCTAAGTAATATTAGTTATTTGTTGCTCCTCAATGTTTTGCATTGGTAGATTGGTGAGAGGAATTTATATTTGTTTTTTGTGTACATTGGAGAAGAGAACCTATTATTCCTAAGTTTTATATCATAATAGTTGAATTATGCACTTTGAGCTTTGTGATGGATTACTTGGATGGTGAGATTTCCAAGTGTAATCCTTCCTGGAGAGCCTTCATTCTTTAGTGTTCTTTAGTGGTTACATATGGTCAAACTCTACCTCTGTGCACATGATTTTAGAAATCAATTGATGGTTTTGGCACATAGTTTCTCCTTTTGATGGTTACTAAGTCACTCTACCTCTGTGCGTATTATTTTAGAAATCAATTGATGGTTTTGGCACATGGTTTCTCCTTTTGATACTTGGTATTGATTTTTTTATTAGGAGAACATCCACCTTGAGTGAAAATTTATCTAGGACATTCCAACTTAGGGCTTTATTTGGTGTTGTTACTAGTAATGAGCTATGCACTTTCTCCCATGATCATTCCATTACTCTGGGCTTGTTATCGCTTGGTTTCTTTGGTTGTTGAAAATTAGTACAACTCGTTATAGTTGGCACACACAAAATAGAGGTCCACTATCACCTCGTCCGAAGTCCCCACTCTTTAAGCCCAAACTCTTGTCTTAGGGCTAAGGGAGGCTTCTCATGAGTTAACTCCAACCAATTACTATAAGACCAATGCCTTATAATGGGCTCTGATGGTTGAAGAGAGGAGTTTGTTATGAATAAAATAATCCATAAAATATTAATTAATTAAATAATAATAATAATAATAAATTAATTATTTAACAACAATTATTAGTTATGAAGGATTAAAGAGTCAAATGACATGACCACTCAGCTTCATGGCCAGTCAATACCTATATAGGCAATTGTCACGATGTTGAATTTTCCATGGTACTAGAGAATCTATGTTGGGGTCTTACAATCTCTGACACAACCAACTCAAATGCCACAACAAAACTACTTTGCACAACAAAATAAACACAACAATAAATCAACAAGTGCACAATAGACATCTTTTTACAAATTTTCAACCCAAATTTCGTTATATTAATCAATCTTTAATACAACTGTCTAAGGCTCCTAAACTAGGGATCATGGCCCTCATACAATCACTAATACAAGAAATACAACTAGGGTTTGGTGTCAATCCTTTGATAACTAATCTACCCTGAACAAGATACCAACTGACTTACTCGTTGATATAGGCGGCCTCAACTACTTTCAGTCCACGTACCTTGAACACAATCGTTGGTCCTTCTGCTTCCAATCTACAACGCAACAAACCTTCCTCTATTAATGATCACAGTCCTTTAGTTCATTGAACACCACTCCAAACACTTCTACCCTCTAGCTGCTCCCTAGTCCATCAAGTCATCAACACATAGGGACTTCTGTGAGTTGTTCACAACTCTATTTGTGAACAACTCCTAAGCTGCCCACTTCTGCCTTCCCCTGTTGATATACGAAGACAATTCAAGGGCATGAAGGTTGCCCACTACTATTATAGATGTCCTCTTATCAGCAAACTAAGGCTGAGTATTAAGCCCACTTGGCTGGCCCTTCTTCTCATCAAGGTGTCAACCCTTAGGGCTTCAAAGTTTGCCTAACCAACAACTGGTGTTTGTCCTTCAAGAGGTTGTACTTAGGGCTTTGGAACAAGTCACTACAACCTTCCCAAAAATTCTCTTTGACTACTCCAAACAACTGTCCAAAGTAGGACTCAATCGTGCACCCTTTCTCCTTGAAGACGTCCTCTTCTACTCTCCCAAAACACCTATGATTCGAGCGAGATTTCTCTGAGGTACTTGACCCTGTCTAAGGCATCCTATCCCTACACAAAACTCTTACACCTACAAACCTCTTATTCTTGCGCTCTTGCTGTAGAAGAATGCGACTAGTCTTGGAAGGCCTACTAGGTTGTTCGACATCCCAAAAAGGGTTATCTTCCCCCTGCAATTACAACAAAAAAATTCGGCCCATACATAGAGAAATTCCACTTGTTTTATGCTTAGAATTACCCTCACAATCTCGGTCTATCCTCCGCCTTACTTTTCTACCTGCTCCTGCTCAAACACGACCCAAAAAGTGATGAGAAACAAACCAAAAACAAACTTCTTCCTCTCCTTCGCTAGGTCTCGTAGAGCTGCGACTAATTTAGATATACTCAACCCTCTTTTCTCTATCTTCAACATGAGAAAGGAGTGCGATGATGGATGCTGAATGAGGTCTCACATCACTTATATTTATATGATCTTGAGTGGCAACGTCTAGCCCTCTCTTGGGCCTCCTTAAAGTCAAGCCAACCTTATTTTTTGTATCACTTTGCCCACACATATAAATATATATTTTTTCTCCCATTTGGCACATGCTCTCTTGGAGTCCTTGGCATCCCCTTACTCCATTAAGGGTGCCTCATATTCTCAAAGTGTCAAATCATCAAAATGATGCATGGTTTCTCTTAGAGTCGGTCTTTACATCCCTCCGTCAGAGATCATTTCTCTTTTTGCATTTCATTTTTAGGTGTCTCGCTCGATTCACTCAGTTGCATTCTGTTAGGAGCATGCCATAAATCTGACGGAAGGGTCTTGTCATTCATTACCCCTCATGCCTTATCCATGCTGGCTCAGGTCTGTTCATCAAAATCAAGTTTTAAAGTCACTTACAGTCCTGTTTCAGTTTCTAGATCACAAGAGTCATTTCAGTCATTAGGTCTAGGGTTAGTCAATTTGGTCTTCAACAATGTCTAATAATGCCAGCAGACTCATGAGGGAGGTTCTTAATAAGTTGTTATTTCAAAGATTTTCATCATCATATGGATGGATTATGACTTTTCTTCAAAACTCTGTTTTGAAGAAAATTCAACATTTCGTTTTTGTAATAATTTTCAAAAGTTTTTCAGTTGTTGAATTCTTCAGGCGCAGCCCTGGTCTCCTTTGCCAAATTCCATGTCAGCTATCCCTGCAAAAAATTGCCAAGAATTTCATCATTTCAGTCAAAAAATAAAAAAGGAAATTTAAAAACAGAGTTGTATTAAAATGGAAAAAGTGCCAATGCCAAAACATTACAAAGATGGGTCTTGGAGAGTCAAAAATCAAATCCATGTCTTTATAAGGATATTTTCATGAAGAACAATGTCATTTGCATGCCAAGACCAAAGAGAAGCCACTCAAAGCAAACTGGTTGAGTTAATGTGCGATTTGGGTGAAGTTGGAGGAAACTTGGCCGGCGCGGCGCGTAGAGCAGGTGGCGCGACGCACTGGGAGAAACCACACAGTGTAAATTAACATGGGCGCGGCGCAGTGGGACAACGCGGCGCATTGGGTATGTGGCGCGGTGCATACACCTGAAAGCCCGAATTTGCTTGAAACTTCTCTAAATTGCCCATAACTTGCGTGGATTTTCCAGGTAGGGTCGTTATCTTGGTATTTCATCCAATTTTTTGATAAGTTATGGTGGTTTATGGATGATAACGATTGAAACAAAAATCTTAAACCCTACCTCCAAAGTACCTCAAAAGGAAAATTGCTGTGGGTTTCAAAATCAGTGTTTTGCTACCAAAGTCACTCCTCCTTCCCATTCCTCCCTTGTTTTTATCATTCCCTAATTTCCTACCCCCCTAAGCTCATTAATTCCTTCTCCTAAATGCTCTGTCCCAAATTCTCCAATCTCACACCTCAAACCCTACACAACAATTCCTAACCCTATACATAAAATCCTACATAAAATCCCTCAAAACCCTCCTACATTTCCCTAATCCCTATAGTCCCAATAGTCCCTAATCCCTTACTACTTTCCCTCTTCCTAACAGTCCCTTGTTTCATTTGTTTCCCCTTGGTGGCAAAATTTGAACACATCACTAAAAGAGCAGTTCAACACAGTTTTCCTACACCAGCATCTTTTTCTCCAAGGCAGTTTGAAAAACAGTAGTCATGGCATTTGAGCATTCATCGGATTATGAAATGGAAACCCAAAGTGACTCCCCCATGGAGGAACATGCACCCCGGAGGCCTCATAGAGGAGGTATACATATAAGAGAAGAACCAGTCACCCTCACTGAATTACAAGCCTGCCCTCTTGCCATGTTTTGTTTCCAGCATCAGTCATGCTACGAGTTTTGTCAAAAGGTGGCTAATGTTCAATTTCATCTTGAGTTGGCTCGTCTATTTGTGCTGCATTTACATGGAGATCAAGCTACCTTAGCCGGTGTCACCTTCACACTTACACCAGAATCTGTCTCACTAGCAACCAACATACCAAACATTGGGGAGCCATGGACCAAGAGGAAGAAAATTGACCGGCAGCATTATGAGCCATACATTAAAACCGGTTTCTTGAGGCAGCTCAAGAGAGTGTTTCCATTCCGATATCTGAAAGATGAATATGCTCCACTAATGAAATTGATCATGAAGTATTTCAGCTGTGAGGGATGGTTCTCTCGTTTATATGCTTATCACATTAGGTTGCTTATGCATTTCACCAGGGTACAGATGATGAACATTCCGTATTTCATTTGCTGGAACATAGAGAGGATGACCACCCTTGTGCAACACAAAACCCCTCAGCAGCAACTTACCAATGTTTATCATTTTGCTCTTATTAAGATTTTGGTGGTTCATCAGCTTGGATTACAGGGCATCACTTGGGATGATTTCATCTCTCATGACTTCTTCAGAGCTTCACAGGGATTATCAGAGGTTAAGCATGAGACAGGTGGACCTTCTCATCAGTATGAGCACCATGAGACCACTAGTGTGCCGGTATTCATCACATATCAGAGGGGCACTAGACATTTGTTTGCAGCAGCAAAGCGAGTGTTATCTCCACCCAGTGTGGAAGGGGCCTCGCTTCCGACATCAGCACCACAGGTACAGGACAAAGGCAAGAGGCCAATGCAGGATGAGGGGCCCTCAGGTGAGCAAGAGACCGACTTCATTCTCGTTCATGATGATGATACAGATACGGGCCCACAAAGTGCCAAACTTAGGGAGATCATCCAGGAGCAGCAAACAGAGATCCAAGCCTTATCCCCTGAATTGGACAGAGCTAAGGGGACTATGAAATACTTGGAGCATAGGAACAAACAACTTGAAGATCAGCAAGCAATCACGGAGTTACAAAACATCCGCGAGAATCGCCAAGCTGCACAAAGGAGAAGGGTTGAGCTCACTTCATTGGAGCAAGAGATTAATGATGATCAGGAGTCTAATCTCGAGAGAGTCAACATACACTTAGAGAGACTGTTGGACAAGGCTGACAAGGACCATGCATTGTGAAACACATGGCTTTCCACTACATGGCACGGAACAAGGTCTGCAAAGCACGAATCAGGAATTTAATGGCAAAATTAAAAAAGGCAATAAGGAAGCAAAAGAGGCAAAGGGAGCTTGATCATCTTCAGATATTGGCCAGAGCCTCTTTAGCCCAGCATGACACTTAATGAAGAAGCTCTAGCCCAAATTTCAAGAAATTTGGGGCATTTTTGGCATTTTGACAAATTTTGACACAAAAAACAGGGTTTTTCTCCCTATGCGCCGTGCCACGTGGCGCGTGCTTTTGCTAGGGAGCTCCAAATTGCAAAAGGTTTACATTTTTGGATTTTTCATGAAAAAATCATGGTTTTTGGTGCATGGACAAGAAATTTGGGCAAGTTTTGAGTCCTTAGGAGGTCAAAAACACTCAAAAAATGACCTCACTGCCCCTATTTTGACACACAGGAAGTAGTCTTGGGAGATTGAAGTTTTGGAGGGGCAAATGACATCCAATTCAGAAATTCCACTTGGGTTGGAAGGTAGACAGGCTGGGCTTTCCAACAAGCACGCTTGGCCTCAATTTGGACTTCAGAAAGTGCCTCAAAATCAGCTCCAAAGTGGCACGACGAATACAGATTTTGGCGCGGCGCATAGAGAATTTTGGTTTGTTTTTCACTGTTCAGCTCAACAATTCGCCCAATTTTGACCAGTTTTGCTTCTTGAAGTTATTATTGACTTTTCATGATGTAATTTGACAACCATGATGTAATATTGGCACATTTTTACTTGTTCTAGAAGATTCATTCACCAAAAGGTGAAATGTGAGTGAATGAATCAGTTTTCTAGCAAATAGGGGTAAGTTGTTTGACTACCTAGTTTTCAGTTGCTTGTTTAGAATTAGTTCAAACAGCTCCTATAATAATGATATCGACCCCTAGAGGCAAGGGAATAGGTTTTTCTTGTCTATATTATGTAATTTCTAAGTCATTTTCAGGGTTGGACACTTGGGATTGCTTGGCACATCATTGTACATCGTATATCTGCATTTTTGGCTAAGGAAAGACCAGGGTTTTGCAGCACTTGTTGGGATCCTTGTGGCTTTGTGTTTGGATGGTGTTTTTCTCCATGTATTTGTAAGTTCATGAATTTTTATTCATGCCATTTCCCTTCTCTTGCTTTTGAAATTAAACTGATGAGTACTTAAGGTGGAATTCATAAATTGCTATGCTCTGCCTTTGACTTTTGTTTAGTTTTATATGTTTTCTTCAGTTTGTAGAGGATCCTTGATATAATATTGCCCTCTTCAGCTTCTCAGCAATATTTTCTATCCATTCATTCAATTTAAGGCATCCTAACCATTGCTTTTCTCGCCCCAACTTGAACTCTGCAAGAACTGGCCCTCATCCCCGGACCCAAAATTTGCCTGTCCCATTTTTCCAACAAAACCCCCCGAAAACTCAAAACAAATCCTTGTACTTAATACCTAGCCTAATATTAGCTTTTATTATAGTCATCTCGAGCTCCATCTATTATCTTTTGCCGAGATTGACCCGGAGAGAGCCCTCTCCTGCCCTCGTAGGGCTAGCTACGAGGCTGAGCGTGGTTTGATGTGGACCTAGAACCTTGTCTTTTCAGCCTGAGTCAAATCTAGGCTCTAAAAGTTTCACACCCACAAGCTTGGGTGCAAAACCCACCTCTTGGGTACTTAGCCCACAAATGAATTTTGTGGTGCCAAATTCCTCCACAACCCTGTACCATAGGGTTTGGAGAACCTCCCAAGCTACCAATCTCAACACTCCCTCTTAGTGAGGGAGGTACTTCCAACACAAGGAAGTATCTTGCCAGAACTTGAAAATATTAAACCTCCATAAGGTTGCTCCCTTTGAAGCTAAACCCCCTCTAAGTCTACACGATCTCAACTGGCTCATATTGTTATTGATCTCGTGTCCTACAAGGTCAATCCCAATTTCGATCGAACATGGGCCATCACCACTGCAACTTAGTCTTGCAAACACTCATCCTCCTGTGTCAAGCACAACACGTGCACATGCCTCCAATCTCGGATGTGCAACATCACTTCCCAAGGAAGAAACCAACCTGCCAACATCATGTCCATCACATGAAGCAATCTCGTCCATGCCAAAGCAACCCTCGATTAGTCCCAATGATCTATGGAAAGTCACAGGAAGTCCATGATCATCAACCTGCCCTACAACAAACTTTTGTTCACTAGGTTCACCACCAATCCACCAGAATTCCCAGCCTATCTCACTGCCAAGCTAGTCAAGACCACATCTCCATGTCTTCAATTGAATCCTCTGCTCCATGATCTAGACAATCTCAGCTCTCTCTGAGCTGCTTCACTGTGCACACTTTGATTCACTAGCCCTTCAAAGTAGCTCTAATACCATGTTGAATTTTCCACGATACTAGAGAATCTAGTTTGGGGTCTTACAATCTCTGACACAACCAACTCAAATGCTACAACAAGACTACTTTGCACAACAAAATAAACACAACAGTAAATCAACACGTGCACAATACACAACTTTTTACAAATTTTCAACCCAACTTTCATTTTATTAATCAATCTTTAATACAACTGTCTAGGGCTCCTATACCAGGGATCATGGCCCTCATACAATCACTGATACAAGAAATACAACTAGTGTATTCTATCAATCCTTTGACAACAAATCTACCCTGAACAAGATACCAACTCACTTAGTTGTTGATATAGTTGACCTCAACTACTTTCGGTCCACGTGCCCTAAACACAACTGCTGGTCCTTTTGCTTCCAATCTGCAGCACCAAAAATCTACCTCTATCAACAATCACAAGTCCTTTAGGTCATTGAACATGCCTCCAAATGCTTCTACCCTCTAGCAGCTCCTTAGTCCATCAAGTCATCAACACATAGGGAATTTTGTGATTTGTTCACAACTCTGTTTGTGAACAACTCCTAGGCTTCCCACTTTTGCCTTCCTTTGCTGATATATGAAGACAAGTCAAGGGCATGAAGGTTTCCCACTACTGTTGTAGATTTCCTTCTCTTATTAGCAACCTAGGGATGAGTATTAAGCCCTCTTGGCTTCCCCTTCTTCTCTTCAAGGTGTCAACCCTTAGGGCATCAAAGTTTGCCCAACCAACAACTGCTTTTTGTCCTTCAAGAGGTAATATTTAGGGCTTTGGAACAAGTCACTACAACCCTCCAAAAAATTCTCTTTGATTGCTCCAAACAATTGTCCAAATTAGGACACAATCCTACACCCTTCATCCTTGAATATCTCCTCTTCTGCTCTCCCAAAACACTTTAGATCCAAGCAAGACTTCTCTGAGGTACTCAGCCTTGTCTAGGGCATCCTATCCCTACACAAAACATAGAACTCTCACACCTATAGACCTCCTATTTGTGTGCTCTTGCTGTAGAAGAATGCAGTTAGTCAAGGCCTACTAGCCTACTCAGCCTCCCAAAAAGGGCTATCTTCCACCTGCAATTACAACAGAAAACCTCGGCCCATACACAAAAATTCTACTTATTTTGAGCTCATAATTACCATCACAATATCGGTCTATCCTCCTCCTTTCTTCGCTACCTACTTCTGCTCAAACACGACCCAAACAATCAAGAGAAAAAACCAAAAACAAACTTCTTCCTCTCCTTCGCTAGGCCTCGTAGAGCTACGGTTATTTCAGAGATACACATCCCTCTTTTCTCTATCTTTCACATAAGAAAGGAGTGCGATGATGGATGTCGAATGAGGTCTCACATCACTTATATTTATATGATCTTGAGTGGCAACATCTAGCCCTCTCTTGGGCCTCCTTAAGGTCAAGCCTGTTGGAAATACTGAGAGGGGGGGTGAATCAATATTCCTTAGTAATTAACACTTTTAAATATTTTTAGAGAATTAGTTAATATTCAATTATTATTAGTGTTTATGCAATAATAAAAATAAATAAAATAACACAACAGACATAAGAATTTTAGGTGGAAAACCCCCTTTGAGTCAAAAACCACCAAACACTTTTCTAATAAATTCTTTAATCTTCAGCCCCAACTGAAATGAAAGCAACAACTTCCTAGAATTCTAGAAAAGCATTCTTCTCCAACTCCCACTGGAAGGATGCCCCAATGCCCTGGTTTCTTCAGTAGTCAATTGAATGGATGCCCCAACATCCTAGACCAACCTACCACCCTGAAGTGTTCACAAGCTCCAACTTGTAGGCGACTTCATGCACCAGCCTAACACCTCCCTACAACCCTATAATGAATGAAATGAGACAAGAGTGTGGATTCCCATACCAGGGACAACGATCAACGATACAATATGATTTACAATGATTTTGACCGAACATGCAATCACATTATGACCTACAATCCAACCAAGAAATCATCCCAAAAGAGACTCCTATACCTCCAAATAATGCCTTTCTGACTCTAGGCAGATTGACTCTTTTACAATAATGACTCTTCCAATGATGACACTTTTACAAATGACTCTTTTACAACTTTACAATGATGACTCTTGGCCTTGACACTTCTTCACAATATACAGATGGTTTTCATGTCTTCAAAGGATGTCCCACTACAATTCTTTCTCTGATTTGATACTTTTTCTCTTGAATTCTTGCTTGAAGTTGTACTTGAATCTTCTTCTACCTGCATGCAAAATTTTCCTGACGATACCAATCCCAAAACAAAACAAAATACCCTTCAACTTACCTCTGCCTACAAAACACATGTAAGTTCATAATATTGAATAAATACAAATTACAATTACAATGCGTACCTGAAGTGTGCTTGTCACTTTTGTTGTTGACTTGTTGCAATAGTAGAAAAAGGCTCCCACTCTTAATACAGGCATGGACTCTATGCAAGGCTATATCCAACACTGACCTAAAGATATATACAATAAAAACTGATGACAAACCCTAGGCTTGTGATGGACCAAGTTCTAAGTACAACAATAGAGACCATTCTATCAACTATGACAAGACAAGTAACATGAACTTACAACATCATATAGATTTAGCAGACTTGGTGTAGCATCAAGAATATGTAGCATCAAATGTTTAGTATCAAGAATATGACATCCGAAATGTGGTATCAAAACTAACTGTGACATATAGAGACATAGAGATATAACCGAGACACTGTATATACTTACGTTGTCCTGCAAAAACATATGTCAGAGATGATACTAAAAATTCAAATGTAAACACTAATCATACATACCTTGCTATAGGATATTTACCCTTGACTGTTGATGTGTGGTCCTTACTACAGTGATCCTTGAATACATGCTTTTTCTTGCCTTCTAGGAGCTCGATATTGAATCTATTGTATCTATGTAATGTCGGATCTCTAGGTTCTGAAATTTAATATTATGGTAGCACTCTGAGTCCTCTTTCCAACTCACAAGTCTGATCAAGATTGGATTCTTCAAGAAATAGTTATGCCCAATCTCCCAAGATAATCTGATTATAAACTGGTTCAATAGAGCGAACTTGTATGAAGTGCCACGTGTCACTGTTGCGACCTTCGGCCCTAAAAATTATATCCAAAAAACAAAAGCCCGTCCTCTTTCTGTCACTATTTACAAAATTTGAATCCAATGCTCAGAGAGAAATTTATGACAATTTTCCCAACGTTACCTGTTTGAAATGGAATTTGGGAGCCTACAAAAACCCTAACGTCCTCAGATCATATCTCCGAAAATATAGCGAACCAAGATTTGAAATTCGGTCACAATGTTAATCACTATTTTGGATAAAATGGGTTTTAATTTAATTTTCTGAAGATTCTTAGAAAAAGCGTTATAGCGAAAATTCCATGATGACCTGTTTGAAACCACAAAATCCCTACTAGAGGAGGATATGAAGGTCATTATTTATATGAATGTCTTGAGTTGAGAGCGTCGTCATCAAGTGAAAATTGGAGGGAATTTAGGAGCAATTTTTTTATTATTAATTATTTACTATTCAATTACCACAACCAATTATGAGTGCCATGGCACAACCCCATAGGGTTTTAGCCCACTAATGGGGGTTACTAACTTCAAACATGAATATCTCTCAAACCGTGAAGAATTACTTGGCGTGCCATATATCAACGGAAACATATCAATGAGTAGAATCCATATAGAAGATAATTGACTCAGAATAGAGTAATTTTTCAAGTCAAAATGCCCATGCAAGATCGGGGTAGCCCCTGGTGCTGCTTGGGTTGACATCAATGACAACCACTAATCAACAAAGCCGACCCTATTTTTTGTGCCACTTTGCCCACACATGTAAATAAAAAAATATTTTTCTCCCATTTGGCACATGCTCTCTTGGATTTCTTGGTATCCCCTTCCTCCATTAAGGGCGCCCCATATTCTCCAAGTGTCAAATCATCAAAACCATGCATGGCTTCACACCCAGAAGCCAGGGTGCAAAACCCACCTCTTGGGTACTTAGCCAACAAATGACTTTTGTGGTGCCAGTTTCCTCCACAACCATGTACCCTATGGTTTGGATTACCTCCCAAGCTATCAATCTCAACACACGAAGACAGTGTAAACATCATTCATTCATTCTCAATAATAAAAAATAACTTATATACACTTATTTACATGCAAGTATTCTGCATGCTGGAGTTTTTCTCTAACAATTGTATTAGAGGAGTTGTTCCTCAGATGGTAGTTGCACAATTCGTTGTCTTACTGCTTCAAGCCACCACTTGTATATAAATCGTCTCACTACCTGTTCAAGTGTCAGCCATTCCTTTCTGCTACAACACCATCTGTTGTTGCTGTTATGTTGTCTTTGTTGTTATAGTTGTAAATCTTGTCCATCGTTGACAATCTGTAACCCTGTCTGTTGTTCCATTCTCTGTCTACTCGAATTTCGAACCACCAAAAAATTCGCAAACATCTTTTCCCCTCCAACTTTGTTTACCTCCGCTGTGTCAAATCCTGATAATTCCATCCATGGACTATTCATCTCTATCACGCTTATGCCCCATCTGTACAATTCGAATAGCCGCAAGAGTCGTCAATTCATTTTGCCATTTCACTGCCTTTTCCTCAATTGTCATGCTGTGGTCAATATTCTTGTTGTCCCCATCATTTTCCATTTGACTATCATCTTTGAGCTGCCATCTTGTCCCCTTATAATATATCACATATAACATATCACATATCCTATATTTTTAACTTTAATATCATATATATATATATATCTATATATATATATATAATAGAGTTAATTATATAATTAATAAACTATATTTAGATTTATATATATATTATTTTAAATAAATAAATTAAAAAAAAAGAGAGATAAAGAAGTGGGTTCCGCTAAGAAAAAGGACAAAATGGTAAGCAACGAGGAGTTACAAGCTGACATTAACCGCTATAAAGACGAAGTCAATAGCATGCGATATCGTCTTGATAACTTAGAAAAATTGCAAAGAAAATTTAAGGAAGAACAAAAAAAGTTGACGTTGATGATGGAGAAAATATTACAGAGAGATGACAAAATCGACGAGACCACCAAAAGGCTTAATGACCATAGTGAAAAAATTAATAAGCTAATAGAAAAGGTAGACACCTTAACGATACAATCTTTTAATTCTTTTCCTTATCAAGAATGGATGGGTAGCCCACAAAACACAAATGACAGTGACCACTCAGAGTAGCTCGAGATAAAATTTTCAAGTAGTCAATATCACAGTAGAATTCCAGAGAGAAATCATCAACGAATTAAGAATGAACTACCAAAATATAATTTTAAAGATCACAATGGATCAGTTGTTTGGGTCAATAATATGGAAGGAATTTTTGGAGCCAACCCACCATTAGGTGAGGAAGATAAGATTATGACCATCTCCAACACCTTAGAAGGTGTAGCTTATCATTGGTTCCTCTAGTGGATGAATAACTGTGACGTATATTCTTTTCATTGGCAAGGGTTCACTGCAACATTACTAAAAATATTTCATGACGAGGATGACGACGACCTATACAACAAATTTATACATCTCAAACAGAAGGGCTCTGTAAGTGATTATACCCACAAATGGGAAGTATTAGTGATATGACACAATAGATTCATAGAGGATCAACTATTGAAGATGTATATTTGTGGACTAAAGGACTATATTCATGTTGAATTGAAATTATGCAAGCCCAACACTATTAAAGAGGCTAGACATGCAACAAGACTTATTGAACAAAAAAACAATTTCAATAGGCCATCGTTCACCAAGGAAGATGAAAACCAACAACAATACTCAGGTAAGAAAGAGATAAACAAATGTAGATATTGTGGAGACAAATGGTCGTCAGGACATAAATGCTTGAATAAGACATTATATACTTATGAAGTTGAGGAGTCAGACACTTCAAGTAATGAGTCAGAGAAAAGGATAAAGAAGAAAAACAATTGTCGCAAGTGTGGGCAAGACTGGACACTAGGACATAAATGTGAAGACATGTCCTGACGCTACTATAAAATAGAAGATGGAAGGCAAGTATAAGTACAATATCTTGATGAAGACATCACTATAACGTATAGTGCAAATTCAGACCTTGAGGGAACATCCCAAAAAATATCATTAATTGCAATCTCATGTGTCCAACAAAATTAGGATGAAGAAAGCAATTTTTTGAATGACCAAAAACAACAAGTGACTACAAAATACGTTCCACCACACCTTCGAAAACAAAGAACCCCATCTCGAAGAAGAAAGAACACTAAGCTTACAACACCACCAACAAACATGACAAGGAGATTATGACCTAAAACCCTGAAGCTTAAAGGGATCATAAGAGACAAAAATGTCAATATACTTGTAGATTCTGACAGTACTCATAATTGTATAAATATTGATCTTGCTAAACAACTTAATCTTTGTGTGTGCCCAATCAAGGACCTGACCATGATTATTGCTACTGGGCAAAGGTTCGAGGAAATAGGAGAATGTCATAAGGTTTCAATCAAATACAAGAACTAGAACTATAGACAAAACTCTATGCCCTACCACTCAAAGAAATGGATATAGTGCTAGGTGCAGAATGGTTAACGAAGTTAGGAAGCTATACTACAAACCTTGAAGAACAGTTCATGGAGTTTAATTGGCAAGGTCAACACTATAAATTATATGGTATTAACGCTCCTAGCCTCAAAGAAGATGCAAATACATGCGAGAACTTCACCAACACACGAGGCACAAACAAAGTCAAACTCATAAAAGCAAATAAACATCATTCCATAGCAACATGTTCAACTAGAGAAAACCCTGCTTATTATGCTTTGAGTTAAATAAATAATTAAAGTGTTAAAATAATAATGATAATAATAAAAAATTAATAAATTGATTAATTATTTAACAACAATTATTAGCTATGAATGGTTAAAGGGTCAAATGACATGACCATTCATCTTCGTGGCCAGTAAATATCTATATAGGCACTTGTCACAAAGGCAATGTAAACATCATTCATCAATTCTCAATAATTAAAAATTACTTATATACACTTATTTACATGCAAGTATTCTACATACTGTAGTTTTTCTCTAACGGGGTTTTTGTTGAAAATAGCAACAAGAAATGCTAAAAATAGAAGTGCTAAAAATAACATTCCTATAAATAGAATTTCAGGATACATTCCAATTTTAGTTAGTCCCTTAACTAAAATTGAGAATTAAAATTCGAATTTGATCTTAGCACCTGTTTGAAAAATAATTAATTAATTCATCTTGAGTTAATTAGTTGGAGAAAATCAAACATGAAGTCTATGTGAAAACATGCAACAGTTATCCCTTTGATTGAGGAAGTTATCTCTTAATTAAGGAGATCATGATGAGTTGTACTTTGAGTTGTAATTAGTTAGCTTAGTTAATTGAGTTAAGTCCAGTTAGATTAGTTCCAACAGTTTGTGGAACTGATTGTGAGCTCAGTTAGTTAATGCATGCATGCATGCAACTAGTGTACTTCAGATAACTGAATATTCTCTCATAAATAACTCATGCATGTCAGTTCAGTCAAAGACACAGTTGAGATCAGAGGAAGGGACAGTGTATTATCAGTTGCAGGAATATTCCCATGAGGATATCTCTTGCATGCATAAGGAATTCATTCCTTGGGGATTACGCAGTTATTTCTGAGTTTGGTGAGCAATGTGTGAGGTAATTACACACAGGTGGTAGCTTGAGGACCCAAGAGAAACTGCGCAAGGAAATAGGAGGCTTAGAGGACTGAAAGAAGACATATGTGTTGTCTATTCTGTCTATGAGCAACATTGAGGGATTGTACTGAGAGCTAGATAGCTTGTGAGCTAAAGCTTTGTGTAATCCATAGATATTTCCACTTGTATGATAATACAGAGATCGGGGTTTTTAGTTGAGGATTTCCCCAGAGTATTCTTCTGTGTTCATGTGTGATTGATTTCTCATTCTCTATTATATGTGTTCTATTTAATCTTGCTCAAATTTGATTAAGCTTCCCCAAGTTTGTTTGTAGAAGTAGATCAAGTATTTTGCTTTAGTATATTGCATTACCAGGTGATCTACAGTGAGAATTTCTACATGGTATCAAAGCAAAGGTGATCAAAGTGGAGAACATTATACAAAGAAGGGAGAAGTTCGAAGTTTGAAGTTCCTGATTATAGAAATCGAATTCTTATCACATCTCAAATTTCACCAATGGCGTTCAACGGTTTGAGACTCGAGTATGCCTGTATGGCAGCTCGAATTATATAACCTTGAAGGATCACATGGAAGCAGTATTAGAGGACAACAGTTTGAAGGACTTCATTGATCAAGAAGTCTCCAAGCCAACAGCTGCTAATGCCCAAGAATTGGCGGAATGGAAGAAATGTGTGGCTAGAGCGAGGAGGATTCTTTTGGAGGGAGTTCAAGACCACATTGTCTCGAGTCTCCATGGGAAGGAGACACCATTTTCAATGTGGAAAGCATTGAAGGATCTATATTAGAATAGCAAAGATCAGAGGAAGATGGCGCTGAAAGACAAGCTTTGAAAAATCAAGTGTGAAAAGGGTGACACGATCTCTACATATTTGAACAAGCTCACCACCTGCAGGGATGAGCTTGGAAGTGTAGGAATCATGATAGCCGATGATGACATGGTGAGTCTTGCTCTCCTCAATCTTCCTAAGAGCTGGCATAGCTACCAAGACTCAGTAAATGGAAGAGAGAAATTGCCAGATTGGGAATGACTATGGTCGGATCTGATGCAGGAGGAGATTAGGAGAAGCACCAGAGATGGATCTTCATCAAAGCATGATGATGAAGAAAATCTAGCCTTAGCGAGTAAGGCGAGGAAAGGGAAAGGGAAGGCTTCCCATTCCAAATCAAGTTCTTCCCATGGTGGGAAGAAGATTGAAAAATCTAAAGTGCGATGCTTTAATTGTCATGAGGTGGGCCATTATGTAGAAATTTTGAATAATAAACACATATTCAACAGATATTATCCTAATCATGCACTATTTCGGAATACATGCACAATACATAAGCTCCTCTACGTTGATCATCAATTTAGCAGCATCAAAAACAATGAAACATCAATAGCATGCACACATTAACACAGTATGTATCCCGGGGAAAGCTTACAGTTGAAAACCCCACACTATCTGTATATTAATGATTGATAACATGTAACATTACATAGTACAATACTCCTCACAAGTATCCAGCACTATCTCCACCTGTTACACACAAAACTAGCTCAGATCGAACAAGTCACAAGTTCAAATCTTCTCCACTGCTTTGCCTGCCTCTATTGCACGATACCTGCTGAGAATCACTGACACTGGAAATCACGTGAGCACAGGATATTCTACTGGGAAAATACTACACAATACTCATTGGCATACTCAATCTATGCTTGTGCAAATCCTCATGCACAACTATAGTCACAACTGATAACAATCTCAACCTTTAACACCTGTCCCTGTTGAACTGTACATGCACTGACATGCAACTGAGTTAACTGATGTATTATTTAGTTGCTTTATGAGTTAATAATTAGTTTAACAACTCATCATTAGTCTATTTGCAGTTAGACTAATTACAACTAGTTTAACCAAGTCAAACTGAACACAACTCCATCAACTCCACAATCAACTCCACCAAACTCAACTGCTTGAGTTCTAACTGAAGTCCTGTATACAAAAACTCAACTGACTCACAAGAAAAGTGTATTTCCTTCTGACAGCTACATGTGCCACATCTGTAGCTCAAACTGAAGTGCTCCAAGAGGATAAGATAAAGTTTATAGTCTAAATATTATTATGAGACAATAATATTTGACTTTTCTATTTTTAGCCTGGCAGTCTAAAAATAGACTTTGATCACTCCTGCTGTGCACCAGAAATAGAAGTCCATCTATTTTTCCCAACATGACCAATCATCCATAAACATCATCCTGCAACTCATAGACATGATCCATATGTCTAAAAATAGACATAGTCTAAAAATAGACTTTGCGCCATAATTTGCCTGCGGGCCCACTTAGTGAAGGCGACTCCTTTCCAATAAGCTTCATCATCTTGTTGCATTCTCAACACTCCCTCTCAACAAGATATGGATTATCAACAACCCCTATCCTACCTTGGTGGTATTTGAATTTGCTCCTGGTGAGCGCCTTCGTCAAGATATCAGCATCCTGATCCTCTGTTGGAATGTATGAAAGTAACATGATTCTCCGCTGCACACAATCTCTGATATGATGGTACCTGATGTCAATATGCTTAGATATATCATGAAATATAGGATTAGCCGAGAGTTTAATGCAACTCTGGTTATCACAGTAAATCATAGTAGGCTCCAAGTGAGAACCTAACAAACCGACCAGGATCTTCCTCTTCCATATAGCCTCACATGCAGCCAAACTTGCTGCCATATACTCGGCCTCTGCTGAACTGAGTGCCACGGATCTTTGCTTCCTGCTGTACCAAGAAACTGCTATCGACCCGATACTGAAGACCCCTCCTGATGTTCTCTTTCTGTCCGTTGGGCTCCCTGCCCAATCTGCATCCGTGAAGCCACATAGCTTCACCTCATCCTCCTGTCTGTACCACAAACCATATCCCGATGTGCCTCTCAAATAATGCAATACATGCTTTCCCGCCTTCCAGAAGAGCTTGGTTGGCTTAACCATAGCTTGTGAAAGATTGTTAACAGCATAGCATATATCGGGTTGTGTATTGACCAGATACATAAGCGACCCCACCAACTGTCGATAAACAGTGGCATCCACTTCTTCTGCCGAAGTGGCATCCTCCTTCCTCCAACCTCCAGGAAGAGGAGTATCAACAGGCTTGCAGCCATGCATGTTGAACTTCTCTAGTATCTCCCATCCATACTTACCCTGAGAAACAAACAGTCCATCACTGCGCTGCCAAATTTCCAATCCCAGGAAATAATGAAGGAGGCCCAAGTCCTTCATCTCAAAATCCTTAGCAAGATCATCCTTGCATGAAAGTATCAACAGCTCATCACCCGTTAGAATCAAATCATCTACATAAAGTACAATGATAAGCAACTTACCCTCCACCAAAATCTGGTATAGGTTAGGATTCGCCTCGCTCTTGGAGAATCCAAGTCCGATGAAATAGCTGTCTATCCATGTGTACCAAGCACGTGATGCTTGTTTCAACCCATACAGTGCTCTCTTGAGCCTGCACACATACGGCTCGCTGCTGAAAATCTCGAAACCTTCGGGCTGCTCAATGTACACCTCCTCCTCAATGACTCCATTGAGGAACACAGTCTTCACATCCATCTGATGAATGTGCCACCCCATCTACACTGAGAGAGAAAGAATCGTCCGTATGGAATAATACCTTGCGACAGTTGCAAAGGTCTCCTCATAATCGATCCCCTCTATCTGTGAAAAGCCCAGGGAAAATTCTAAGAACCCCCCCAAATTTATAAATATAACAAATGGGCGAATCTCCATGGTATATAGGAAAAATGGACGACGATTTTATCAATAATATAATATGTATATATAATTTTTTGGTGAATCTCTCACCAGGCATGGCGAATATTTTACTCAATTATAAAATCTTGTAAGATCTTGGCGAGTCTTTCACTAAATAATAAAACTTTGTAAAGTCCTAGTGAATCTTAGCATAGGCTACATGCTGGTTTAATTCCCCGATTTAAATAGGCTACATTCAAGGTGAATACCATGGGTCAATACCATGTGCCATTTTGGTGAATACCATGGGTCAATACCATGTGCCATTTTTATTTTTATTAATTCTAATATTAGGGTTAATAATGGTTTTTTGCATGGTATTAATAACAATCTAGTCCATGGTATTTGTCCCATAGTATTTTGGCCATAGGTTTCACCTAAATATAACCCATTTTTTGAGTGTTCGTAAATATAAGGTGACTTATGGAGTAAATATAAAAAAATGTTTTCTTTGTTTACCATACCTCTCGTTTATTTATATTTTTATTAATTTACCATACCTCTTTTACAAATATGGTATTTGGCCCATAGGATTCACTTAAATAAAACCTCTTTCTTGAGCCTTCATAAATAGAACGAGGGTTATGGACTAAATATAAAAAGAGGTTTTATTTATTTACGATACGTCTAGTTTATTTATATTTTTATTTATTTACCATACCTTTTGAGTAAGTATAAAAAGACATTTTATTTATTTACCATACCTCCACTTTACTTATATTTTTATTTGTTTACACCCTTACATGTATATAAGGTGACTTATGGAGTAAATATAAAAAATGTTTTATTTATTTACCATACCTCTCATTTATTTATATTTTTATTAATTTACCATACCTCTTTTATAAATATGGTATTTGGCCCATAGGATTCACTTAAATAAAACCTATTCTTGAGAATGGGCGAATGGATTCACTTAAATAAAACCTATTCTTGAAAATGGGCGAATGGAAGTTTGTAAGTCCTAATTTCAAGGGCTAAATTTACCTTTTTTACCCTCTCCCTTAAAATAAGGTGGGCTACTTGAGGTGATTTGTAAAAATGTACTATGATACAAAATATTCGCCCACTAAAAATTTAAAACCCCTTAATTTCGCCAAAGGGCGAACATTCGCCCCTAAAATTATCCTTGGAAAAGCCTCAGGCAAAAAATCTTGCCTTGTACTTCTGCACACTCCCGTCAGCTGCCTGCTTAACTTTGTAGATCCATCTCGAACCCACCACTGATTTCCCTTCCCGTCTAGGAACAATCTCCCATGCACTGTTTCTGACAATAGAATCATACTCTTCCACCATGGTGTCTACCCATGCGAGATCCTCCACAACTTCCTCGAAAGAGGATGGCTCAATCACAACACATTTGCTCATAAGAGCCATGTATCCAGTGTATCGATCAGGCGACTGTCTCTGCCTGCATTGGGCTGTAGGTGGTCCTACAACTTTCTTTGCATCTTGAGCTAGTTGCTCAGCTTTTGTCAAGCGCTTTCGCCCTCTGATGGTTGGCGCTGCATGAGTGGTTTCTTCCACTCCATGAACTTTGTCCTGTGGCTGATCCACGTCCTGAAGCTCATCCCTAGGAACTAATAGCTCCTCATCTGCATGCAAGTGTGGCTCCCTCTCAAGCAAACACTTCATGGCTTTCTCCTCCTGAAATTTTATATCCCGTTGCACAACAATTTTACCACTGTCTGGAAAATACACACGATAGTTGTGGGGCGTATCAGTGTACCCCACAAATATCCCAACCTCTGCGGTCGGCTCCAACTTCTTTCTGGCATCCTTCATCACATGCATGTAAACGTTAGCACCAAAAATCCTCAAATGAGAAATATCAGGCCTCTTACCAAAATAAGCTTCCTCGGGTGTACTCATGCCAAGTATCCTGTGAGGACAATGGTTCTGCACATATACTGCAGTATTGCATGCTTCCACCCACAAGTGAAGGGGTAGGCCCTGATCATGCAACATCGCTCGTGCAGCGCCCACGATCGTTCTGTTCTTCCGCTCAGCAACCCCATTTTGCTGTGGGTTATGGGGAGCTATGAGCTCTCTTTGAATCCCTTCTGCTTTGCAGAAATCCTTGAACTCGTCAGAGATGTATTCACCACCATTATCGCTCCTAAGAGCCTTCACCTTCTTCCCCGAATCCTTCTCGACCAGTGCTTTGAACTCACAGAAATTTGAGTATGTCTCGCTCTTCTTCTACATGAAGAAGATCTAGCACTTACGAGAGAAATCATCAACAAAAATCACATAATTCCTGTGTTTTGCTGTCGAAGAAACTGAGAAAGATCCACACACGTCTATGTGAATTCTCTCAAGGATCGTCGTGGCGTGACTATCCTTCTCGTGAAAGGTGGCTTTCACAAACTTTCCCAAAGTACACCCCTTGCATTGATCTGACCGCGCAAGAGTGCCTTTAGGAAGCCCTGTAGTGATCTGCTGTAGTATCTTCAAGGCTCCATGGTGAAGGTGACCCAATCTCCTGTGGCACAGCTCGCCATCATCCCGGCTCACCAATCCTTCTACCTTGCATGCCATTGCTGCACAGCCATCTACATGCAACTGATAAAGGTTCCTCACTCGAACCCCTATCTGTCGGGTTTCTCCAGTTGTCTTACTGCGCAGGAAAGCTTTTCCCTCGCTGAAAACAACATCATATCCCTTGTCTTCTAACATTGCCACAGAGATAAGATTCTTCTTCAATCCTGGAACATGCATCACTTCCTTCAATACGAAGGGTTTACCAGACTCCCTCTCAAAGGAAATGGTACCGATACTGGTCGCACTATATCTGCCATCATTGCCCATCTCGATGTGCACTCCAAGATCTTTGTCCTCCAGATCAGAAAACAAATCTCGATCTCCTGTCATGTGAAAAGATGCACCATTGTCCAAGAACCACACCGATCCCATCACAATTGAAACCAAGCATGCGATCAATGAAAAATCAAGCTCAAACTGCGAGGCTAGAGCCTCCCCTGCTGCAGATCCAGCAGCTTGCTTGTTCTTCTTCTTCTGCAGATAATTAGTGGCATAGTGTCCGTGTTGGTGACAGTGAAAACACTTCACCTTGGACATGTCCTACTTCTTGCCTTTCGCACCAGACTGAGAAGCTTTCTTGCTCTTCCCCTTCTTTGCTTTGGCAGCCAAAGCGCAATTTTCTTCATCAGTTCCCTTTGATGAAGATCTGTCCCTGGTATTACGCCTGATCTCCTCTTGCACAAGATCTGACCAAAGTCTCTCCCATCCTGGCAATTTTTCCCGACCATTGACAGAGTCCTGATAGGAATGCCAACTCTTCGGAAGACCAAGGAGAGCCAAGCTCACCAAGTCCTCATCATCGACAGTAACCCCCACACTTCCCATCTCATCTCGACACTGAGTGAACTTCGTGAGATACTTGGGCATACTGTATCCCTTCTCACATTTGATGTTTCTGAGTTTGTCCTTGAGCGCCAGCTTCCTCTGATCACTCTTTCTTTGGAATAGATCTGTTAACACTTTCCACATCAAGTATCGAGAAGCATTTCCATGCAAGCTAGACAGAATGTGATCCTTCACGCCCTCCAACAGAATCCTTTGAAACTTTGTTGTCGTCTTTTGCCAAGCCTCAGCTGCGGCAACATCAGTAGGCTTTGGGACCTCAGCCTCTATGAACTCCTTCAACCCGTTATCATCCAACACCGCCTCCATCCTGTCCTTCCATGCAATATAGTTCGAGCTGCCCTCAAGAGCATACTCCAATCGCAATCCGTTGAAAGACATTGCAACGTTGACACCAAGAAAACACTGCTGCAAATTCGAATTCCACCAGCTCCAAACTCAACCGCCTCCGATCTAAGATTTGTGAGAAAAAATTATTTCTTGTACAGAGATTGACTGTATGGGCTTTTACCGGATATCTCACCTTCCAAAGGAAGGATGAATCCAAAGGCTACCTGGCTCGATTACAGACTCTGCCTGAAGCATTAAGATGTAAACACTTCCTGAATATTAGATCTGATGATCAACAGCTCCGATACCATGTAGAAATTTTGAATAATAAACACATATTCAACAGAGATTATCCTGATCATGCACTATTGCGGAATACATGCACAATACATAAGCTCCTCTACGTTGATCATCAATTTAGCAGCATAAAAAACAATGAAACATCAATAGCATGCACACATTAACACAGTATGTATCCCGGGGAAAGCTTACAGTTGAAAACCCCACACTATCTGTATATTAATGATTGAGAACATGTAACATTACATAGTACAATACTCCTCACAAGTATCCAGCACTATCTCCACCTGTTACACACAAAACTAGCTCAGATCCGAACAAGTCACAAGTTCAAATCTTCTCCACTGCTTTGCCTGCCTCTATTGCACAATACCTGCTGAGAATCACTCACACTGGAAATCATGTGAGCATAGGCTATTCTACTGGGAAAATACTATGCAATACTCATTGGCATACTCAATCTATGCTTGTGCAAATCCTCATGCACAACTATAGTCACAACTGATAGCAATCTCAACCTCTAACACCTGTCCCTGTTGAACTGTACATGCACTGGCATGCAAATGAGTTAACTAATTTATTCTTTAGTTGCTTTATGAGTTAATAATTAGTTTAACAACTCATCATTAGTCTATTTGCAGTTAGACTAATTACAACTAGTTTAACCAAGTCAAACTGAACACAACTCCATCAACTCCACAATCAACTCCACCAAACTCAACTGCTTGAGTTCTAACTGAAGTCCTGCATGCAACAACTCAACTGACTCACAAGAAAAGCATATTTCCTTCTGACAGTTGCATGTGCCACATCTGTAGCTCAAATTGAAGTGCTCCAAGAGGATAAGATAAAGTTTATAGTCTAAATATTATTATGAGACAATAATATTTGACTTTTCTATTTTTAGCTTGGCAGTCTAGAAATAGACTTTGATCACTCCTGCTGTGAACTAGAAATAGAAGTCCATCTATTTTTCCCAACATGACCAATCATCCATAAACAGCATCCTGCAACTCATAGACATGATCCATATGTCTAAAAATAGACATAGTCTAAAAATAGACTTTGCGCCATAATTTGCCTGCGGGCCCACTTAGTGAAGGCGACTCCTTTCCACTAAGCTCCATCATCTTGTTGCATTCTCAACACATTATGCAACAAATTGTCCACAGAATAAATCCAAGAAGGGATCCTCGAAAGGATCAAATGGTGAGGCACTGGCCTCACAGTTTGAATTGGATTTCACCCTCATCGCATGCATGGTTTCATCGATGGTGGGTTGTGTTTGCTACCTGGAAAATGGAGCCTCATTCCACATGACCGGCGACAAGAGTTTATTCAATACCTTGGAGGAGAAGGACCTCCAAATGCGCATAGAGATGGGCGATGATGGAAAGTACCATGTTTCAGGTGAAGGTATGGTTGTGTTTCAGAGGGAGCATGGAGCTCCTCTCACCCTGATTGATGTAAAGTATGTGCCTGGATTGAAGAAGAACCTGGTGTCCATCGCAATGTTGGAAGACAAAGGCTATGATGTAGTCTTCAGTAAAGGAAAGGAATTCCTGAGACACATCGGCACGGGACAGACCAAGAGGATTGGGATTCGAGTGAAGAATATCTACAAGCTGGAGGTAGATGATTGTGCTGCATTGAGTTCCAAAGAAAAGTTGGTGCAATGCCAATATATTGGCGAGCTATGGCATAGAATATTGGGCCACTTGCACCATGGAGCCTTGAAGATCATGCAGCAGATTTATACCGACTTCCCAAGGGTAAACTTGAGCAAGTGGATACATGCAAAGGTTGTACCTTGGGTATGTATGCAAAATCTTCCTTTCAGGATCGAGACAGTCGAGCTGGAGCAATCCTGGAGCGAGTTCATATAGATATGTGTGGACCATTCTCGACAGCCTCCATCACTAAATAAAGGTACTATGTTATTTTCATTGATGATTTTTCTCGTAGATGCTGGATCTATTTAATGCAAAAGAAGGATCAAACCTTCTCAAGGTTTTGTGAGTTCAAAGCCTTGGTTGAGAAAGAATTTGGAAAGAAAATAAGGGCCTTGTGAAGTGACAATATTGGAGAGTATGTCTCTCAACAGTTTAAGGACTTCTGTGTAGCAGAAGGAATTAAATGGGAGTTGACGATACCCCATAACCCACAACAGAATGGGGTGGCCGAAAGGAAGAACAAAATGATTGTGGGAGTAGCTTGGGTGATGCTGCATATCTAAGGCCTACCATTTCATTTGTGGGCCGAGGCATGTAATACAGTAGTATACTTGCAGAATAGAAGCCCGCATCATATACTGGGGATGAAGACACTAGAGGAGGCCTTCTCTGGGAAGAGACCAGATGTGAGTCACTTCAGGATCTTTGGCTCATCAATATTTTTCCATGTGACCAAAGATTCCCGGAAGAAGCTAGAGCCAATAGCTGAGTTGGGGATACTTGTGGGGTACATTGATACACCCCACAACTATCAGGTGTTCTTGCCTACCAGTCAGAGGATAGTGGTACGCAGAGATTTGAAGTTCGACGAGCAGAAGGCCATGTGAGTTTCCCTTGAGAGGGAGCTCAAGTTGCATGCAGAGGAGGAACTTTTGGTTCCTAAGGAGGAGGAGCCTTAGACTGATGTGAAGCAGTCGCATGCAGAGGATCTAGGAGTGGAGACATCCACTCATGCAGAGTCTTCTAGAGATGGGCGGAAACACTCAAGGGAAGCTGACAGATTGATGATGGATGTGAGAGAGAATGTGGGACAGCCATCTTCTTAGCACAGACAGAGGAGGTCACCCGAGCGGTACACTGGTTACATGGCCCTGGTTGGGGAATGTATAGAGACCAAACCATCTTCCTTTGAGGAAGCACTGCAGCAGCCAGTCTAGGTTGATGCTATGGTGGAGGAGTACGACTCCATAGTTTCGAACAATGTTTGGGATGTTGTTCCAAGACCGGAGAACAAGTCAGTGGTGAGTTCCCGATGGCTTTACAAGGTAAAGCAAGCAGCTGATGGTAGTGTGGAGAAACATAAGGCAAGGTTTGTTGCCCGTGGTTTCTCACAGGTCAAGGGGATCGACTATGATGAGACTTTTGCTCCTGTAGCAAGGTACTCATCTATCAGATTGATGTTGGCACTATCAGCTCAGATGGGTTGGAAGATCCATTAGATGGATGTGAAGACTACATTCCTCAATGGCAAGATTGAAGAAGAGGTGTACATAGAGCAGCCGGAAGGATTTGAGACCTTCAATCGTGAGTCGCATGTGTGTCGACTCAAGAGAGATTTGTACAGGCTGAAGCAAGTACCTTGTGCTTGGTACACCGGGATCGACAACTATTTCACCGGGTTGGGCTTCACCATGAGTGAAGTGGATGTGAACCTATACCCACATCATGGCAGAAGGTAAGCCATTGATAATTGTTCTTTATGTTGATGATCTGATATTAACAGGTGATGATCAGTTGATCAAGTCTTGCAAGGAGGACCTTGCAAGAGTGTTCGAGATGAAAGACATGGGTCTCATGCACTACTTTCTAGGCATGGAAGTGTGGTAGAAGGATGGGGAAGTGTTTGTGTCTCAAGGAAAGTATGCCAATGAGATACTCAGGAGATTCCACATGGAGAAGTGCAAGCCCATGTAGACTCCTCTAGCAGGTAACTGGAGGAAGGAGGATGCTACTTCAGGTGAGGTAGTAGCTGCTACTATTTATCGACAACTTGTGGGTTCATTGATGTATTTAGTGAACACACGACTAGATTTGTGCTTTGCGGTGAACCAACTGAGTCAAGATATGGTTCAGCCTACCAAGATGTTTTGGAAGGCAGCGAAGCATGTGCTGAGATACCTCAGAGGCACATCTCAGTATGGATTATGGTACAGACGGACAGAGGGAGTGAAGCTTCAGGGCTTCACAGATGCAGATTGGGCAGGGAGTCCATCAGATCAGAAGAGCACTTCAGGAGGAATTTTCAACCTTGGTTCAGCTGCAGTTTCTTGGTACAACAAGAAACAGAGGTCAGTTGCACTTAGCTCAGCAGAGGCTGAATACATGGTTGCCAGTCAGGCAACATGTGAGGCCATTTGGATGCAGAAAATTCTAGTTGGGTTGTTTGATCAGAGGATGGATCCAACTGTGATCTATTGCGATAATCAGAGTTGTATCAAACTCTCTGAGAATCCAGTATTTCATGACAGGTCCAAGCACATCGATATTTGGTATCATCATCTTCGAGACTGTGTGGTGAAGAGGATCATGTTGTTGCAGTATGTTTCGACCGAGGAGCAGGATGCAGACATTTTGACTAAGGCATTGTCAAAATGCAAATTCGAGTTCCATAGAGACAGGATTGGGGTGACAGATAATCCCTTTCTTGTTGAGAGGGAGTGTTGAAAATAGCAACAAGAAATGCTAAAAATAGAAGTGCTAAAAATAACATTCCTATAAATAGCATTTCGGGATACATTCCAATTTTAGTTAGTCCTTGAACTAAAATTGAGAATTAAAATTTGAATTTGATCTTAGAAGCTATTTGAAAAATAATTAATTAATTCATCTTGAGTTAATTAGTTGGAGAAAATCAAACTTGAAGTCTATGTGAAGACATGCAACAATTATCTCTTTGATTGAGGAAGTTATCCCTTAATTAAGGAGATCAGGATGAGTTTTACTTTGATTTGTAATTAGTTAGCTTAGTTAACTGAGTTAAGTCTAGTTAGATTAGTTCCAACAGTTTGTGGAACTGATTGTGAGTTTAGTTAGTTAATGCATGCATGCATGCAACTAGTGTACTTCAGATAACTGAATATTCTCTCATAAATAACTCATGCATGTCAGTTCAGTCAGAGACCCAGTTGAGATCAGAGGAAGGGACAGTGTACTATCAGTTGCAGGAATATTCCCATGAGGATATCTCTTGCATGTAGAAGGAATTCATTCCTTGAGGATTGTGCAATTATTTCTGAGTTTGGTGAGTAGTGTGTGAGGTAATTACACACAGGTGGCAGCTTGAGGACCCAGGAGAAACTGCGCAAGGAAATAGGAGGCTTGGAGGACTGAAGGAAGGCATATGTGTTGTCTATTCTGTCTATGAGCAGCATTGAGGGATTGTACTGAGAGTTGGATAACTTGTGAGCTAAAGATTTGTGTAATCCAAAGATATTTCCACTTGTATGATAATACAGAGATCGGGGTTTTTAGCTGAGGCTTTTCCCAGAGTATTCTTTTGTGTTCATGTGTGATTGATTTCTCATTCTCTATTATATGTGTTCTATTTGATCTTGCTCAAAATTGATTAAGCTTCCGCAAGTTTGTTTGTAGAAGTAGATCAAGTATTTTGCTTTAGTATATTGCATTATTAGGTGATCTACAGTGAGAATTTCTACAATTTTATAGTGCTGACTTACTAGTTTAGTTATAACAATCTGCAATAGATAAAGTACTAAATAACAAAAAAGTATACTAAATATTGACAAGATATAACATGTAAGTAGTCTAATTTAATGGACTAAAAATATAGTAATTAGAAGTGTAATTAATTCTATGATGTGTCACCTAGTTAGATGAGTTACTATATAAAATTACTCGTCTTGTTTTGATAGGGTTGCAAATAAAATACTAAACAACAAGCAAAATACACTCAAATTTGATTAAATATGGTGTAACCAGTCAAATTTGGTGTACATAATTGGCTAACCAAATATGTAAATATTTTTATGAATTAAACATTTGGTTAGGGGGTTGCTATGCAAAACAACTTGTTGCCTTGTTTTTATAGGTTTGTAATTTTCATAAAAATGTGGAAATCAACAAGTCAAAACCCCTAGAAGGGCACCCAAAATGTGTCGGATCACTTCTAAATCTTGGATCTAGGGGTGGGAACATTAAAATATTAAAGATTGGTCAATTTAAACCAACTTTAAGCCTTGGACCTATTGTAAAATTGAATTTCCATCAAGTTGGAAATTCAAACCCATTGGGTGTTTGCCCAAATAATTATTTCGGCTTTTAAATGGTTGAAATAAATGAATTGAAGATACATATGTAAGATAAAAGCTATTAAATCAGATCTGAACTAAAACAAGGCAAAAAGAAAATGCTTACTTGAAAAACTAGACCTCGTTGAGTATTGATTTGGTGAAATTTGCAATCTGAAAATTCACTACAACAACATGTTCTAATAGATCTGCATAGAGAAACTAGATATATCCATATGAAATATGGCAAAGAAAAATCAAGAAATAGCTATATCATTTCTATGATTAAAATATGAAATTGAACTCCAATACCTGAAGGATTTTTCTAGAGAGAAAGATGTACAATTTTCAACAAACTCATAAATAAATTAAAAAAGGATTTTTTTTGCATTTTTTAAAATAAATAAAGGGTTGGAGAGTGAGTCTTTACCTTTCCCTTTTACCTTTACTAGTTAATCGAGCTGCGATCACAACCATTTCTTTGTCGATCTTTCCTTTTTGAGACTAAAGAGTGAGGAGTTGGGGACTTTCTTAGCCTTGAATTTGTCCATAGAAAACTCTAACTCACTAGGGGAACCTGCTCATTCGAGATGCACCAACCAAAATTGGGACAATAATAGTGATAGTCCACAATTTTGGATGGAGATTCCCCCAAGAGTGCTTGTTCCACACTAGTAGATGTAGAATCTTGACTTAGCATATGTTGATATTTTATTGGAGGTGGTTGTCGAGGATTATCCTTGGAGGGATTTCCAATGGAGAAGGCAAGTGCCATCTTGCATGGAGCCTTGTACATGAGAAGAAAACATGTACATCTTAGCTCATTTTTGCCACACTATTTTATTATTTTATGAGGGCATTTTGCCTTGGATAGCCTCTTATGTAATGATTAAGTCTTTTTCTTGGAGAATAAAGTGCATTTAGATTTCACTAAAACAAGATTTTATTGTAAAGGATATTGAGCTAAAATCTATATAAGAATTGGCTCTATTGTGATTCATGGTTAGTTTGTTGTGTGTATGCATTCTCCATTTTATGGGCACACACTTTTGAATGTTTGGAGGTCCTCCTTTGTTAGAGTACTTCAAGTTTATTTTTTGCATTAGTGGGCAAGAGGGTAAAGTTAGTTATTACTTGTTTATTTCATCCTCATTCCCTCCTTATTTCAGAAGCAAAGACTCAAAAAATCCCTCCAAGTTTTGTCCTTTAACTCCATATTCCCAAGAATGGATTAATATTAGTCTTGGTCCACCCATCGCTTTATAAAAAACTATATTACAATTTATGTTTTGCTAAAGCTACTTCTCCATCATATTTTGAGCCTATATTGCATAGCTTTAGTAAACTCTTATAGGGATACCCTATCTGTGTCGGAAGAATCAATTTAAAGTGAGAGAGAGAGATACAGTGGTGACACTAGGTAACCCCACTTACTTCTTCCAAGGTCTTACTTATGCTTTAGAACTCTATCACATAAAGTGAGGGATTGCGTGGTAATAGTGCCTCACTCTAACCTTGTGCTACCCATTACTTCCATAATCTTTGCCTTTTTGCTTTTTTGATTCCTCCCTTTTAGCCCCCCTTCCACATTTAGGAGAATGAGGAGAGCCTTGGACAAGCCACTTAGATATATATTCTCATAATAGATCAAGTATGGTTACTTGGTTGGAAGTTGCAACCTTTGTAACAAGGCTTGTTGAGTATTGTTGATCAAGTTAACATGTTAGCTTTACGGTGCGGCAAGCCAAGTTTGAAATTCATTGGAAAAAATGTTCAAGTTTTGATTAAATTCAATGAGTTTGACCAAAAGTTGACAAGCCTTTAATAACTTACCGAGTCTTTCACAATAACTCGATCAAGCATTTTAGAAGAAATTCAAACATTGTTCATGAAACTTAGTAGTTTTGTTACTAATTTTTGCTACTAGTGAGGGTTTTATATTGTGAAAATGTTTCATTATGCATGAAGGCCTAAAAGAAGTGTTTCTCAAGGATATTGTTTACATCTGAAGTCCAAAAAACTGTTGGGAAGAAGACAATCCAAATTTTTAGATCATAACTTTGTTATGGCTGCATTTTTTTAACAAGGGGAGCACATTGTGAAACAAAGACAATCATAGGTGCTAAGGCATGTTACCCACTGAAGTGGGTAACCCATAGGAGACATTTTTTCTCCCTTTTGTCATCCAACCAGCTAGAAACCCTATGCTGATCCATAGCTAGCTTCACTTTGGAGTTCTCCACTTATGCTCCAGTTAGTGATCTCATCCATCTAGCATACTTTTTGAACTAAGGTGGGTCATTAATCAAATGGATACACTAAGCATTTATGTAATCATGCGATTTCATTTGATGTTAAGAGCATTGTAATATGAATCATAGGCTAAGTTGGATGATGATTGCTCTTGACTGGATCCTCGTTCCCAAACTTCCTTTGGGAGGTTACCCTTTGCCCCTAGTCTAGTGTGACCTTCCTTGAGGCCTTTTTACTTCCACTGTCTAGGAAGGGAACAAATAGCAGGTACTGATTGATATAGCGTGCCCAAGATAACACATACTTGTCACTTTCCATTTTTCCTTGATTTCCACTTCCATCCTTTGGGTTGACAATCGTTTGTCATTGATGTTGACACCTTTATACACATCTTTGAGTTAGGGCTTGGAAACTTTGCCCTAAGAGCTTGATGCAATTGAAAGAAAGATAAAATCATATATAGCCACAAATTAAAGGAAATGAAAATGAAAAAGATGGTTGGGAATAATAATAAGTACATGGGCAAAAGACTAGCATGAGATTTACTCCTCTCATTGGCTATCACCCAGTTCCTAAGCATATCATGCTTTACCCAAATCAAAGGAACTCATAAATGTCCCAACTCCGATGATCAATTAACTACCACATCTTTAAGGGCACTAAACAAGCATTAAGCAAGTTGGTCACCCAAGCTATGCAAGAAATAAAATATAGATCATTGAAGAAAAAGGCGCACGAAAGGGGTGGTAAAAATAGGCCGAGGAAAGGGGTAAATCAGGTCTACATAATTGCTCCCACTTATCATTATTTCAATAAAGATGTTGGACCTCTTTCAACTGGCACCAAGGCCATGACATTCTCTTTAAAATATTTCCCATTCCATGTACACATTTATCACATACACCTATGCATTGGTGGGCCTACCTAGGAACTCTCCTTCACCTTGGCACTAGAAGCGCCTAATAGAGATAATTATATAATCATCACTAACACAAGTGTTGTAACTTGCTTACAAATGTTCAACTACAAATGCATTTGAAGCAAAATCTTGTGTGAAACATTTTTGTGCCCCTAACATTGAATATGGTCCACTATGATACTTTAATTGTTTACTTATCTAATGATGTTGATCTCACTTGATCTTAAGGGTATGTTTGAAATAGTTTCCCATGGATGCATTGGATATCCCTTGAGGGATGATTTGAATCTTTTGTAGCACCATAAAGAAGATGTCTAGCCCAACATGAGAGAACTTGTGACCTTGCAACCTCAATGTTTCCCCTCTAGAGATGAGCGTTGGCCCTTAAGGAGCCTCTACATGGATGTATGGCCCCTTCCACACTACCAAATGTTGAAACAATAAGCCAAGAAGTCAATTCGTTGGCAAGGTTGATGGTGTGCCCCAGAGGACTGAGGATGCCCCCAAGGTGGCCTTATACTGACTTGGTGAGTGTTGCCTTATTATAGAGCCCAAATGAGGATCATGATCACTTGGAACACTTTGGGAGGATTGGCACACCTCTTTTTGATGTTGAAGTCAGACCCTAGGGTTGCCACATCACATATGAAAACCCTAGCATTTGACATAGGGCTTCTTGATGATGTCATATTTGGATGAGGAGATGTGGCTTGGAGATGCACCCTTTCACTTTGATGAGATGTCTTGGAGTGAGGAGCGCTCTTGGACCATTTTTTTCACATTACTTAATGGAGAATTTCATTGGATGGGGATGACATCATGTTCGAGAACCTTTTCTCCCACATGTGTGGAAATTTTTTTCTTTTTATTATGTTGTGTTATTATGTGAAGCTATCTTTAGGTTGGCTTGTGACCTACTACCCTTGTTGCACACTTAAATAAAATTTGTAGGGATTTTGATTGTAGATTAAGAGAAATTTGACTTAGTTACTCTCAAAAATAATGGGGAGTCTTGGATCATTGTCACACACACTCATCCTTTCTCATTTGAAAGAGTACGCACTAGTGAATTCTTCTTTCTTTGGATGCAATGGTTAAGTAGAGTGCAAACTATACTGGGGAGTATATTTTTTGGATGGAGAGGCTTTGTTTAGATTGATAAAGTGATACTTGCTTGAATGGTGTAAGTTTAATGCTATTTTCTTCCATTTTGCATGAAATTTATGAAATTAGGCTTTTCCATATGTCATATTAAAAAATGCAATATCTTTTGTGAACTCTTGTTTCTATGTATTTATGCAAAATTTGTCATCAAGTATCCATCAAAGGAACTAGTTTCTTTCATACTTCGACCTTAAAGCTCTGATACAAGAAAGTTGCTAGGGTTTCAAAGTGAAGTGAATTTTCTTCCACTCTCTCTATGCAAGGTCCTTCTATCTTGACCTCGCTCTAATTGACTCCATTTCCCAATTGATTAGAGGCACTAATCTCGATGTGCCTATCAACCTTAAATTCCCATTTTAATTTTTTTTTATGGGAACTAGGGTTAGGGTTTGGCTAAAATTGCATTTTATAACAATTTTTCACCTATATGTTATAATCATTTAGGTAGGAATTTCATTTATTAGTGTTTAAAACACAATCTATTATTTTATGCATGTTTTACCACTTATTTTAGGGTTGACATCTAGTTTATTTTTTTATTTTGTGCATGTTGAACCATTATAAACTACATCTTAGCCTATCCCTTGCTTGCTTACTTGAGTAGCCTCAAGCCTTTTTTGACCTTATCCTTTATAGGCTATATTATTGTTGTGGTATTGCATGCTATAAACCTATCTATCTTTAAAACCATAACTTATAAAAACATTATTTTAGTTGGTGGTAGTAGGTAGAAAAGTCAACTTGAACTTATATTTACCTTATCTTGGCCTCCAAGCCTCTCTAGTGCTTTCTTCCTTTCCTTCAACTCCATTCACCCTTTACCCTTTCCTTTATAGAAGATCATTTTAGGGGATTTTATTTGCAAGCTCCTTAGAAGGCCATTTGGCTTGGAACCCTGGGTCATCTAACCTCTAAGTCTTTGTTAAATTTAGTTAACAATGGTATGTTCTATGTTGAGGGTGAAGAGTCATGTCCATTGGGCTTCATGAGCCTACATGATGATGTGGCCAACCTGAACCATTTGCACATGTGTGGGCATAAATTCAAAAACACACTTCTGCTTGTCCAAATTGGATGATCTTTATATCAATTTGGTCCTCTCGAAAAGAGGAATTTAATGCAATCATCATCTCCATCAAATGAGTTGTCCCAAGGTGGAACCTGGCCCTAGTTGCCAATTTTAACACTCCCTCTTAACTAGGGAGAACTCCACCTGCCAATCCATCCATTATCATTGATCATCATGCCACCCTGTTGTCATGTACCATCTCTGAATCTTATCTCATCTCTACTCTGCTAAACACTGATATGAATAATGAAGAAGAATCGATCGAGAGTAAGTCACAAGACCTTACCACTCTCCACTAACAAAATTCAGTCTATAGGTAGAACCTCAATAATACTTGATCCCATATCAAGTTGTTGAACACCATGCATCCTAGACATAGGGAATACGACAATAAACGATGCATACATCATTAATGCTATGGTTCCTATCCACTTTTCCCAACTCATTGGCTAGATGAGAGGTACTTCCCATGAGTCTCAGACTACATGGGTAGGATGTATGCTAGGGAATCAACAGGAGAAGGTGAACCACTCATCTTGCTCATATGCCATAGGAGAAGGGGAACAATTCATCCTATGCATATGTCAATTGTAGGGGAAGGTGAACCACTCACCCTACACACGTGTCATCAATTGTAGGGGAAGGTGAACCACTCACCCTACACACATGTCAACCATCATGGGGTGCACAGAGGAAGGTGAACCACTCACCCTGTACTCAGTGCACCAATAGGGGAAGGTGAAAAACTCATCCTATGGCCGCCCATAGCTCCAAGAAGTACCCCAGGAGCTCAATGTCCAACTCAAGTGGGACCCTCATGGGAGGATATTTCCACGACTCCAAGTCTCTCTTGGAAGGCTAAGAATTTGACCTTCCCTAAGGGCTTCATGAGGATGTCTGTGACTTGCTCATCATTCCTAATGTGTTGGAGCCTTATTTCTCCCTGTTGTACCATATCACATATAAAGTGGTACCTGCTATCAATGTGCTTGGAGCGGTTGTGGAACACAGGATTCTCTAAAAGGCGAATCCCACTCTAGCTGTCATAGAAGATCATGGTGATATCCAACACATGGTCAAATAGCTCATTGAAGAGCTTCCTTAAACAAACAACTTCACAATAGGCCATACTAGTTGCAATGTATTCGGCCTCGGCAGTGCTTAAAGCAACCGATTTTTGCTTCCTACTCATCTATGAAATCGAAGCAAACCCTAATGAGAAGCAACATCTTGATGTGCTCTTTTGATCCACCCAATTTCTAGCCCAATCATCATCAGTATATCCGTGTAGCCTCAAATTCTCGGTAGTGTATCTCAGTCCATAGTTGATTGTGCCACAAAGATACCTCAGGAGATTCTTAGCAACAATCCAATGTATGTGATTATGCTCGACCATAAATTGACTCAACGTATTTACAACGAAGCATATGTTCGGATGAGAGTTTACCAATAACATCAAGGTCCCCATAAGTTGTTTATATTTAGAAGGGTTTTCCAATTCGGGCCCAGTAACACTTCCACATAGCTTCTTGAAGTTGAGTTCCATCAGAGTAGACACAGACTTGCTATCCACCATCCCACATCTTGAGCAGCTTCACAATGTATTTTCCTTGAGAAAGGAAAATCTCACTTGGATTTTTCTAGACCTCCAGGCCTAGGAAGTAGTGCATCAGTCCTAGGTCCTTCATCTCGAACTCGGAAGCCAACTCCCTCTTGCATTGATAAATGAGAGGGTCTGCACCTATCAGAAAGAGATCATCTACATAAAGGACCAAGATGAGAGGCATGTCCTTTTGAACCTTGAAGTATAGATTAGGATCAACATTGCTCCTCGTAAATCCCAGCTTCATAAGATAGCTATCAATCCTCTCATACCAAGCCCTAGGGGCTTGCTTCAACCCATAGAGGGATTTCTTCAACCTGCATACGTGTGTCCTTCGATCTTGTACTTTGAACCCCTGAGGTTGTTCCAAGTAGACTTCCTCCTTAAGTGAGCCATGCAAGAAAGCAGTCTTGACGTCCATTTGATGTAGGCTCCATCCTTGAGTGGTAGCAAGAGCAATAATAGATCGGATAGTTGTATATCGGGCAACCGGTGCAAATATCTCGTCATAGTCCACTCCTTCCTTTTGAGAGAAGCCTCGAGCAACGAACCTGGCCTTGTATTTCTCAGCACTCCCATCTGCTCCATGTTTGATTTTGTATAGCCATTTTGAGGTGACTACAAACTTGTCCTTCGGTCTAGGCACCACATCCCAGACATTGTATGTTCATGATAGATTCATAATCTTCATTCATCTTATCCTTCTAGACTTGGTGCTTTACGACTTCTTCGAATGTACATGGCTCAGTTTGAACAATAGTACTCATAGTAGCTAAGTACCCTTGATACATGTTTGACTTCTTACTTTCATGAAATGTCCCACTTGGAGCAATATGTCTTTTAGCATCTTCGAGAGTATCTTTGACCCACAAAGGTCTTTTCCTTGAGGTAGAGGGATCACCAAGAGTTGGATCAATGGGATCCATCGAGATTTCAACCTCAAGCATAGGCTCATCTGTCGGAGGTTCAACTTGTTTTTCTGTAACATCATCATTGTCCTTCCTTGGAATGGGGAGATCTCTGGCTTTTCCAAGGGAAGTGTCTTCATCGAATGTGACATCATGGCTTATTTCCACATCTCTTTGACTAGGCACATAGATTCTATATGCTTTTGAATTTTCACTGTAGCCAAAAAATATACCTTTCTTCCTAGATGCTTCCAACTTGTTTCTTTTCACTTTAGGCACATGAAAATATATGAGACAACCAAAAATTCTAAAATGAGAAACATCAAGTTTCTTACTAGTGAAAACTTCTTCGGGTGTCTTAAAATCTAGTGCTTGATGCGAGCTCCTATTTTGAACATACACGACAGTGTTGGCAACTTCTCCCCATAAGAACTTCGGTAGACCTTGATCATGGAGCATGGCATGGGTGGCTTCCATGATTGTTTGATTCTTCCTTTTAGCAACTCCATTTTTCTCAGGAGTGTATGGAACGGTTGTCTCCCTCTTAATGCCAGCCTCTCTGCAAAAGTCATTGAATTCATTTGATTCATATTCAGTTCCATTGTTGGTCCTCAATATTTTGATCTTCTTCCCTGTTTGATTTTCCACCAAGGATTTGAAAGAACGAAACCATTTGAACACTTCATCCTTCTTTTTCAAGAAATAGATCCATGTTTTGTGAGAGAAGTCATCCACAAAAATTGCATAGTATAAGTATCTTCCCAATGATGTTACAGGCAACATTCCAGATAGGTTTGTTATAGACATTTTTGTGCCTTACAGCTATAAGCATGAAATGTCCATAATTCAAGGGATCCAAAGTCCCTAAAGATGTTGTTACAGCTCCTAAAGGAACAAGGTCAACCAATGACAGCTTCTCCCATAAGTTCTCCACCAAAAACCACTCAGAAATAGTCAATTCAGGATCAATTCAGAGGCTCCACTAGCTGCCTGCGTTGAAATGCAGAGTCTACACTGGCTAGGTGCACTGCAACGCAGGTGGAAGCACTACCAGGGTGCGCTGAGCGGGAAATGACAAATGGCAAGCTCATTCAACGAGGTGGAAAGACCCTGGAAGCTTCCAGAATCTTCTCCAATGACACTTGCCTCAATGAATTCGACTAGTGATGAGTAAGAGGTTCTCAACCTCCAAGTGGAAGCAAGAACTGACAGAGAGAAGCCACAAGTCAAAACATAAGCTGACTCATCCTCTCTGCTTACATCTATATATGGATCTCTCACCCAGAGGTTCAGGAGGCTGGAATTTTGTACTTTGCAGAGAATTGTTGTTGGTTTGAGATTGAGATTAGTACATTGGGTGATTTATGCTTTGTTGGAGGAAAGGAAGGGATTCCTTTGCTGGGAGGCAGATGCTGGATCGAAACTCACTTGGTTGTATCTCCTCTTGGACTTTATTATCATATCAATAAACTATTTGAATTTCTCCTACATGCTGTGTACCAATGATGTTTTGTTACGCTTACATGTTTAGCTTAATCTGATCTTGAGCTTTTTATGAATGTATATCTGTATCTTTGTGTAGTTTCTCTCTCTTGTGATCTTGCAGGAATTCGGTGAAGCTGGGCCGGTGAAGGAGCAGGAAGCTGGGAGCTACTGAAGAGAGGAGTTATTTGGATCGACAAACTAGTGGAAGACACAGGTTAGTTAGATCCTTCTTCCTCATTTACATTTCATAAAGAAGAATACTCAATTAGTTTACCTTGTTTGTTGCTAAGGCACTATCACCTCTTAGAGTGGGATAGGGGCATTCCGAATTGGATACTTTTCCCAACAACAAATTGGCGACTCCACTGGGGACTGTATCTTGTTAGTTTATTTGTGTTTCTATTGTTGTTCTTCTCATAAACTCAGGAGTGCCGAATCGAAATGCATTTGCCATTTTCAAATGCAAAGTAGAGATCTGCCACTCTAGTCCACTCACTGGGCCTGTTTTTATGATCTGAACAAACTGATCCACAAGTGCTCTAACAGAACTTTGTGATAGATCTTAGTCCTCCTTTAAATCATCCTCCTAATTGTACCTAATTGATAGCTTTTATCCGGCCAAAAACTGTAGATTTAATTGCAAACCGTGACCCAGAACCCAGAAACAACTCTCGTTTTTGCTTCAGCGCAGACTCTGTGAAGAGGTTCTGCATTTCAACGCAGGTCCCGTGAAGGATACCTGTGCTGAAGTTCAGATTCTCTGTGCTGAGGGTGCGCTGATCAGCCTTTGCCTTGTGCAGCTGTGGTTCCCTGCTTCTTTTTGCTCAGTTTTATCTCTGTTTTTTGCAGCCTGTTATCAGTCAATGTACCTATCTGAAACCCCTTTTCTTTGCCTAAATTCCGCCTCGGTTGTATAAAGAAACTGTGTTTGTTTTTTGTGTATTTGTTACATCATTTGCAGTTTCCCATTACAAAAGTAAACTAGTCATACTGTCGCCCTTAGATCTAGACCTGTCGTAAGTGTCGTTTTGATCTTAGGAGTGAGTTTGTTTGCTGTTCACAGTTGATTGAGCTTTTACTTTTGTCTTTTGGTTTGAATTTATGCATTTCTAGTGTCGAAACAAGTAAATCATAAAGTGTCATAATCGTCTTTTTGATTTCGAAAAAGGAACTTGTTTGTGTTTTCACTTGAAATCGAATTCAAATTTGTACAACAGCTTTCTTTTTAGGCATCAATATTAAGAAAGAGAAAACAAATACATGCATTTGTGCATTTTCATATTGATAGTTTGTATGGTTTGATTTAGGGAAAAGTGCATTACAGTGTGCTCTATAACTTAACAACGCTTTGTAACTTAACGCACAACATAGAGGTCTAGGCTAGAGACGTGTTCCGGCGTCGTAAAACCTAGTGACTGTCGATCTCGCTGATGGTTGGGTGATTCCTCCTGAGAGATGATAACGCCAGTACGGATTGTGCTCCCACGTACCATCGAGTATATATTGGGAGACCCCTATAGGCATAAAACCTTTATCCTTAAGAAGCCGTGTCGGCCGCCCTACTGATCGCAATGAATTGAACACAGCATTCGGGAAGATTGACCGCCTGTACCTTAAAAAGTATTCTGCGGTTTTGCGAAAAGTTTGGAACACCCTCTACCTAGAACTCTAGAGCAGTTCCTTTTGGCCTTTTTCAGACTCTATAACAGAAAAAGTCCATCCGAGCATTTGTCACTTCGGGCTCGTTAAAACATCGAAGGAGACTAGAGTCATCTTTAGCTTTTTCTCGACTCTTTAAAATTGAAAAAGAAAGTTGTGTCTAAGCGTCGTTAAAATTTATTTTAAACGGAACAATCACCCCTTTTTTCCTGCATTGATCTTTAGGTTGAGAAAATGGAGCCCACCAACCAAGGAATTCCCCTTGGTGGAAATCCTAGTCCCTTCTCCTCTTGGGGAGATGTTGGTGCGCCCCATATGGCCACATTGTCGCTTCCAGGACTGACAATTGGCTTGCCGGTTTGGCTCTTCTCAACCAATGTCGTTCAGAACACCACTATTCCTGAACAGTCGAATCAACAGTTAGACCAGTCCAGAGTTGCCCACCAGCCTTCTACTTCCTCTAATTCTTCCTCTTCACTTGACGGAACTGGTAAAACAAAAAACCAAGTTCCTAAGGAGAAGAAGGAAAAGAAGAAGAAAGAGAAGAAGAAGAAAGAGCCAAAAGCGACTGGGGGCAAACAAGTGTCGTCTGACAAAAATCCACACACAATACTGACTAGGCCTAAATCGCCATGTGTCATATGCAAGGGAGACCACTTCCACAGAGATTGTTTCTGCATCCCTCGGATACTAAGGGACTGGTCTCCCCGTTTGCACAATCCGGTGGCATCAACCTTTGATAGCCATGTTGAATGCACACCGTCAACTAGCGAAAGTGAAGTCCCTGGACAAAAAGGGAGAGCTAGATCTCCCTGTACACTGTGCGAAGGCAACCACGCCATCCACCGTTGTCCCTTCTTAGATGAAGCGAAAAGAGTTTTGGATGATCGTCTGGTTTCACCGTTACGACTCCCTCCTGGATATAAAAAACTCTTGCCGAGTCCTTCGTTAGTTGAAAATCCAGCTGGCCCACTCAAGTGGTTAGCTGAAGCGCCGGTCATTGAAGATGAACCAGCTGAATCCATACCCGACGAAAGTCAAAAGGTCGAGGCGGCAGTTGACCCGGTCTTGCCTTCAGAGGATTTATCTTCGAATGATACAGTCACTGAAGAGGATAAAGATGACACCATCCAAATTCTCTTCATCAACACAGACTCCGACGAGCACGGGGCAATCCCCCCATTCCTTTATCGCAGGAAGGAAGTTCGTCAGTGCAATACCCGACCGTCTACTCGGTCCCACCACCAAGCAACCTAGTTGTCTCCTTCGACTGGAACCAACTAGGCAGACCCCGTTTGCCAGCAAGCATACCATTCAGAATTATCGTCCAAATATACAGAATGATCATGGCTGGCACCGTCATTAATGAGGGGGCATCTGTGAGTATCCTTTCCTCTATTGCTTGGAAAGCGCTTGGCTCGCCAGCGCTTTTGCCTGAAATGAGAAATCTGACAGGTTTTGATAAAGGAACCAGTCGACCTTTAGGGATCCTCCCCAATGTGCCTATCACATTGAAAGGGAAGACCGTTCAAATGAACGTGATGGTCGTTCAAGGACCCTTGGATTATAACCTACTCCTTGGACGAGACTATATATATTGCATGGGAGCCATCGTCTCCTCACTCTTTAGAGTAATGTGTTTTCTGCACGAAAGAAGAGTGGTCAAGCTCGTGAACCAGCTTTCATTTCCCAGATCACGCATCGCAAATAGTCATATACCATCCCTAAATGGTCTCTTCACGTAAGAAATGTCTCAACCCACAGTCCGTCCTCCCGATGAGTGCGAGTGATTCGGAAAGATATGACTGGAACCCAGGGGGCATGCGTCCTGGTCTGCTTCGGCAGGAAAACTTTGGGTATAGGGTAGGTTTCCGCGGGAGAATATGACTAGTCTGTACCCCGTCCGTCTTGGAAGAGGGGTTATTCTAGAATAAGATTCTTTTGTCAAAGTTATGTGAGTTGGCGGGCATCGTCACTCACCTTTGTTTATCTCGGTAGACATCGCCGAAGAAGTGTTTTGTTTGAAAGATTAACAGAACAATCTTTGGGTGACCTGAAAGAGGTAGGCCTCTCTCGGTAAAACAATTGTTTTGGCGGAAGTGAAGTAGAGGTAACCTTGAAACTCTGTTTTATACCTGGGGGCATGCAAACCTTTTGGAGTGCAAGCAAAGAGCGATTATTTATCTGTTTTTTGGGTTAGTCGTTTCCTAACTTGCATAAAGAAAGGATGCGGGGCATAGCTTTGGTAAGGCGCAAGCTCCATAAAAAATGGAATCTTACATGAGACATTCTTATCATATGACTGGATTAATCGAGCAGTTTTAGCACATAGTTCATGCTCGTTAAAAAATAAACATAAGACTGAGCAGTGTTTTTCCGCGTTTAAGCTCATTAAAAAATTAACTACCCTCTGGTAAATAACCACCGTGAATGTAACATTATCGGCCATTAAAGCCTTGGTCGTGTTTGCACCGTCACCTCCACTTTTCCATTGGCCGATCATTCACCTCCATATTGATTGTTTACCCATTTTGAGGAACAGCCGCGAAGAGTGATTTCACTAGCCATCCTGGTGACACTGCCGTGATTGGAAAATTCCAACCCTTACCTGGAATCAGCTGCTAACCCGTTTTATCACTCGTTCCTCAAAAGACGAGTCTTCTTTAAGCTCTTTTCATCTGACTCGTAAAATATGAAAAGATTGCCGAGTTTTGGCCTTCCAGCTCGTTAAAGCGACTGGAAGTGCTATCCCTCCTCTAGATTTTAATCTTTTTGGACCTGAGGGATTATTGCACAAAAAGATCGAGCGCTTGTTTTGTTCGGCTCGTAAAAACTATCGAAAATTCATCCCTTCTGTATTGTTTTATACTTTTTCGGACTTAAGGGATTAGATGACGAAAAAGGACTTTCGGAGTTGACTTTACGTACCTTTTCAGACTCTTTAAAAATGAAAAGGACCGATTTATCTTTGTCGTTAGACTCGTTAAAAACATTAAATAGCGACAAACTTGTCTTTAGACGAGAACGAGTTTCACTATTGCTAGGCTCGTTAAAACATAGCGATGGGTTTGCCCGAAGGGAAAATTATAGAACAAGCATATGTTATCCTCCTCAAGCTTGACAAAAATAAAGAGGTACTGGTCAGCAATGACTGGGGAAAAATTGGGAAGAAACTCAAAGAACTTTATTGGTAGCAAGTCGCTCTTGAACTTGACACTTCCACTCCGTGCCTGAGTCGGGTTGGGTTGTTTCATTCACCGGTCACATCGCCATGGTCTCGCCATACCATCCACCTTTGGGGTAGATGCTACCAATCCATCACACAAGTGTCGCCGATATGTTCAAGAGAAGTCATCCAGAGAAGTCAACCGTGTTCCATCCACTACCATAAATTATCCTTCATTCTTTCATGACCGCCACCCTGAATCATATATCATCAGATCGTTTTCACCTCCATCAAAATCATTTGCTCCGTTCCGTGTCACTGATGTGGGATACATTAAGGCCCTCCTTTGACGGATCGCTTCTTGTCGACATCAGCTCATTATCCAAGAAGTTGATCTAGGAACAACCTTTTCAGTACTTTGAAGCTTGCATGCCTCAATGGCAAGTTTCTCACTTCCGGCGACAGGTATACATCAATGACCTTCGACCGAAAGATTTTGCGTGGTGTTCGACGCCAAGTCCTTTATTCACACCACGTGAATTGTACTGCAGTACCTTGAGGGTCATTATCATTATCGGTAATTCCTCTCACGCTTGTTAACGGTTTACATCATTGACCGGTAATCAAGCGATGTCTTTCCATGTTCGACTCCAGAACATTTCTCACATGGATCGATTTGTACTTAGAGTGAAGATCGAACGAGTTTGAAGACCCCAGATCTAGTTTCATCCATCCGGGTTGCGATATAAATTCAGGAAAAATAAAGACATTGACATGTACAACATTGCAGCACAGACAATCATCCTACCAAAGGATGATGATTTCAGCAGGATCATCAGTCTATCATCAGACAATTGTCTGTCCTATGTACAGAAAAATGAATTTATAAAGCTGAGCATGGGAATTCCCGCCTCAGCTAGATCATGAAAGCAATATGAAAAATAATGTATTGTATTGTATCTTATTACAGGTCTCCTCCCAACATTGGAAGAACTTTGGATCCTCCTAATAAAGCATTTCACCCGATAAACAGCCTCATACTTTAGGGGGCAACTGTTATAGACATTTTTGTGCCTTACAGCTATAAGCATGAAATGTCCATAATTCAAGGTATCCAAAGTCCCTAAAGATGTTGTTACAGCTCCTAAAGGAACAAGGTCAACCAATGACAGCTTCTCCCAGAAGTTCTCCACCAAAAACCACTCAGAAATAGTCAATTCAGGATCAATTCAGAGGCTCCACTAGCTACCTGCGTTGAAATGCAGAGTCTACACTGGCTAGGTGCACTACAACGCAGGTGGAAGCACTACCAGGGTGCGCTGAGCGGGAAATGACAAATGGCAAGCTCATTCAATGAGGTGGAAAGACCCTGGAAGCTTCCAGAATCTTCTCCAATGACACTTGCCTCAATGAATTCGATTAGTGATGAGTAAGAGGTTCTCAACCTCCAAGTGGAAGCAAGAACTGGCAAAGAGAAGCCACAAGTCAAAACATAATCTGACTCATCCTCTCTGCTTACATCTATATATGGATCTCTCACCCAGAGGTTCAGGAGGCTGGAATTTTGTACTTTGCAGAGAATTGTTGTTGGTTTGAGATTGAGATTAGTACATTGGGTGATTTATGCTTTGTTGGAGGAGAGGAAGGGATTCCTTTGCTGGGAGGTAGATGCTGGATTAGAACTCACTTGGTTGTATCTCCTCTTGGACTTTATTATCATATCAATAAACTATTTGAATTTCTCCTACATGCTGTGTACCAATGATGTTTTGTTACGCTTACATGTTTAGCTTAATCTGATCTTGAGCTTTTTATGAATGTATATCTGTATCTTTGTGTAGTTTCTCTCTCTTGTGATCTTGCAGGAATTCGGTGAAGCTGGGCCGGTGAAGGAGCAGGAAGCTGGGAGCTACTGAAGAGAGGAGTGATTTGGATCGACAAACTAGCGGAAGACACAGGTTAGTTAGATCCTTCTTCCTCATTTACATTTCATAAAGAAGAATACTCAATTAGTTTACCTTGTTTGTTGCTAAGGCACTATCACCTCTTAGAGTGGGATAGGGGCATTCCGAATTGGATACTTTTCCCAACAACAAGGTCAGAATGGACCAATTGAAGAATATTAGTAGTTTGGCTTTCACTTGAAAGTAATGGTCCCCTTGTAAGTTTCCCAGCTGCATGACCTTGACAAACTCCTTCATGATTCATGTTGAACTCAAGCATACCTGTGACCATCTTCCTTACCCCAAAAAAGGCTTTATAATGAAGGTGAGAAAATATCTGGTGCCAGAGTTTAGATTGAAGTGAAGCATCGCAAGCCAAGGCTCCCAAAAGACTTCCTCCAACTTGATAGAGACCATCAACCCCAAATCCAAGTGTGAATGCATATTTAGGGTTTCTTTGCCAAATACATACCTTTCCATCAATGAATGCTACCTTGAAGCCTTTATCTTCCATCGCAGAAATAGACAACATGTTCTTCTTCAAGTCGGGTACGTAAAATACTTCTTGTAGATGAATGGTTTGACCTTGATTTAAGTGAAGAGTGACAATACCTATCTCTTTCACGGGGTAGATGGAATTGTATCCAAGTATGATCTCCAAATTAGTTTTCTTTTCAACCAAATTTGAGAGGGCCTCCTTGTACCCAGTGATGTGCCTTGAGGCTCCACTATCAATCAACCAATAACCCAAAGTATCTGGAGGAGAGGCAATAGATAGAGCGGAAACAAGATAAAATTATTTTTGCTTTTCTACAACATTACTTTCCTCATACCTGGAGTTTCTTGATCTTTTGGGAGGACAACCATTTCCATATTGAGCAGCAAGATCATTCCTTTTTCCTTTATTGTTGAACTTGTTGTTCCTTTGATTTCCATTGCCTTTGTTATTGTTGTTATTGTCATCATCCCTTGGAGAGTTCTTCTTATGAGGACACTCTCTAGCATAGTGGCTGAACTTGTTACAATTGAAGCACATTCTTTTTCTTCCTTCTTTGAATCCTTGCTTGAACCCTTAACCCTGTCTGCTTGGACCAACATTATCTTTCTTCTTTGCATGAGTAGAGAAAGCATTGGGTTAATTTCCATTTGAAGGTTTGTCTCTCTACATCATTCTTGTCTCCTCTTGAGTGCATCTAGCCAATAATTCGTTGAAACTAGGAATCTTGTCATTGTTGATAATGGTGGTGTTAAACACATCCCATGCTCTTGAAAGACCTCTAAGTGCAATGAGAGTGAGCTCCTTATCAGCAATTACTTCTCCAATAGATAAAAGGTCATTCTTGATTTGTGTGATCCGCATGAAGTAGGATTGGATGGACTCCCCTTTATCCATCTTGATGTACTTCAAATTGACTTTGAGAAAGAGGATTTGATTTGCATTGTTCACTTTGAACATCTCGACCAACTTATCATATATTTCTTTAGAAGTTCCCAAATTAGAAATATAGGCAACCAAATTCTTTTGAATAGAACAACCAAAATTTTCTTTTCTTTGACGTCACCTTTTCTATACTTTATCTTAGCAGCAACTAGTGCATTTGAAGGAGACTCCTCCACTTTTCCCTGCACATAGTCCAATACTTCATGCTCCTCCAAAGTGCTTTGATACCACTTGTAATATATCTGACCTGAAAATATATAAGAATGAAACTATACCCAATAACTTCCAATAATCTCAATACAAATGCAAGAAACAAAATAGAGAAACTTCAGATCTTTATTAATATCAAACCCTTGAGGTAGGGTAACACCATACAATCACTCCTTAAGGAAGGAGAACACTCCACAAGCTATATGCTTTCCAATACAATAATCCTTGACATCTCTCCACGGGGAGTCTCTAGCCTCTATATAGACTTCATACATACAATACCATTGGTCATTACCATGGGTCTCTTAATACCATGTATCTAATACAATTGGCTTATCACATTATTTCTAACTACTTGTAGTCCCTTACATGATGTGGGTTAACCACTTTATTTATTTACTATGGCCCATCAAATTATTACATTATTCCCTTGGGTACCTCCCTTTATAACCCGTAATAACCCTCCTAGGTATAATACATTCCACCCCCCTTAAACATGTTTCGACCCCGAAACATAAGAAGAACACAAATAATAAGATCTAATCAAAAGAGTAGTCCACTGGTACCATGCACGTGCATCTAGCCATCATAGAGATAGGTGATTACTCGATCTAGCAGTGTTTCACTCGCTTGAGCTGGGAGTTGATCCTGGCGGTTCCTCTGTGTTGATGTGATGTGGTTGGATTTTCGCACCTATCTATTTGTCATGCAGGGGTTGTTGTCCTTGTGGCTAATTTGTTGCCATCTTAGTGTTTGTTTTCTTCCTGGGTGATGTGGGTAGTGATATGCTGAAGTTTTAACCAATGGTGTATCTTTCTTTAATTCACCACCTAATGAAGTCTGATGGGTATCTAGTACATGTTGTGGCGCCTATAATTTTTTCTTATCTTCCAGTATTACTTCAACCACAAACTCCTGATCTGATGTATCAGTACCTATAACATTTTCTTCTTTAGGCTCCTTGGACTCTACCTATCTATTGATGGAAATATCCTGTAATGTAATTTTCTTCTTTTTATACTAGAGCTTCAGGAATTTCTTCTGCACATTAATATTGATAGTACCAACAGATTCCATCCAAGGGTATCCCAAAAAAACATCCACATTAGCCATATTTGAAGCATAAAAATCTGAATGCAATACATACTTGTCCATAACAATCTTCAAATATTTATAAACTTGAACATCCTCATTATCAATCTGTGTGTTTTCAATGTGTTTTGCTGGAACTTGCAATTTTTTTGTCAAATTAACATTTATAAGATTTTGCTTGCAACTAGGATTTATAGACACAATGATCTTCTCCTTCTGAATACATCCATGAACCTGTAGTAAGGATATACCAATAGAAAATAACCCCACATGTTTCTCATTATCTTTTTCTCTAGCATGAATCCATTTGTCTAAAATGAGTTTTTCAAATTCTTCATTAGGAAGGCTTAACAACTTCTTACTGTCAAGTGAGCTCCACTATATGCCAACCTCGTCTTCAAAAAGAAGCCATAAATATTTTCAATGTTTTGGCCATAATGAATTTTGTTTTTTTTATGAATTCTTCAATAGTAGGACCATTATTTTTCCCTATAAAAAAATTCTTGCTAGAAGCCATGAAGAGGGTTTTAAAAAAAAAGCACGCACTTTGGAAAAAATTTAAAATGGACCCAACTCGATCAATATTTCTCAGAATCCTTATTATAACTTGTTTTTGGAAATGGAACGATCATTCTACATCTTATAATGTGATAGAAATCCCGATCTAGGCACTCTGGAATTTCAGATTTATGCTACAATTGTCCTGCCATCACTAAAAATTCTGAAAAAAAGAACTGATTTTAAATTAGTGATATCTCCCTCATCTGGACTCCGATTCGACCGATTGTTTTTTTGAAATTGGGTAATTTTTCAAGAGGATCACATATATGCAATTAGTTTCTCAAAATTCTCCACAAAATCTAAAAAAATTAACTGGAGATCCGCAATCCATGTATTTTCGTCAGAATTTTTTTTGCAACACAACTGATTTTGAAATTAGCGATAGCCCACTCATCCAGACTTCGATTCGGTTGATTTTGTTTTTGAATTTAGGTATTTTTTTGCAAAGAATCTAGATCTGTAAATTTTTTTTGCAATTTTTTCACCAAATGTTTCAGATTTGATCTGCAAACTCTGTTAGCTACCTATACCAATAGGTTTCATTTTTCATGATTGACAGGGGAAGTTCCAAATATGCCCTACTTTGATGGTGCAAAGATCTCATATTTGTGTGAAAAACACCTATCTGTAAGTTGCTTGATGCTGTCCTACTTCTGAATGGGTGATCCAACAGTCTAAGCTGGGTCATGCCATATTTCAATTGTTGTTGTAGATTAGAGAAAGAAATCTGTCCAAACTGTTCAATCTTGGAAGATCAGTAGTTAGGTAGAGAATGAAGGTTCCCAACTACTTAATTTGGGGCCTTGGAAGTAATAAGGCTAGCCTTAGATAGAAAATCAAAAGAAAATGCCAAAGGAAAAGAAAAAGGCACATGATGGTTTGCAAGTCTAAGTGCACCCTTCTTGAAGTAATAAAAAATGCTAGGCAATAGAATGGGTAGGTAGATGGGGTTGCAGAAGCATGATTTCTTTCATATCACTGGCCTAAGCAAAGGAAACACATGGTGGCCAGTGCAAATCTTCCTATTCAACAGTTTTGTAGCAAACAAAGTGAAGCATGTCTAACTCCCCAGTCATCCTCATCAAAATCCTTGCTAACATCCCAATACCACCTTTGTTCATTGCAGAAGTCAAAATCTTTTGTTGATCCTTGTTGTGTAGAAGAGCCACATTTCCTGTGTAAAAATCTTTTCATTTTGATCTACTCTCCTAACTAAGTTTATTTTCTAAAAACTTAGTCTTTGCCTCCTCTCCTCTATATTTCCCATCCAATACTAACTACTAACCCTATCTATACTTAACTCCCCAATTCCCCTTTTCCCTATCATCATATTACTATTGTATATAGAAAGCCCCAAAATATGTATATATCCCTTCCCTTAGGCAATATAGCCTTATAGCCCTAAAGGGTCGAAGCGCAAAGAAATCAAAGCGCTAAAGGCAAGACAACGCTAATATAGTGTTTTGGGATTAATTCAGGATCTGCTTGATTTATAGCCCTAACCCCATTTTGCAAAAATGTCAAAAAACCCAATTTCGCCAACAAAACATTGAAAAACCCAAAAAAACCCGCCGAAGACTAAAGTCCCGCCCTGGCGCGCATTTCCAGAAAAATATTTGTTTATTCTCCGCTTCCCCGCCGTATTGTCCGATCATCTACACAACCCGTCGTCCGTCGGATCTGGGCCCTCCCATCCGACGGCTCACATCAATTTCGGACCGCTCCCGATGGCGGTACGTTACCTCCCGAAAAGTGTCAGAGGGTGACGTCAGGGCTCTGCCACGCGTCGCTCCTGCGTTGTATCGGGCGGCCTCCTGCCGAAACCGCGCCCGTACCTTAAGCGGTCCGATATTACCGCTTACCGCTTTTGTTTACCGCCTGCCCACGTCATGCCCACGTCATGCCAAGTCGACCCTGCATCAGCGCCTGGCCCGCCATTGCTCCACTCTGTCTGCCACCTCATCAGTCCCCGTGGACCACTCACAGGCCGCCACGTCACCTTTCCATACCTGACCCCACCCGATGACATCATGTTGACGTCATCCAAAAAACGCGCCAAAGCCCAAAATGTCCATATTTGGCCAAAAATCACGGTTTTTTGGCACTTTTCAACAAAAGACCACTGTGCTCCCTGCATGCAATTTCACAACCATTTCACCGCCAACCTGCTGAAACTCACTCCAGAGTCGTGGCCGCCTACAAGTCAACTCGAACCAAGCCTTCGCCATTGCGCTGCAACCAGGTATTTACTACATTCTTCCTGCGCCTGGTCTATTCCGTTCGGCACTGTTAAAACACCGTAAAACTGCCAATTTCACCGAGAATTTAAGCTGCATTGCCCTGCAACTAAGACAATTGCCCTTATATCAGCCAATTGTGCCCAGTTGTACCTCAGTTACCCTGTTGTCACTACAAATCCTCCAAGTTTGTATCAACCTACTGTGCAGGCGTTGCATTTGCCCGCAATTCGCTAAAATTCTGTTTAAAACACATAAAAACCATGGAAACTGCAGTTGCATTGAATATTACACCTCTAAATGCCCCACAAAGAGAGCTAGAGTGGCTGCCCCTGGCTGACAGAGACTACCAAATGGCAGAGGGAATCCCAGATTACAACAATTACCACATTCATGTACTCAATGATCTCAAAGCCAAACATCTCAGTGGAAATGATATCCTAGGGATTTGGGACTCCAATTTGCCTATTTTCAATCTCCCTCAAGTCAATATCCTCCCAGATTTGATACATCGATGCAGTGCCAACTATGACCCATGTCAGAGAGCTGTCCTCAGTTCCTCAGGCTCAGTTTTGTTCCATGTCACCCCTGAGGCCATAAATCAAATGCTGCACTTTCATACTACAAAGCCATTGACTCCTATCTCCATGATGGATTTGATAAAACAAGGAGGCAAGCTGCCCAGTGCCCAGATTATAAAGATCAATCAATTATTCATTCAATCAGGCTCTCAAACTGTGAGGATCCCTCCTATAGGAAATGAATATCTCAATGAGTTGGGCAAAATTCTTGTGGATATGATCAGTTATGTCCTGGGATACAGATCATCTGAGGATGTTGATGAAACCATTCTGGCCATGTTGTCTATCTTCTCCCCTGGGAAGCCTCCTTCTGTTCACTATGATTATGCTGCATACATTGCCAATAAAATTCATGAGCAATTGATGAATCTAGAGAGGGAAAGGATATTTAGATACACTTCTTACATCTATCACTTGTTTCTATTCTATCAGCCTGATAGCTTCCCTATTACTCTCAAGAAGTTTGATGCCCAAGGGAACCAAAGGTCTATAGTATTTTGGTCTTCAGTCTTTCATCACATATATTTTTCACCATATAATTACTGTGAATTCATAGACCTGTTTATCCATCCAGCCATGTCCTTGCTGTTGAGTGCCCCTCCTCCAAGATTGACAGATGAGATGCAAAGAATCCTCCAGCTCTCAAAGGCTTACAGCATTGGGGATTGGTACTTTTACCAACACCATACAGTGATCAGAATATATGGTTGCGAGTTAGCCCCATATAGGCTACCAAGATATGTCCCTATGAGACTCTTTGCCTTAGAGTATTTCAGACAATTTGGAAATGCAGACATGGTTCATTTCCACAACAAAAATAAGAAGGTACAATTAAAAGTCAGAAATCAGCTAGGCCCATTTATTTACAATAAAAGAGAAGAGGCATGGCAAGAGGCAGATAAGATCCTGCAGCGCCTCGGGTTGCAAACCAGTTTCCTCTGGATACCCTATGATCCCAATCATTTCATTAGTCTTAGAAGGGTCAAATATAAGTTGGCTAGCTATGATCATGTCAGGTTGCCTCATATTGAAAAATATGCAAATCTGTTAAGATGGAAAGAGGGCACTCTAGAAGAGGCAAGTACTAAAGAAGAAATAGCATTAAAAGAAGCCAAGAATCTTGAGAAGGAAGCTGACCTGGAATATTGTGGGCAGGTTTTTTCTCTTTCTCATACTCAACTTGGAGCAGCTGCCTCATCTTCTACAACTCCTCAGCAAGAAGCTCAAACTACTCCTCAGGCAGCCAGCACAGATAAAGGGAAAGAAATGGAGCAGGATTAGTCGCTCCCAACAGCAGAACAACAGAAAGAGCAGACCAAACAGCAAGAAGAAATGGCTGAGGCCCCTATATCTACAGAGCAGCAGGCTCAAGAAAGTGTGCCTCCAAGGGAGGAAACAATAGTGGATGCCTCGGTGCTCCAAACCCCATTGAATGAAGAGAGAACCAGGAAGAGGGATAGACAGCAAGAAACTCCCCTCACTACATCAACAAGTCAACAAGGAGAGAAAAGGCAAAGATTAAATCCTTTTTCTGAAGAAGAGATGCCTATTGGGCCATCCATGGGTATGGGCCCCCCCAGCATGGAAGCATCAGCCAGTTCCTTCCAACAGGAACAAGAAAGAACACTTGGAGGAGATGTCAGTTCCTCAAGCCAGCAAAGATAGGCAGAATCTAGCATAAAACAACAATTTATTGATATTAAGAAGAGGAATGAGCCAATTAGACTCCAGCTTTACAATCACTTGCTCAAGATGGCTCCCACAAATCAGCAGAGGCTTATGTCAGCATATGACATAACAGAGGGGAAGATGACCATGAGTCATTTCATGCCTACTATGCTGCAGCCAGAGTCAGCTGCAGATTACATAAGAACCAACCTTGAGGTATTTGCAAAGGACATCCACCCAATGGACCAAATTGAGCTACATAAGCAAACGGGTGAGATGGTCTACTCCACTCTTGCAGACAAAACCTTTCTGGCACACAAATTGCAAAATAGTCTCCATAATACTACTGCCCAACTAGAATTGGAGAAAGCATCTTCTCAAGCCAAAGACAACAGGATTAGGTCTTTGGAAGATATCATTATAGAGCTTGGGCATGACCCAAGTGATCCCAAAGCTATGCAGACATTACTAAAGGAAAAAGAGGCAGATATAGCAGCTTTGAGGAAGATGGTCAAAATTCCAGCAACTCTTCACCCTCAAACAGAAGATGTTGCTCAACAAAGAAAGGACCAAGATGTAGCAGCCATGCTGCTAACTTTACCAAGCAATTAGTAGAAACAGAAGGGAGATTGATAGCAACAGAGGGTGCACTACAGGCAGCCCTGAAACAGAAAGAAGGAGGGCAGACATCTCATCCCCCTCAGCCAGTGATTAACCTTGAGGAACCTCCTCAAGTTATAAGTCCTCCCACAGGACAAACAGCTGGGGCAGGCCCTTCAACATCAGCACCAAATACAACAGCAGAACCAGCAACAACATCAAGACAGGCACCCAGCCTTGATATGCAGAAGATGATGAAAGAGATTGAAGCTTTAGAAGCACAGATGGCAGAACTGAATCAGACTAAAGAAAAATTGGCCACAGTTAATGAAAAATATGATAAATCCAAGCAAAGTGTAGCTGAAAAAACAAGAGAGGTGAAGGCTCTTGAGAAAAGGATAAAAGAGCTAGAGAAAGAGCTCTCTCTTGACAAAGTGGTGGCTGAAATCAAGAAAGTCTTGTGGGCCAATATTGGTCAGTCTATAACAGATCAATGGCAATATATTGAAACCATTCATGAGCATATAGATCTCATAGGCAGGGCCCAAAAGGAAAGCCAAAGAGCAAGGGCATCTCTAGGCAATATGCCTGAGATAGCCAATAGGATGATCAATGTCCTGAACAACCGCACAGGCCCTCAGCTGGCAGCAATGGGTATCTCAAACAAGACTGATACCATTTTACTGGTGAAGAGGGTTCTCACTTTGAGAAATCTTGTGCAAACATTGGATAGAAGATGCCAGGAAATGCAGACAGAGGTGAACAAATTCATGGAGAAATTTACAGCATTGCATAACAGAGGCCTTCCCAGTTTATTAAACAATGCAGGAAGGTTACTATCGCATGAAAATTATGCCAAGAGGGTAAATACATTTGTCACCAATCAGGTCACTACAACATCAAGTACCCCGGAGGAAACAGGGCCTGCATCTGGGCAGAGTCTGTATGACCGAATAGAGAATTTGTTTTTTATCATGAATGAAATTAGACATCTATTTGAAGTACCTCCAAATTACTACAAATATACTGAGGCAGATGAAACATTAGGCACAATTTTGAGACATCAGTTGCCTACTCAGGAATGGTGGACAAGCATGATACAGACATTGTTGTGAATAAATAGATTTTCATCAAATTTTTGTACATCAAATATAAATCATCATGTTCAGATAGTTGATATATTTATTATGACTGGAGATGAATGGACAGAGCCAACTCAACAAACCAATTTGGCCACTAAAGCAACACCGACAGATGCAAATGACAGGGCTGAGAAAGCTACAGCACGACAGAGCCATAAAGGCGTATTATTCAGAATCAATGCAAAGCATCCTGCAGAGCCAGTTGCCCTCAAAAGTCAAGAACTTTTGACAAACAGCAAGCAGCTGTTATGTATTTATTAAAGTAGCCTTTAAATTTTGTAATAAATATCTTTGAAGTTGGTAAGAGCAGTTATTGTGCAATAACTCAGAACTAAGATATTTTTGTGATATTTTTGTATATATGCACCCCCGCGCAGTTTATTGGGGGTTGTTGTTACTCATTTGTTCAAGAGAACTCGGCTGTATTTCCTCTGGAAGATATAATACAAAGGAGCTATTGGTTTCCAGAAAGAAGTTGGCTCGGATGTGCTATGATGAAATTACTGACTGCTGCAAGATTCTCGTGTTATGGCGTGATACAATAAGTGTTTTCTAACTGTATTTATGTTTTATTTCTTCTGTAATATGTCTGTGATGTATGGTGTTTAATCTTGGTAGAAAGGTGAAAGACTAGTTCAGGATTTGTCCATTAAAGACACCCTAAACTCAATCCTTACTGCCAAATATGTTTTCTTCAAGGTTAGCTGCAACTGTGGAATTCTTAAATGCTCCCATTTGCTCTAGTCACATGATAAGTCTTTATTCAGTAATTCTCAGTTGCTGCTGAGTAGGATTTGTTCTTCATTTCGTATTGCACCGTGAAAGAACTCTTAATTGCCTTTCCTGGTGTAATTTATACTGTTTTCTTTGCTAAAAATCAAAGTTTGTATCATGAATACCCATCTAGCCTTGCAGTGAACCTTTCTTTATCACAGACATCAAAACCTACTTATTTCTGGACTGCACATGCCCAATGGATTGAACTCTCCTTCATATTCGCATGCCCTTCCTTGAACAACAGTCTGCAACCAAAATTCAAACAAACTTCCACCTCATAGCTAGCCTAAAATCCTCAAAAGTAAAGTTAAAACTGAAAGAGAGAGCCCTCTCTGATTACAGGTAGGCTAGAACCTATAATCCAAAGCTTGGTTAGTGGTTACCCCGGCCGTATTCCCTCAGTAGTCAAAGGGAACAACCTGGGAGTTAACATAAATGGCGACTCCACTGGGGACCTGAATGAAATTCATAAACCCCCTGTCTGATTCTTAATACTGTAGATAAAGCCTGAGTGACAGCCAGACAGCCTTAGAAACTGCCTCTGCTTTGCATTTGCAGGAGTACATAAAAGCTGCCTCAGTCAATCTTTATTTAGTCTTAAGTTCCATACAGTTGTGCTATACCTGATCAGTCCTTGTCAAATATCACTATCTCTTAGAAATTCTCCCAAAGAAAATCACAGAAACTGGCTCCTAAGAAGAAAACTCGCTATACAAGATCTAACCCAGATCCAGATCCATCACTTGAGTTTCAAAACCCAAACTTGATTTCAAGAATCCTTAAGAAACACAAATCAGAAGGGACTTTATCAGATTCAAGTTCTGAAGCAGGATTTCAAACTAATATTCCAACCCCTGCTAAGGTTTCTCTACATCCTCATACCACTGTTCCACAACCTCCTAGTTCTTCATCTACTTCACAAGGTGTCCTTTCAACCCCTCCATCAACTACACATACCCTTCTCATCCCCTTTCCTCCCCTTGTCCCATTAGTTCCTGTTATCCCTATTGTCCCACCAAACATGGCTAATAGATATGCTCCATTGCAGTTACCTGCCAACCCAGGGCCGATGCCTCAAGATTACCAAAGCAAGATTTCATATTTTGATGGTACTGGCTCTTATCCAGCCCTTCAACATACTAAGAAAATGCAGGACTATTTTGAAAACTATGAGATAGATGATGATGGGGTTAGAATGAAATTTTTTGTGCAAAGTCTAACTGGAGATGTAAGATCATGGTTTAGGTCACTCCTAGCAAACTCCATAGCTGACCCTGAAGCCCTGTATCAAACCTTTATCAATAGATGGGAGAAGAAAAAGGATCCACTTCATATTTTATCTGAATACAATACTATCAAAAGAGGTCCCCAAGAAACTGTCTTGGACTATTGTGCTCGGTTCAACAATGTCTACAATGCTATTCCCCAAAATCTCAGACCCCCACCTGATCTAGCTCTATATACCTTTCCTGATGGGTTTGATTCAGATATGGCATACCAATTAAGAGAAAGGGCTCCCCGAACTTTAGCTGAGATGCAAGACATAGCAGTTAGTGTAGAAGCCAACCTGATAGCTAAGAGAAATAGGACCAGAACTGAAAGAAAGACTACCTTCAAAGAAGAGCCTTCAGGCTGGGATCAAAAATTAGATGCAATAATCACTGGTATGCATAGATTAGGTGACAGAGTAGAATCAGTTGAGAGGAAGTCATCATGGGAAGCACCACAGAACAATCCTATCAAGAATCCCAATTTTAGGAGAAATCAAAATCCTAATATTGGCAAAGCCAGCCCTGAACCAGAGATTAGGCCTCCGTTCCAAGAAAACTATGCTGAAGCGTCTACTTCTAGTGAGCAGATAGATGATACCCACATCAATTTGATGGGCCTGAACGATGATCAGCAAGTTTTTCTGAGTCAAGAAGATCATCAAGATGAAGACCTAAGTCAGTTCCAAACTAGATCAGGCAAATCATTTGATTTCAAACAAGGCTATGACACAGCAGTTTTTGAAGTTCATAAGCAATACAAATTGAGAAGCAGAACTATAAATGTGCCACAGCCTGAGAAAACAAAGGATAGCCTGCAGCCTAAGAAAGCTACTGTCACAGAGCCTATTCAAAAAACTGATTCAATTACTAATGAAGTAATAGTTGAGGAGGTAACCGAGGCATTTCCCTCAAATCAACAACCAGTGGTTGCACCACCTTTACAGCACAATCCAAGCAACGCTTTCGAAAAGATGAGTAAAAGGACAAACCTCAAGATCAGATTGAAATTCAAGAAGAAGCCTCTAAAAACTCAATTGAGAAAGAAAAGGTTGTTAACCAGAACACCAAGATCCAATTTGAAAAACCTTTTGACTTAGAAGCTGAAATTGGCAAATTAAAGATAGGATCCCTCTTTCAGAGCTAGCCAAGCATAACATTTACAAAACAACAAATCAAGAAATCCCTTCAACTGACCCACAACAAAGATGATGTCAATGTGTTGGATGATCCCCAGAATGACTTTTCGGTCCAGAGGTTGATGGAAAGACAGGAGTTACTGGAATCTTTACTTTTTATTTCAGCTTGCATATTCATGATAAGATATTACACAATGCAATGTTTGATTCAGGTGCTTCTCATAACCTTATGCCTAGGTCAGTAATGGAGAGATTGAATCTAGACATCACAAGACCATATAAGGACCTATTTTCATTTGACTCCAGCCAAGTCAAGTGTTTAGGCCTGATAAAAAAGATCTATGTGTGTCCCTTGTCCAGTACCCAAATAAAACAATCTTAATGGATGTTGTAGTTGCTGATATCCCACCCAAATATGGAATGCTGTTATCAAGATCATGGGGAGCCAAACTCCAAGGTTCCCTGCAATTAGATATGTCATATGCCACTATCTCTGTTTTTGGGCAGCCAAAGAGGCTATACAGAGAGTCACTCATGAAATACGTGGTGAGCAGTGAAGAAAAACCTCAAAATTTCCCTATTTATGCAGTCCATTCAGACATGGATTCCTTCATTCTGTTCAATGACAATATAGGTCCAATATGTGATCACAAATCTATCCTACTTGAACAAGATCTGCATATGAGTGAGCAATCAAGTTCCCAAGAAATCAAGATTGAGAAATCAATTGATGAGACTATTCTAGAGGATAAACCAGATGAAAAACAAGACCTCCAGCTCATAATTCCAAGTCATATAGAGGCTGTCAAATCTCCCCTAAACCAAGAGATCTTTGGTTCCTTGAGTTTGATGGATCAGTCAACAAATTAGGGGCAGGAGCTGGAGTGTGGATTCACAACAAACAAAGCAATCATGCAGAAGGTCGAGCCTATAGGCTTAATTTCAGATGCACTAACAATATGGCAGAGTATGAGGCTCTTCTGCTAGGCCTCAAACTGGTAACATCCTTACAGGCCACAAAAGTTTCAATCATGGGAGACTCAGACCTAATTATTCAACAAGTGAAAGGCAATTTTGTCACCAATGACAAAAGACTAAGATCATATAGATCTGCTGCTATTGAAATACTTAAGGCTTTCACTGAATTTCAGATGACCAAAATACCTAGGACCCACAACCTTCATGCACACAGTTTAGCTACATTTGCCAGTACATGCAAATTGCCTTTTGAACCCAACCATTGTTTTACAGCTGAGATAAAACACAGACCTTCTATCCCAAACAATATTAAAGATTGGCAAGTATTTGAGGATGACACACATATGAATAGTTTCTTGACCTTGCAGCATGAATTTTCAGGTTTGAACATTGATGTTGATTCTGTGAAAGACACACAGCCCCTAACTGGAAAGGACCAAACAGCTATATCACCCAAAACAGCAAATCAAATACTTTGTCCAACAACCTTTGACAAGGAAAAAATACAAGAACTTGAACAATTGCATTTTGATGAAATAGCTGGTGCAGAGGCTGAAATCATAGAGCTAAAAGACAATTTTCTACCAACAGGCCTAACTCCATTGGAGGACATTTTTGACTCAAATGATGTTCCTAGAAAACCAAAAATGCAACCCCTTAATGCTGCCATTGAAGAATGCAACATTGGAACTACTGAAAAACCCAAGATAATAAAATTGTCTGCATCTTTACCTCCTGACCAGAAGCCCAAATACATTGACCTCTTTAAAGAGTTCCAAGATGTGTTTGCATGGAGTTATGAGGATTTGAAGTCCTATGATACCTCTGTTATTCAACACACCATCCCTCTCAAGCCTAATCAAAAGCCATTCAAGTAAAAATGAGAAGAATCAATCCTATGCTTCTCCTTCAATTGAGAAAGAGGTACAAAAAATGTTTAAAGCTGGTATCATAGCACAAATCAGGTTTTCAGACTGGATTTCAAATTTGGTCCCCACAAGAAAGAAGACTGGTGAGATTAGGCTTTGTGTTGATCTAAGGAATTTGAATCAAGTATCCCTCAAAGACAATTATCCCTTACCTAAAATGGATCACATTCTCCAAAGAGTGGTGGGGGCTTCAAGAATCTCATTACTTGATGGGTTTTCAGGTTTCAATCAGATCCTAGTCCACCCTAATGATCAAGATAAAACAACATTCACAACCCCATGGGGGACTTTCAAGTATGTCAAAATGCCTTTGGGTTGAAAAATGCAGGAGCTACATTTCAAAGAGCAATGGATATTGCTTTTGCTAAAGAGATTCATGAGTTCCTTGTTATTTACTTAGATGACCTCACACCTTTTTCAAAGTCTGACCAAGAACATCTGAAACACTTGAGACAAATATTCATAACATGTAGGAAATATGGGATTTCCTTAAATCCTAAGAAGTCTCTATTTGGTTTGGAAGAAGGTAAGCTGTTGGGTCATATCATTTCAAAGGATGGCATTAGAATTGACCCAGACAGAATACAGGCCATCTTGCAAATGCCCCATCCAAGAAATATTAAAGAATTACAAGCCTTCTTGGGAAAGATAAACTTTCTAAGGAGATTTATCCCAAACTTAGCAGAATTGATCAGATTACTAAACAACATGCTAAAAAAGGATTCAAAAGTGAAGTGGACAGTAGAAGAAAGCCAAGCTTTTGAAGGTATTAAATTGGCCCTTACCCAAACCCCAGTCTTAACAAATCCTCAATTTGACAGAGAATTTATCATTTTCTCTTTTGCCTCCCAGCATACCATTGCTGCTGTCTTATTGCAAAAAGATGATCAAGGGAATGAAAAACCTATTGCTTTCTTTAGTAGAGCCCTTAGAGATGCACCTCTGAAATATCAGATCATGGAAAAGCAAGCTTATGCTTTGGTCAAAGCCATCAAAGACTTCAGGATCTACATCCTATACTCCCATGTTATTGCTTATGTGCCAAATCCCATTGTGAAAGACATACTGACTCAAGAAAACTTAGAGGGCAGAAGAGGAAAATGGATTGCTAACATATTGGAATTTGACATTGAGATAAGACCTACAAAACTGATAAAAGGGCAAGGTTTGGCTAAATTGATGACAGAAGCAAACTTCCAAGCCTTGGATATTAACCAACTAGACAATGAATCGGAGCTGGCGACTCCAAAGATCAATGCAGCCTTTGAACAATCCCTGTGGTATTCTGATATCTGTTATATATTGCAAAACCTGTGCGCTCCCCCAGGATTTTCCAGAACCAAATCTAGATTTCTAAAAATGAAAGCTTCAATATTTTGTGTTATAGATGGTAATTTACTATGGAAAAATCATGAAGGTATACTGCTGAATTGCTTGAATATGGATGAGACTATCAATGTTATGAAAGAATTCCATGCAGGTGATTGTGGTGGACATTTGTACTGGAAGTCCACTGTGGATAAGATATTGAGGGCCGGTTACTATTGGCCCACTCTGTTCTCTGATGTTAAAAGTTTTACCACTTCATGTCACAAGTGTCAAGTGTTTGAGGGAAAAAGAAAGTTACTACCACTTCCCTTAAAACCTATTGCAACAGAAAGACCTTTTCAGCAATAGGGCTTGGATTTCATTGGGGAAATTCATCCTTCATCTTCAAGCCAACATAGATGGATCCTAACAGCCACAAATTACTTTACTAAATGGGTTGAGGCTGTTCCATGCAGACAAGCAAATGATGCTACTATCATTCAGTTCCTTGAGACTAATATTCTTTCCAGATTTGGTTGTCCTAACAAGATTATAATAGACAATGTTGCTGCTTTCAGATCCAAAAGGATGGTGAACTTTTGCCACAAATTCCACATTAATTTGGGCCATTCTACTGCATACTACCCTCAGGGCAATGGTTTCGCTGAATCATCTAACAAAAGTCTTATCAACATCATTAAGAAGATACTGGAAGAAAATAAGAAAAATTGGCATAAGAAGCTTGTAAATGCCTTGTGGGCAGACAGGCTAACAACCAAAAGATCTATTGGGGTCAGCCCATATGAATTGGTTTATGGAATGGAAGCCAAATTCCCTTCATCATTAGGGGTCCCTGTCATGAGGCTAGTTCAAGAAAGTCAGGCTGAACCAAATGACATGCAAAGAAGAATAAACCAGATAATATGTTTACAGCAAACCAGAGATCAAGTGTATAGCAGAGTCCAAGTCCTACAAGAGAAGCTGAAGAAAGTCTTTGATAGAAGAACCAAGGCTGAAGATTTCTTTATTGGTAATAAAGTGCTTAAATGGGATTCAAGAAGAAAAGACTAGGGAAAGCATGGTAAGTTTGATTCCCTTTGGAGGGGACCCTTTGTAATTCAAGCAGTGCGAGGAAATAACACTTATTTCTTGAAAAATTTGGATGGCACTGAAGCTGAAGAGGGCCCTGTAAATGGCCGGATGTTAAAGCACTATTTTGATTACTTTCCATATATATAGCATGGCTATGCCCTGTACATTATCAATTGTATATAGTATTTTCTTTCAGCATATAGATAGTTCAGTTTCAGAAGTGTTGTAAATAAGCAGGAAAAGGCTTCTATTTCAGAAATTCCACAATGGACAGATTCCGGTTTTGAAATCCAAAGAGAAAGCTTTCAAGTTTTGATGAGAAGTCAAGGGCCAAGGCATTCTGACCTGCTGTTCTTGGTCTTTCAAAGTAGAAAAACCATCCCCAATTGGAGCCACTGTTAGCTACCTATACCAATAGGTTTCATTTTTCATGATTGACAGGGGAAGTTCCAAATATGCCCTACTTTGATGGTGCAAAGATCTCATATTTGTGTGAAAAACACCTATCTGTAAGTTGCTTGATTCTGTCCTACTTCTGAATGGGTGATCCAACAATCTAAGCTGGGTCATGCCATATTTCAATTGTTGTTGTAGATTAGAGAAAGAAATCTGTCCAAACTGTTCAATCTTGGCAGATCAGTAGTTAGGTAGAGAATGAAGGTTCCCAACTGCTTAATCTGGGGCCTTGGAAGTAATAAGGCTAGCCTTAGATAGAAAATCAAAAGAAAATGCCAAAGGAAAAGAAAAGGGCACATGAGGGTTTGCAAGTCTAAGTGCACCCTTCTTGAAGTAATAAAAAATGCTAGGCAATAGAATGGGTAGTAGATGGGGTTGCAGAAGCATGATTTCTTTCATATCACTGGCCTAAGCAAAGGAAACACATGGTGGCCAGTGCAAATCTTCCTATTCAGCGGTTTTGTAGCAAACAAAGTGAAGCATGTCTAACTCCCCAGTCATCCTCATCAAAATCCTTGCTAACATCCCAATACCACCTTTGTTCATTGCAGAAGTCAAACTCTTTTGTTGATCCTTGTTGTGTAGAAGAGCCACATTTCCTGTGTAAAAATCTTTTCATTTTGCTCTACTCTCCTAACTAAGTTTTTTTTCTAAAAACTTAGTCTTTGCCTCCTCTCCTCTATATTCCCCATCCAATACTAACTACTAACCCTATCTATACTTAACTCCCCAATTCCCCTTTTCCCTATCATCATATTACTATTGTATATAGAAAGCCCCAAAATATGTATATATCCCTTCCCTTAGGCAATATAGCCTTATAGCCCTAAAGGGTCGAAGCGAAAAGAAATCAAAGCGCTAAAGGCAAGACAACTCTAATATAGTGTTTTGGGATTAAATCAAGATCCGCTTGATTTATAGCCCTAACCCCATTTTGCAAAAATGTCAAAAAACCCAATTTCTCCAACAAAACATTGAAAAACCCAAAAAAACCCGCCGAAGACTAAAGTCCCGCCTTGGCGCACATTTCCAGAAAAATATTTGTTTATTCTCCGCTTCCCCGCCGTATTGTCCGATCATCTACACAACCTGTCGTCCGTCGGATCAGTGCCCTCCCATCCGACGGCTCACATCAATTTCGGACTGCTCCCGATGGCGGTACGTTACCTCCCGAAAAGTGTCAGAGGGTGACGTCAGGGTTCTGCCACGCACCGCTCCTGCGTTGTATCGGGCGGCCTCCTGCCGAAACCATGCCCGTACCTTAAGCGGTCCGATATTACCGCTTACCGCTTTTGTTTACCGCCTGCCCATGTCATGCTCACGTCATGCCAAGTCGACCCCGCATCAGCGCCTGGCCCGCCATTGCTCCACTCTGTCCGCCACCTCATTAGTCCCCGTGGACCATTCACAGGCTGCCACGTCACCTTTCCGTACCCGACCCCACCCGATGACGTCATGCTGACGTCATCCAAAAAACGCGCCAAAGCCCAAAATGTCCATATTTGGCCAAAAATCACGGTTTTTTCACACTTTTCAACAAAAGACCATTGTGCTCCCTGCATGCAATTTCACGACCATTTCGCCGCCAACCTGCTAAAAATCACTCCAGAGCCATGGCCGCCTACAAGTCAACTCGAACCAAGCCTCCGCCATTGCGCTGCGACCAGGTATTTACTACATTCTTCCTGCGCCTGGTCTATTCCGTTCTGCACTGTTAAAACACCGTAAAACTGCCAATTTCACAGAGAATTTAAGTTGCATTGCCCTGCAACTAAGTCAATTGCCCTCATATCAGCCAATTGTGCCCAGTTGTACCTTAGTTACCCTATTGTCACTGCAAATCCTCCAAGTTTGTATCAACCTACTGTGGAGGCGTTGCATTTGCCCACAATTCGCTAAAATTCTGTTTAAAACACATAAAAACCATGGAAACTCCAGTTGCATTGAATATTACACCTCTAAATGCCCCACAAAGAGAGCTAGAGTGGCTGCCCCTGGCTGACAGAGACTACCAAATGGCAGAGGGAATCCCAGATTACAGCAAGTACCACATTCATGTACTCAATGATCTCAAAGCCAAACATCTCAGTGGAAATGATATCCTAGGGATTTGGGACTCCAATTTGCCTATTTTCAATCTCCCTCAAGTCAATATCCTCCCAGATTTGATACATCGATGCAGTGCCAACTATGACCCATGTCAGAGAGCTGTCCTCAGTTCCTCAGGCTCAGTTTTGTTCCATGTCACCCCTGAGGCCATAAATCAAATGCTGCACTTTCATACTACAAAGCCATTGACTCCTATCTCCATGATGGATTTGATAAAACAAGGAGGCAAGCTACCCAGTGCCCAGATTATAAAGATCAATCAATTATTCATTCAATCAGGCTCTCAAACTGTGAGGACCCCTCCTATAGGAAATGATAGATTATAAACATCTATCACTTGTTTCTATTCTATCAGCCTGATAGCTTCCCTATTACTCTCAAGAAGTTTGATGCCCAAGGGAACCAAAGGTCTGTAGTATTTTGGTCTTCAGTCTTTCATCACATATCTTTTTCACCATATAATTACTGTGAATTCATAGACCTGTTTATCCATCCAGCCATGTCCTTGCTGTTGAGTGCCCCTCCTCCAAGATTGACAGATGAGATGCAAAGAATCCTCCAGCTCTCAAAGGCTTACAGCATTGGGGATTGGTACTTTTACCAACACCATACAGTGATCAGAATATATGGTTGCGAGCTAGCCCCATATAGGCTACCAAGATATGTCCCTATGAGACTCTTTGCCTTAGAGTATTTCAGACAATTTGGAAATGCAGACATGGTTCATTTCCACAGCAAAAATAAGAAGGTACAATTAAAAGTCAGAAATCAGCTAAGCCCATTTATTTACAATAAAAGAGAAGAGGCATGGAAAGAGGCAGATAAGATCCTGCAGCGCCTCGGGTTGCAAACCAGTTTCCTCTGGATACCCTATGATCCCAATCATTTCATTAGTCTTAGAAGGGTCAAATATAAGTTGGCTAGCTATGATCATGTCAGGTTGCCTCATATTGAAAAATATGCAAATCTGTTAAGATGGAAAGAGGGCACTCTAGAAGAGGCAAGTACTAAAGAAGAAATAGCATTAAAACAAGCCAAGAATCTTGAGAAGGACGCTGACCTGGAATATTGTGGGAAGGTTTTTTCTCTTTCTCATACTCAACTTGGAGCAGCTGCCTCATCTTCTACAGCTCCTCAGCAAGCAGCTCAAACTACTCCTCAGGCAGCCAGCACAGATAAAGGGAAAGAAATGGAGCAGGATCAGTCGCTCCCAACAGCAGAACAGCAGAAAGAGCAGACCAAACAACAAGAAGAAATGGCTGAGGCCCCTATATCTACAGAGCAGCAGGCTCAAGAAAGTGTGCCTCCAAGGCAGGAAACAGTAGTGGATGCCTCGGTGCTCCAAACCCCATTGAATGAAGAGAGAACCAGGAAGAGGGATAGACAGCAAGAAACTCCCCTCACTACATCAACAAGTCAATAAGGGGAGAAAAGGCAAAGATTAAATCCTCTTTCTGAAGAAGAGATGCCTATTGGGCCATCCATGGGTATGGGCCCCCCCAGCATGGAAGCATCAGCCAGTTCCTTCCAACAGGAACAAGAAAGAACACTTGGAGGAGAGGTCAGCTCCTCAAGCCAGCAAAGAAAGGCAGAATCCAGCATAAAAAAACAATTTATTGATATTAAGAAGAGGAATGAGCCAATTAGACTCCAACTTTACAATCACTTGCTCAAGATGGCTCCCACAAATCAGCAGAGGCTTATGTCAGCATATGACATAACAGAGGGGAAGATGACCATGAGTCATTTCATGCCTACTATGCTGCAGCCAGAGTCAGCTGCAGATTACATAAGAACCAACCTTGAGGTATTTGCAAAGGACATCCACCCAATGGACCAAATTGAGCTACATAAGCAAACGGGTGAGATGGTCTACTCCACTCTTGCAGACAAAACCTTTCTGGCACACAAACTGCAAAATAGTCTCCATAATACTACTGCCCAACTAGAATTGGAGAAAGCATCTTCTCAAGCCAAAGACAACAGGATTAGGTCTTTGGAAGATATCATTATAGAGCTTGGGCATGACCCAAGTGATCCCAAAGCTGTGCAGGCATTACAAAAGGAAAAAGAGGCAGATATAGCAGCTTTGAGGAAGATGGTCAAAATTCCAGCAAGCCTTCACCCTCAAACAGAAGATGTTGCTCAACAAAGAAAGAACCAAGATGTAGCAGCCATGCTGCTAACTTTACACAAGCAATTAGTAGAAACAGAAGGGAGATTGATAGCAACAGAGGGTGCACTACAGGCAGCCCTGAAACAGAAAGAAGGAGGGCAGACATCTCAGCCCCCTCAGCCAGTGATTGAACTTGAGGAACCTCCTCAAGTTATAAGTCCTCCCACAGGACAAACAGCTGGGGCAGGCCCTTCAACATTAGCACCAAATACAACAGCAGAACCAGCAACAACATCAGGACAGGCACCCAGCCTTGATATGCAGAAGATGATGAAAGAGATTGAAGCTTTAGAAGCACAGATGGCAGAACTGAATCAGACTAAAGAAAAATTGGCCACAGTTAATGAAAAATATGATAAATCCAAGCAAAGTGTAGCTGAAAAAACAAGAGAGGTGAAGGCTCTTGAGAAAAGGATAAAAGAGTTGGAGAAAGAGCTCTCTCTTGACAAAGTGGTGGCTGAAATCAAGAAAGTCCTGTGGGCCAATATTGGTCAGTCTATAACAGATCAATGGCAATATATTGAAACCATTCATGAGCATATAGATCTCATAGGCAGGGCCCAAAAGGAAAGCCAAAGAGCAAGGGCATCTCTACGCAATATGCCTGAGATAGCCAATAGGATGATCAATGTCCTGAACAACCGCACAGGCCCTCAGCTGGCTGCAATGGGTATCTCAAACAGAACTGATACCATTTTATTGGTGAAGAGGGTGCTCACTTTGAGAAATCTTGTGCAAACATTGGATAGAAGATGCTAGGAAATGCAGATAGAGGTGAACAAATTCATGGAGAAATTTACAGCATTGCATAACAGAGGCCTTCCCAGTTTATTAAACAGTGCAGGAAGGTTACTATCCCATGAAAATTATGCCAAGAGGGTAAATACATTTTCCACCAATCAGATCACTGCAGCATCAAGTACCCCAGAGGAAACAGGGCCTGCATCTGGGCAGAGTCTGTATGACAGAATAGAGAATTTGTTTTTTTATCATGAATGAAATTAGACATCTATTTGAAGTACCTCAAAATTACTACAAATATACTGAGGCAGATGAAACATTAGGCACAATTTTGAGACATCAATTGCCTACTCAGGAATGGTGGACAAGCATGATACAGACATTGCTGTGAATAAACAGATTTTCATCAAATTTTTGTACATCAAATATAAATCATCATGTTCAGATAGTTGATATATTTACTATGAATGGAGATGAATGGACAGAGCCAACTCAGCAAACCAATTTGGCCACTAAAGCAACACCGACAGATGCAAATGACAGGGCTGAGAAAGCTATAGCACGACAGAGCAATAAAGGCGTATTATTCAGAATCAATGCAAAGCATCCTGCAGAGCCAGTTGCCCTCAAAAGTCAAGAACTTCTGACAAACAGCAAGCAGCTGTTATGTATTTATTAAAGTAGCTTTTAAATTTTGTAATAAATATCTTTGAAGTTGGTAAGAGCAGTTATTGTGCAATAACTCAGAACTAAGATATTTTCGTGATATTTTTGTATATATGCACCCCCGCGCAGTTTATTGGGGGTTGTTGTTACTCATTTGTTCAAGAGAACTCGGCTGTACTTCCTTTGGAAGATATAATACAAAGGAGCTATTGGTTTCCAGGAAAGAAGTTGGCTCGGATGTGCTGTGATGAAATTACTGACTGCTGCAAGATTCTCGTGTTATGGCGTGATACAATAAGTGTTTTCTAACTGTATTTATGTTTTATTTCTTCTGTAATATGTCTGTGATGTATGGTGTTTAATCTTGGTAGAAAGGTGAAAGACTAGTTCAGGATTTGTCCATTAAAGACACCCTAAACTCAATCCTTACTTCCAAATATGTTTTCTTCAAGGTTAGCTGCAACTGTGGAATTCTTAAATGCTCCCATTTGCTCTAGTCACATGATAAGTCTTTATTCAGTAATTCTCAGTTGCTGCTGAGTAGGATTTGTTCTTCATTTCGTATTGCACCGTGAAAGAACTCTTAATTGCCTTTCCTGGTGTAATTTATACTGTTTTCTTTGCTAAAAATCAAAGTTTGCATCATGAATACCCATCTAGCCTTGCAATGAACCTTTCTTTATCACATACATCGAAACCTACTTATTTCTGGACTCCACATGCCCAATGGATTGAACTCTCCTTCATATTCGCATGCCCTTCCTTGAACAACAGTCTGCAACCAAAATTCAAACAAACTTCCACCTCATAGCTAGCCTAAAATCCTCAAAAGTAAAGTTAAAACTGAAAGAGAGAGCCCTCTCTGATTACAGGTAGGCTAGAACCTGTAATCCAAAGCTTGGTTAGTGGTTACCCCGGCCGTATTCCCTCAGGAGTCAAAGGGAACAACCTGGGAGTTAACAAACTCGCTGCCCCAAAAAATTCCTGCAAAAATAAAAATAAAAATCCTTTCGCTTTGCCTAAGAAAGTGCTTTGATACCACTTGTAATAGATCTAACTTGCAAATATATGAAAATAGAAATATGCCCAGAAATAAAAAGATCGACCCTATGATATAACATGAAATTGCTTCTCTTTATTAATCAAAACCCTTAAGGTAGGGTAACACCATACAATCACCCCTTAAGAAAGGAGAACACTCCACAAGCCATATGCTTTTCCATATAATATTCCTTGATATATCTCCATGGGGAATCTCTAGCCTCTATATAGGCTTCATACATACAATACCCTGGGTCATTACCATGGGTCTTTCAATACCATGTATCTAATACAATGGGCTTATCACATTATTCCTAGCTACTTGTGGTCCCTTACATGATGCGGGTTAACCACTTTATTTATTAACTATGGCCCATCACGTTATTACATTATTCCCTTGGGTACCTCCCGTTGTACCCCATAATACCCCCCCTAGGTATACTACACAAAGACATTTTCCATGCATGATAGTCAAATTTGTAATAGAGGTTGTCCTTAGTTTATTTCTTAAAGAATTGATCAAAAGGTTTTCCCCACATTGGGGTTTCTCCATAGCATCCGCCAAATCTAGTGTCCTCTTGTCTTGGCTTGTCTTATGCATTTTATTTTATGATCAATTTACAATGACTGTCAATGTGATTGCTATTAGAAAACTAAATTGAAATTGTCATTAGGCTGCTAAAGGAACATTGAAGTAATTGTGCTAAGCATAGAACATAACATTGTTAACAAAATTTAACAGTATTTCTAGGGAATACTCCATTGCAGGTATAACATTCAACCACTAAATAGTAGGGGAGAAGCCACTAAGGTGACAATGGTGGTTGATCTCGTTGTTGCTCTAAAACCTAGATTTCCTAGTGAAGGTTTGCACTAGATTGCTAGATTTTGCGGTAGCAAGACACATAATGTTGGAGGTTTTTGAAGTATCTTCAACTATTTTTTTTTGTTGTTCCTTTTATCTAAAATAGCACAACACTTTGGGCATTTTGTAAAGTTTCAATTTTTTGATAGACCACCAAAATTCTAGATATCATATCCCCAAAATATTGCAACATTGTGAATATTTTATGTACATTTAAGTTAGGGAAGTTGTTGAGAAGTTTTGCACAATGATTTTCTCAGTTGCCTAGTTGACACTCCATTTTATGTTTTCCAAGTCACTTTCGAGTCTCAGTGATGTGACTTTGGCTACACAACCCATTAAAACATATGAAGGATATTTTTTATTCCTAATTCCAGGTGTATTCACTCATTGTTAATTCATCCTCTCTTTTCTTTGCATTTACTTTGTGGTTGATTTCCATCAGAATTAGATTATTTTTTGTTGTTGTTGTCTAGGGCTTTACCGTATGCCAATTCCATTTAAATTTCTACAATCTGTTGTAAGCTAAGTCACAACACATGCCCCCTGGGGGTCTCTTGTCTCGTGTCATACGTGTTGGACATGACTTTGGCACATGTTTTGTGAACCAGATGTGCCAAAATTGTGTTCGACATGTACACTAGTTGTGCCCCATGTTTAGGAAACATATCCCATCAAAATGTCACTTGTGGTCTTCTCCCTAATACTCCCCATTCACCTCAACTTTCTAGAAAAATCATTCGATCCGTTTCCCTCCCAAATCCATCCCTCTTCTCTCCTATTCGAAGGACTAGTCCAACTCCAATATCTCGTGCCACTCATGAAACACACGTTCATCACTTGTGAATATCCATTTGTTCATCACTTGCGCACACTATCACTTGTGAATACTCACTAAGGATTCATCGCCTTCTACCAATCCAGTAAAATAAACAAATCCGAGAAGTTAATGAGGTGAATTGGTGGGAGTTTCACCTTCCTATCTAGTTAGGTGGAAGGATTTTGACTTTGATTCTTGATGATATGGGTTTGGACAACAATGTTGAGTTGTCATTAGAAAACCTCATATTTGTTTCTTGATGATATGGGTTTGGACAACAATGTTGAGCTGACATTAGCCAACTTGGATCGTAATGAATCAGTGCTATAGTCAATCGCTTTTAATGATGGTGAACCTCTTGAGTGGTCATCCTCCATACTTGCAAATGCACCAGTTGGATTGGATATACAAGAGGAGTAGGAGGAGGGGGAGGATGGAGGAGAGAAAAATAGTAGTGATATTGCTTTTGAAGATTCTGGCATGGAGGAGGACCACTGGAGATTATGAGCTATGAGATTCTTCTATCTATGATTCTAGTATTTGCGATTGGAATTCCCACCTGTAGTAGTAGTGACTAAGTGTCTGTGTAATACGTTTTAATTTTGATGACTTGATGAGAAAACTGCATTTTATGGATGTGTATTTGTCATTTCATGATCATTGATGTAGTACTAGTAAACGTTGAGCAGTAACTAGTATGATTGAATTTGTGTCATTGTCATGTAAATTTTCTAGTTTCTAAATTATAACAAAATTTGAATCTTTCTCTATATTCCATTTTTGTATGTGTAATTTGTTTTTTGTTTTTTAATATATCTATATATATATATTTATTTATTTATTTATTTCCTGAGAAAAGAAACTCATATTTTCATTGTCAAAGAAAGGAAAATACATTTTGTATATACACATTTAATATGTGTATTTGTCAAGGATCTATCTCGATCCTTGTTTGGCACAGATAAAACGTCAAGAGAAAAAACATGTATGATGTTAACATTGAGCACATCCTAGAAACAAAACATGAAAACAATGATGAATAGAGGACAAGCTATGATCATTGTGAGGATTGAAAATAATCCTTCTTCCCTTTTTCCTTTCAAACGTCAATCCAACTAATGGGATTTGACGAGTGTTGTGTGTTCACCACAATGGTAAGACTCCTTGCATAGCTGTCCTCTAGGGCATTAGCAGAGACGAAACCTCCATCCTTGTCACTATCCGAATTGTCAGATTCATGGGGCCTCTTTTGCCCACCTTGAATATGCTTTAAAGATAGTTCCATATTATGTGGCTCAACCTATGAAGTAGGAATTGCGGCAGCCTAAACTTATGTTGTCGACATTTCTACCTAAATGCCAGAAAGAGGAATATCTAGTGATGTTTGATTGTCCACAGGGGGCTGCAATTTTGAGTTTTCAGGTTGAGTAGTTCTATGTTTGGTTGTTTGTGTGGCTTGCCATCATTTTTTAGACCTTTTCTTTTGTGGCCTCAAGGATGAAAGGAAGGGCATTTGTGTTGAAGGTGTCCAACCTCTTGGTAGGATCTGCATCTAAAGGCAGTATTTTCGTAGTCTAGAGTCTGCATGAGAGATTCCCCTAGCCAATTGATACAAATTTTGTCAAGGAAGCTAACACAGATATCCATTTCAACACAGATTCTTGCAAATGTATAAATGCTATTCTGGAATCCTTCTTTGTCTATCTTGATGAAATACCCAAGAGCATTTCCAATCTCCTCTTGGGCGCTTCATAATAGAAACCCTACTTTAAACATTCAACATGCAAAATATCAATGATAAGACAATTAACTTACAAAATTCTCTACAAAAGTAACTTCTTTCAATCCCAAAACGATGTATCCATGCAAAAATCTGATCCACAAGAAATCCACACCAATAAAGATCACATCTTGTCCATAGTAGCTAAAACAACTAGCTCACACTCTCTTAGATAGTAAAACATAAGAAAGAAGCCAAAAATTCCCACATGTGTGGGAGAAATTCCCCCTCAAGAATGAGATCATCATCCAAATGAGCTCTAAATGACATAATTAAGCGTCATGTGGGCCAATGAGTACTCCATACTTGAAGATGTAGTTCCTAGATTATGGGAATACCTCCAAAGTGCCTCTATGCCAAGGCATCATATCCATGATGCCCAACGTCACCCTCCAAAGGGAAAGAGGGGTAACGTGGCACTCTCTCACTCAAGTTTTGGGGCTCCAAAGTGATGTGCAAGCCCTCCTCTCTTATCATAAGGATGACCATCATCATCCGGGCTTCAGAACAAGTGATGCCCATGAAATAGTGTCATGGCCAATGTAGGGGCATCCTATTGAATAAAGTGTAACTAGGTTCGGTCTTCATAATGACATGATATTTGTAAATTATGTAATAAAGAGAATAAATTATTTTTGTATATCTTGCTACATGGGTTTCATGAGCAAGAAGTGTCATTAGGTCAAATACTTCTTCTTGATGTCTTTAGTATTTTATTTATATGTCAAAGAGTCATGTCATATGTAAAGAAGCTCTTCATGAGCCTATGGAAATGTATCCAAGTGTGTAGCAACCCTCCAAGACCAAGATCAATCCTCCATTAGCAAACACAAGAAGTTTGCAAGCAAAATGAATCAGAGATCATCATTGTTGGCTTCAAATATTGAATTAAATATGTTTAAATGACATTTTGGCTCAAATGAAAGACATGTTGGTTCACAAACAACTGTAAATACCAGTCTAGGGTATCCGCAAATGCTATGCTAAGATTTCGCAATTATCCTCTGAGATTTTGATGGGTATAGAGTGTAGGAAGGCATGGATCAGGCCTCAGATGGGTTACAGGTCTAATAGTTCATATGGGTACAGGCAGAAGTAGCCTTAGACATATCCTTGCACCTATATTAGCATGATCTTGGACAAGATGTCACCGCAGGAAAACAAGGATTTAGATGGATAGTAAGCCACAGTCTTGATGACAGTGAAGCCCTCTCTATAGTCTCAATGAAAGGCAATGATCTCAGTGTCACAAACTCGGTGGACCTATCTATATGTACTCAGCATACCTGTGGAAGAAGAAATACAGTCTTGACATATATATACTATCTCAACTACTATCTTCATATTGTCTCGACATAACTGTAGAATTCCTTCAGAAACTCCGATAGATCTAGAATTCTAGTTAAATTAAACACAAGTAATTTGTTGATATTCAAGAGAGGAGAGAAATAATTTTCTCCATAAAATCAATGTATTAAATTAATGAAAAATAGCAATACATGAGCAACCATACCTCTAATCGCAAAGGGAGGTGGTTATATAGAAATTTCCGAATCTAGAAAACAAGGAAAAAACTAGTAAAAAACTAGAAAAGGCTAAGAAAAGCTAAGGGAGGCCTAAAATAGCAACAATGACTCAAGACAACCTATGCCAACTATCATCCACGAGGAAATCATGAGGAGGGGCGCATTTCCCAAGGAAGGCAACTTTAAAACATGCTAAAATGGTCCGGGGGAACAATTCCCTTGATTTAAGGGGGAATCTTCATGTGGGGTGCCAATCCTCAAATAACTCAAGTGGATGAGGTGTGGTTAGGTGTGAACATGCACTTAGATGTATAAATGGTTTAGGAAAGTGGTTGGACCAATATTTCCATAATATTAAGCCTTTAAAGGCAAAAAACAAGGGAAAGTTGGTCCACCGAGCTAGTTTACCAAAAACCAAGTGTGAACATGATTTTTAGTGCATGTGGCTAAGTCAAGGATACTTAGGCTAAAAAATAAATGTAGATGTTAGGATTATATTCTAACACCCCCCCTCCATGCTAACTCACTTATCTAAACTGAGTCCCGACCAAGATGCCATGTTAGGTACTCAAGTACAATAAATAAAAGATCCTGATAAAATGAAGAAAGAGGGAAAACCTCGTGGGAAACCCCCCCCCCCAAAAAAAAAAAAATAGAGGAAAAAAGGGCTAAGTGGCCAGAAGGGCCTACTTAGCTGTCTCCACCACTCCAAGCATAGCTCTCAGTTCTAAAAATTTCTTTTCATTGAAAGACTTGGAGAAGATGTCTGCAACTTGCTGCTCAGTGGGGCAGTACTGCAGTGATATGACTTGGTCACGAATGAGCTCACGAATGTAATGCATGTGAATATTGATGTGCTTGGTCCTCTGCCTATGAACTGGATCAATTGATATCTAAATGGACCCCTGATTGTCACAAAATATGATAGTCGGAAGTGGATACTGAATACCAAACTCGGAGAGAAGCCCCTGCAACCAAACAACCTATGTAGCTGCATTCACTGCACCTCTATACTCTGCCTCGGCTGTAGATAAAGAAATCATGGATTGCTTCTTGCTAGACCAGAAAAAAGGCCCTGAACCAAAGTTGAAAACATAACCAGAGGTGGACTTGCAGTTTGTACCATCGCCAACCCAATCAGAATCTGTGTACCCAATTAGTGAAAGTGGGCAATCTGCAGCATAAAAGATACCAAAATTGGAAGTACCTTTCACATATCTAAGGATTCTCTTTGTAGCTTTCCAGTGAAGCTCATGGGGCTCCTGCATATATCTGGAACAAACTCCTACTGCAAAAGATATATCAGGTTGGGTGTGAGTAAGATACAACAAACTCCCAACCAACTGTCGATACAGTGTACTGTCCACCAAAGGTGTAGTACCCGCATCCTCAAATCTGATCCCCGAAAGAAAGGGAGACGTTGTTGGCTTACATTTTGTCATTTGAAAGTAGACAAGTAGATCTGACGCATACTTAGACTGTGCCATCTTTATCCCTGAAGTAGACTAAGAAACTTCAAGACCAAGAAAGTAGTGCAACAGTCCCAAATCTGTCATGGAAAATCGATCGTGCAATGCTGATTTTGCCAAATCAATAGCTGAGGTAAGGTTCCCTGTCATTAGTAAATCATCTACATAAAGTACTATCAGCAAAATGGAATCATCATGTTGCATCAAATAAACATTTGGATCAGATTTGCATCAAATGAATCCAATGGAAAGCAGGAAAGAATCCATCTAATTTACATACCAGGCTCTAGGAGCCTGTTTTAGGACATACAAAGATTTCTTTAATCTGCAAATGAGGGAAGAGTTATGAATGTATCCTTATGGATACTCCATATATATATCCTCCTTGATATCTCCATGAAGAAATGTACTCTTCACATCCATGTGATGAACTTCCCATCTACGAGAAGCAGCAATGGCTAAAACTAGTCGAATGGAGTCCATTTTTGCAACATGTGCAAATGTCTCTGTGTAGTCTATGCCATGTACTTGTGAGTATCCTTTTGTAACAAGTCAAGATTTGTACTTTCTAATCTCTCCATCTGCAACAATCTTTGTTCGATACATCCATTGGCATTGAACAATCTTTCTTCCTTTCGGAAGTGGAACCAAGTCCCATGTGTTGTTTTCCATGAAAGCAGAGTACTCTTCATCCATGGCAGCCTCCAAAGTGGGTTTCCAGCAGCCTCAAATTGTGACTGTGGATCTGAACCAAGTGTCATATAGAAATGTATGGGAAGCAATGGTTCGGTGGCATCCAGGGCTTGAGGAGCCCCAAAAAACTGTGATCTAGTCCTTCTCGCATCCGCATGATCACCGACTAGTTCACCCACATATTGCAGGGTTTTCTCTAGCCAAGTTGGCAGCTGAGCTGGAGCAGCCATGACCTGCTCGTCATCCTTTGAATCAGACCCAAGAGGCTTCTCTGAAGTGCTCGAAGAAGTTTCAGACTCCTCCTCATCAGTGGCAACAAGTGGTTCCTCGGTAGGGTCTGCTGAAAAATCATGCAGTGATTCTTCTTCAAACTTCACACTTCGAGCTACAAGGAACTTTTTAGTGTGAGAGTCCAGCAATCTATATCCTTTGACACTGTTAAGATATCAAACAAATATAAATTCAACACTTTGAGGCTCCAAAGCCTTCCTCTTATCTGTCAGAATGTGAGCCCATGCTCGTGAACCAAAAATGCGAAAGTGCGACACTTTCGGTTTCTTACCGGTCCAACATTCAAATGGAGTGGTGCCTTTGAGTTCTTTGTGAGGAATGCAGTTCTGAATGTATGCTGCACAATTAATAGCTTCAGCCCATAGCTTAGGAGCTAATGATTTGGACTGTAGCATACAATTGGCCATCTCTTTTAACGACCGATTTTTCCTCTCCGCGACACCATTCTGCTATGGTGTATATGGCACTGTGTGTTGTAGCTGTATACCTACATCAATACAAAGTTGCTGCAAATCTTTGTTGACATACTCCCCCCATTATCAGTACGGAGTATCTTAATCTTACACCCAGACTCATTCTCAGCAAGTTCTTTAAATTCTATAAGGCATTCAAATACTTCCGATTTTAATTTCAGAAAAAATACCCAAGTAAAGCGAGAGAAATCATCTATGAAGGTGAGTACATATCGAGCCTTACTAATTGAAGGTTGCGGGAATGGGCCCATGATGTCACTGTGAATCAGCCCAAGAGGTGAAGAAGCTCTTTGTGCCTTCCCTTTGTCAAACTTTTTCTCTGGATGCTTGCCAAGAATGCATCCTTGACATACACTGCTTGTGAATTTAATAGCGGGGAATCCTTCTACCATGTTTTCCTTGCTGAGTTGATGCAAGTGCTTATAGTTTAGATGGCCAAATATTTCATGCCATAACCTACTGATATCATTAGATTGTGATAGAAATACGGTGCTAATATATTTAGGAACAAAGTGGGAGAAGAAATACAAACGATAATCGTGATCTACAATTCCATGTGCAAGCTGTGAGCTCGTGGAAATGTCGGTAATCACTGCAGAGTCCGAAGTGAACTCCACCTTCCTTCCAGAGCTGGAATGAGTGATATGATATATCAAGAGAATATTTGTGGACAATGAGGGAACATGAAGCACATTTTTGAAGCAACCCCCTTCAAGGTCTACAATTCCTTCTCTGCACACCTTTGCGGGTGTGGCATCTCCCAAGTAAATTAGGGATCTGGTGCTTTCTTCGATGGAGGAAAATTCATCTTTTGATGCAGCCATATGGTTCAATGCACCTGAATCAAGGATCTAAGCTAATGGAGTGGATGTGACAGCCATTAAAGCATGACCATCTCGTGCTCTCCCTCTCCCATCTCCCATTCTATTATCATCCTTCTTCTTTGCATTCTCGGGCACGGTGAGATTGTGCTGCTGCAATTTCTTAGCCATCTCATTGATTGTTTTCCTCATGCAGATTTCTTGGGGATGAAAACCTTTGGAATAGTAGCTGCAAAGTATTCTTTCCTTCTTCTTCTTACCCTTAGGCAAAGAAGAGCTCTCTGAAGATTGTACAGGTCTCTCCTTCTTCGATTCATTAAATTTACCCTTCCCTTTTTGCTTGTCTCTTCCAATGCTCTTTGGAGCATCGGTAGCTGCAAGTGCTTGGTTCTTTGAATGATTGATGGCACCCATTTGGACTAACTTAGCTTGCTCTTGAGTCAATGTTGTAATGAAGTCATTCAATGGAGGCATTTTCCATTTTTCCTGAGTCAATTTAGATGCTTGAAAAGATGATACAAATACGAATATTTAGGGCCTAATTTCAAGAGAATTGAAAGGATGAGTTGATCTTCCTCTTTCTTGACTCCACATGCATCAAGTTCAATGAGGAGGGATTTAAACTTGGTGAAGTATTCTTGCAGGTTGCTGAAATGAGTTGGACTGAGGGATATGAGTTCATTCTCCAGTTGATGCACTCTCATTTCATCCTGCTTGCCGAATAGTCCTTCCAATGTGGTCCAGACCACATTGGGAGTAGTGGCTCCGCTGACATGAAAGAGGAGTTCTCTGGAAATTGATAGGAATATCAGCCCAATTGCTTCATCTAATTTATTGAAATACTTGATCTTCTCCACTACAGAATTCGGTTCAGTCTCCATTCCCATTGTTACCCTGTAAAGCCCTTTGCTTCAGAGGAGCAGAGTGATCTCTGTCTTCCATTCAAAGTAATTGAAAGGATTTAGAACGAGTTTTGTGGGCTGAGAGAGATGATCCATTGCTGCTTGCTGCACCTCCTGATGATCTATACCTGCAAATAAAACCGTGTACAATCCACTAGATTCGAACTAGCTTTGATACCATGTAGAATTCCTGCAAAAACTCCGATAGATCTAGAATTCTAGTTAAATTAAACACAAGTAATTTGCTGATATTCAAGAGAGGAGAGAAAGAATTTTCTCCCTAAAATCAATGTATTAAATTAATGAAAAATATTAATACACGAGCAACCAAACCTCTAATCCCAAAGGGAGGTGGTTATATAGAAATTGCCGAATCTAGAAAACTAGGAAAAAACTAGTAAAAAACTAGAAAAGGCTAAGAAAAGCTAAAGGGAGGCCTAAAATAGCAACAATGACTCAAGACAACCTATGCCAACTATCAGCCACGAGGAAAGCATGAGTAGGGGTGCATTTCCCAAGGAAGGCAACTTTAAAACATGCCAAAATGGTTCGGGGGACCAAATCCCTTGATTTAAGGGGGAATCTTCATGTGGGGCGCCAATCCTCAAATAACTCGAGTGGATGAGGTGTGGTTAGGTGTGAACATGCACTTAAATGTCTAAATGGTTTAGGAAAGTGGTTGGACCAATATTTCCATAATATTAAGCCTTTAAAGGCAAAAAACAAGGGAAATTTGGTCCACCGAGCTATTTTACCAAAAACCAAGTGTGAACATGATTTTTAGTGCATGTGGCTAAGTCAAGGATACTTAGGCTAAAAAATAAATCTAGATGTTAGGATTATATTCCAAAAATAACCATGTTGATGAAATGCGTTTCGGTGATAACAATGATTCTTGGCACACCTGAGAAAGGAGGCATACAGTCTCAATGGATAACACATTGTTCAGATCTTCCTCCTAGTGATCTCAATATGAATGTGTATCTCAGATGTAGTCACAATGAGAAGCATAATAAGAAGTAATAACATGATTATTACAGTCTCAGCATAATGGAAGAAGCAGTGATCACCAAGTTAAGAAGGGTTAGTCTCAGCAAGGATAAGTGACAAGGATCATGATTTCACAGTCATCTCAACCTACAGTGAAGTGCAGTCATGATCTTCATGATCTCAAAGAAGGTGCAAAGATTATCTCAGTGATAATCTCAAGGAGAAATCATGGTGTAGCAATTCTCAATGATATTGCAACAATAATGAAGTTCTTGGTTGATCTCAGAGGTGCAACAAAAATGATGATCCCAGCAGTGATGAAGAAGAGGATCGATGTCTTGGTCTTGGAGATGCAGAATGTGTCAAGGGTCACGGTCTTGGTATTCGTCAATTGGAATTTCTATAAGAAGAATTTTGTGCGGGTTTTCCTCTCCAAGAGGGAGAGGCTTTAGTCCTCACAGAGAGCCTAATCTCTTGTGTTCTTATCTCTTTGTTTTTGGTAGCATTTGATGAAGTAATCACTCATACTAATAATGAAAAGAAGATCATGCTAAGATAAATTGTAAAAACACTTCACAAATTGTTATCATGTCAAGAAGAATCACCCTGATTTATGTTTACCCTAGATTCTTCAACATGGTATCATAGGAATGGTTTTAGAAGTCAAAGAGAGGGCAGAAAAGAGACATGCAAATATCAAAGCAAAACATCTCAGCAAGCTGAAGAATATCAAGATCTACATCTTGATCAAACCCTAGATCAAAGGATCAACAACAGTATATAGTACCAAGGGTTGCTGTCTATCCGATCAAGGAGATAATCTACAACAAAAAAATCTTTTGTCCACACAGTCATCTCTAAAAGATCACCAAGACTCTCATCAAGATGTCCTCAAAGCAATCAAAGGCTACATCTTCTCGAAGAAGGTCGTAGTCCAAAAGGCAGTATACAACGACAATCTTCAACAACAAGGAGATCTACAGTCAAAAGATGAAACCTTCAGATCTCAGGATACATATCAAAAGATTGTATATCAAGATAGCTTGAAGGCAAAGAAAGCAATATTCCTATAAAGGATCTCATCCGGTGGAAGAATCAATACATCTTCCTCATCAACAGTCATCATGATCAGGGTGAAGATCTCATCTTCACATATCAAGTAGGTATCTTTTCATTCTATAATCAAGTTTGGTTCAATGACTTCATGATTGCAAGGAGATCTATAGGATAGATGGGTTATCTAAGGTCCCCACATAGAATAAGAAGGATTGACAGAATCCTTATGAAGAAGAGAAGTCAGTGAACAGGTATCCTTTGAATTCTTGAGAAGGAACTCTTAAAAGTACTCTCATCTCTATGTAGCAAGAAAGGAGACAGATAAGAAATATATAAATTGTTAGAAGAGGTAATCTTTGAAATGCAGTAAAGAAGGAATATCTACATGAGATCTCATTTGAGAGATCTGAGAAAGATGATAACAAAACAATCATCTACGTTCTTAATAAGCAAGATGACAAGTGTCCTTGGGATATGGAAATTTCCCCGTGCAAAAATTTGTGGTCTCTATGCCAGATAGAGAAAGACAAGTTGAAAGGACTCAAATATGTGCAGAAAGGAAAGGGAAGGTTTACAACACAGAATAGTACTATGGAAATATTATGGAAAGGCGCTCATATTTCCAAAATTGTGTGCTCTGATCTAAGTAAGAGATAGAGCTGTTAGTCAAGGCCTTGCTATATGAAACAATGTTGGTTGAAATGATGCTATAACAGTTGGATTGCAAATCCGATTCTTCTTATGAGAAATTCTTCAAATTGAGAATGACCAAGTACCATTATGAATACCTCCCTAATTAAGAGGGAGTGTTGAAGAAAGTGTAACTAGGTTCGGTCTTCATAATGACATGATCTTTATAAATTATATAATAAAGAGAATAAATTATTTTTGTATATCTTGCTACATGGGTTTCATGAGCAAGAAGTGTCATTAGGTCAAAGACTTCTTCTTGATGTCTTTAGGATTTTGTTTATATGTCAAAGAGTCATGTCACATGTAAATAAGCTCTTCATGAGCCTATGGAAATGTATATAAGTGTGTAGTAGCTCTCCAAGACCAAGACCAATCCTCCATTAGAAAACACAAGAAGTCTGCAAGAAAAACGAATTAGAGATCATCATTATCAGCTTCAAATATTGAATTAAATATGTTTAAATGACATGTCATCTCAAATGAAAGACATGTCGGTTCACAAGTTCACGTCGGCTCAAAATAGGAGCACAAACAACTATAAATACCTGTCTAGGGTATCCGCAAATGCTATGCTAAGATCTCATAATTCTCCTATGATATTTCAATGGGTATAGGGTGCAGGAAGGCATGGATCAGGCCTCAGATGGGTTACAGGTCTAATACTTCGTATGGGTACAGGCAGAAGTAGCCTCAGACATATCCTTGCACCTAGATTAGCATGATCTTGGACAAGGTGTCACCGTAGGTAGACAAGGATTCAGATGGACAATAAATTGCAGTCTTGATGACAGTGAAGTCCTCTCTGTAGTCTCGATGAAAGGCAATGATCTCAGTGTCACAAAATCAGTGAACCTATCTATATGTACTCGGCATACATGTGGAAGAAGAAATACAGTCTCAACATATATATACTATCTCAACTATTGTCTTGGCATACTGTTTCGGCATAACCATGTTGATGAAATGAGTTTCGGTTATAACAGTGATTCTCAGCATACCTAAGAAAGGAGACATACAATCTCAATGGATAACACAATATTCAGATCTTCCTCCTAATGATCTCAATATGAATGTGTATCTCAGATGCACTCACAATGACAAGGATCATAAGCAATAATAACATGATTATTACAATCTCAGCATAATGGAAGAAGAAGTGATCACCAAGTTAAGAAGGGTCAGTCTTGGCAAGGATAAGTGACAAGGATCATGATTTCATAGTGATCTCAACCTATAGTGAAGTGCAACCATGATCTTCATGATCTCAAAGAAGCTGCAGATATTATCTCAGTGATAATCTCAAGGAGCAATCATGGTGTAGAAATTCTCAATGATATTGCAATAGTAATGAAGTTCTTGGTGATGCATTAGTGTTGATCTTAGAGGTGTAGCAAAAATGATGATCCCAGTAGTGACGAAGAAGAGGATAGATGTCTTGGTCCTAGAGAGGTAGAATGTGTCAAGGGTCACGATCTTGGTGTTCGTAAATTTGAATTTCTATAAGAAGAATTTTGCACGGGTTTTCCTCTCCAAGAGGGAGAGGTTTTATCCCTCACAAAGAGCCTAATCTCTTGTGTTCTTGTATCTTTGTTTTGGTAGCAGTTTGATGAAGTAATCGCTCATACTAATAATGAAAATAAGATCATGATAACAATATAAATTGTAAAAACACTTCACAAATTGTTATCATGTCAAGAAGAATCACCCTAATTTATGTTTTCCCTAGATTCTTCAACACATCCTGGGTCCACTGAGCACATCATTGAGATCTCCAACGCCATGCTTTATGGGCTCCACATTTCAGCATCTGGGGGTACCTCAAAGTTTCGAGCATCATGTGGGGTCATCAAGTAGTCATATTCTCTGCTCTAGATAGGAAATGTTGCATCAACAAGTTCATACTCTCTTTGGAATGGATAAAATGGCCTTGGGAATGCTACTAAGAAAGTAGGGCAATGATCTCAAGAGGTATCTACTGTTGTAATGAAACCCCCTGACGAAACCCTCTCAAGATCAAGTGAAAATCAACAATGATTGGGTATAATAACCATATGTGCATCATAGTGGACCATACTTAAGGTTGGGAGCACAATAATACTTCACACAAAGCTCACCTTCAAATATCTAACTAGATTGAGATTCTAGCTCAATCTAGAATCTAGTAAACAAGTTATTTCCTTATGTTAGGGATGATTAGATGGATAGCCCTATTAGGTGTTTCTAGCTCCCAAGTTATCCCATCAATCTATAGGTGTGTGTGAAATGGTGGCAATGAAGTGGGAGTGACTTCAGGGCAGGGTGTCATAGCCAAGTGACCGGCTAATGGTGGTCCAACATCCTAAGTGTATAGATGTAAGGAGGGAGGAAACGTGGAGGCATGAGTTACTCCCTTCTTTAGCTTGTTTTTTCCACCCCTTTGGTGCACCTTTTACTTCTTTATGATTTGCTTTGATTTAGGTGCATAGCTCAAGATCCCAAGCTTCCTTTTTTGAGATTTAACATTTAATACCCTTTAATGATGAGTTTGTTTATCTTTCATCTAGGATGGGACAATACAAGAGTTCCTTTTATAAATAGAGCATTCAAGTACTCGAGGCACTAGGTGATGGCTAATAAGGAGGGTAGAGCTCATGTCAGGCCTTTGCCCATGCACTAATCAAATGTCCCAACCATCTTTTGCATTTTATCGTTTTCTTTCATTGTGGCTTTCTTATGCTTTTAACTTTCTTTTAGCTACACCAACCTTTAGGGCAAAGTTTTCCTACCTGGACGCAAGGATGAGGATAAAAAGACACTAATCCCCATGACCATTGACCACCAACCTGAAGAATGGAGATGAATAATGGGAAAGATGGAAAGTGGTAAGTATGGAATATCATGGAAACACTACTTCAAACAAAGCCTCCCCAGTAGTGTCCTTCCTAAAATCCGTAAGGCCTCAGAGGAGGTCCCATTGGACTAGAGTCAAGGACTAACCTCCCAGGTGAAATGCGGGAACAAGAATACAATCAAAGATCGGTCAATCATCCAAATCACCCCTTTTTCCATATTAGTATGCCTGAAACATTAAGTGAAAGCACATGATTACAAAATGGTTAAAGTACCTGCTGATGGATGACCCACCTTCCTTTAAGAAGGACTACCAGATGGGAGAGAGAATTTTGACCGGAGTGAGAAGTGGAAGATCTTGGCATTGTGTGATGTGCTAATCATATAGGGCTGCTGGTTGGTTGGCTGTCCAAGGGGGAAGATAATTCTTCTCCTATGGGCTACCCACTTTTTTGTGGGTAACAGTACTTACCCACACTGTGGCTCTTTTATAACATAGTTAACAACTTAACAATAATTGTGACCTCAAAATAAGAACTCTAACTTTTAAAACCCATATTTTTGCATCAAAAACACCAAAAATGATACCTGAATCAAGCAGTTGTGCTACTAGTAGCACCTTGTTTTTAAGCTGAAAATTACAACCTTTTTAAACCATGGCCTTAATAACCCATATCACTATTAACAAAAACCTTAAAATCAACACCTAAATCGAAAAGTAGTTCATTTAATAAAGAACCAATTGAAGGACTATATCTGTGTTTGAAGAAGATTATCTCAGTGATTGTTGGTCTTGTGTTTAAGTGCTTAGGATGCTATTGTTGCTGCCTTATTCCTCACAAAAACACATCTCACATTTGGAAATAGTTATTTTCTATAATAAATTGGGGTCATAACAGTATCAAATTTTTTTCTATCCAATTGATAATTCTATCTTCTTAGTTCTATTTATTCAAATTTGTGTGTAAAATCTGGCCTAAAACAGACAATTTGCAGATGAACCAACTTTAATTGTTTGAGCTAGTACCTTCTTTCTTATCACAAGAAAGTTGCAGCATGTTGGCTTGAAATCTGTTCGTTAATTTTTAAATAAGTTTAAGTGCAATTTGAGCTGCAAATAAAATATAACATTGTTTTTCCTTATTTAATAAGCTATTACTGAGTATGATTCTGCTCATTAACAGATGGTTTCCTTTTGAAAGGCTGACATATTGCAGATTCATTAATACATTTGAGTTGTAGCCTTCCAGGATGTTGATGTGCCTATAATTAGTGACTTCTCAATTTTGCCACTAGCCTGCAACTAGCTTAATTATTGGTTTTCATGAAACATAAAATTTGGAGATTTGTAGGTTCTCAGAAGTGCTATGAAGTTCAACATACTTCAAGCACATGTATATCCATAATCACTTGTATACAGGCCACTTGTCAATCCACATGTTGCTGATGCGAAATGATGAGAAGTTGAGTGCACCCTCTTAAACCTAGGTTTTGTTTTTCAAATGTTGTTAGGGATTCATTGTTAAAAATAATTTCTCCTATGTACATAGGTATTATTTGTCGAGAGCGATTTCTCTTATGCTCAAATAGTTTTGCCTAAAATGCACATCAATTCCTGGTATGTATTCAACTAATTTCATAAATGAATAATGCACAAATTTACCCATATAAATCAGAAGCGAACTCCATTAAATTTTTGATCTGTGTCAAGAGGCAATAGCTTTATCTGTGGTGAGGGTGATGTTTCACTCTTCCCACCAAAGTTTAGATCCCAACAAAGCATGCACGAGCTAATTGTTGGATTCTTCATAAACAAATAGTTGGTGAGCCAATTGTTGAACTATGCATTAGCTATACGTTGAAAAAAAAAATTGGGATTCACATGGGAATTTATGACATGACTTTGTGCTTTGAAGAATCCAGTTTACCCTGGGTACCATCCTCAGAATGAGGGTAAGTGCCTGAAATGTCTTCCTGGGATATATATTACGTTAAAAAAATGAACTTCTATTTCACAGATGTTATCACCCAGTAATTTCCCAAGGTTAAGGAAAGAGATCACTGGGGTAACCACAAACCAACTTTTAGGCTTAGGCTCTAGCCAACCTAAGTCTAGAGAGGGCTATCTCTATATGATTTAGCTTTGTTTGATGGGATATTAGGCTAGTTATGAAAGTTTGGGGGGGTTTTGATTTGTGTTGAAGATTGGGTGGTGGAATTCTTGGAGCAAATGGATAGAGCTAGGTCTTCAAGCCATTGGGCTATGGAGTCAAAAAATGGATAGCATAATTGGACCAAATCATTAAAGGGAATGTTCACAGGGCAGGCTAGCAAAGCAAAATGCAAATCTTTAGGCCTAATGGGTGAAGTGATTCTAACCAGAGTGAAAGGGCACTTAAGAATCCTTGGACCGGGATCAGAATGAAGAATAGAGGGTGATCATGAACAAAGGTCAATTAAGAATCCTTTGCTATGGATCAGAAGAGAAACTATGGAAGCTGAGCAGTTAAGAATTCCCTAGCTAAGATCGTTTAGGAGAAAACATTCAAAATGTAAAACAGTCAAGACAGATTTCATTTAAGCAATTTATGAAATATCATTCCTTGTTATACATTTAGATTTTAGAAATTTACACAAAATATTATGGAAAAAACATAAGGAAAAACAACATTGAACATAGGAGAATACTTATTTGTATTTCTCTTTACACAAGAATCCTGTAAAATATCTGATCTTTATTCCTTGATCCAGCAAGCCAATCCAGTCATTGATACAATAGAACTTTGATTTGAGAGAAAAAGTCTATAGAAATGTCTTGGAATCCACCCAAAATACTTCAAATGAAGAAGTATTTATACAAATTCTAAACTGAAATATCTTGAAAAAATATCAAGATTGGTTTTACAAATATCTCAAACTGTTTTACATTAATAGAACTCAAATAAAGGAAAATCAAAGCTAATGAATATATTTGGCACTATATTTATGGATTTATGGTGATAAAGAAGATAAATTCGAATTTGATAGCAACTCTTAATTGATGATGAGGCATCCAAGTCACTAACTACATCCTTTCTTTGTGCATTCTGCCCCAGCAATTATGTAAAATTAGGGTCCATTGATACCTTTGTATATCTCAATCCGAGATAGATATGTAAAAAGTGAAAGAGGTTATTGTAGATAAGTATGCGTTTGAGATAAACCTCTCTCAATTTCCCAAAATTCAGCTCCAACTATCCACAATATTCTCTACCAAAAGATGTCAAAACAAGACTTTGCATAGTCTGAAAAATAGGCTGTGAAGACATGCACTTATCTCACTTTTGGTAATACTTGTGTAAAAAGTGAGATATTTTTTCGTATATTAGCCATTTAGGAACACAAACCTCCTTCAGTTTCTCAAAATTCATCTTGGATTGGCCGAACAAGTTTATGAAAAACTATGACTTAAACAGGAAATTTCTGAAGAATGTACCATTTCTGCTTTGATTTCTTCTTTTAACCTTAAATTTCTTTTAACTGCTTTTCACTTTTACTTTGGAAAAACTTCATTGTTGCTGGTGAAAGTGGTTTCATCTTTGTTTAACCCTTACTGCCTCCATGTTTACTTTTATTGTTTACTTTTTTCATCTATCTTCACTTTGACATGAATTTGTATGCTTTGTAACTGTCTTCCCTTCTGTTTGTCTTCATACTAGCTGCTTTACTTTACTTGATCTTCAATCTAATACTCTTTAACCTTGATACACTTTGACTATTCTTTACTATGTCCTTTTACCTTCACTGTATATTTTAGGTTTTTACCTTTATTTCAACAATAAATCATTTAATTTCATGTTTCCTCTGCTTGTCTTTTAACTGTATGTTTTATTTTCCATCTTTGTTTGAATAGATTTGATAACAATCTCGGAGTAAAAAGGTCTTATGACTAGTATTAAGACTGTTTATCCAAGGCTGCGGTCTTTTGATCGCCTGTAAAATAAAACAAACTGTTAGGAAAATGTTGGGTTGACAGGGAGGGTCATTAATGGTTTTATCGAGCTTTATAGGTCTATGGAGTGAGTCCAAAGTGCTTTCGGGAGGTAAACCATGCTTGAATTGGTTAACAGAGGCTTTAGGTGGTGCAAAGTGAACAGTAGATGATTTTGTCATTTAGCGGGTGGGCAGTAAATGGTTTCTATCGCACCGCTTACAGGCGCTTGGTGGTATTGGGGAGAGGCCGCCCGATGCCACTCATCGGCAGACACGTAGCATCAGGGGTTGGTGGCAAAACCACTTTTTCAGGTGGGTATAGTTCGGCGGATGGGTTGGCCCGATATGGATAAGAGCTGTCAGATGTGGGGGGAAGTGATCGCACGGTGATCGGGCGGGGAAACTGCATGGAGGGTAGTGGGGGGCCCGACAGGCAATTAAGTGCAGTGGTATCGGGTTAATGACAGATTAAGGTGGGATTATGTTGTCGGGGTGATTAACGAAGGATTTAATCGGGGTTAACGATTGAGGGTGGGATTTTAATATTTTTGAGGGATAAGGGGTAGTGATATAGTTTATATTTAAAACTAATGGGTGGGGTTATTTTATATATAGGAGCTATATATATACGGGATGGTGGGTTTTCGGGAATTAATATATAAAAGTTAGAAGTTAATATGAAAACGACGGAAATGAATTGCGCTAAGCATAATGTATTTTCTGTGATTTGTTTGCTTTTCGCATATATGCATTATAACTTAGGCTAAAGCGTTTTTGTATGTTTTTGGGAAAAAGGGGTTTTACATGGGGGTGATTACTTTCCCTAGGAAAATAGTATTTTAACCTTAGGAAAAGGGGTTTTATTAGGGAAATGAGGGGGAATGAAGGGAGATGAATTTTTTGATGAGGGGGAATCTAGTACTTGTTATCCTTAAGTCATTAAGTCAAGGGTTTGGTCCCTCCAGAAGTTAGAGAAATGCTCCGAGCCTATTTGAATTAAAGGTTTTAAGTACTTATAATTTATTTATGGGAAATTAGTAAAGCAAAGGGGTAAAATGAATGGGGGAAGTTAATTAACTGACTTTGAAAATCATTTGCATGCTTGATTGTTCATTGATATCTGGAATTTTTATGATGAGAATGATAAATATGCTTTTTTCTAATCAATCATCATACTTCTGCAACCTTTCTTCTACTTACCCATCTACTCATCCTACCATTTTTACTTTTCTTTATTAGGGTGCATTTGAGCTAGCAAACCCTTATCAAACATTTGTCTTTCTCTTTACAATAGTAAACTAATTAAATCTAACCTTCTTACATCCAAGGGTTCAAATTAAACTGATGAGCTCCTTTTATTTACTCTACCTATCTAATGGTCTGCCAAGATTAAATAGTTTGGTCAGATTTTATTCTCTAGCTATCAACATGAAATTTAAAGCATGAAATAGTCAAGTTTAAACATTTTGACCATCATGGATTGTGACAAGGATTACAAGCTGCACACAATCATTATTATGCATAAAAGTAAATAGTAGTGGCATTTTGACTTGCGCACTTTCATGGTCTTTTGTTTTTGGGGTTCATATTTTTCACTTTTTTGGACCTTTTCTTATTCTTTTTTGTCCTTTTATTTTTCTTTTAGGACATACCCTCTTTTCATTTTTTTATTTTTCAATATGGAAAACATTTGCAGAAAGCAAAGTTATGTACATATTACAAGGCTTAACCTTAGCCATTCAAAATTATGACTCCTATTGGTATAGGAACCTAACAACAGACATAAAGGAGGAAAATGTCAAATTGAAGAACAAAGAAAGTTTTTACTCCTAGCAAGGAACCCATCCTATGCTTCTAAATAAACACTAAATGTCCAAAACTAAAACATGTCTTATATATGACTTGGTTGTGTGTTAGGATGAAATTATGTATCTAAAATTTTAATAAATAAAAGGAACATCGAAGTCTATAATGCAAGTGGGAAAAATATCAGTTGATCCTTTTCCTGTTTACAGTTTCATGATATGGCAGTATGAATACAAAAAATCAATTACAATTTATAGTTTTTATGATATGGCAACGTTGATTATTATTTATCATGTAAAATATTGATGGCTTTACAAATTTTTATTTGAAAATGTTATGGGTTATGTCATCATAAGGCCTAAATCTAGTTTGCCTCAATCCTGTTGATTGACATTTTTGGCCTAAATCTAGTTTGCCTCAGTTCTGTTGATTGACATTTTTGGTGTTTGCAAACTATGTACTTTAACGATTGCATTTGATGAATGAATGTATAATTTTTTCCTAGAAGTAATAAGTTGATACTCTGGCCTCAGTTGATTTAGGTTGTGTGTGTTAGGACACATTGATGTAATTGTTATATTGGTTTTAACTTAAACATAACAAATTATATATGGTGCAAATGTAGTTTTGGATTCAAAAGATTTAGGATGTCTTGATATCATGCTTGTTTCTAACACCAGCCATCAAGACATTGTTGAGAAATCTAGGGCATTAGTGGTTAGGTGATTTCTCTACTTATGATAATTGCTTGTGATAGACTTTTGCTTCTTGATTATGATCTTCTCTTTCTTGTAATTATTATTATGTTCTTCTCATCAAGACAATTACCATATCATGAAAAAATAGAGAGACAAGAGACAATATATAGGCTTGTCAGCCAGGGGCAAAACCTCTCACTCTTTGAGAGGAAAACACAAACAAAATTCTTCTTATATATCTTCAATTGATAACACCAAGACCATGACAATGACCCTTGACACTAGAGTCCTCCCAAGACCAAGTCACTAGCCTCTTTTCTGACACTGCTTCTTCTTCTTCCTCTTCTCGGCTTCCTTCAGAATCTCGGTCTTCCTCTTCTCGGCTTCCTTGAGAATCTCAGTCTCAAGAGAGAGACCTATTGCACTTCTACTTGACTCCTTCTAGCGAGGCCTTCTACCCAAATAAGATAACCTTGATGTAGATGCAAGACTTCGACCTTATTTTGGCACCTTCGTATCTTCTTCCTTCGCACATGGGAGGATATACTTCCCAAAACAGTAAACAAACTAACTTCGCTCTCCTTCCTTTTGCTTCGCTGAGATAGATGCTTTCTCTTGTATGTTTTTCGCACTTCTTTTTAGAATTGCTTGATCTAACTTGCTTGCCTCCAAATGAGGTTGAGCACTACTATTTATAGGTGTTTGTCCATGGCAATTAGGTTGACATGATCTCTTGGAGGAGGGCCGACATCATCTCTTGATTTTCTTCCTTCATTGTAGGCCGACTTGAAGAGGGCCAGTGACAAGGTCTTGGAGGATGACTTTACATAGACAAGTGTGACTCTTTACAATGTGTAACATATTACATGAAAATAACTCTCTATAATTTTATGGTTAGATGATAAAATTCCTAAGGGCTCTCAATGGGAGCCTATACTAAAAATAAAATCTCTTGCTCATGGAACCCATGATGCAAGCATTACAATAATTTTATTTTTCTTCTTTACATCTCTTACATAAAATCATAATTACATGTCATTATGAAGACCAAATCTAGTTACACTTTATAAGACTCCCTCTTAACTAGGGAGGTATTCATAATGGCACTTGGTCATTCTCAATCTGAAGAATTTCTCATAAGAAAAATCGGATTGGTAACCCATTTGTTTAGCATCATATTAACCAACATTGTTATATAGCAAGGCCTTGACTAACAACTCTATCTCTCCACAAGATCTGAGCTTGATGCTGACGAGACCAATGATTTATAGACACCCTCATCATTATCTCTCACGGAACATACCCCACGCTTTTTGAATCACCCAATGTGATTCATCATGATGAAGAGTATGATCTAAGCATGAAATTAATTACTATAACGATGTAAAGAAAAATAATTTCCCATAGTTAAATCAAAACTGTAATAAAATATATTAATATTTTTTATTACAATGCTTTTTTTCATTATAAAATCTAATAACCTATTAATTACTAAATTATTTTATAGAAATTAAAAAATATTAATTAAAAACAATATTGAAATAATTTTATAGAAATTAAAGAATATTAATTAAAAAACAATATTAAAATAAATAAAAAATAATAAAAGATAAAGAAAAAATAAATGAAATATAAAAAAATAAAATAAACAATAATAACAACTAAACAAGGTTGAATAAATTACTTTAAAAAAAAAGAAAACACAACCCGTAAGTCAAGAATAATTTTAATTTTAATTTTAATTTATATTTATACTTATATATCTATATATATATATATATATATATATCTATATATATATATATATATATATATATATCTATATATATATAATACTATATATATATATATATAGTATTATTTAATTATATATATATATTAATATTAGAGATGAAATATTTTTTTAGTAAAAGATACTGAAAAAAAATAAAAAATAAATATTATGATTTTTTTTGAAAAAAATATTTTTAATTTTATTAATAAAAACAAAATTATACTACAATAAATTAATTTATTGTTTTTATTTTTTATGGAAAAAATATTTTTAATTTTATTAATAAAAAGAATATTACAATACAACAAATTAACTTAAATTTACCTATTATTTTTATTTTTTATTATTTCTGAATAAAATTTGATATTATATTCACTTATTATTATTTACTTCACTCAAATATTTCTATTTAAATTACCTTTCAATGCAACTAACAAACTAATGAAATGTTAACTTCAAAAAAATACAAACTACGATAGTGAGTGGGACACATGTCATTTGAAATATTAGGATATTTGGAGCATGCATCATAAAGTTGGGCAACGAGAATATCAAATGTTATATGATGCAAGTGAAGAAATTGTAAGTTTAATTGTATTATTTGAAAAAAGCCATGGACTACCTTGCGTGTGGTTGACAACATGTGTTTTTTCAAATTTTTAAAAAGTAATTGGATTGTTTGGGAAATTTTTTTTTTTTTCTAGGTTAAGATTAAACTAAGTACCCACGGGGAATTGAACCAGTGACCTATCGCAAGGAGTGCCTTAACAGCGCACCCATTCACCGTCAATCCAAAGCCCCGTGGGCAAAAGGTAGTGGGCTTGGCCCGGTTCGGTTACTATTCGCACGACGAGCACCGACCTTGCTCGGGATCGAACACAAGACCAGTCCGTCATGACGAGGTCGACCTTACCACTACGCCGCCTCCACGACCTTGATTGTTTGGGAATTTTATCTTCAACAAGTTGTTTTATTTTTTGAATTATTTTAAACCATTATCATGAAACTCTTTATGATTATTATCAATTATGTGTTTTCAGATTTTCTTTCTTTTATGTCTATTTGAATATTTTTCAACCTTTCTAAAACTAAAATGTATTCCACTCACTTCCTCTTTATGCTTATATATATATATTTTTAGTTTTTTAACTCATTTCCATTAAGAAGATAAGGTATTATATTGATGGAATTTTATATTCATGTTCTAAAAAGACTATTTTAAGAGGTTATTGCTTCATCTAGGGTTCTCTAAAATAACACCATTTTTACTAGTTTAAAGTTATGATATAAAATTTGTGAATGTGACAGATCCATATAGACCTAACTATATCTACTAGAGGAGTCCAATGGTGCTCTTAAAAGTGCACAAAAAACTAAGGAGGATGATAATAAAAACAATTATATTGAAGTAAACTAACAAGTGCGACCTTTACTATCCGACTGAAAGAAAAACAAAAGCATATACCATAAGGAAAAATAATATTTTGTTGATAAGTGAGAGTCTGAAGCAAGAATCTATCTTCATCCCAAAGTTCCATGTTGACAACCAATTGTATAGACAAGAGAAAATACCATTGAATCCCTTTAGTCAGAGATAATGGCTGAAGAGAGGAGAGAGGAGCTTTCCTTTGCAGAGGTAACAACAAGAGAAGCGACATTGATTGGAAGAGCGTTAATGTCTGTCAGTGCTTCATTCAACTCCTCACACTCAGAGGCTGAGTCCAAGACCACAAATTTATCCTCCTTTGCTAATTTGGTCGCAATATCATCCAAGCTAAAAGGAATGTTTCGAAGGATTCACTTGATATCCTCCTGACCTCCCAAAAATCCTGCATATACCAGTAATAGAGACCACAAGCAATATGAAGAGAAGAAACCCTCATTACTAGCCCAAGTAACAAAATGATGTCACCACCCTATGAAAATGCCCGTGCATTTATAAATGAGAATCGATGTGAGAGGACCGAGCATTTGAGAGTAATTACAAATATGTTTGAAGTCTAGGGAAGGATGTGTGTAAAATTTGGCACACTCTTTAACCACAAACCTCACATAAATCACTCACTCATGAATGAGCTATGTGCACTGTATGTCAAGATCCCTCCGAGCATGGCCAATCCATCTTGCAAAAGCCTAGCCATATCAACTGGTAAGTGACCCAGATGCCAAAGAGAATGGTGTACTCCATTACAATTGCTACCACCTGTGAGCATTTAAAACGACAAGACCTGGGAATCGTATAAGTGCCACATGAGTATTAAGAGATGACATGTGTAGGATGTGGCTCCCTTTGCAAAGGTTGCCAACCCATGCTCCATTCCCATCTTAGGCATGTTAATCATGCTTCTTGTCATTATAATGACTCTTAATACCACTCCCATTAGGGACGTTAGATTCTAGTGAAGACCTATCCTGCTCCACCCACCATTTGATGTCTTGGACCTCTCCCCTCAATGACGCAACTGACCAAGCTTCATCCAAGGCTAGGTGTAGTTCTTGGCTACCCTAGTTGGCCAGTGCATCCGCTACCCTATTCCCTTCTTGTCGTGTATGTTGAGAGATAATGTAATCAAACCTTAGTAATAAGTCTTGGATATTAGAGAACACTTCCTATAAATGCCAATTTTACACTGTTTTATGTGTGGGGTATCCATTTAACAATTTGTGTATGCAATGTATGAAAACCTATGAATCTCCATGAACTTTAATCAAATGATAACCTTCTCTAACTACGATTTGTAAACCTTTTTAAACAACAGAGAATTTTGTTAGGATGTTTGTGGTCACTCTACATGACCATGCATACATATTCAAAGGTTGATATTTTTCATCCCTAAAAATCCCTCTGTACCCAACTACACTAGGGTTTCCCTTGGAGACACCATCAAAACTCAACTTCAAGAAGTAACTCGGGGGCGGGGTATATGAATTGGTGGAAGGATGACTAGAACATTGCAAACCAAAAGAATAAGGAGTAAACATATAAAGATGCAAATTGAGGTTCTTCAAAATTTGTTCTTGAGACTCCTCTACTTTCAAATTATCAATAGTCCAAGAGGACACAAGAATAATTTCCCATATGTTGAGAAGGATCACCTCTAGTTTTAGTGTTGACATCGACCTTTTATTCATATTGAAAACTCTAAGATTTCATTCTTTCCATAAGTTCCACAGGGTAAAACCTAACACTAATTTCCAAGCTCATGAAACAATAGGGTTTTTAAACTTTCAACTGGACCATTGATTTAGTAAAGTCTTCAAATCTCCCATGGAGGGTCAAATAGAGATCTGAGGAAAAAGGTCCCAAATGCCACCTGTGAAGTGCCATGTAAGGAAATGTGCTCTATTGACTCCTCTCCCTGAGAGCAAAGTTGACATAATTATAGTCCCTCGTATCCATTTCTATGATGGAATATCCTAGGTGAGAGTATGCCCCCATGCTATTAACCAGAGAAAGGTTGAAATCTTTGGCCACCATGAACCATCCCATATCTGGGTCCACACGGCTACCTTTTCTATTGACGAAAAACCTGCAAGTAAGGAGTAGGCTTCTTTTGAGTAGTCCAATCACTTTTATCCTTCCATTGTCACCATTTTTGGCTATTGACCAATGGTTTCCAAAAGTATTCTATCTTATTGGCTCCCAAAGCTTGTGATAGTATTTTAATACATTGGAGACTTTTTTTCTCTCACAAATGAGGATACTACCACCAAGCGTCCTCCCAAAAAGACATTGTCATTCCTCCTTTTACATCCCATAAAGCATATCGTCTAACAAAATATTTACCATTCTGCACCCAAGTGTAGGTGCCAAATCTTTGAATGGAATCATTAAAAAGCAAATTCTCCTGTTATGTGTGTAGAGGCACATATCTTCTAATGCAAATGCACTTCTAGATTTCAAGGCCTCCTTTGACCCAAAGCAACCATAATTTCATGCTATAGGCATAGATGATCAATTCCGGACCACATAGTCCCAATCCTCCTATCGATTTTGATCTAATCAATTTGTCCCATCCTATAATAAAACAATTTCGTGCTTTAATTTATCCCCTCCACAAAACGTATCTCCATAAATAATAGAGACGATGGAAAATGGGTTTGGGGATGGGCGTTACCACCATATGATATTTTGGAATTTCCTGCAATATTTCTTTGGTAAGCACTAGGAAGCTAGGAAAATTAAGGTTTTGGAATGCAAAATTACTTACCCTTCTTCATACCTTTTGTATAAGATATTCCCATGTTGACACCCGGTTGTAATATATAATCAGGGGCACTTCAAAATATTTGAATAGAAAATGAGCCCGTTGAAATCCCAACATTTGAGTCAAGTGTGTTTGTATAGCCTCCTGGCAATTAAAAAAGAATATATTGGTTTTATCTTTATTTACCAATGTTCCTGAGGCATCCATGAAAGTCTGTAAAATATTTTGTAGTCCTCACATCCTTTAAAGTGGTTGGACCAAAAAGAAACACATCATCATCTAATTGTTGATGCGTGATAGGTAAATCTTCACCAAACAAGCGGAGACTAGATATATGACCCATTGCACATGATTTCTTATACATTCACCCTAATCATTCCATAGATATAATAAAAAGAAAGGGTGAGAGAGGGTCACCTTGCCGCATAACTCTTGAAGAGGTGAAAGTGAACGAAGGTGTCCCATTGATAAAGATAGAGAAAAAAATAGATGATATGAGAGACACCTCCCAAGAAATCCACTACTCTAACAATCCAAAAGCCTGTAAAACTTGTAATAAATAGTCCCAATTGATCTTATCATAGGCTTTGGACAAATCTAGTTTGATTATCATACCTAGATGTTTCATCACCCATAAGGACAATATAATTTCCTGTGCCACTATGATGCCATCCATGATCTGTCATCCCTCTAGAAAACCAGTTTGGTTTAGTGATATTAAAACAGGAAGCATGGGTTTCAATAGATTTACTATTACTAATGAAATATTGTTATATATTACATTGCAGAGTGCAATAGGTCGAAAACCACTAGGGTTCTCCGAATGACCTCCTTTCAGGATAAGTGTTAGGAATGTTGCATTAAGAGCAACATAGATTGACTGAGTTTGTCTTGATTCTTCCACAACTTCATAAATATTTGCACCTAGGAATCCCCAAGTGGCCTTAAAAGAATCAGATGTAAACCCTTCATGGCCTGGTGACTTATTCTTATGTATATGCATAACTTCCATTTCCACTTCCTAGAATGATGTTGGGCACATCAAAGAAACATTGTGGGCTTTACTGACTATCTAAGGAATATGTTAAAGAACTAAATTAATGGTTGTCTTTAGGAAGAGTTCTCAGTCATAATGTCTTGATAAAACATTAGCAATTCATATTCAATTTCCTGGTGTTATATTTTCCTCTCCCCATCAAAGCCAACAATAGATAATATCTTGTTATTATGACATAGTTGTATCATGTAGTTATGGAAGAATTTAGAATTCCTTTCTCCCTCCTTGAGCCATTGTACCCTAGATTTCTATTTCCAAAGAATTTCTTCCTGTTTTCGTCATTGTTTCAATTTATGGAGAGTCAACCATTCCTTCGCTACTGTATCCTTTGCATCCAACCCTCTAAGGTCACCTTGTCTTTAAAAAAGTCTCCAAAAACCTACTTATTCTACATTTTTATCTGATTCTTTATCACCTTGAGTTTTAGTGGAAAGGTTTGCATTTCAGACATAGCTCAAATATTAAGCTCCAACCACCATTTATTTAAGATCTCGACAAAAATAGGCTCCTGTAACCAAAAAGTTTCAAACCGAAAGGGATGATTAAGGGGGACCTCCTTCAAATGCAACTCTTGTCTAATAGGCTAGTTATCTGACCCCATGCATGAAAAAAATACAGTTTCAACAAAAATGTATTTATGCAGAACCCCCTTAGAGGAAAGAAAGTGATCCAACCGACTTGCTATTTGATTTTTTCCTTCTGATGGTTGTTCTAGGTATGTATACCATTGATGATTGGGATATCTACCAGTTGAAGTTGCTCTATGTATCTGTCAAAAGAGGTCAATTTGGGATCCAATCTACTCACTCCTCCTCTTTTCTTCGTTAACGATCTAACGAGATCAAAATATCCACCAACAACCCATCAATAATCTCTTATCATTTGTTTAGTGTTCATGAGTTTATCTAGAAAGTGCATCTTATCCATCATTGTAGAGGGACAATACACTACAGTTAAGAATACAAGCTCCTTCGTCCTGACATAATGGAACCTTCCTATCCATACTCTAGGAGTGACCATCCAATCTTGAAAAACTACCTCAAAGGGGTTCCACCAAATCTCTAGGACCTCCACACTACCCTATGCATCGGGGGACATAGTTTGAAAACCTTCTTAACATTTTTTAGCAATTATAATCATTTTACCCCCCATTAGTTTTATTTCCTACAAAATTACAATCATAGTTTTTTCCAACGTAATCCTTTATCGAAGATATTGTAGCTTCCCTTTGCTATTCATCCCCCTGATATTATATGATGAAATATTCATGATGAAGGTTTCGATTGGGGCATAAATACCTCTGGTAAGTCATTTAATTGGCCAAAGTTTACTAAATTATCCCATGTAACCTACAACACTTCCTTTTGGGGTTTTCTCCCCTTCTTTTTGAGATCCTTTGTTAAATATTTAATGAGAATTTCTTTCCCTTTCTCTTTGAGGGATTGCAAGGAATGATCTCCCTATCCTTCTCCCAAGGATTGATGTCATTTCATTTTCCAGTTAAGGCAGGTGACAACATATTGTTCTCGGTTTTCCTTGGATAGTTCACCTAGGTTTTATTTTTCCAATTCATTGTAATGACAAAAAGCATGATTATCATGTCAGATGGGAATGGAGCGAGGGTTTCCGACCTTTGAAAAGGGATCCACACCCTACACCTTCCATCTCTTGGTACTCACGTGGAACATATATGGTTCCTAGGTTTGGGATCGCCTACCTCAGTCCTGTCATTTTAAATGCTCGCAGATGGTAGCAATTGTAATGGAGTACGACATTCTCTTTGGCATCTGGGTTCACCACTTAGCAATTGATATAACTAGGCTTTCATAAGGCAGATTGGCCATGGTCAGAGGGGATCTTGACATAAAATGCACAAATATCATTCAAGAGTGAATGATTTATGGGAGGTTTCTGGTTAAAGAGCATGCTAGGCTTTACACACTCTCTTCCATAGACTTTGCACACTTTGGTAATTATTCTCAAATGCTTGGTACTGTCACATCGATGCTCATTTATAAATGCGTGGGAGTTTTCATAGGGTGGAAGCATTGTTTTGTTACTTGGGCTGGTGAGGAGGGTTTCTTCTTATCATATTTCTTATGGTCTCTACCACTAGTATCTACAAGATTTGTAGGAGGCAAGGAGGATATCAAACGAATCCTTCAGAACATTCGCTTCAACTTAGATGATATTGTGACCATATTAGAAAAGGTGGAGAGATGTGTGGTCTCAAACTCTGCCACTAAGTCTAAGGAGTTGAATGAAGCACCAAAAGTAATTAATTCTTTTCCGATCAATGTCAATTATTCTCTTTTCACTCTCCACAAGAAAACTCCTCTTCCCTCTCTCCGGTCATTATCTTTGGCTAAAGGGATTGAGTGATCTCTTCTCTCATATATATAGTTGGTTGTCAACATGGAAATTTAAGTTGAAGATTGATTCTCACTTCAGACTCTTACTAATCAACATAATATTGTTTTTCCTTATGGTATATACTTTTGATTTACTTCCAGTTAGATGGTAAAGGCCGCACTTGTCCTTTTTCTTCAATTTAGTTGTTTTTATTGTCACCTTCCTTAGTTATTTGTGAACTTTTCAAAGCACCATTGGAATCCTCTGGATGATATAGTTGGGTCTCTATGGATCTGCCACATTCACAAATTTTGTATTGTAACTTTAAAACAGTAAAAATGGTGCTATTTTGGGCACTGTTAGATGAAGCAATGGCCTCCGATGGTAGTATTTTTGGAGCATGGAATATGAAATGCCATCAATGTAATATCTTATCTTCTTAATGGAAATCAGTTGCAACAGCTTACAAAAAAATTCACTTTGAACATACTCGATGCTTTTGGTTCTCATATTGATTATGGTTGATTGTGCATGTATCTACACTTTTCAACATGCATTCAACAATCATCATTAAATAAAATATAAATATAACTCTACAATTTTAGAAAATTATGGTTATTTTAATTTTATGGGCCTTCAATGGCCTTCTTTGAATTTATTGAAGAATTAGTTCACTCAATACCAAATTTTACTTCTATGATTAGATTTTTCTCTTCTCAAGGTTTCTATTGACAATTTATTTACCTTTATCCAACCCCTAGCATGTAAATTGTGTCATATTGAAGTTTGACCTATTTTCCTAGTTTTTCCCCTTTAATCCAACTAGATTTTTTTTTTTTTTGCTAGTTACTAGAGATTTAGATGCTTAGATTTTAGTTTGAATTCCAAGGCTATATTCTACTATCCAAGACCTTTTTATTGACTAGTTATGTGCTCTATTCTAATCTATAAGCCACAATTTATGCCTCCTAAAGTTGATCTAAAACATTATTCCTTAGTCTACACTATTTCAAATGTAAAATTTGCATACCAACTCCTTTTTATGCTCATAACATCTCATTGTAAATATATCACTGAGCTATATAATTAAAGGCATGTAAATTAATTTTCAATTCCCCAAAATATGTTGGGCGAGGCATCATAATAGCCCTAGAAGTTTTGGACCTAGAAAGTCTTAAGAAAAATCATATAATATTCTACTAATTTAGCATATGTTTTGGCATTTGATGTAATATTTGGGTTGATATGATAGCATGAGTTGAGTGGATATCACCCTCTAACTTTATATTATAGTAGCATATGGGTATATGGAAACACATAGGCCATAATTATTATTACAAAAGAATTTGATTGGAGTTTCCACTAAGTCCCTTGAATTTTTGTATGCATGGTGCCCCCTTAACACAAGGCAGCCAAGCAAGCACATTTTCCCCTTTATATCTTTTCCTCAACCCCAACTAGTCCTTACAGTCCATACATCAAGTTTCTAATAATTGATGGGATGGGAGGGTCCAGCCTCCTTCAACATCAATCCAATTGGTGGTGAATCACTAACTACAAGGATGTGTGGGATCGATTCCATTCCTTTTATCCTTTCATGCCCAACTTGCATGCCCTCAATATGTGATGGCTAATGTTGACTCAATCCAATGGTAAATATTAAATTTGTACTTAAATATGTTTGGAGATTAATGATGTCACTTGAATATAAGGAATCCAATTATTAATATCGGTCTAATCTAATAATGGAGACTAAATTTGGATTTAAAGATGATATAAAGTTAATCATTCCACTTGATTCTAGAATATCCAATGACTAATATTAATCTAATATGATGGTGGAGATTAAATTTGAGCATAGAGGTGATGAGAGGTTAAAGGTAGAGAATGATCATGATCCAATAGTCCATATTATTTTCATAATTGAAGGTGCTCACTTGATAATGAACCTTCTCACATTGAAAGAGCTAACAATGTAGGATAAGCATGATCCATCAACACTTATTTAGTTCAAACATAGAGGTATTCACCTAATAAAAATTTCCTTCCCCCTCAATTGAATCTTGTGATGAAACTTGTCGTCCACTTGTTAACTAAATTTCCACCTGGTGTCTCCACCTCATCACTAATGTCACCAAGTATGATTTTTTTTTTCCTAAATTTCTCATTGTCCCAAAAATTACCAAAATGCCTAATATTTGAAAATTTATACTAGACCATCATGAAATCCTATTAGTGTGCTCCCTTTAGCTCAATTATGCAATTTGCATGTCATCTTAATCCCACACATCCAAAATTTAACCCTTTTGATGATACTTAGGCACTAAGTTGAACAAGTTACATAGAAATATTTGGAGATTTTGCATGAATCCCACCATGACTATGCATATAAAATTGGATTAAAATATTATATAATTGAATTAGCTTAAATTAAGAATTAAAATTATGTCTTTTTCTACCAAGCATCTTGTTTCTCGATTTCCCCTCGAAACCTTTCATAATCTACCTCAATAAATTTATCAACTAATTTACAAGATAATCATTAATCTCACATGATAGAGGTAGAATGTAAGATTAGAAACCAACCCATAGCCACTTTAATTTATTTGGAGCTAGGCATAGTTATATAGATTTGAAAATTTTCATTTAAAGTGGTGCAAACATGGCAAGGCCTAGATGATTTAACAAGTTGTAGGGACCAAAAGGAGAATAAATGAGGTAGTTAAAGAATGCCAATTTGACATGAATGGCTTAAATAAAAGGGAATATTTAAATATCATACATATAGGTTCATATGATTCCCTAGTTGTTTTACATTGGCTGGAAAACAACGATGTTTTCCTAGACTACCATAACAAAGCATTCACTCACCTTGATGAAGAAGGGAATCGAAGACAAATGTAGGAGGTTCCAATGGGAGGTTTTGTCAAGGAGATAGTAGTCATGCAACTCAATAATACCTTTATAAAAGGGTGCCAAACTTATGTAGCCTACATGGAAGAGGTAACCATGGAAAATATCTTAAGAGTTGAATACCATCTAATATAAAAGAATTTGAATATGTGTTTATTAAAATCAGAGGATTACCACCATAAGGTGATACTGAATTATCCAAAGATTTTATACCTAGATTTTCCCTAATGTCTAAGACACCTTACAAGACGACTATAACACCCTAAATTCCATCATGTTATATTGTACATATTTCTATCTAGTTTGGTGAGCTAGGTTTTGTTGGGCCAACATGCTTATTTTATGCATTTTGGGGCGAGAGTTCCAATAACGTTAAGGTCGATGAGCCCAAGGACATGTTTTAAATCATTTTACGAGTAATAAAATCTCATCCTTGCAAATTGAGTCAAATATAAGAATGGGGGTCTAGAACTCCATAAAAGGAAAGGAAAGGGGTGGGGTGGGGATGGAACCTAAGACTAAATTTTCACATCATTGCCTCCCCAAAGTCACTTAGGCATATAAAACCTAGATTAGTAATATTGAATAAAGTTAGAAGTCTTCAAGTGGTAGGGAAAGTAGTTTTCAAATTGAATCTTGGATATTTTTGGACATGTTGTCGCTGCTACAAAACCCTCCAAAAATTTCACTACATTCGAATTTTGGAGCCTACTATCACTATCGTATATAATGTGTCACTTGATCATCAAATGTAGTTTCATGCTATTATATGTGTTTAAAGTTTTCTTCAGTGATCTCAAGTTTTGTCACATTAATTAGAACATCCTTAGGTGAATAACATCTTTATTGTTTTAAAACGACACGTTTGGGTCACATTCTCACATACTTCACTTAAGGTACTTGGGGAATGTGTACAAAATAGTGTTTTGACATATTTTTGTCATTATCAAGCTTATCTAATTTTTTGCAACGAGTCGTTATTAGTCGCATATGGTTTTATGGTTAAACTCATCATGTTCGCCCCATTTCCTGTATCTGAGACTTAGAGAAATCTTTTGTTTCAAAGAAAACCCATTGAGGTCAGGAGAGCATGAGCGCACCTTGAAGCCTTGATTGGGGATAATTCATTATTTATAAGTGAGCAATGTTCCCTCCAAGAGCACAAAGCGTACTCCTTAATCCATTTTTCCCCTTCCTTGTTCCAAACTGCACCTTTCAAAAACGAAGCCTTCCTTTAAGTGCACTTCCTCGACCTAAAGGAATACGCGCTCCTTGGGAGAACTCCTTAGAACTGAAGGAATGCACCCTCCTTGGGAGCACTCCTTCGGCCTGAAGGAATGTGCCCTCCTTGCGAGCACTCCTTTGACTAGAATCGTGGGATAGTCTAGTTGTTATTATAGGTAGCAAATACAACTACTTTGATCTTTGATGAAATAGCCTCATCCTTGTTGTCGGTGGAGATGATACTGAAAAATATGGAGAGATAAAATGGAGATGCCTTGTCTGTAAGAGGAAAATCCTAGAATAGAAATAGAAATAATTCCTTGAGTGGGAGATCTAAATCTAGAGGGATATCTAAATCTCTAAGAAAAATTGTAAATTTATGCTAGAAATGATGAAAAGAAGGGCACTATAAAAAGGATTGTAGATCTAAAACTCCAAAGAAAGGAGAGGATCTAATGATTCTCCTTATGTAGAGGTGAAAACCACCTTAGATGAAGGTGGGGATGTGTACTTGGATTCTTCTTCAAGTACACATGTAGATCATGAGGCATGGTCATTTGACTCAAGTGCATCCTTTCATATGACTCCACATAGGGAGTGGTTTTGTGAGTACGAGAAATATGATGGTGGTGATTTCCTCCTAGGATATGACAGGAAGACCATAATCATAAGATGCAGAAAAGTCAAGTTGAAGTTGCAAAGTGGAAGGATTAGAACACTTCCTGGTGTTTTGCACATTCTTGCATTGGTGAGAAATCTAATTTATTTAAGCAAGATGGATGATGCTGGTGTTACAACGATGTTCAAGAAAGATACCTACAAGATGGTTCGGGGAACACTAGTATTGATGCCGGGAGTTTGGATTGGAAATATGTACAAGATTCTAGGTAGAATTGTTATTTGTGGGTGCAACAGTTCTATGGTTCTTGAAAATGGAGCAGAAAATTTAGTGCTCTCTAGAGAAAAGACTATGTTGTGGCATCAAAGACTTGGACATATTCGAGAGAAGGCTTTCAAATACTGCATGGTAATGGTATGGTAGAAGGTATTTCTAATTTCTCTATTTATTTCGATTTATGTGAACATTGTGTATATGGGAAGTAGAATCAGGTGAGTTTCCTCTCTGGTGCTAAGAGGGCGAAAGGGATATTAGAGCTTGTGCACAATGATGTGTTTGGACCTGTGCCAAGTCCATCATTAGGTAAGTACTATGTCTCATTTATAGATGACTTCTCGAGAAATAAATGGATATATTTACTCTGGAAGAAATATGAAGTCTTTTACAAGTTTAAATAATTTAAGGCTCTGGTGGAAAATTAGACCGAGAAGAATATTAAGGCATTAAGGATCGATAATGGTGGAGAGTTTTGCAAGAAAGAAGTCAAAGAGTTATGTAAGAAGTGTGGTATAGCACAGTAAAAGACTACTCCATACACACCTCAGTAAAATGTAGTTATAGAAACAATCAACATGATGGTGATGGAAAAGCCAAGAAGCATGCTCAGTGGTGTCAGGTTAGGACAAGAATTATGGGCAGAGGTAGTGGATACTGAATGTTACATGTTTAACATATCACCTTCATCAGCATTGGAGGATAAGAATAAACATGAGGTATGGAATGGTAAGAAACCATTTCTATCACATCTCATGGTATTTGGTTGTGATTCATATGTACATGTTCCAAAGGAGAAAAGAAACAAGTTGGATAGTAAATATGAAAGGTGCATCTTTATTGGGTATGAGGATGGTTTAAAAGGTTATAAGATTTGGAACCTAGAAATAAGGAAGGTTGTGTACAACTGAGGTGTGGTGTTTATAAAAGTGAAAGATGTTATTAAACATGAAGTTGAACTGAAGGAGGGAGAATCAGACTCTACAACAGAACAAGAATCATAAGAGGAAGAGAAACACACTCCAATTTTGAGGAGATCAATTTGAGAGAGAAGGTAGCCAAAGAGGTATAATCTATTTGCTTTATGGTCAATTTTTTCTTTATCTATTACTGATGATGATCTAAGAACTGTCAAGGAGGTAGTGGATTCAGAGGATGGACCCACTCTAGAAAAAGGCCATGGTTAAAGAAATGGCATCCCTAGACAAAAATGAGGCTTGGGATTTGGTGGAGTTTTCGGCTGGAAGGAAGCCCATTGGAAGCAAATGGGTTTTTAAGAAGAAGATAAATGCACAAGGAAAGGTGGAGAAAAATAAAGCTTGGTTGGTAGAAAAAGGTTATTCCCAAGTTCCAAAATTGATTTTCATGATATTTTTTTCTCCTGTTGCCAAGCTAGCTTCTATTAGATTTATTTTATTAGTTGTCACTGCTTTTTATTTTGAGGTAGAATAGATGGATGTGAAGACAACATTTCTTCACGAAGATATGGAAGATTAGGATATCTAAATGAAGCAACCAGAAGGCTTTGCAGTGAAGGGTAGGAAAGAATTGGTATGCAAGTTAAAAAAGTCTCTATATGGGTTAAAGTAGTCACCAAGGATGTGGTATCAAAAATTTGATACATATATAAGGGGATTTGGCTTCACAGGGAGCAAAGAGGATCATTGTGTGTATTTTAATATAATTGGTGATTGTGTTATTTATTTGGTCTTATTAGTGGATGATATGTTGCTGATTAGAAGTCACAAAGAAATTATTGAGGATTTGAAGACCCAGTGTCCTCTAAATTTGACATGAACGATATTGGTGTTGCAAACTCTATTTTGGGCATGCAAAATTAAAAAATATTGGGAAATTCTCTAGTTAAACCAAAGGAAGTATGTTGAGACAATATGGCAGAGGTTTAATATGTAGGATAGCAAACCGGTGAAGGTTCCTATTCCTATATGTGTAAAGTTATATGTTGAAAAATGTCCCAAAACACAGAAAGAGGACGAGGACATGTCACGTGTTTATATGCGAGTGCAATTGGTAGCCTTAAGTATGCAATGATTTGCACCAGAACAAACATTGTAGATGCAGTGGGAGTATTGAGTAGGTTATGTCAGAACTAGGGAAGGGACATTAGACAGTAGTGAAGCAGATTTTCAGGGATTTGCGTGGCACTAGTAATTATGGTTTGTGCTACCAAGAAATATTGGGATTGGACAGAGTATTGGACATACGTGGCTTTATTGATGCAGACTGGGTTGGAGACTTAGATTAGAGAAGATATACCAATGGGTATGTGTTTAAGCTATTTAGAAAAGTAGTTAGTTGGATGAGCAAGAGATAGTTTATAGTGGCACTTTCAACTATAGAGGTTGAATACATGGCAGCCACTCATGCAAGAAAGGAAGTAATTTTGTTGCAGAGATTGTGTTCAAGTATGGGGTTGGTACAATGAGCTATGAGGATAGACTATGACAACCAAAGTGCAATTTTATTGTCAAAGAACCCTGCTTATCATTCGAAGACAAAGCACATTGATGTTGAGTATCACTTTGTGAGGGATATGGTTGAAGACAAAAGGGTGTTGTTAGTAAATGTGGACACTTTGAAGAATGTTGCAGATGCATTGACAAAGTCTATGAGCACTAATAATTTTTCTTGGTGTAGAAAAATAATGGGCGTTGCAACTCAAGAAAAATGATTGTGCACTCCTACAACCCCCTGTATGGAAACAAAACAACAAGTGGGAGAATCTTGGGTACGTGTTATAGTCTTTCCATAGATAGATCCAGGAGTTGTTATGTTTCATTAGTTATATCGGAGAGGTCACAGGGGGGGTAGCATCCCCCCTACATGGGGTCTGGGGCAACACCCTAGGAATTTTTTTTTTTTAATGTAGATCCAATAATAGTTGGGCAAACCCAAGGATGGTGGGCGGACCTACCCATGGTTTTTTCGATGGTTTTCATGCATGGTTTTGGGCATGATGGTTTTTCCCATGGTATTTTGTAGATTCGTCAAGGGAACTACATTTATGTTCTAATCTAGGGTTAATTGATTAGGGTTTATGAATTCTTCGACATGTATTGTAAAATTGAAAGGAATATAATGAAAAATAAATATGGTTTTCCTAGTTTTGGTTCCTGGAGAAAATCTCTATGTATATTTTATGTTCTCACAATTGTATATTTTTTTTGTTTTAAGAATCTATTTGCAAGTAATATTTGTACATGATTAAAACCTACAAATTGTGCATTGTGTTTTGCATAAATGATTTATTTCCCCTTTTAGGGTTTGGTTCAGAGTCAGAACCTGCATCTAGCTTTGAAGCTTTCATCTCAGCCTCCAGTGATTGCTTCGTGTGACACTCACTGGTGTTATGAGTGGGGCTCTTGTGGAACTCACACTACTTTTCGGTGTCCTTCTTCATATTCCCATTGCTATTCTTTGCATGTGGCTTTGATTTGTTGTCTTGAATGCTCCACCTTGGCTCTATCCTTTGTTAGGCTGTAGTTTCGGGTGCTCTTGCCCTACTTTTGATTTACATAACAAAATTATCGCTTCTTCTGTTAATTTTTTTGCTTGATTCTAGTAGCATATCGGTATGTCGTGCCAAGCGAGGATATATATAGGAAATCCATTTTTGTTTGATGTATTTTTCTGGAAAACCATGATACTTGAGCCCCAAATGTTTCTTAAAGTCCTTGATACCCAAATTCGTGCACAAATTATGAAAGATATTCATGAACTTTGGCATGTCTTGGTCACTTTCCTGTCGTAGTGTGGTCCATTTTGTATATTTGTCTTTGTAGCTTCCAAAAGGGTAATATTGTTCCTTAACAACATCCTTAAATGAGTTCTAAGAAGTTTTGACTAAAAACAATGCAGACTCCTTCGTGGCCCTTTTCTCACAGTAATTTTCCCACCAATCCTTGATGTGGGGGGCATCTTTAAGCAGTAATATTTTCTCTATTGAAAAAATAATGGAGTAAAAAATATGCTTCCAACAAATTTAACCATTTATCTACAACATTTTCATCTATTTGGCCTTCAAATACAGGAACATCAAAGTTAAATTATATCTTAAAGGGGTTGACACCTCCAAAGCGAATTTTGGATAAAGGTGCCTTTCCTATTGGTAACCGTTGAAGAATTTGGAAAAAGATATCCATCATTTCATTCCTCCATCGCTCGAGTGAATTTTCAAGAAAAAATTTGATATGATCTCCTACTCCCTCATATTTTTCTTGTTCCAAAATGGGAGGCCATCACGTTTGGTGAGTATGGCCTTGCAAGGGTTCAAGCAATTCAAGTCCCAACTCCTTATATCTCGACCTTGCTGGGGACATGCATAGAAAAATAGAGAAAGAGAAGGTGGATCCGACACCACTAATCTAGAATTATTCAGGAGTGAAGTGAAATATATATTTAAACCAAAAACACATAAGTACAATGAAACTGAACTTCGATTAATAAATAACAAATGTTGAAAATTGTTTACATGCATAATGAAAGCAAACTAGCTCGAGCGGTAGTATCTTATCTCTGAGAAGAGATGTGATGACTACATGCTTCTAAACTATGTTACAATGAGGCTATCATGCCTTTTTATCATGAAGAAATAATTAGAATCCCTAAACATCCAAAAACCTAACCCTAGGAGATGAAGCACCAAAATCTTATGGGCCCCGATGGGGTTAGTTGGAACTTCAAATTCCCGGGGTCATATCTTTGGCATACTCTCTTTGTTTGGCACACACGATAGCCCACTAGAAAGGTCTACCTGAGGAAAACAACTTTTGACTACAAACTTTTATCTGACCATCATTTTTTTGTTATCCCAAAAAACATCATTTAGGGCCTCAAAATGGCTCTGGAAATTCAGGATCTGAAAACTGTCAAAAATAGAATAAAAAAAATAAAAAAATGTTGAAATAGAAACTTATGATAAAAATTAAGAAACTGATAGGAAACAATATTGGGGTTCCAAGTGAAATAGGCGAATGGCCACCGATATCCACCTGGATCACCCATAAGGTCTAGGATGGCAATCAAGATCATAAACCACCCTCCATATTCATGACCAGGAAGTTTTGAATTTATAGTAACTAGGAGAAATTTGGATCTTTGGTCATCAGACACAGTCATGAATGGATAAAAACCAATCTATTAAGGGTAATAATGAGGTAAGCAATAATATAATCAAAAAATAAGGGAAAATTAATGGATAAGAATGATTGAGGACTGTAGAACAACATTATTTAAGAGACAAGAAACAACCAAATAACTCTCAAACTATTTCCATGTGCACATGTGCCATGTTACAAAAGTCTAGTGAGGCTTAATTACATGTATAAGCAACAAAAAATGAAGTTATAATGATCATCATTATGACACTAAGTACAATACTACATCATGCCACTCAACAACATTAAATCACAGAAGACAAGCCAAGACAAGAGGACACAAGATGTGGTGCTAGCCAGGGAAAAACCCCAATAGTTCAACAGAGAGAGAGAGAGAGAGATAATACATTTACAATAGAAGTCAACACTTTGACTTATCTAGATAAGAGCATAGATCATCTCTAAGAAGATGATATATGAGATCAATTGAAGACATGTTGCTTCAACTGATTCTCCAAGGTGACTCCTTCACCTATCATCATGCTGCATCTCATCATCATGCTGCACCTCACCGTGCTGCACCATGCTACACGCTTCATCACAATGTTGGACCTCATGATTGTTGCACCTAATGCTACACTGCTATCCCATGTGCCATTGTTGAACCATGTTGTCGTACAACATGTCTCATGTGCTTGCAGTACCATGCTTTCTGCTGTTATCCATGTTGTCCATGATAGCCATGATGTCCATGCTAGTTGTTGTACCATGCTTGCTACTCTACCATGTGCCTTCTGCCATGTCACAACTGTTGTCCCACTTAGCCTTGCCATACCTATGTTAGTGTCAGTATCTGCATACTTCCATCATGGATCAAAATTTTCTCTTTGCATTGTCATTTTAGGGGTCCCATACTGAAATTTTCACATCATTTCATTAGGTCATGTCAAGCTGATCCACTGATGGTTGTCTTCTCTTCTGAAAATCCAATTTTTCCCTCATAGAGTATACTTGCTGACCCTTCTTCAGGTTGTCTTCAGTCATGGTTTCATGGTCAATCTGCAATCATGCCTTCATTAGGTCACTTGGCATGTTTTCATTAGGGTTTCCATTAGGTCATAGGGCATGTGTCATTAGGTATTAGGGTTTCATTTCCAAGGTCAAGATGCCTGATTTTAAAGTGTAAATAAAGGTCAGCAAGGGTATGGGGATGATGAATAAGTCAAGCATGATGGCTTGTAGGTCATATCCATTGAATAATGATCTTTTAACCTAATGTAATTTTCACCTCAAAAACATGTTTTTGAGGTGAAAACATAGTATTTTGAGTTTATTTGTATTTAATATGTAATTTTAAGTCACTATATGTAATAACTGATCCCAGATGCACCAGAGCATCTCTCCTTGCTGCAAGACAAAGAAGCACTACAAAAATTAGTTCAAGTTGAGCATTTATCCACCTGCAAAGACACAAAGAAGAAAAGGCATTAAAACAGAGTTTTGAGAAGGACAAGAAACATTAGAAAGTGGGTTTTTCAAATGAAAAATCAAAATCTACTCCTATTTAAGCTCCCACATTTCATTTTCAAATTCATTATTCTCATTGGCAAGCAAGGAGTCAAAAAAGTGAGAAGAAGTGGTAAGCTTGAGTGAATTTTGGGCGAAAGAAGTTTGGCACTGAGCTTTTGGAGGGTGGCGTTGCGCTTCTGGAGAAGTGGAGCAGTGGCACTGCACATTAGCAGAGCGGCACTGTGCTTCTAAGTAAGGCAGGCCAGCGTTGCGCTTCTGGCAGAATTTCATAGTGTAAATTTACACTGGCGTTGCACTTCTAGGGTGGCGCTGTGCTTCTGTGCAGTGACGCTACGCTTTGTGCAGGAGAGCTAAAAAACCCTGAAACTCTCAAGAAGCTCCAAATTTCTCTCTCCTTCCATATTTGCAAGTAAGTTGACATCCCTCACTTCAGTTTTGATTTGCAATTCAAATCTATAAGCATCATTTTCCATGTTTAATATGATACCCTAAAATCTCCCTAATGATGCCTAAAACCCTAAATCCTCACTGTTCATCCTATCACCTATCCCTACAGCTCTAAATTCCCCTATCCCTATTCCCCTATCACCTTATCCCTTTTTTCCTTTACCCCTATTCCATATCATTCCCATTTGCTTTATCCCTCTTCCCCAAGAGAAAATTCTCAAGCAAACAAGCCCTCCCCCTCATTTCCTACTCCTCCATTCATTTCCTAGTCACAAGCTCATCTCCCATCTCCTCATTCCTAAAAAAACTTTCACTCATTCCCTTCCTACACCTCAACCTTGCAAACATGGACCAAAAAGACCGAGACTATGAGGAGGAGAACACAGGTAGTGACACTTCAGCAGATAGAGCCAGGCAACCGAGAAAACCACATAAGGGAGGCAGGATTATCAGAGAAGAGCCATCAAACCTTAGGGAATTGCAGGCCTCTCAGTTGGTTGTCACATGTTTCAAATACCTTGGCTGCTATGAATTCTGTGAGCAGGTAGAGAGAGTTCAATACCACCCAGAGCTCACTAGACTTTTTGTAGCCCATCTTCAGGACAACATGGTGACTCTTGCTGGGGTAACATTCACCATCTCACCTTCCATCATTTTAGATGACACCAGGATTCCTAATGTAGGGGAGAAGTGGTTCAAGGACTAGGACCTGGATGAGCACTATTATGAGCCTTATATCAAACCCTAGCACAAAAATGAGGTGAAGAGACTTTTTCCTTTCAGATTTCTTGAAAACAAGTATGTCCCCATGATGAAAATCATCATGAAGTATTTCACTTGTGAGGGCAGGTTCTCTAGGTTGTACACCTATCACATCAGGCTCCTCATGCATTTTACTAGGGTGAGGATGTTAAACCTCCCTTACTTCTTGTTCAAGAATATTGAGGAGATGGCTCATATTGTCCAGAGGAAGCCATACCCTCAATAGATGAGCAGTCTTTATCATTACTCCCTGATCAAGATCATTGTGCTTCATCATCTCAATCTCCTCAACATATCTTGGGAGACCTTTATTTCTCATGACATTTTCAGGGGTCCTCAAATTCCTCCACCAGTGTCTCAAGAAGCAGGAGGACCTTCTAGCCAAGTGAAAATAGATGAGGAGGCCAAGGAGACAAGAACTATTGAGGTGCCCGTTTACATGACATATCAGAGCGACATGAGGAGACTATTTGCAGCTGATAGGCAAGTGTTTTCTCCAGGGGATGTGGAAGGGGCCTTGCCTTCTTCATCAGCTCATACACAAATGCTAGCTCCATAGGATGTGGAAGGGGCTTTTCCTTCTTCTTCAACACATCAAGTACAGGTGCAACAGTTGCACAAAGGGAAGGAAAAGATGCCAGAGTAGAGTCTTGATGATGAGGAGGAAAGGGACTTTGACTTGACTAAGCATGATGAGCCAGAGCAACGGTATACCCATCATGGAGTGGAAATCATTGACTTAGAGGCTCAGGACAAATAAACCATCAAAGAAATCATCATACAAGAAAGGGAAGCTCAAGTACAAGCTTTGGCAGACAATTTGGAGAGGGAAAATATGTTATCACATATTTGGAGCAAGAAAACAAGCAATTGAGTGACAAACAAGTCCTCATGGAGCTAGAAATGCTCAAGATGAAACGACAAAGTGGCAAAGAGGCATAGGTCACTTTGAATCCTATTGAGAAAGAGATCAAAGATGATAGGGAAATTTGGCTTGAGAGGGTCAACTTGTATCTTGAGAAGCTACTACAAAAGGCCAATAGAGACAATCAGATGATTAGATACATGTCCTATCATTACAGGACCCGAAACAAGATTTGCAATATGAGGGTCAAGGAAATGAAAACTAGGCTAAGGCGGGCCTTGAAAGGAAAAAAGGAGGAGGATAGGCTTAGTATGCTTGCTGAAGCTTCCTTGGCTCATTAGAGCACTTGCTGATGGTGCTTCTCACCAATTTTGGGCAAATTTGGAGAAAATTTTGTCATTTGCAAATTTTGGAATTTATTACACAGAAAACTGCCTGGAAATGTAGCATCATCGGAGTTGTGCTTTTCCTAGGGGCATCCAATGAAGAAATGGTTTGAATTTTTAGATTTAGAGTGATGAGGACATGTACCCTAGCAAGTTTCACAGTTTTTGGGGCATAATTTGTTCACCAAAAGGTAAAAAACACCCTAAAAATGGCCTTTTTGCCACTTTTTGGACACACAGAAGAAGTCTTGGGAGAATCAAATGTTGAGGGGCCAAATGAGCTTCAAATGTAGAAATTCTAGGTGTTTTGGAAATTAGACTTGAAGAGCATTCCAATGAGCTATCATGGTCTCAATTTGGATGCCGGGAAGGCCTCCAAAAGGGACCTAAAAGTGGCAATGCGCTTCTGGCTAGTGGCGCTGCGCGTAGGGAAGTTTTGCTCAGGATGGCTATTTTTCTAGTTTTTTCACTGTGATCATGGATTCTCTCTCATGGAAGTTGTTTCACCATTGTAAATGATGAATTGGCATGTAATTATGATAAATAAATAGTAATATAGGGTAGATTCATTTCTTTAGGAGTTTGTTTGAGCTCAAATGAATAAGTTTTTCACTTTTAGAGGCAAGTTGTTCAGATGCCTATATTCTTGTTTCTTGTTCAGTATCAGTTAGATTAGCTCCTCATCTTAGGGATTCAACCCCTGAGGATGGGATGAGGTTGAATACTTGTATATATCTTCTTCTTCTTTCTCTTTGTAGAGGGTTGGACTCAGCTGGATGCTCAGACCTTGATTGTACACCTTTTGTAAGCAGTTTGGCAGGAGATTAATAAGAATTGCAGCTACTTTTATGGGATCCATGTGGTATGAGTTTTAGCATAGTTTCTTCTTCTGTGATCATCTGTTAATATGTTTTATGTATTCCATTAATCATTCCATTGCTTCTAGTTGAATGTTTTCAAGTTTATAGGTTGAATTCATTGTATCAGTGCTCTGCGTTGGGAAACCATTCACCATTTCATGTTTTCTGCAGTCTAGGAAGGGTTCATGGTTTTCCTTCTTATCTTCTCACTAGTCTAAAACATCTCATCCCATCGAGCCCTTGAGTGCTAAATCCTATGCCTACCTTGCCCCATTGAACAACCTGCAATTCTGACCTAGTTCCCTAGACCTACACTGTCCAACTCCTCTTGATCTGACAAAACCCTTTCAAAATCCAATCAAAACTTCATGCTACTAATGTCCCATATGTCTAAGCATACCTTACTGCTATCCATTTGTCTTAGCAACATTATGCTTGCTGTTCCATGCATCTTAACATACCTTGTTGTTATCCCATACATCTTAGCAGCACTATGCTTGTTGTCTCGTGCATCTTAACATACCTTGTTGCAGTCCCATACATCTTAGAAGCACTATGCTTGCTATCCCATGCATCTTAACATACCTTGTTGTTGTCCCATACATCTGTTCTCCATGCTTGCTGCTATCCAATGAGTTCGCAACACCATGTAACTTTGCTGCGATGTTACAATTGTTGTCTTACCTTAGCATTCTTTTGTTGTCCCATTTATTATACAGCTGTCCCTTGCAGTTGCATGCTTTCCATGCTTACCATCTGTTGTTTCACCATGCTACACTATTGTACTGCATCATAGGTTAGGGCATCGCCCTACAACCCTTATTCTCCATACAATTCAACATGACAACCTTCTAAAGACTGTGGTTCTCCAAGGGAATAACCCTCCACACCTATGTTATTCCTTTTGTCTTGTTTAACTGTGGTTAGGGCAACACTGTCCCTACAGCTCTTTCACGTTGTCTAGGGCAACCTCTTCGCTGTTCCTTTGACCCTTTATATGGTGGCTAAGACTCTGCTGCCCATACAGCCCTTCACACTGTCTAGGGAAGCCTACATGTTGTCCCTTTTGACCCTTCATGCTGCAACTAAGACTCTCTTGTTTGATCGTGGTTGGGGTTGAATTAGACTAGCATTTTAGGGCTGGATTAGACCATCATTTAGGGTTGCCTTTAGGTCCACATTAGGGAAGCATTTAGTCTGCGTCTAGGGATGCCTTCCATCTGCATCTAGGGTTTCCTTCCATCTGCATCTAGGGCAGCCTCTTTTCCTCCAATGTCTAGGGCTTCCACTCTTAGATTTCTCTTCCACTAAAACCCAAGACAAGTGGAGAAAAATCAAGATAGAAGTGTGTGTGTAAAATGACTCTCAAGTCATCTCCTTTTATACTAAAACGTTGAGCACATGTGGGGTTTATTTGGTTGCTGGCCAACCTTGACGAATTGTCTTATAACACAAATAAATTCATAACTCCATGAATAACTTTCAGAATCAGATGATCTTTAGATAAATCCTACACCTCTCGATGAGAGGGATCCAAGAAAAATATCATCTGCCATAAATAAGATGACCCACATGGATTTTGTCCCTAGTTGCCAATTTTAACACTCCCTCTCAACTAGGGAGAACTCCATTTGTTGATCCACATGGTTGACTGTACTATCTTTTCCATCAGTGCCCTGCACTGCTCTGCTCTACTGAGCTTTGCTGAGCTCTTCTTTGCTCTGCTAAGCTCTACTCTGCCCTGCTCTTCTGAGCTCTACTCTGCTCTTGTTATGAAACCAACTCACAAGAAGATAGAAAAGATAGATCAATGCCTTAGAATTCAACCTCTTCGAAGGGGGAACCTCCTTTACATTACATAAATGAACAATTCTTGGATGATACAAATGACAAGGCCTCCTTTCTATATATAGGAGTCTAAGGGGTCATAATATAATCAGAGCTGACATAACAATAATAATGTAAGGGCACAATAATAACAATAATGGGCTTATATGGGGCATAATAGTAACAATATGGGGACTACATGGGTACAACAATATAATAAGGGGGCTTTACTAATAACAATAAGGGGTTACACTAGTAGTATAGGGGCCTAACATGCCCCTCTCCTTCAAAATGTGTTGTCCTCAATGCTTGAGTAGTTCTTGATGCTTCTGTAGAATATTCTTGTCCTCCCATGTGGAATCTTCAGCAGGTAAGTTCTTCCACTTGATGAGATACTCTGAAATTGATTGATTTCGTAGCTGTTGGGTTCTTGTTTCTGTGACTGCTCCAGGTTCCAATATGATTTTTCCTTCCTCTTCAAGTTCTGGCAATATTTTTTGAATTGGGATCTTCTGCAACTTTTGAATGAGTGGCCACACTTCTTCGTCCTTCTTCCATTCATCCCTTGCTTCATTTATCCAATCTAGTTGGATAATAGAAATAGCACAAAACAATGCTTCCACATCCTCATCCTTTCTTGAGAGTGCATCTGCAACAAAATTTTGCTTCCCTTTTCTATAGATGATGTCAAACTCATAACCCAATATATTTGTGACCCATTTTTTCTGTTCTTCTATAGATAATATTTGTTCTAAAAAGTATTTAAGACTATCATGATCCATTTTTACCTTGAAGTGTCTTCCCATTTGGTAAGGTCGCCATTTCTTAAGTGCATGTAGTATTTCCAACATTTCCTTCTCATAAATAGCTTGCTTGAGATGTAGTAGTAAAAATACCCAATCACCTACATCAAAACATTTTTCACTACAATGTTGATCTACCTGTTGTTTCATTCGATTTTGCACCAAAGTGGCATTATCCTTTAAAAGTTGGAGAACTTGTTGTTGATGCTCGATGTGATCTTTCACTGCTTGAACCTTTTTCTTCTTGATATGTCCTTCTATCTTGAGAGTTTGAGGAGTGGTAATTTCTTCCAATGCTTTACAAGATATGGTCAGATTCATTTCTTGATGCTCGATGTGATCTTTCACTTCTTGAACATTTTTCTTCTTGATATGTCCTTCTATCTTGATAATTTGAGGAGTGGTAATTCCGGCCAATGCATTAAAAGATATGGTTGGATTAATTTCTTCTTTCTCGATGTGATCTTTCACTTCTTGAATCTTTTTCTTCTTGGTATGTCCTTCTATCTTGAGAGTTTGAGGAGAGGTAATTCTTGTCAATGCTTTACAAAATGTGGTTGGATTCATTTCTTCTTTCTCTGGGGTTGGTTCCTGGTGTATATAGTCTTCTTTTGATGTTTCTTGATCCTTTTCTTCCTCCTCTTCATAATCTATGTAAAATAATTTCTTCTCAGCACACTTATGACCTTTAGTGCATTTGTTATCACAATTGTAACAAAGCCCTTTTTCTCTTTTCTCTTCCAATTGTTGTGGTGTAACCCTTGTAGGTTGTGGAAGGCTAGGAGAAACAACACTTCCATTATTATAGTTGTGAGGGGTAGACTTTCTTGTTGCCATAATTTTACTTTCCACTATGTAACAAAGCTCTTTTACTCTTTCCAATTGTTGTGGTGTTGCTCTAAAGAAGGTGTTGCTCTTTGTATCCTCATAATGTGCTATCATTTCCTCCGTGAAAATTGACCACGTAACAAGTTTCTTACGAGAAAAAAGCCCTTTATACCATAAAAATTGATCCGGTTCTAAATATGAAGATGCAATACATACATTTTTTAACAATGGTAAACCAAGTGGATCAAAATATTGCTCCATCTGAAGTATCCAATTTATCAGATCCTTGCCATCAAACTTCCTCATATCGCCTTTTCTTGATTTTAGGAGCTCGATCTTGAAACGACTATAACTCTGTAATTTCGGTTCTTCTAGTTCTGAAATTGTGACCTACAGTAGCCCTCTGTGTCCTCTTACCAATGCCACCAGTTTGATCAAAATTGGATTCTACAAGAAAGAGTTATGCCCAATCTCCCAAGATGACCTGATTATATACCGTTTTAGAAGGGCGAACTTGTATGTAGTGGCACGTGTCCCTGTTTTGACCTTTGGATCTAAACAATATGTACAAGAAACTACAATCTGTCCACTTTCTGTAACCTCTTACGAAATTTCAATCTGATGCTCAGAGAGACAGTTATGACGATTTTCCCAAGGTGGCCTGTTTGGAATGTAATTCGAGGGTCTGCAAAAACCCTAACTTCCTCAGACTATATCTCCTAAAATATAGCGAGACAAGATCTGAAATTTAGAGTGAAGGTTCAGACCGATTTCTTCTCAAATGGGTTTTTTTCTTAGCTTCTGAAACTTTGTAGCGAAATAGTTATAGCGAAAATCCCACGATGACCTATTTTAGCTTAAATTATGGAGCTTGCAAAAACCCTAACTTCCTTAGATCATATATTCGAAAATATAGTGACACAAGCTCTGAAATTTGGACTCGATATTCAACACGATTTCTTCTCAAATGGGTTTTTTTTTTAGCATCTGAAATGGTGCAGAAAAAACTTTATAGCGAAAATGCCACGATGACCTGTTTGGAGCAGCGAAACCCTAGAATCCACAGCTCTGATACCAAGAAACTACAATCCGTCCTCTTTCTGTAACTTCTTATGAAATTTCAATCTGATGCTCAGAGACACAGTTATGATGATTTTCCCCAGGTCACCTGTTTGGAATGTAATTTTGGGGTCTGCAAAAACCCTAACTTCCTCAAACTATATCTCCTAAAATGTAGCGAGACAGGATCTGAAATTCGGAGCCGAGGTTCAAACTGATGTCATCTCAAATGGGTTTTTTCTTAGCTTCTTAAAATTTGTAGTGAAATAGTTATAGCAAAAATCCCATGATGACCTGTTTGGAGTAGTGAAACCCTAGAATCTACAGCTCTGATACCAAATGTTATGAAACCAAATCACAAAAAGATAGAAAAGATCAATCAACGCCTTAGAATTCAGCCTCTTCGAGGGGGAAACCTCCTTTACATTACATAAATGAACAATTCTTGGATGAAACAAATGACAAGACCTCCTTTCTATATATAGGAGTCTAAGGAGTCATAATATAATTAGAGCCGACATAACAATAATAATGTAAGGGCACAATAATAACAATATTGGACTTCTATGGGGCACGCTAGTAACAATATGGGGACTACATGGGTACAACAATATAATAAGGGGGCTGTACTAATAAAAATAAGGGGTTACACTAGTAGTATAGGGGCCTAACAGCTTTTCTGAACCATGAAGAGGAAGAATTGATCGAGAATGTCTCATACCATTCTCTACTGACACGGAGTCAGTTTTATTGATCCCACATCAATATCACAAGAAAGTGTCTCAAAGCACTCATACTGATCCCAGATCAGTTTCATTGATCCCAGATCAATGGAGGTCATCCTAGCATAGGGAGTATGGTAGATATAACAATGCGTCCATCAATAGTACTACTATGGTCCCTAACCCCATTTCCCTGCTCATTGGCCAGATGAGAGGTACTTCCCATGAGTCCCAGACTGCATGGGTAGGATGCCTCGACAGGAGAACCATTCATCCTATCCCTAAGTCGCCTCACAGGGGAAGTCTGAGCCATTCACCCTATACACAATGCACGATTAGGGGAGGGTGAGTCGCCCTATGGTCGCGTGTTTTTCCAGTAGTACCCGAGGCCCCTCAGAGCTACCAGAGCTCAATGCATGCAACATGGAGGGCCCTCATAATAAGGTCTCTCAATGAATCCAAGTCATTTAGGAAAGTCACAAATTTGATCTTTCCCTGGGGCTTTGACAGAATGTATGCGACCTGTACATCAGTCTCAATGCGATAGAGCCTCCTCGCTCATCGACATACCATATCCTAGATAAGGTAGTAACTAATGTCTATATACTGGAGCAATCATAGAATATTGGATTCCTCAACAATCGAATCCCCCCTGGTTGACACAGAAGATCACGATGGTATCCATCATGTGTACAAACAACTCACTGAAGAGCTCTCGCAACTAGGCAGCTTCACACGAGGTCATACTCGTAGCTATGTATTAAGTCTCAGCGGTGCTCAAAGCAACCATCATCTTCTTCCTACTCATCCAAAATATCGAGAAGAACCCAAAGAGAATCAACACTTAGAAGTGCTCTTGAGATCCTCCACACCGCATGCCCAGTCTGTATTCGAATAATCATGCAGCTTCATATTTCTGGCAGTGTATCTCAATCTATGAGAGATTGTGCCCCAAAGATATCTCAGAAGATTCTTGGTACCAATCCCGTGAGGCTCAACCATATATGAGCTCATTATACTAACTGCAAAACATATATTTGGATGAGAGTTCACCAAGAACATCAACACAAATGAGTTTATGAAACTCAGAGGCATTTCCCAAATCTGGTCCAACATCACTACCATATAACTTCTAAAAGTTAAGATCCTCGAGGTAGTCAAGGACTTGCATTTTACCATTCCACATCCAGAATCCAACTCCCTCTTACTTCTGCAAATGAGAGGGTCTACAACTGTCAAAAATAGGTTGTCCTTAGTAGGTGCCGTATGAGAGGTCTATCATCAACAACCTTCGAGCAATGGTTTGGATCGACTTCACTCCTCGTGAATCTCAGCTTCATCAGATAGCTATCAATCCTCTCATACTATGCTCAGGAAGTTTTTCTTCAAGCCATAGAGGGATTTCTTCCACTTGCATATGTGAGATTCCTAATCATGAATCTTAAACCCCTCGGGTTGTTCCAAACCTGCCGACTTGCTACATGAGGGGAATGGTCCCCTTTTAAGATTTTTCTTCGGTACATCTCAAACATGTACTTTCATGCTCTTTTTGAATTCAGGCATCCCTGTCACCATCTGAATCACAGACCTACGATGCTATGTGTCAATGGACATGATCCCCAGTGGACTTCCTGCAACTTGATACAACCCTGAACTCAAAAACATCTTTGAAAATTCTATTTTCAAACACGTACCTTTCCATCGATGAGTGCCACCCTGTAACCTTTGACTTCCATTGCCAAAATGGACACCAAGTTTTTCTTACAATCAGGTACATAAAAGGGATTCTGTAAATGAATCAAGTTACCCTCATTCAATTGAGGGGTAACATTCCCTACACCCTTTCCGGGATAGGTGTCATCAACTCCAAGTATAATCCCACAATTGTTTCCATCTCTACCAAATTAGAGAGTGCACCCTTCTGTCTGATGAAGTGCCTTGAAGCACTACAATCAATAAGCCATATTTCCAAAGAATTTGAAGGAGAGGGCCAATATAAGATAATGCTTCTTTATCTTATCAGAAACAACATTTGATTCTTCATATCTAGGGTTCCTTACTTTATTTGAAGAGTCAACCATTTCCTTGATGACCTGCATTACCTATCATTCCTTTGATCATTGAAGATGTCTCTGGAATGATTGTTATCTTCATCAAGAGATGTGTCTCTTCCATTCAGACACTCCTTTGCATAATGGATGAACTTATTGCAACCAAGGCATCTGCCTTTCCTTCCACCTTGTTGTACTATGTAATGACCCCCCCATTTATGGATAACAATAGCTAGGTTAGAGATATAAATTGGGACCCTTTTAAAAAAATAAATTATTTTTAGCATAATATAACCTAACTCTAAGAAATTGCCTTGAAAAATATTACAAAACAACACAAGGATAAAATCCTTATCGCAAATCGCAAATCGCATTTTTCATGTGACTATAATAAAACACCTTTAAAAATCTGCGATACGCGATCAAACCTCCCGCTGTGATATCTTGATTATAAGCACCTTGTCATTTCGAAAATCTCACTTCTAAAACTTCGCAAGTAATTAAGCTATGTCATTACAATGCCCATTAACAATTTGCGAAATGTGATATTGCGACAATTGCAATCGCATTTCGCCTTATAGTAAGCACAAAGATATATTGTATCCATTTGAAGATTGTGATATGCAAATAAGAGTGGTAAGCGTGTGAAATAATTGCGTTTTAAATACAAAAAACGAACGAATTGATAGGATAATGAATATTTAGCGGCCCCACGAGAGTTAATCATTTTCCAAGTTATGGGTAGTTAACGTTGAGTATTTCATTAAACCTTTCTCACGATCCAAGGTCATTTCAGATATGCTTTCAATCTTAATTGCCCGATATTGTTTGTTATGATATATCTTGCCCATTTTAGGAAAGCTACAAAAGACATGTCATTGAGGAAGGTGATGCAGAAACAAAAGAAGCAGAGCATTACAAAATCTGAGTTTACAGAGATGGCTCTGATATTCTCCAATACAGTCTGCAGATTTGATAGAAGAGCAACAACTTGGGAGGTCATTTACAATAGGCTTGAGGACGAGCGTCCCAAGATTACTGTTACAAGAGCAACAACTGACTCAACAAGATCTTCAGGGCTTCAATTCAAGGACGCTGCCTATTCTTTCCTGCATAGGATAGGAGTGAGGGCTAAAATCCTCCCATACACAGATATGATCAGATGGGTGGTCGAAAACCTCACCATTGAATATATGCAATTCAAGAATTCAAGAAACGAACTCATGGGATCGATTAGAGCAGAGGACATGAAGAAAATGTATCATATACCTGATCCTTAGGATATATATGATAAGACATATATGGCTAGCTTCGAAAATAAGAACCCAGACCCCTTCAAGCTGATTCAAGGTTGGAGAGTATTAGACAACAAATTCAAATTTGACAAATCGGGTATGTATGCTATAGCCTCTTTGGAAAACCCTTATAACTATGCAACTTCTATGTTATGTAGAATATATGGGTTTCCCAATAATTCTAAGCTTTCCATAGAACGGATTCCTCTGATTGATACCTACGTTAATTCCCACATCATGAATTGGGCCACCATCCTATCTGACAACCTATTCACCATCATTACCGAGTATCGACAGAAGAGAGCCTCCTCTCAAGAGTACCTTCCACCCTTCTCTTTTTGCGCTTACATTATGGACACCATTTGTTTTTGCACCACATTTCCGACCATGGGTTGGAAATGGACCTTACAGGATCCCTACCCCATCCACCCCAGTCATAAGAAAATATGGGAATCCCATTATATACCTCATTTCTATAAGATATTTCATACTATTATTTTTCCCCTGCATCAAATGATTTTCAATAAGAAAGCCCCCAAGTTTTCCCAAGAAGCCGCAATATACCTTCTAGCTGTCAGAAAATATTTTATTGAAGAATGGTTGACCTATGTTAGGGTTTTTGGTAGCATAGGCAACCCACATGTCCTTCCTTTATATGTTTATGATAAATTGTTAGCAAGGGAAATCACTTACTAGACCGTAGGAAAAGTCCCAACTAAAGTCCTTAAAGAAAACAAGAAGTTAATATGGCCCTCTTTTCCTGTCAAGTGTGGTTCTTTTGCTTTAGAAAAAATTAATCATGCCATTAAAGAGTCAGCAAACATGGAAGCCCTCAGGCTTCATACATTTCCAAAAAGGAAATTCAATCCAGACAAGGTAGAAAATAACATCACCACTACTGTAAAACTCAAGCCATACAACCATGAGGATAATGATTTTGAAGACTTGTTACAGTTAGCCAAGTTCTTCAAACAAGCAGTCGAATGGGCTAAAGAAAACCTGAGTCCTGAAAAATTTGAAAGGTTTCAGGAATTTGGAAATTAAAGGCTCGTAGTAATCCCACTACACTTATTAAAGATCGAAGATAAGCCCACACCAAGTGTGACTGTTAATAGTGAAGAACCTAGTTTTCGTGCAGCATCTCAGGTGAATACTGAGAAAACACCAGATACGGGGAAAGCCTAAGAGATAGATAATACATCAGAGTCCAGCAGGAATTCAGCTGAGAAATAGGTTCTGAGCACCCCACCTAAATAAATCAGTTTAGAGGTCAAAGGCAGCAGTTTGGAGCAGGAATCGGATCAGTTTAATTAGAAACTGTAAGACACTCCCAAAATGACATATACCAAAGAGACAATGGAGTGTCAAACACCTCTACATATTCACGAGAATACAGAGTCCAAGCCCATGGATGAGCAGTCCAAACCTATGGATGAGTAGGCGACAACATCCCAGCAGACTGAGATTATCCCTACTCCGCCCACATTAGAGATCATCTTGAAAGTGACTGATGTGTTCTACAGCCCTCTCTACAAGGCAATAGTAAGAAGATAGAGAAAAATGAAAATGGTAGAAACACCCAAGCTCCAACTTGAAAATGAGCCCATGGAAATAGTTTGGAGGGACATTCCTTTCAACCTAGTTGATAACTTGACTAGATTGTCACAATTCACGGTAGCCTATGCAACAACCACTATGGACAAAGTGATCCGAATTGGATCCTAAAAACTCTCTAAGTTTTCATGACTGTTTCAATTATGCTAAAAGATTCAAGTCCTAGAAAAGATCGATGCTATCAGAAGGAATCCTCATAACAATTGTAGTTGTGATCAGAGCGAAGCAACAAGGACCCTCGCTCAAGCACGCAGATCGTTGGCCCATGGTAAAGTGCAAAGGCACAAAACTGGCAAAATCGGAGGCTAATTCGGGAAACAGAGGTGGATTCTGATAAGCGATAATCACGTATCGCAGGGCACCCCCCTCAGTGAAGGAAAGCCCCGAAGCACACGGACCTGAAAACGCTATAAAACTCGGAAAAGTAACTGTTTTGGTTCCATAGCATGGATTCCCCAAAATCGGCAGGATATCGGAAGGCTTCGAGGCAGTAAGAAGTTTTGACTAGGTCTTTCCCAATGACACACATCGAGTGACACTCGTCCGGTGGAAGAGAGAGAAAACTGCCAGCATTGGACAGGTAAATGTCGTGCGACTTTTCTGCTAGATATGAAGGATGACTGTAGGATTTGGGGGGGTCCAGATCGATGGTGGAGATGCGTCCCAATGAATGACCAGATTTGACAGGTCGAAAAGCAAGATGACAGGGATTTGACGTCTGATGTGGATGATGAGTTGGAAAACAATTCGTATTCACAAGCGATCTTGAAGCAAACTAATGAATCTAACACCCAGTTCATTAGCAAAATAGGTGGCCACCTCCCTGCAAGGCATTACCCAGTAATGATGACGAAGAGCAGAGCAATTCGAACAGATAGAGGAAAGGAAAATAGAAGGCTGAGAAGCGGAAATGAGCAGTCAAAGAGTAGACTGGCTTTAAAGCCATGAACTGACAGAAGCAGAGAACAGGGGGCACATACTGAGACGCAAGAAGATAATAGCAAAGAACAGAGAGTAGAAGCTAAGCTGACCTGAAGGCAATATCGAGCCAGATAGAGCTAGAGAGAGTCAGAGAGTCTATGTACTCCATTGAAGGCTTGAGAGGTTCAAGCAAGCTCCTCAGTATAACACTGTCATACTACTGTGACCCTCAGAGGTTGAGTTTCAGTAAGGAGAGTCTGTGCACTCCATTCCTACTGACTTCATTCTATTTAGCGAGTCTCGAATCAAGCTCACTATTGTAAAGATTATGCTTAAAAACATAATAGAGAGGCCACCACTAAAAGGCTGGACCAGGAGACGTAGCCCAAGAGCATTGGGTGAACTCCTTATTAAACTTGTTTTGTTTACATGTTTGCCTGTTATGTTTTCTCTGATTGCCTCAATGTCTATGTATTCTAACAATCTTATCGATCCGTTGCATAAGTATCATAGGCACATCCATGCACATGAGTCTGTAATACCTTCCATTCTTTATTCTGGATAAATTCTAGATCAAGTGGTATCAGAGCTTAGAGTTACTAAAGCTTGTGCTGGATTTTGTTGTTGAATGCTAACTAGATCAAAGCTTAAATCAGGAGAAGGAGAATTGGCTGAAACTAACCCGGAAATTGGAATAGTCTATTCTAAGAGGAAAATGTCAAAAGAAAATCTCTTGGAATCAGACCCCCAGTTCATGGATAGTTTTATGACCCTGAAATCCAGGGTGGAGGAAATGTATAGGGACTATAATAAACATAGAGCTGAAGATGCATCAAGCTCCAAACAAGACAAAGGAGTAGAAGAATCTCTCCTCCATGACCACTCCAAAGGCAAAGGGAAAGAAGAAAAATTCCTCACGCCTCCTAATAGCCCTGAACATAAAAGGAAGACATATTTGATTAAATTAGATGTTAAATTTGATTTACTAATATATGATGGAGAGTTGAATGCAGAGAAGCTGGACAATTAGATCGAACAGATTGATGTTGATTGCAGAGTGCAGAGTATTGACTCAGACAAGAGTAAGATTCATCTGGCTAGCCTAAACCTTGAAGGCACTGCCTTGGTATGGTGGGAAGGCAGGACACAAGCTGACATGAAGAAACATGGTAAGATTCTTTATGTCTGTAGTGAATTTGTTTCTGCAATTAAAAAGCAATTCTATCCACTAGCCTACATGCAGCAAGCCATGATGAGCTGGCAAACTCTGTGACAACTAAAAGGGAAAAGTGTACACGGTTACACTCAAGAATTTAGGAAAAGAGCCTTGATTCTAGGAATTTAATTAGACTCACCTAAGACTCCGTTGAAGTACATAGGTGGTCTACACAGCTACATGAGGCACACTATTCTCATGTTTAATCCCACTAGCATAGATGAGGTATCCATTCAGGCTACGCAACTAGAAGCTAGAGGTAAGAATGGGAACCCAGAAGTTGGGGGATCATCCCAACCCACTGAAAGAAAAAATAAGGAGAAAAGAAAATAGAAATGGAAAGAGAGGAAGACAAACACTGTATAGAAAAGCAAGTCCTCATGCACTCACTGTAAGAAGGATGGGCATGATGATGAACACTACTGGATTCTGTATCCGGAGCTGAAACCTAAGAAGTTCGAGGGCAAGAAGAAGAAGATTGTTGTAGCTATTAAAAAAGATTTGGGGTCAGACTCAGGAGATGAAGCAACAATCGCAACCACAGGTATAAAAGGTAAAAATTTTGAAGCATCTACTAGTAATTCTGCACAATCTACTGATAATGAAGAAAATGAGAGAAAAAGAAGTGAGCTTTTTCATATTCGAGTTATTTCCAATCATCAAAAGATTGATACTTTGTTTGATAGTGGCTCACAAAGAAATTTAATTTCTGAAGCAATTGTAAAGAAGTTGGGATTAGTCACCAAACCTCACAAGAAACCATATCCATTAGGTTGGCTATGTGATAAAGCAAAAGCTACAAGTGACTAGACAATGTAAACTTAAGTTTTCTTTTGGGTTAGCATTTGTAGATGAGGTTGAGTTAGAAATAGTTCCTTTGGATATATGTGGAATTGTTTTAGGAAGTCCTTACTTGTATGATAGAAAAGCTATTTTCTATAGAGCTGAGAACAAGAATCTACTCATTAAAGATGGAATCAAATATATTGTAAGAGCTCATAAGCTCAAGAATAATTATACTCTCATAAACTCAGGGTAGATGAAATGAATTGTAAATTCATGCAAACAATTTTCACTGATGGTTGTAAAGGAAAAGAAACCTGATAAAACCAATGTATTTGAGGGTTGTGATGCTAAAAAACAAGTTGATTTAGAAAAAATTGTTTCAGAATATGATGTATTGTTTTAAGAACCTAAAGGTCTGCCACCCAAAAAGGAAATAGTGCATGATATTAATTTGCAGCAAGATGCTCTATTGCCTAACATCGGAATGTACAGGTTGTCCACTTTAGATAATGCAGAAATCAAGAAGCAGGTACATGAGTTGCTCGAAAAGGGGTTCATCAGACCTAGCACATCACCATGTGGGTCTCCAATCATTTTGGTGAAAAAGAAAGATGGCTCGTGGAGAATGTGCATTGATTACCGAGCATTGAATAAGATAATGATCAAAAATCGTTATCCCCTTCCTCGCATAGATGATCTATTAGATCAGTTAAAGGAAGTTGTTTACTTTTCCAAGTTAGACTTGCATAGTGGCTATCATCAGGTTAGAGTTGTAGAGCAGGATGCATGGAAGACTGCTTTCAAAACAAAGCAGGGATTGTATGAGTGGCTGGATATGCCTTTTATCTTAACTAATGCCCCTATTACTTTCATGAGAGTAATTAAAAATGTACTCAGACTTTTTCTTGATGATTTTGTTATTGTATATCTGGATGACATTGTTATATTTAGCAAAATGTGTGAAGAACATTTAAAGCATGTTAAGCAGACACTAGATGTTTTGAAAAGAGAAAAACTTTATGTTAAACTCTCAAAATGTGAATTTGGAAAAACATCTTTGAATTATTTGGGACATATAGTAGGGGGTGGTGAATTGAAGATAGATCCCTCTAAGGTTGCAGTCATTGTAAACTGGCCTAAACCCAAATCTGCTACAGAGGTTAGAAGCTTCTTAGGGGCAACACAATATTGGAGAAAGTTTATTTCTAACTTTTCCTTAATTGCAGCTCCCTTACATGCTTTAACAGGATTGAACAAGGTGTTTCAGTGGGGAGGCAAATAGCAGAAAGCCTTCGACACCTTGAAAGAAAAGATTAGTACAACACCAGTACTAGCACTGCCCGATCTTCAAAGGCCATTTGAGATTGAAATAGATGCCAGTGACTATGCCATGGGAGTAGTGTTGATGCAACACGGTAAACCCATATGTTATCATTCTGAGACATTTAATTCTGTAGTAGTTAACTATCCTACATATGATAAAGAATTGTATGCATTAGTACAGAGTGTGAAAAAGTGGAAACATTACTTAATGGGCAAAGAGACAGTTATACATACTGATCATCAACCACTTCAATATCTACACTCCCAAACTAAGTTGCAGCAATCAAGACACTATAGATGGATGGGTGTTACACTAAAAAATGTCACCTTGACTACTTACAGTTAGTATGGCTCCAATCAACAAGTCATGCTACCCTCTTAGGCAAGTCTCATGCCTCTGTTATCCATCTCAAACTCAAAGAAGAGAGAAAGTCTTGTAAAAATCATGTTTATCTCTGGGGTCGCAGGTTCTCTCTAGCCTTACCTGCGGGGACGCTGACCATGTTCACAAAATCCGCGTCCATAGACGCTCTGTATGTTAAGGGACAGGTGCGTCCCTCTGTAAAAGGCAAAATGCGCGAGTTTTATCTTGAAAAAGTTACTTGTGGTTACTTCTAGAACATTCTAGAGGTCGGTTTGATGAAATGGATGCGCCTCCAGTTGGTTCATGTATCTCTATTAAGGGGGAACTTATCCCATCAATAAGGGAGCTATCCCACCCATAGAGGGGGATGATCCCATTGATAGTGGACCTGAATAACCTCTTTACAGCACTATAAATGAAGGCATTGAGCCAGAAGGAGAGGAGGTTGGAGCTATACATTTTCTTTGGGTAAATGCTGCAGGATTTAGGTCTTCCATTAGAGCCTTTGTGAGGAGAGATTGTCTTCACTTGATTCTACTTGGGAGAGGGTGAGCTTTGTCAAAGTAGAGGAAAACCCTTGATGGACCCTGGGAGGAATTTGCACAACACCAAGGCCAGGTTGTAAGAGTTTCTTTGTTTCGTTATTAATACAAACTGGTTTATTTTTCTCAATAGCTTGTGTTAATGAGTTATTTCATGTGTTCCTTGGTCTGCATGTTGAATATATGTTTTATTATATGAAATGCAAGTGCTTGGTAATTGTTTGATTGTTTGTGGTTGCAGGAATTGACTTGAAGGAGGAGCTCATCCGGATCGTCAAGAACGGACTTCAACAACAGCGTTTTGGAATAAGGTAAGCCTAAACACTTGTAGTTTTCATGTTGTAAAAGGTGTATTTAGAGAAAGATCACTCCATTTTGTCTTGTTTGTCATTAGAATGTCTTAGACTTCTAGGAAGGTCAGTCGTGTCCGCACCCTTGACAGATTCCGTGTGACAAATTGGCGACTCCACTGGGGAATCCATTAATGAGAGAGTCTTTTCCTTTATATGAACTTTGCTTTGAGAAAATCATTTTTATTTTCTGGTTTTTGACTGTGAGAATTAGTATTTGGGTGGCTTAGCTGTAGCTTTAGTTGGCTTTAGTTTTTCTTCCTTTTTCCAGAAAGACGCAGTCTCTGTGTGCTGCACAGTGCGTCCTTGGACGCGCTGTTGTCGACTGCACAGTGCGGGGTCGCACCTGTGACAACTGCTGGCCTGCGTCTTCCTGTAAAAGTTAAGAAAATTCCATTTTTGCCTTAAATTACTTTTAGATTTTGTTTTTCTTAGTGTTTTCTGCCCAGATCCTTTAGTACCCTGTCAAGAATTCTCACCTGAACTCGTTTTGTGAGCTTTGAGTGTTTTAGTGGTTTTCAACGAAGTTTAGACCTAGGGTTTGATTTTTGGTAAGGCTTTGTAGTGACTTTGAGCTTAGAAAGTTGTCCAGCCTTAGATATCTCTGGTTAGTCAACCTTCTTAGAAGTTGAGCCTGCCGTAAAGTCTCCTTGTTTGAGCAACTTGTCATTTGAGTTGTTTTGGGTCAAATTTCGAATTGCTTGTTTTTAAAGTATTGATTTCCATTTTCAAAAAGGACAAAAAGATTAGAATTTTGTTTTGACTAGTTTTTGGTTCTGCAATAAGCTAGTCCTTGATTTGATTGTGATCAAGTAAAACACCTTAGAAATAATCATTGTTAGTTTTGGCCTCGTTAAGATTGCTTAGAGTAAATTTGCCTTTAGTTTGCTTATGAGTGCATTTTCATAGATTTTAAGAGTTTTTAAGATTGATTTTTGGTTATATTAGATTTATTTGCTTTATTAAAAGAAAAATACAAAAACATCTTCTTAAAAGTCTTGTTTCAAGTAGCTTTTTGTTTTCAAAAGAAGAAAAGAGTTTTTTCGTGCATGTAAAGAGAAGTTATGTTTTTATGCTTGGAAAAGAAAAACGAATTGTTTCTTTGATTGTCTTCAATTAAGAAGTTGCTTTTATAAGGATTGCATTCTCTCAACTTTTTAGTTAAGCAATTCATCGAAAAAGTAAAGTAGTGGATAAATCATTTTAGGTGCATTTTGTAGTGGTTTCGAGTCGAGTCAACATACCACTAGTTTCACTTCCATCACCTTTTGACTTAAGAAACAACCTTAAAAGTAACGCTTAAATTAAAATCAATCTAGTAATCTTTATTTTTCTAGGGCTCTGAAGCACCAACATAGCTTAGGCTAGGGTCTTGGAGTAGGTGAGTACTTAACTCTCCAAGACTACAAAACCAAACAGATAGTCTATCTTGAGTAGAACAAATCCAATTGTTTCAGTTACATTCTGGGAAAGCTCCTCTTAAAGGAGAAACACGAGCTCGTGTCCGAACCAGTGAGGGGATCATTCCTCCCTCGTTGGGAACGACGCCAGGCAGTACGTATTACAAACGGTAAACCTCGGATTAACCATTGTCGAGGAGCCAGGGGTCACTTATCGGTAAACCTTGGATTGTTGTCAAGGAGCCGGTAAGGGGATTGGAGCTTGCTACTCTGCCCTTGCGTGCTGTCGGAGTTTAGACTGTTCCCCCAGGTGTAATTGTTGTGATTGGTAACCTTAGTGGCCATAATATCTAGGATTCTACCCAAGGTGACGGTGGAGGGAAGGTCCCACTGTACCTGGAGCAGACGTCGGTTATACTCACTTGGATTTTCTGGGGGGTTCGCTTCACTTCGAGACGGTTAAAGTGGAGGAACTTGGTCCAGTCTATTCATTAAGCAGGTTGCCGGGGTAACTGTTCCACCCACTATTTCTGTACTGAATCCTGCGAGGTTGGGCCTAATCACCAACTAGCGCTTTTGGTCCGGAAGACTACTGTTTGTGTGTGGTTTGACGCTCTAGATTATTTAGGCGTGTGCTTCAAATTTGATTGGTTCTTTAGAAGACTTTAGGTGGTTTGATTTGAAATTTTTTACTTTGTTTTCGTGTGTTGTAGTTAAAATCTTTAATTGTGGCGGAATTACCGAGAAGGTCCCGTCGTATTGCGGGCCAGTCTCCTGAAGTTGTATCTGTGGCCGAATTGTTGAGAAGATCCCGTGAACTTAGGGGTTCACCTCCTCGAGACGACCCCAGTTATTTAGAAGGGTTAAAGGTCCTTGTAACTCCTCCTAGTGGCAGTAAAGTAGGTTCACCTGAAGAAGGAGAATCTTCTTTGGTAGTCCATCCAGATTACCAAAGATTAGAAACAGGTTACAATCCCGAAGCTGTTACAGTTTCCGAGCTTGCTGGTAGTTTTTCATCTGCCAGTGAAACAGGCGAAGAACCTGAAATTTCAGAACCTGTTACTCCAACTCCTAGTGTTCCTGATTCACCAAGAATAGAAAGAATTATCACCGAAAATCTTCCTGTTGGATTAATTGCTATAGAAGAACTTGTTCCAGAGGAAGAAATAGGCGTTTCTGATTCTGAAGATCTAATTACCCTTGATCTAAGGGAGCGTGAATCCATCTTTTACAGTCCTCCTAGAAGTGAGTCTTGGTACCTTGCATTAACCAATTTTTTAGACAACTCAGTAGGTTTTTCTACACCTCGTACTCCGGTTCCACCTAGAGGAATTCATTCTCCTGTAAATATGTCTGGTCAGTCGTCTGTGTTTTCGCAAAGTCCTGAATCATTTTTACATGGCGGTCCTTCTGTTCCTACTGGGTATCAGTCACTTTCTGGTACCTTTGCGGGAGCATCTCCTCAACCTGTTGATCATGGGTTATTAGTTGGAAACAGTGGTAATGTACCATTGAGTATAGGTGAAGTTTATATGATGTCAGGTTCAACTCCCATTAACCAACCTCAAGGTGGCCAATTACCGCCTGGGGGGCAACCTTCGTTAATGCCTGGGGGGCAACCTCAAGGTACTTCATTTGTGACTGGGGGGCAACCTCAAGGGTATCAACCCCAAGGGTATCAACCCCAGCCTCAATACGTACCCCAAAGTCAACCTCAGTATCAGTATCAACCTCAAGGATGGCAACCTCAAGGATGGCAACCCCAAGGGTATCAACCCCAAGGGTATCAACCTCAAGGATACCAACCTCAAGGTCAAGGTCAACCCCAGTATTCGTATTTACCTCAAGGTTATCAACCTACGGGTCAATACCCTGGTCAAGGTTATCAACCACCTCAAGGGCAATCATATGGGACTACACCTTACAGTTATCAACCCTATCCTCAATACGGCTATGGATCTCAGTATCCTCAACCTGTTACGAGTCAATACCCTGGAATGTTAACATGGGATCCGTCACAGGGTCAACAGATGTCGCAACCAAGTATACAGTCGGTACCTCAAGCAGGACAACCTGCAGTTCCTGGTCCACCCCAGCAACCGCAACCTGTCCAGTCAAGTGTTCAGACCCCTGTAACTTCTGTAGTTACTCAGCCGCCAATTGCACCGAGTACTCCACCTCACACGGCTGCAGCAGCTACCGCTTCATCTACCATGCTTACATCTGGAGTATCGGCAGCTCCGGTTTCTACTGTCCCTGTACCGTTGTCTGGACCCACGGTTCAAACCACAGTCCAGATGCCTGCAGGTCAACCTGGTACAAGTACGGTTGTTACTACTCAACCTCAATTTGTTCAACCTCCGTACCAGGGACAGTATCAACCTGGGCAAGCTGCCCAACAACCGGTTTACCAGTATCAACCGTATCCTGGGTACAATTATCAACCACCTCAACAACCCCAGTACGGTCCGGTTAATCCTGGTTTTCCAGGAGGATATAATATCCCCAATGCGAATCCTGTTCCTAGTTATCCTGGATATCCTCCTCCTGGGGCTGGTATTGTGACTCAGAGTTTCAGAGATCCTAACCGGCAGTTACCATTTATTGCGACTTTAGATTTACCCGACTTGACGCGCCTAACGAACGATCCAATTCAATATCTTCCGTTCTGGCCGCCAATGCCAAATAAGTTGCCCAGCGATATACCCAAGTTCGAAGGTAAGTCTGGAGAGGATCCGTCTAATCACGTGATGACTTACCACCTCTGGTGTGCATCAAATTCCATCTCAGATGATTCTATCCGCTTACGTCTTTTCCAGCGTACACTCATTGGTCTCGCAGCCAAGTGGTACATTGAGTTGCCACGGGCTTCTTTTTACAACTTTAGCCAGTTAGCTACTTCATTCTTAACTCATTTTCAGTTACCAGTCAGATACGATAATGGTACGGAATTATTAACTTCGCTAAAACAATCGACATCCACGTACATTTCTGATCACATCCATGAGTGGAGACGTCGAAGGAGATTAGTGAAAGTTTTTATCCCGGACCAAATTTTAGCTGAATGGTTTGTAAAATCATTATTACCAAGAATTACTGAAGATGTAGCTAAGGCCGGCGTAGTTACTGAGGAGCAAGTCATTGCTCAGGCACAATACCTTGACTTAGTTTACACTCAGTCGGGTACGTTACACGAGAAAATTCCGGATCTTCCAAAGTCAAACCAAATCGCTGCTGCTCCTTCGGGATCTCATGCCGCTGATGGTATGATCGGTATCGTGACTACGAAGAGTAAGAAGAAGTCTTCCAAGACCTCCAATACTCCAATTATCACTTTGCCTGATTCTCCGACAGGAGAGTCTTCTCCTCCTGAACTTACCGCCGACATTCACGCTGTAGAGTCATCTACGGCCAAATCCAAAAACGGTGGAAAGAAGAAAGGAAAGAAGAAGGCTAAAGCAGACAAGGCTCCAAAGGAGAAAACGGAAAAGTCGGAAACCAATGACGAAAAGCGCAAACCTCGTTATCCTTGTCTCATTTGTGAAGAAGATCATTTTACGAGAGACTGCCCTCATCGGGCCGAGGTAGTGAAAATAGTTAAAGGTTCTCCGACTCCTGCTGTGTTAAAGAATCCATTCCCGAGCAGGAAAATAAGATGATAGGTTCTTCTTCGAATGCCAGTGAAGAACCCATTTTGATGATGTCTCATGTCAGGATTGCGACTCGATCGCAAGATTATGGTAGTAAGGCTCCTGTTGATGGTAAAGAAGCAGAATCTTCTAACTCTAACCCATCAACCTCAGCTCCTGGTTCCGATCCACTACAGATCGAAAAACCTAACCCAGACTTAGTGATTAAGCCGCCCGCCAAGGGTGTACTTCGAAGGTCTGCTTTCAATCCACATGCGAGAGCAGCCCAGAATTACAACATTGTTGAAGACTTAGCTGTTTCACCTTCAGCAATGTCGGCACTCGAAGTGCTGCAATCATGTCCAGCGCAACGAAAATTGCTTTTGTCGGCTATTGGAGCTGTCGATGTTCAGGACCCGAACCTAATGATCTTTGATCTAGAAAGTAGTACACCGCGTCTCCCCCATCAAATGGCTTTCCAAATTCCAGTGATAGTCAAAAACAGGCCTATTCATCGGACTGTGATTGATGAGGGAGCTTCTACGTGTATTATGTCGATTCAATGTTGGAGATCGCTTGGTTCTCCTTCGTTGAACCAATCCCCCACCATCCTTAAGGCCTTTGATGGCCGTGGGTTCCGTCCGTTTGGTATTCTACAAGAATTGCCTATAGGGGTCGAAGGTAAAACCGTTAGTCTGGATGTGGAAGTGGTTGATGCCCCTCTAGACTACAACCTTCTTTTGGGTCGAAGTTGGTCATATGCTATGACAGCGGTCGTTTCATCGGTCTTCAGAGTCATTAAGTTTCCACATAACGGTAAGATCGTGACTATTGATCAGCTGACATACTTTTCATCCGACCCAACCTCTTTAGAAACTATCCAGCATGTTGGTAAAACGACAATCCCTTATAGGGACATTGGTGTAGGTTTAGTTAAGGATTCCGGTTTACTGGGAACTTTTCCTCTCCCTCCACTCAATGCAGACCCTTCGTTCGCAACAATTCATATGATCACGTCAGAAAACATTATTTATGATGATCCTTGGTATGTTCCCTCTGACTCTGAGCTAGACTCACTCGGTGATGTTATGCCGTTGAGTCCGTATGAGATTGCTTATGAAGCTCTTATGTCTTTTACCGACTTTCATTCAACCGACCAAATGAATGTGGTCAGTGAAGAGTCACTTTTCACCTCACCCTTAGAACGGATAACGTTTCCCGAAGAAGTGTCATCTGACGAACAACTTCGCGAAATCCTAAGTGTAGATGATCTACCATGGGAAGATCTCCATCACAGATCTTCGTTTTTACCTAAGGATGATGCTTTGAAAATGATTTTTCATCTATCTTTACCGCTGAATATGTCAAAGACGCTCAGGATCCAACGAAACATTCTGATTCAGAGCTGAATTTAGGGAATATTTCTCGTACTATTCCCATTGATATTTCAGTGAAGCCCGGAATCAAGGAGAACATTCATATAGGTGCCGCATGTACTGACGAAGAAATTGAAACTTACAAGGCCCTATTCCAAGAATTCCGCGACGTGTTTGCCTGGTCCTACGAAGAAATGCCAGGAATCGATCCTGCCATTGTTGTTCATGAAATCAAAACCTACCCGGATGCTAAACCCATTCGGCAACGGTTGCGTCAGATTCACCCTCGAAAAGCAGCTGCAATCAAAGCCGAAGTCGAAAAGCTGTTGAAAGCAGGTTTCATTTATCCGATCCCGTTAACGGATTGGGTATCGAATATTGTTCCCGTCAATAAAAAACAAGGAACAATAAGAATCTGTATCGATTATAGGGATATCAATCGAGCTTGTCCAAAAGACAACTATCCTACGCCTTATATCGATCAAATTATTGATGATTGTGCCGGAAGTGAGATGTTTTCCTTCATGGATGGTTTCTCGGCTATAATCAAATCAATATTCTACCTGCCGATCAACCAAAAACGGCATTCATTTGTCCATGGGGGACATTTGCTTATTGCAAATTACCTTTTGGCCTTAAGAATGCCGGTGCTACTTTTCAACGGGCCATGTCTTATGCATTTCATGACATCAAGCACATTGTGCAACCCTATCTCGATGATTTGCCTGCTCATTCTTTACACCGAGCTGATCACCTTGTCCATTTACGAGCAATCTTTATGAGGTGTAGGCATTATCGAATTCGGTTGAATCCCCACAAGTGTGTTTTCTGTATAGAAACAGGTCGATTGCTGGGATTTGTTGTTTCCAAAACCGGCATTCGCGTCGATCCCTCGAAAGTCGAGGCTATCATCCAATTGCCTCCTCCTTCGAGTTTGCGCCAACTCCAAAGTTTGCAAGGGAAAGCAAACTTTTTACGCCGATTCATCCCTAACTACGCCGAGGTCACTAAAGGTTTTACACGGTTGTTGAAACAGAACGTACAATTCTTTTGGGACGAGATTGCTCAACAATCTTTTGATGCACTGAAACACGCGTTGACCCATGCACCGTTATTGCATCCTCCCAACTACAACCAGGACTACTTCTTATACCTCGCAGCTTCGCATTCCACCATTGGAATGGTGTTAGTTCAAGAAGATGAATTCAAGGCAGAGCATGTGATATATTACCTTAGCAGAACCTTAAATCCAACTGAGTTAAAATATTCGCATGTGGAGAAATTGGCCCTGGCAGCCGTTCAAGCTGTCCAGCGTTTTCGTCACTACATTCTTCTCCGCAAAACTACTGTTATTTCGGATTGCAACCCTATGATTTATATCTTGACAAAACAACTGCTAGGGGGCAAGTACTCTAAATGGATCGTCATCCTGCAAGAGTTCGACTTGGAGTTTGAGAAGTCCAAGTCTAAGAAATCTTTAGTCTTCGCGGAATTGATGTGTGATTTCCCGAGTGCTGACACAGAGACTGTGGCAGAGGAGTCCATTGCGGACGAATCTTTGTTTCTTATTAGCACTGTAGATCCGTGGTATGGGGATATAATCATCTATCTCCAAACCCAAACCTTTCGGCCTGAAGCTTCCAAGGAAAACCGTCGAAAAATTCGGTTTCAATCCCAGCAATACAGAATTATTGGAGATACACTTTATCGCCTGGGGGCAGACTTAGTTTTTCGACGTTGTTTAACTCACGATGAGGCTGAGAGAGTTTTGAATGATTGTCACTCTGGAGCATGTGGCGGTCATATGTCTGGGTATGCCACAGCTCAGAAGGTGTTGCGCGCTGGCTATTTCTGGCCGTCTATGTTTAAAGATTGTATCCTTGCCGTCAGAAAATGCCACAACTGTCAAGTGTTTGATCGCAAGATGCGCGCTCCACCTGCTCCTCTCCACCCTATAATTGCCGCTGGTCCATTCGCCAAATGGGGCATTGACTTTATTACTTGTAACCCTCACTCGGCCGGGGGGCATGCGTATATCATCCTTGCGGTTGATTATTTTACTAAGTGGGCCGAGGCGATGCCTACATTCGACGCAAGCGGCAAGACAGCTGCACTTTTCGTATTCAATCATATCATAACTAGGTTTGGTGTCCCACAAGCAATCATTACGGACCATGGAAGCCATTTTCGAAATGTCATGATGACTGAACTTACAAGCCAGCTTGGTTTGCGCCACGATAGCTCTACACCTTATTATCCGCAAGCCAACGGTTTGGTTGAGTCAATCAACAAAGTTCTAGTCGTCATGATTCGACGGATCATTGGTATCCATCGAACGAATTGGCATAACATGTTATTTTCGGCACTATGGGCATATCGAACTTCAGTGAAAAATTCAACAGGTTTCACCCCTTTTCAGCTAGTTTATGGCTTAGAAGCTGTGTTACCTATTGAGTGCGAAATCCCATCACTTCAAATGGCTGTCGAATTACTTCCAGCTACTTCCGAAGAGGAGAAACGGTTGTTATACTTAGCTAAATTAGATGAGACTCGACGTGACGCTACTTTAGCTATCGAGACTCACGCGAAACGAATGAAAGCTCAGTACGATAAAAATGTAACCCCTCGAAGTTTTTCGGAAGGAGACCTAGTACTATTATATGATCAAGCTAACGATAAGCTAGGTGCTGGAAAATTCGTTCCCATGTGGCATGGGCCCTACATTGTAAAGCGAAAGCTAGCAAAAGGGGCTTATGAGTTAGTTGATTTTGATGGGGACTCTTTGGGCAAACCCAGAAATGGACTTTACCTAAAGAGGTATTATGCTTAAAATGATGGATGGAGAAATTTTTAGATAGGTTAGATTTCCTTTCTAGCTAGCAAGTGTGTTAGTTTAGTCAGTGTGCTTAGCTTAGCAAGTGTGGTTTTTCGTCATTATTTTGGCTCATCTTGGTTTTACTCTTGATATTGTAGATGTCGACGCCTCTCCAAACATACATTGGATTTGCTGATGGTGCTTGTCGTAGTACACGGAATATCTCTTCCGCAGCTTGGGTTATCTATTCGCCCTCTGACGAGTTAGTTTCTATGCATGGGGTAAGCCTCGGTCAAACAACGAATAACATTGCAGAATACAGTGCAGTGGTTGAATTATTATCCGAATCTATTTCATTTGGAATTCGACGTTTGATAGTGAGGTTAGATTCTGAACTTGTTGTATTACAGCTTAATAGAGTTTATGCCATTAGAAATCCTGTGTTATTAAGGTTGTTTTTGAGAGTGCGTCTCTTGGAACGTGAATTTGATTACATTGAATATCAACATATTCCAAGGTCTTTGAATACATTAGCAGATGCAATTGCTTCTCAAGTGTTGGACAGACATTTATAATAATCATGCAAGTAAATTTAAAGACATTTCATCATACATGTTAAACAAGATAAGCCGATAATAGTGATATATAGATATAGATAGAAGTGTGTCCAAAAATATATACATCGTCTTCGATCATAGGTTTAACACACCTTATGATCGGCAAAATGATAGTGCAAAAAGTCAAAAATGTCACATGTGACTACAAAAGTGACTAGTCAATCACTGGTGGTGCTCTCTGTACGACACCACTGCGCGGGCTATCTTGCGCAGAAATCTCCTAAACGGTCCAGGGACTGCGACCACGAAGCGCTGAAGCCTCATTGGAATGTCATCCATAGTAGTCTCAGGTATATCTGCCGTGAGACGCTCTAGATCATGCTCCAAATCGGCTAGTACTTCTGCTGTCGCATCCTGTAAGGCCGGTGCCGGTGCAGCTGGATGTCGTCTGTCGTAAGGCCGGAGATTGGCTGGACGCTGTGGTCCAACATCTGCATTTTTAAAATTTTACTGTTACTTTGAGACGATATATATGAAAAATAAAAAAATACATAATTAGAAAACTTGTGAAAATGAAAGTACCTCTGTCATCCCATTGTTCTCCCTGTGGAAGAACCATGTCCGGATCACCTCTGAAATCCATTCCGGCATATGGAAAGTCTTGTATCACAAAAAGCTGGCCCTCTAGCCAGTCGAAGTAACTGTCTGAGAATCGAACCACTGCAGCACCCTCGTCAGGATGCCGGGCCATCACCGCAACCCATCGAACAAGCTTTGGCTCCCGAGGACCCAAGTCATCAACAGTGAGTTGCTGAGGGATCAGCATAGGAACTCTCTCCAAGGCAAAGCTCACGACTAGAGGCCCATATCCAAAAGTCTTTAGTCGTCCGTTCTTTGCCTTGGTTAGTTGGCTCTTCATATGAGCCGACACAGCTTCGCACCAGTTGAAGATGGTGCCTTGGTAACAGTCAACTGCCATCCGCATTTGGGATCCGGAAGCAATGTGCAAGGCGGCCGCGCCACAAATCCTAGTGACCGTAAATGCAATAACTCTAAGTTCCGCCAGAGCGATGTGCTTTATCTCCACGCCCTTTTTATGGCGAGTCCCTGGTCTGCACCACTCCTCGCGGAGATCATCAAGGGATTGGCCACCCGGCCTGGTCCCCGCAAGGTTGAGTTGCTCACCTCTGTTTGGCAAGCCAGTGAGAAAGTATACATCCGAGGGCTCTATCTCGAGCTGGTGCCCTCCAATGTAAAAGCATTGATCTTGAACGTTCCATCGCTCAACTAGCCATTCCAAAAATCTTACCTGGCCCCTCATGCCCGGTATGGTCCAATATTTGTACAATCCACATGTTCTTAAGGCATCCAGAGAGGGTTGGTGGTTAATCGCAGCTTCATCGTCTTCTACGTGCTCTCTCTCTCTCCAGTCTAACATGTTTTGGGCCCTGCACATCAAAAGAGTCAATTAGAAATTAATTTGAGAAAATTTGGTGGTTTTTTGAGAGAGTTAGGGTTTTGAAATGCGCCCTTTGCGGAAGACGCACCCCGGCTTTTTAGCACAGGGCGTCCGGACGCAGCTCGCCTGAAGGCGGACTGCGTCCCCAGACCTTTTTCCCGTGTGAGAAAAAGTCGGGGGACGCGGCTCACCCGAAGGGCACCTGCGTCCGCCGAGGGGCGCATTTTGAACCCAAAACCCCCCCAAAAAATGAAACAGAGACCAAAACAAAAAACTAAACGGATAAAAATGAAGAGTGGGATGTGTAAAATACCTCGGTGAAGCGGCGTTCGATTCCGACGGTCAGATTTTCCGCAGCAACCACGGGAAGTTTCTTGTCAAAAGCTCCTTTTTCAACCTCAACAGTGAAACGGTAAAAATGACATGGTAAAAGGTCTTTTTATAGGTTTTTTGGATGAATTAGTTCATTTTTTACCATGAAAAGATGTTTTCAAATGTATTTTTGCCTATTTTAAACAGGTATGAGTAATGTGTCGCTTTTGTGCAGGACGAAGGGATTTCAAGGGAAATTGTAATTTTTCACAAACAAAATTTCAGAGTCATCTTTTAAGCCCTTTTCTGACTCCTAAAACATGAAAAGATCGCCGAGTGTTTCTTTTTCACTCGTTAAAACGGAATTAAAAGACGGTCCCCTTTTAGCTCTTTTCTGACCGTAAAATCAGGAAAAGATTGCCGGGTTTTTGTCGTTTCAAACTCGATAAGGAAATAAAACGACGTGTCTTTGATCGCTTTTTACTTTTCAGGTCAACGATACTATTATGAAAGTACTCCTTGGTCGCAAGATCAAGCGGTTCCCCCAGGTATTATTTTATACTTTTTCGGGCTTGAGGGACACAAATATACGAAAAAGTTCAACGTGGAGTTTCCTTAAGTTTTTCAGACTCTCTAAAATTGAAAAAACGCCGAGTTTCTCCTATACTGGGCTCGTTAAACTTTTACAGTAAAGGACCTGTTCAATTACAAACAGGAACGAACCACTCCTTCCTAGGGTTCGCATTTAAACTAGGTTGGACTCGTCCGAAGGATGAGCTTATAATCAAGCATATGTTATCCTCCTCAAGCTTGTTAAAAATAAAGAGGTACTTGCCAGAAATGGTGGGGGAAAAAAGAGAAGAATGAACCTATTTGTCACCTTTTGCCTCAGAAGAAACTTTATTACCGCTCTTGAACACGACACTTTTCATTCACCTGGGTTGGGAAATCTTTTACCTCACAGTTGACTAAATCACTTTGAAAATCTTTAACCGGGTTCAGGGATCAACTTTGAGTTATTCGTCACCAAACCATCTGTTGTGTCGTTATGTGTTCAAGAGGTCTGCAAGCAAAACTTTCATCTGCAAAATACTTGTCATCCATTGACCATCCCTGAGTCAGTCCTTACAGCAACATTTCTTCAACTTGAACAATGATTTCGTGTTGCAGGCTTGCCTGCAACGGGTCGCTTTCTATCGACATCGACACATTATCTAGAAAGATGACTTAGGAATCGACAGTACCTTGAAGTCTGCATGCATCAATGGCAGGTTTCTCGCCTTTGACGTCAGTTTACATCATTGACTTTCGATCAGAGGATTCCGTGAAGTGTTCGACATCAAAACATCTATTCACATTTCACGGGTTGTGCTTGGTACTTTGAGAACCATTGACATTACTGGTGGTTTCTCTCACGCTTGTTAACAGTTTACATCATTGACTGGTAATCAAGTGGTTTCTACCATGTTCGACATCGAATCATTTAATCACATGGCTAGAATCGTACCAATTCGGGAAGTAGAAGTGAAGACCCTGGATCTAGTTTCTACCATCCAGGCTGCGAGGAGTTTTGTATTCATTATCTATGTAGACTAATCATAAACAGATGGCTGCGTCCATACTGTGTCTACAAAAGTCTATAAAAATGATGTACTGCAAGATCATTCCTGTATCAGAATAGTTAGTCCATTAGTTAAAGTTTTGAATCTGAGTATGGGAATGCCTACCTCAGTGATGATATAATCTTATCCATGTATTTTGTGTTGAAAATTGCAGGTTCCAACCAGGCCATCCACAAGGCAATCCTTGAAATGATAAAGCGCTTCACCCTTCCTAGAATTACAAAACCCTATTCTATTCCAGGCTTCGCACTTTAGGGGGCAATCTGTTACACTAAAAAATGTCACCTTGACTACTTACAGTTAGTATGGCTCCAATCAACAAGTCATGCTACCCTCTTAGGCAAGTCTCATGCCTCTGTTATCCATCTCAAACTCAAAGAAGAGAGAAAGTCTTGTAAAAATCATGTTTATCTCTGGGGTCGCAGGTTCTCTCTAGCCTTACCTGCGGGGACGCTGACCATGTTCACAAAATCCGCGTCCATAGACGCTCTGTATGTTAAGGGACAGGTGCGTCCCTCTGTAAAAGGCAAAATGCGCGAGTTTTATCTTGAAAAAGTTACTTGTGGTTACTTCTAGAACATTCTAGAGGTCGGTTTGATGAAATGGATGCGCCTCCAGTTGGTTCATGTATCTCTATTAAGGGGGAACTTATCCCATCAATAAGGGAGCTATCCCACCCATAGAGGGGGATGATCCCATTGATAGTGGACCTGAATAACCTCTTTACAGCACTATAAATGAAGGCATTGAGCCAGAAGGAGAGGAGGTTGGAGCTATACATTTTCTTTGGGTAAATGCTGCAGGATTTAGGTCTTCCATTAGAGCCTTTGTGAGGAGAGATTGTCTTCACTTGATTCTACTTGGGAGAGGGTGAGCTTTGTCAAAGTAGAGGAAAACCCTTGATGGACCCTGGGAGGAATTTGCACAACACCAAGGCCAGGTTGTAAGAGTTTCTTTGTTTCGTTATTAATACAAACTGGTTTATTTTTCTCAATAGCTTGTGTTAATGAGTTATTTCATGTGTTCCTTGGTCTGCATGTTGAATATATGTTTTATTATATGAAATGCAAGTGCTTGGTAATTGTTTGATTGTTTGTGGTTGCAGGAATTGACTTGAAGGAGGAGCTCATCCGGATCGTCAAGAACGGACTTCAACAACAGCGTTTTGGAATAAGGTAAGCCTAAACACTTGTAGTTTTCATGTTGTAAAAGGTGTATTTAGAGAAAGATCATTCCATTTTGTCTTGTTTGTCATTAGAATGTCTTAGACTTCTAGGAAGGTCAGTCGTGTCCGCACCCTTGACAGATTCCGTGTGACAATGGGTTTTCTACAATAGTTTCATTTAGTCATTAGATATAAAAATGGCATACACAATAAAGTTGTAGATATGTTATCTAGACCAATTATAAATGCATCTACTATACTTAAGCATAATTCTGTATTGCATGAGAGCTACATTGAACAATATGTTCAAGATATAGATTTTAAAGATGTATATGCAACTTTAAGTCAAGGAAAATTAGTAGAAGAATTGGATTATCATGTTAAGGACCAACTCTTGTATCATTGTGGGAAGCTATGCATTCCACAAACTAAAAGAGTAAAGATAATTTGAGAAGCACACACTTCTCTAATATCAGGTCACTTTGGTGTAAGTAAAATGGTTGCACAACTGCAAAGATTTTGTTATTGGCCAAAAATGAATGAGATAGTTTCTAGATATGTAAGAGGGTGTACCATGTGTGCTAAAAGCAAGCCCAGCAATAGAAAACTAGGCTTGTACACTCCACTACCAGTTCCTTCTCATCCTTGGGAAAGTGTTTCCATGGACTTTGTTGGAGGACTACCTAAATCTAGGAAAGGTCATGACTATTTATATGTTATTGTGGATAGGTTCAGCAAAATGTGTATTTTGATACCTTGTAACAAACATATTACAGTTGAGCAAACTACAAAGTTTTTCTTTCAGCATGTATGGGTTCATTTTGGATTACCCACTTCCATAATATCTGATTGAGATAGCCGATTTGTTGGGAAATTTTGGTCAAGCTTGTGGGAATTGATGGACACCAGGCTGAAGAAAAGCACAACTTTTCATCCGCAAATAGATGAACAAACAGAAGTGGTCAACAGGATAGTGATCCAGTTTCTTAGAGGCTATTGCAGCAAGCATCCCAAACTTTGGGATGAACATTTATGTTATGTGCAACATGCTTACAACCGAGATAAACATTCCTCTACATAGAGATCTCCTTTTGAAACCTGTTTTGGTTTCACACCAAGGTTTGCCTTGGATTTTATCTTTGGTAAAGATATAACAATTGATGGACACAGTGATGTGGACAAGGCAACCAAGTTCATTGAACAAATCCAAGAGATTCACCAGGCAGTACAGGAACAGTTGGAAAAGAGCCAAGCCAAGTACAAGGCAAGGCATGACAAGCATCAGATGGAGCATAGTTTCCAAGTTGGTGACCAAGTCTGGTTGTATATCAGTAAAGACAGAATGCAAGGTGAAGGTAAGAAGCTGAAGCCAATAAGGTATGGACCTTTTAAGATACTTGAGAAAATTGGTGAGAATGCTTTTCGCCTTGATCTACCAGCTTACATGCACATCTACTCAGTTGTTAATGCAGACAGCTTGAGACTATTTGAACCTTCATTAATTGAAGATCCCGAAGAGAAAAGTCAATTGCTTTCTATTGATGATTTGTTACTTGAATATCTTAATAAGTTGTAGGAAGATGTAGTTCTGGACAGGAAGGTAAGAACTACATGCAAAGGCGACGTTGAGTACCTCAGGATCAGACTCAAAGGTTCAAAGCCAAGTAGTGCGAAATGGATAGAAATTGAGAAAGTGAGGAAGCAATACCCTCACTTGATGGATTCTTGAAAGAAAACCAAATTTTTGTGGTCCACATGATTTTTTAGTGGGAAGGCCATGATTTGAATTGGATTCTAAAAAATCTCTAAGTTTTCATGAATATTTCAATTATGCTAAAAGATTCAAGTCCTAGAAAAGATCGAAGCTATCAGAAGGAATCCTCATAACAATTGCAGTTGTGGCCAGAGCGGAGCAATGAGGACCCTTAGTCGAGCGTGCAGACTGTTGGCCCATGGTAAAGCGCAAAGGCACAAAACTCGCAAAACCAGAGGCTAATTCAGGAAACAGAGGTGGATAAGCACTAATTGCGTATCGCAGGGCATCCCCATCAGTGAAGGAAAGCCCAGAAGCGCTCGGACCTGAAAACGCTGTAAAAATTGGAAAAGTAACTGTTTCGGTTCTATAGCATGGATTCCCCAAAACCGGTAGGTTATCGGAAGGCTTTGAGGAGGTAACAAGTTTTTACTGAGTCCCGCCCGATGCCACACATCAAGCGACATGCGTCCGACGGAAGAGAGAGAAAATCACCTGCATCAGATGGGTAAATGTCGTGCGACTTGTCTGCCTGATATGAAGGATGACCTTAGGATCTGGGGGGTCGAGATCAACGACGGAGATGCATCCCGATGACTGACCGGATTTGACAGGTCGAAAAGCAAGATGACAGGGATTTGACATCCGACGTGGATGATGAGTTGGAAAACGATTTGTATTCACGGGTGATCTTGAAGCAAACCGATTTAATAGCCATTCTAGTATGATTCAAGGAATCTGACACCCAGTTTGTTAGCAAAACAGGTGGCCACCTCTCTGCAAGGCGTTACCCAGTAATGGTGATACAGAGCAGAGGAATTCGAATAGACAGAGGAAAGGAAAACGGAAGGCCAGGAAGCGGAAACGAGCAGTCAAAGAGCAGACTGGCTTTAAAGCCATGAACTGACAGAAGCACAGAAGAGAGGGCGCATACAAAGACGTAAGAAGTTAATAGAAGAGAACAGAGAGTAGAAGCCGAGCTGAACTGAAGGCAGCATCAAGCCAGACAGAGCCAGAGAGAGACAGAGAGTCTGTGTACTCCATTGAAGGCTTGAGAGGTTCATGCAAGCTCCTCGGTATAGGCCTATCATACTACTGTGACCCTCAGAGGTCAAGTTTCAGTAAGGAGAGTCTGTGCACTCCATTCTTACTAACTTCATTCTGTTTAGTGAGTCTTGAATCAAGCTCACTATTGTAAAAAATCTGCTTAAAAACATAATAGAGAGGCCACCACTAAAAGGCTGGACTAGGAGACGTAGCCTAGGAGCATTGGGTGAACTCCTTATTAAACTTGTTTTGTTTACATGTTTGATTGTTATGTTTTCTCTGATTGCCTCAATGTCTATGTATTCTAGCAATCTTATCGATCCATTGCATAAGTAACATAGGCACATCCATGCACATGAGTCTGTAATACCTTTCATTCTTTATTCTGGATAAATTCCAGATCACAAAGCCACAGAAGTCTCTACTTTGTTGAGAGAAAAGGAGGAGAGAATTGCATAGATCAAGTAGCAGCTCGAAACAAAGAAAGCAAATGTGAACAAGCAAGAAGCCGAGCAGCTCTCCCGATTGCAAAAGAGCATGGAGGTCCTGAAAATAAGCCACGAAGCCGATATATTGGCTAAAAAAATGCAATTGCAAGAACTGCAGCAAGCCATGGAATTATATAAAGACGTTCCCACAACTGAGGAGTTCGTTAAAGAGGCTCTGGAACTGAATTCCCTCCTAATGAAATAGCAGGAGCATTTCTCCCACAAAATGTCACATATTACTCCTTATCTGATCACTAGTGATCAGCTAATAGATAAGGCAATCGACCAGAGAACCGAGTTTACTGATCTCAACACCAGAATCTCAGAGTTCATCGAATGGCAGGAAATAGAAGATGGAAGGAAGGCCAATCTGCCTGAAATCGAGGAGACTCACAAAGACATTATTTTCATAGATTGGGACATGAGAATCAAGCAAGCGGAGCTAGCAGTAGCAAGGGTAGCTGGGGTATCAAAGAATATAATCAAGGCAGTGAACCACACTCTGTTTGTCACCAACCTACTAAAGGAAGGCAATCTAAAGGAAATGCCCGATTTAGCTACTTTGCATAAAAGCTGGAAAGAAAAGGCGAAGATTCAAAGGGAGGCAATCACAAAATTAACCAATACCAACTGGGAGTCGTATTTTTCGTAAGACCGCACAACAAGATCATGACCCTCAATTTTTCACTTCATTCGGCTCAGGGGATGTTGCCACTTCTCACCGATGCGATTTTTGCAGGATAGCTTAGGACACATTTTGGGGTACCTCCTCAACTCAAACCAATGACCAATATTTTCGATTTGAAGGACGCTGGAAAACAACAATTTATTATCTTAGTTCTACTCATTGGGCCACTATTTTTTTTTAGAGTTAGTTAACTAGTTAGGAGGAAGGTTGTTTGAAACCTCCTTAATTTTTGTATAATATATTTTTGCACATTAGCTAGAATAGTATTTATACCCTTCTCATGCATTTAGAGAAGGGTCCAGAATTTTACCAAAAACATTTGCAAAGAATGCACTTTTGTAAGTTTGTGAATGCTTTGGTGGAATTATGGAACATGATCATTTCTTTTAGATATCAGACTACTTTCCTTTGTTGATGCACTATTGTGTTCTTGGGAGATAATTTGATTTGAAGAAAGGAGTTGATCCATGTCATTCATTAAATGAGCAAAACTTCACACATATGGTACTATTATCTTGTATGATTGTTTCTGTTTTCTTTTAGTCAGTGACAACACTTTAATTTCATGAATTGTGTGTGAGATTTATTCTTTCTGTTAAGCGTTAATTGCACTATTGTATGATGCCTAGCTGAAATTTTTAATTTTCATATATATAATTCATCATATATGTGATATATTTTATAAATTTCTTTGACTAACTATTTAGTCAAAGAAATTATGTTGTACATTATCATCTTTGTTTATGCGTGATTAATCTTTATTATCACATGTTAAGCATATATCTATGTAGATCGCATACCACACAGAAATACCCAGGTTTATATTAGAATAAGTTAATTAGAAGATTTGCATGATAGAATTGGTCATTTAGATTATCATTATTCTATTTGCAAGCACTCATGAACCACCCACTCTCATATTAAAACCCACAGTGGGAAACCGATCCCATTATCCCTAGTCAGAGCCACCACTTTAAACGGAAAAGGAGCTATCTTAAGGTCCAAACTGGGTGGTTATCGTCCATGTTGTCACAACGATTTTTGAGGCCTCAACATTTTGGCACTAGAAGGAGGGCCATCCGACTATGAGTGGCATATAAACCTAAAGATCAATCTAAAAACATTCATAAGAGTCAAAACCCCTCTGAAACTTCTACACCTTCTAGATCTCGTTCAGAATCTCCTGATCTGAAATCTGAAGTAATAGAAACATCTCCCTCATCTCTTGAAGTATTAAGACAATCACTTTCCCCAAATTACACTCCCGAGTCTCTCGAAGTTCATTCTTTTGTGCAGAAATTGGAACAGATATCCATTTCTGTTGAGAAGCCACAGAGGCCCAAAGTTTCTAATGAAAGTGTTATCTCCTTATTACAACAAACTGTTGTATTAACTAGATTGCAAAGTGAAAGGCTTGGAGTAACCCATTTTGAGTTCCCAATCCCTCCATGATGTAGGAAAGTTACCTCACCAAGATCTAAATTGGAGACCAACAAGATCACATCACCTTTCCATCCAATCACTTCCCCATTCACTTCTACTCAATCCACAACTTCTCAACTATCCACTTCTTTAATTAGTACTGCTACTAGTAGTACTAACACAATAGTAAGTTTTTCACCATCTATACCTACTTTTGGACCGACCTTCCCATCTTCTCAGTCTCCAACTCAATTTATGGCTAATCAAACCACTCAACCTTGGACAAACCCTGGTGCTATCCTGGTTGTAAATCCAAATGCACTCCCAACAAACCCAGAAAAATGGCTACTCAAGTACAACCCGACGATGGTATTCCAGCTGAATAACATCTAAATAACTTCATGTTGGCCATGAATATTAATGGAGTTGCACATGAAGGTGTTGTAATCAGACTATTCCCTTATACCTTCCAATGATTTGCTGGATCTTGGTATTTTTCCCTTCCAGCAAGATCAATTAGGAACTGGAATACTTTTCAAGAATTATTTCTTGAAGAATTTGGTGATGATAGAACCATAACATCTTTGATCAATGATCTTTCTAATTTAAAAGCTAACTCAGATGAAAGGACCAAAGACTTAAACTCCAGATTTAACAAGTTTCTAAATAAAATCCCAGCTGCCTCAAAACCTGTTGTAGATGTACAAATAGAATGGTACATATCGTCTCTTCCCTCTAATATTGCAATTTTTGTAGATAGATCCAAAAAGGCTACTCTTGTAGAAAACATGAAAGAAGCCCTGTCTGTAGAAAGAAGGATTATAGCTTTAGAAAAGAGATCACAAACATACGTGAGAAAGTTAAAGAAAGTAACTTTTAAGGATGATTCTAAAAAGAAAGTTTCAAAGGACCCTTTCGATCTTCAAGGCTTACAAAAAGTATTAAAAACAATGTATAATGAAATGATTGAAATCAAGAAACAGGTTGTAGAATCCTCTACTCCCAATAAACCTTTTCACTTGTTTAAAGGAATCCTCTTGAGCATCACAACCCCCAAACACCATTTCAAATGCTGAGTCTGATCAAGAAACAGAAGAAGACTCACTAGCCAAAGAGGAAGCTGAAACAAAAGAAGTTGAATTAAATGGATTGTTGGATTTCATCCTCCCAAATGAAGAAGAGGCACAAGCTATGCTAGTAACTACGAGGAGCAAAAAATCTCATGACACGTCTATCACAAATCAGAAACAAAAAACTACTATTCCTGTAAAGGAGAAAACAGTAAAAAAAAGTCTACGACTAATCAGACAGACCCTATTCCATTATATTCTCCAAATGCTTCCAAAACATTGGTAGTTCCAGATGCAATGGAATACAACATAGTCGAAGATATGAAAAAGACTAGAGCAAAAATTTCTTTGCATGAACTCACTAAACTCAAGCAACAACAGAAAATTTTGTTAAGAGAGTTAAAAGTAGTTCCTGTATCCCCTTTTTCATCTGCTGTAGTTACCCAAGCTACCTACGATATGGGAAAACCTCCATCATCTTCCAACAAAGTAGATGCTTCAGATTTAGTCCTAATCGGTGATAGATCTATTTCTCATATTCCTCCATTTATGCTCACTTATGAAATTTTCAATAGGAATGTTCATAACTGTCTTGTTGATTCATGAGCCTCTTCAAATATTATGCCAAGAGCCATGTGCACCAAATTGAATATTACACCTCAAAAATATGTGGTACACATAGTTCAATTAGACAGGAAAAAAGTAGAGGTACTTAGAGAAATAACATCAGTATCAATTAGGCTTTCCTCTAATCCAAAAGTTTCCCAAATAATTGATATTTTAGTGGATGATATCCCTGAATTTTATGGTCTAATCCTAAGTAGGGATTGGTCCGAAAAGTTGCATGGTTACTTCACAACTGATTGGTCTCACATATGGTTGCCACATAATGGTAAACCAAATCAAATCAGGGTAGACCGAGAAAATTTCATGAAATACAAAGTCAATTACGTTGAGGGAAGCAATGAACCGATTGCCTTCACCAATAACATCATTGGAAATTACTTGGCTGAGTCATTTTTACGATCCTTTAATGCTCAATGGTCTCCCTTCCCAGATAATGCTGTAGTGTCTCAAATAGAATTTTTTTCACAAACAGATGCTTCCAAGTGTGTTAATTTAGTAGATAAATTTTCATATAATTCTTTTTTTTGGACTCTCTATTTTGACGGTTCCAAATCTGAAGATGGTGTAGGCGCATGATGCATTTTGATTGTTGGAATTATGACACAGGTTTGGCGCTATGACACAGGTGTTGTCCTTGATGGCAACTCACTCAGATGACAGATCACAGTTCAAGCTCTCAGAATGAAGGAAGAAAGATATACGCAGGTTCCCCTTGACTAAGCTACGTATACATGCAGGTTAGAAGTCCAGAAAGCACGTATGCGTATACATGCACTTTCACGCAAGGAAAAGCGCGTACATGTTGGAAAACTTGGTTTTGGTTCGTGGCATTTGGTCCCTGGTATTTTGATTCATGGTATTGATCCAAGGCATCTTGACCGAAGTGTTGACCCCAGGTATTTGGTCCAACGTATTGCTTCTAAGTGGTTTTGAACCATGGTATTGAGTAAGGCCTAAGACTATAAAAGGAGGGGGAGATCATTAGGCAAATACATTCAAGTATTGAATATCTAATGAAGAGCAAGATCTAGAATACTGCTGATTGGGTTATGGTGTGTAGCTGGATTTGAATCAAGGAGGAACCTGAGCGCTAGAAGAAGGATAAGTTCTATTGATGGGTCAAGATCTTAAGGCTTGAAGAGAAGTATCTTTGTGTGATTTTGATCTTTTATATTTGGCACATGTCTTGATATGTAAATCTAATGATCTGGGTATAAGTGATGTTTGAATTAATGAAAAGAGTAAATTATCTTTTACAGATCCGTACACAGGTTCAGTATATCAAAGGCGCGTATACACGCTGGTTCAGTAGTTCAAAACAGTGTATACTCATGTTTGCCTTCATATAGCAGCGTATGCACGCGGATTATACATATTGAAGTAGCGTACATCTCATAAAATATGTTTTAGCTACTTCTGTTTATTGTTGCAGTGTTTTGGGTTCTAGTACTATTACTGTATTCTGGTTACAACATTCAGAGAAGTGATTGTTTGATTTAGTTTTGGTTAGTGCAAGGGAGATTGATTGATGCAGATATATCTTGATGTTTGATTGATGCTATTGATGGATCCAGTCTGAAAATTTATGAAACGTGGTCCCTGGAAGAAAAGAGAAGGTTGTAGCCTTATGTAGGTGAGCACCTACATACTAGTACATCCACTAGTACAAGAGCTAGGGGGTCGTAGCTCCCTTCCAGGAGAAGTTGGAGAACGAGAGAAGGTTGTAGCCTTCTGCAGGTAGAAGCCTGTGTACTGGTATAAGACTGCACTAGTACAGAAATATTGTAAAAAGAAGTTTCTTATTAAAAGAAGATAGAGACGAATTGCAGCAGGTGGTTTTCACCCACATTGGGTTTCCACCTTATATCTTGTGTTCTTGTGTGTGATTGTCTGCTCTTTTTTTACTGTACCTGTTATTGGTTATATGGTTTTGATACATAGATTAAAGATCAGCTGACTAAATTATAAGTTTACAAGGTGTACGCTGGTTGCTCTAAACATAGTTGCGTATATACGCAAGTTTCAGTAATCGAAGTAGCGAATATAAATCTGTTCATGGAAATGAAATATTTTTAAATTGATAATACTGATTCACCCCCCCTCTCAGTATTATTTCCAACAATTGGAATCAGATCAGGTCATTCAAAAGAAGCTTGATTGCTTGAAGGAAGATCTATCATCATGAGCAACTACGAAAAAGAGGCATCCATTAGGCCACCAATTTTTGATGGGAGAAACTTCCTCTATTGGAAGGTAAGAACCACAACCTATATTCAATCTCTTGGAATAGAAGTTTGGGATATCGTGGAAGGAGGAGACACATTTCCATCAGAAACTCCTACAGATACGACAGGTAAAAAGCAGTATGAAATAAATGCAAAGGCTGTCAATACTCTATTGGGGAGTCTATCACAATCAGAATTCATCAAGGCTATGCAGCTCAAAACCGCCAAAGAAATATGGGACAAGATCATTCTAAGTTATGAAGGAGACAATCAGGTAGAACGTGCAAAACTACAATCTCTCAGAATTCAATATGAAACTCTCAGAATGCACAACGATGAAAGTGTAGCTAATTATTTCCTATGTATAGATGATATTGCTAATCGCATGAAAAACTTGGGTGAAGAGATAAAAGAAGTTACTTTAGTTGAAAAAGTTCTAAGATCCTTGTCTTCTAAGTTTGAATCAAAAGTTTCTGCCATAGAAGAAAAGCAGAATCTTCAGAGTATTACTATGTCACAGCTGCACAGAATCCTAACTGCTTTCGAAATGAGAAAAGGGGGTCCATCAGATATGAGAGAAGCCGCATTCAAAGCTTCAAGAAAAGGAGAACTCAATGAGTCAGGACATACGTTAGAAGGAGAGGAAGAATCAAACTTTGTCAAGAACCTTCAATGGGGTTCTGGAAGATTTAGAGGTAAACTACCTTTCAAATGTTTTGCTTGTGGAAGAGTAGGTCATTATGTTGCCAAATGTCCTCACAAAGATAAGCTTGATAAAGGTAAGGAATCAACAAAATGGAATAGAAAAAAAAGTGTAAATAAGAAGAGCTACTATACACATGAAGATTGAGATGGTTTATCAAATAGTGACGAAGTTGAAAATAGTAATGATTATAGACTTTTGATGGCTTTTGAAGATGATGATTTCTTGGATGCTTTAGATGAAGATGGTCTCTATGAAGAAATTTCTAAACTTAAAATCTGTTTAGAAGAAAAGAGTATGATTATAGATACTCTTACATTCCAACTTGCTGAAAGGGAAAAACACAATGAAAAGTTAGAATGTGAAATTATAGGTCTAAGAAAAGAAATTGAGAAAAGAAAAGCTCTCAATCTTAAGTTTACTAAAGACACAAAAATTTTAGATGAAATTATCAAAGTGCAATGTTCCCCTCTGATAAACACAAGTCTTGGATATACTGAAGAACCATCTCAAGCACAGAAGCCATCAACCTCCAAAAGCTATCTTGATGCAGCAAGGAGAAATGAACAGGTTGACAATCGTCAGCAGAGGCTTAAAGCAGATCACCAGGTAAATCAAGTTCAATCTACTTCAAGGATGAACAGAAGCTATAACCAACCATAGGTAAATCATTCTCAATTTGCTTCAAGAATGAATGTCAATGGAAACTACAATCATCAGGTTAGTAGATTCGACAACCGCAGGAATTTCTTTAATGACCAATGTTTTTCATGTCATAACTTTGGACACAATGCTACTCAATGTGTTGCTTACAAGACCATCATGACTAGAGAAGTACGAAATCAAAAGAATGTGACTGGGATCATGAAAAGGACCTACAACAACTTTTCTTATCTTGAAAATGAAACAAAATGCTCTATATGTAACAACTTTGGTCATGAAGACTCTGAATGCAAAAGTAAGTTTCGGCAAATATCTCAGAAGGAGCAAGCTTCATTGGGTCCCAAAACATGGAAAAAGAAAGAACCGCAAACCGAAAGATGTGGTATAGCCTTATATGCAGAAGGACAAGAAAATCAATGGTACATCAATAGTGGATGCCTAAAACACATGACAAGTGATAAAGAAAAACTTCAGTCATATAGTGCCTTAGAAAAGGAAAGGAAGGTCTCATTTGGAAATGACACCCCTGCAGCCATAAAAGGTAAAGCCTCTGTTCTTTTAAAATAAAAAGTCAAAGCTGGGAATGTTATGTATGTTGATGGTTTAAAGCATAATCTGTTGAGTGTTAGTCAAATATGTGATCAAGGAAATGAAGTAGTATTTCGATCAAATGGATGTGTTGTTCGTGAGCTTGATACATGAGAAAAAATGATCAAAGGCATAAGAACTCCAAATAATTTATACATACTCAAGGGAGGACAACAACAATGCTATCTAAGCAAAAATGATGAACACTGGCTATGGCACAGAAGATTGGGGCATCTAAGCTTCCCTCAGATAAGGAAAGCATGATGTTTGCGATCTTCCTGACATCAGAATTCCAGAAAATACAATATGCAAATCATGTCAATTTGGTAAGCAAACCATAACACATTTCCTTGAGAAATAAGGATCAGCTAGTAAGCCGCTTGAACTTGTCCATACTGATTTATGTGGTCCATCAAGGAAAAAGTCACCTCGTGGAGAAGAATACTTTATATTGTTCATTGATGACTTTTCCAGAATGTGCTGGATAGGACTTCTAAAGCATAAATATGAAGCATTTGAAAAGTTCAAATCCTTCAAAGCTTTGGTTGAAAATGAATCAGATCACAAAATCAAATGTCTCAGATCTGATCAAGGAGGGGAATTTACCTCGGATGAATTCTTCGACTTCTGTGAAGAACATGGAATAAGAAGGGAATTCTCTACCGCAAGGACTCCTCAGAAAAATGGAGTGGTAGAAAGGATGAACAGAACTGTTCAACAAATGGCTCGTGCTATGCTAGATGAGTCTGGAACTCCTGCAACCTTCTGGGGTGAAGCTACATTTGCTACTGTCACTATTCTCAACAAAACAAATGTTCGGGTAAATAGCACTCAAACTCCTCATGAACTTTGGTATGGTAAGACTCCTACTATAAAATACTTCAAAGTTTTTGGAAGCAAATGTTACATCAAAAGAACTGATGAAAAACTTGGCAAGTTTGAACCTAGAGCAGATGAAGGCATTCTCCTCGGTTACTCTTCCCGAAGTAAAGGATTCAAGTGTTATAATAAAAGACTTTGAAAAATTGTTGAAAGTATTGATGTTGTGGTTGATGAAGGAGGTGAAAATCCAAAGCAGGTAAAAACTGAAGAGTGGGAAGATGATGAGGATTATCCTTCCACATCAAATCAGACTAATGCTGAAGAAGAAGAAACCAATGAAGCACCAGAAGAGCAAGTAACGGCAGAAGAAAAGACTTCATCCAGATATGTTCAGAAAAATCATCCAGATACTCAAATTTTGGGACAAAGAGAGGCAGGTGTGCAGACAAGAAGAACTATTATAGAAGCTTCAAGCTATATAGCATTGCTTTCCTCCTTCGAATCGAAAAATGTACATGAAGCATGCAAAGATGAATGTTGGGTCAAGGCTATGAATGAAGAGCTTGAGAAAATTGAAAAGAATAATACTTGGGAATTAGTTCCTAGACCTCATGATAAGAATGTCATAGGAACCAAATGGATATTCAAAAATAAGTTGAATGAAAATGGAGAAGTAATTAGAAACAAGGCCAGACTTGTCTGTAAAGGGTATGCTCAACAAGAAGGTATAGAATTTGAAGAAACTTTTGCACCTGTTGCTAGACTTGAAGCCATAAGAATGTTCCTTGCTCTTTCTAGCTTTCAAAAGTTCAAAGTATATCAAATGGATGTGAAATCTGCCTTTCTTAATGGAGATCTAGAAGAAGAAGTATATATTGAGCAACTAGATGGATTCATCCTTGGAAATGATCCAAAACTTGTATGCAGACTCATAAAGGCTCTCTATGGTCTAAAACAAGCTCCAAGGGCCTGGCATTATTGTCTTGACAAATATCTTCATCAATAAGGTTTTTCAAAAGGATTAGCTGATAGCAATCTATATATAAAAGTTGACAATGATAAATTGCTAATACTTGTTGTGTATGTTGATGATATCATTTTTGGGAGTAATGAAGAAGCAATGAGTCAAAACTTTGCTTTGGTAATGAAAAAATAATTTGAAATGTCCCTTCTCGGTGAGCTCACATATTTTCTTGGTTTACAAATTCAACAAATAAAGATGGTATTTTTCTATGATAAACCAAGTACCTCAAGCAGATCTTGAAGAAATATGGAATGGAAGATTTTAAACCAGTATGTATGCCTATGGTAACAGGATGCAACCTCAGCACAAATGATGAATCAATAGCAGTACATCAACCAACCTACAGATCCATGATTGGTAGTTTTCTCTATCTAACAGGTACCCGACCAGACATCATGCATGCAATGGGAATAGTTGGAAGATTCCAAGCAAATCCAAAGGAAGCACACCTTCAAGCAGTCAAAAGGATTTTTAAATATCTTCAAGGGACACAAAACTTTGGTTTATGGTATCCCACGGATACAGATCTCACACTTCATGCATATATAGATGTAGATTGGGCAGGAAGCGTGGATGACAGAAAAAGCACTAGTGGTGGTGCATTCTATATGGATTCCAGATTGGTGTCTTGGTTCAGTAAGAAACATAGTTCAATTGCATTATCTATAGCTGAAGCAGAATATGTGGCTGCTGCATCTTGTTGCACACAACTCCTTTGGATGATGCAAATATTGCAAGACATTCAGATATGTACTCCACCCATCTCCATTCTATGTGATAATACAAGTGCAATCAATATTTCAAAGAATCCAGTCATGCATTCCAAGACCAAGCACATACCTATCAAATATCATCTTATCTGGGAACAAGTGCTTGAACAAAAGGTCAAATTGGAGTATGTTCCGTCCAAGGAACAAGTTGCTGATATATTCACCAAACCACTGCTCAGAGAGACATTTGAATACCTCAGACATAAGCTAGGAGTAGTTGATGCATCAACTTGTTGTTGACACTTATCTGTTTCAGAGAACATTGGTTTTACGCGAGTTTCATGAAGCGTATCCACGTACATATGCTGGTTTCTATGGATACAGCCGCGTATATGATGGTTTGAAGAATATCAGTAGGCCAGACTCAGAATGAAAAGAGTATGATATAGGTCTATTAGTGATCATCTGGCATAGGTTCAAGGAGAGCATATAATGCATTATCATTGTTGGCATTACCTTAGAAGATCTTGGTACAATTTCACAGTTGTTTTTGATTCAGGTGGAACAAGTGCAGAGGGAGATCATGGTTGCTGGTCTGGATGGTGATTGATAGATGCTGCTGATGATAGTTGCTGATGACTATCATAGTCTTGTTTTAGATATTTCGTCTCTATGTCATGTATATCTTTTATTATCAAGGTCATGTAACGACCTATTTTGTTTCCCCACTATGCCTGGGATGGATGATGTAAGGTTCTTGTTTTATCATGTATAAACTTTTGGTGTATCCCCACTTGGTTGGGTGGATGAGTCAATCTTGGTATATCCCCACTTGGTTGGGAGATGGATATATGTATGAATATTTGGTGATAGGAAGGTCATTTATGATGTATAGAGTCATGTTCTTCTTGTAGAACATCTTTTTGCAGACCTTGCCTTCAGTCAGGGGGAGCATGAACAATACACTTCAGCATCTCTGAAAAGTTCAGCATGTACTCAGGGGGAGCATAACCCTTTTCCCTTGATGACAAAGGGGGAGAATGACTTTGAGTGACTAGGGGTTACCATCAAGTCCAAAGGGGGAGATTGTTGGCAACTCACTCAGATGATAGATCACAGTTCAGGCTCTCAGAATGAAGGAAAAGATATATACGTAGGTTCCCCTTGACCAAGCCACGTATACATGTGGGTTAGAAGTCCAGAAGGCGCGTATGTGTATACATGCACTTTCACTCAAGGAAAAGTGCGTACATGTTGGAAAACTTGGTTTTGGTCTGTGGTATTTGGTCCCTAGTATTTTGACCCATGGTATTGATCCAAGGCATCTTGACTGAAGTGTTGACCCCAGGTATTTGGTCCAAGGTATTGCTTCTAAGTGGTTTCGAACCATGGTATTGAGTAAGGCCTAAGACTATAAAAGGAGGAGGAGATCATTAGGCAAAGACACTCAAGTATTGAATATCTAATGAAGAGCAAGATCTAGAATATTGGTGATTGGGTTATGGTGCATAGCTGGATCTGAATCAAGGAGGAACCTGAGTGCTAGAAGAAGGATAAGTTCTATTGATGGGTCAAGATCTTAAGGCTTGAAGAGAAGTATCTTTGTGTGATTTTGATATTTTATATTTGGCACATGTATTGACCTGTAAATCTGATGATCTGGGTGTAACTGATGTCTGAATAGTTGAAAAGGGCAAATTATCTTTTACATATCTGTACGCAGGTTCAGTATATCAAAGGCGCATATACACGCTGGTTCAGTAATTCAAAACAGCACATACGTAGGTTTGACTTCATATAGCAGTGTATGCACACAGGTTATACATATTGAAGTAGCGTACGTCTCATAAAATATGTTTTAGCTACTTCTGTTTACTGTTGCAATGTTTTGGGTTCTGGTACTGTTACTGTATTCTGGTTACAACATTCAGAGAAGTGATTGTTTGATTCAGTTTTGGTTAGTGCAAGGGAGATTGATTGATGCAAATATATCTTGATGTTTGATTGAAGCTATTGATGCATCCAGTCTAAAAATTTATGAAATTTGGTCCCTGGAAGAAAAGAGAAGGTTGTAGCCTTCTATAGGTTAGCACCTACGTACTAGTACATCCACTAGTACAAGAGCTAGGGGGTTGTAGCTCCCTTCCAGGAGAAGCTGGAGAACGAGAGAAGGTTGTAGCCTTCTGTAGGTAGAAGCCTGCATACTGGTATAAGACTGCACCAGTACATAAATATTGTAAAAAGAAGTTTCTTATTAAAATAAGATAGAGACAAATTGCAGCAGGTGGTTTTCACCCACATTAGGTTTCCACCTTATATCTTGTGTTCTTATGTGTGATTGTCTGCTCTGTTTTTACTGTACCTGTTACTGCTTATATGGTTCTGATACACAGATTAAAGATCAATTGACTAAATTATAAGTTTACAAGGTGTACGATGGTTGCTCTAAACATAGTTGCGTATATAAGCAAGTTTCATTAACTAAAGTAGCGTATATAAATCTGTTCATGGAAATGAAATATTATTAAATTGATAATACTGATTCACCCCCCTCTCATTATTATTTCCAACGATCAATCTGCAAGGAGAGAAAACCATGTTAGCCTGCAGACTTGAATTTTAGTGCACCAATAATGTCGCTGAATATGAAGCATTGATCCAAGGCTTGTACAAAGCCATTGGCCTTAATGTCAAATATCTGCAAGTCTATGGTGATTCTGAAATAATTGTAAAGTAGGTAAGAAATACAATTCAATGTGTCTCTAGGCACCTTAAACATTATCAATCATTAGCTCGGAATGTAAGGACTCTGGACACCACATATCTCCACAATGGTATGATATTGTCCACTTTGGGCCTAAGCCCTCATGTATTTGCTTTTGGACTTACCCCAAAAGGCCTCACACCAATGGAGATATTTGTCCATCCTTATATATCCATGATCCTCCCCACCTCTAGTCAATGTGGGACTTTGGTCGTATACCCAACAATCCTCCCCTCGAACAAAGGACCATCGAGCCTCCCCTCAAACGATTATCCATCCATCCACTCTCTACCAACTAGGATTCTCTGCTCCAATGCATTGGAAGCACACGCCTTACATGAAGCACCACCTGCCTCGAGATCTTGCTCTATCCCAGGTCAACTCCTCTTCACCGTGTTGGGACCAGGACATGTCCATGAAGAATCCGGAGCACACCGCCTGTCTAACCGAGCTCATCCATGAATCCCATCGTGATATTACCGGGGCCCACCACCTTCGTTTGGAATTCTGAGGATTCATCCACTTGGCTAACTTCGGGGCATGGCTCTGATACCACTTGTTAGGACTCTGGACACCACATATCTCCACAATGGTATGATATTGTCCACTTTGGGCCTAAGCCCTCATGGATTTGCTTTTGGACTTACCCCAAAAGGCCTCACACCAATGGAGATATTTGTCCATCCTTATATATCCATGATCCTCCCCACCTCTAGTCAATGTGGGACTTTGGTCGTATACCCAACACGGAATCTGACTTCTCACTTCTCTGCTTTTAACATTTCTTCAGTTCCTAGACTGCAAAATGCAAGGGATGACTTGCTTGCTAATGTGGCATCCAAGCTTATACCCACAGAAGAGTTCAATCCAGATAGATTTTCAATAGAATTAATCTTTAGGCCATCTATTCCTGATAATGTAACAAATAGGAGAGTATTCAATAACGATGTGAATATAGTTAATTTCCTTACATTAGAGGGCTCCTATGAGGAAGAGATCATAGACGAACAAGAGCATGATCTCCAAATTAAAAATGATCAGAATCTAAACCCAATCTGGAAGTCTGTAGTTAAGATGGAAGATATCTATGATCGAAAGGATAGATTCAAGAAAGTTACTAACTCCAAAACTCAAAGTTCTAATTTGATATTTGAAGTAGTAAACCTAGGGTCAACTAAAAAACCTCAAAATATCAACCTAGGTCTTGGCTTATCATCAAAAGAAAGGATATCATTCATTAGGTTATTGAAAACATACAAAGGTGTCTTTGCCTGGGATTACTCATATCTCAAAACCTATGATACCTTTGTAATTCAACATACCATACCTATGACTTCGAATGAAAAGCTAGTTCAAGAGAAGCTTTATAAAATTCACCTAAACCTTGAAAGCCAAATCAAATTTGAATTAAACAAGCTTTTGAAAGCCAAAATAATATTCCCTGTTAGACACTCTAAATGGGTATCGAATATGGTGCCTGTAAGGAAAAAGAATGGTGATATTAGGATTTGTATCGATTTTTAGGAACCTGAATAAAGATTGTCAAAAAGACAACTTTCCTTTGCATACCATGGAACAGATATTGCAATCAGTTGCAAGTTCCAAATTAATGTATTTTCTACATGGATTCTCAGGATATAATCAAATTATTGTGCATCTAGATGAAAAACTAAAGACAACATTCAGAACCAAGTGGGGAACATATGCCTATCAAAATATGCCCTTTGGACTCATTAACACAGGTGCTACATTTCAACATGCTATGGATATTGCTTTTAAAGGTCTAATTAATAAATCAGTTGTTATTTACTTAGATGACATCATAGTATTTTCTAAGGATAGGAACAATCATTTAAGTGACCTGAAGCATAGTTTTGAAAGATGCAGGAAATACAGCATTTCCTTAAACCCCAAAAAATCTTATTTTGCTTTACCAGAAGGCAAACTCCTTGGGTTTATAATATCCAAGAAAGGGATTCACATTGATCTTGATAGAGTCCAAGAGATTGAAAAGATTCCTCTCCCACATAACAAAAGGACCATGCAACCATTCCTAGGCCAAAATAATTTTGTAAAAAGATTTGTCCCAGACTTTACAAAGATTGTATTATGCCTTCAAACAATGATACGAAAAAATGCAGTTTTCAAATGGGGCAGGCATGACAGGGAGTCATTCGAGTTGATTAAAAAAGCCATTATTAATTCTCCTTCGCTGACAACCCCTGACCTTCTCAAACCTTTTGTTTTATATACTTTTTCATCCGATACATCTTAATTAGTAGTTCTGATGCAACTAAATGATGAAAATATTGAAGCACTTATCTCCTTTTTTAGTTCTAACTTGTAAGGTGTCGAGTTAAATTATTCAGTTGTCGAGAAACAAGCATTTGTTGTTTTTAAAACCTTGAAACATTTCAAACCTTTTCTTCTTAAGGCCCATACAAAGATAATAGTACCCTACCTCGCAGTAAGGCAATTATTAATCCAAAGAGAAGTAGGGGAGAAAATAGGCTATTGGGTTACTGCACTTCAAGAATATGATGTGGAAATACGACTATCTAAAATTGTCAGGGGTCAAGGTTTTTGCAGGATGTTAACAGGAGCTTCCCAGTTTTCACCAGAAGAAGATCAAGGTAATGAAGTGCAAATATCAGAGGTAATACTCAAAGATACACAATCACAATATGCTGATTTGAAATTTTACTTAAAGAATGGATATGCTCCTATGCATATTAATTACAAAACAAAGCGTGCTTTAAGGTAGAAATCAAATCAGTATCAATTAGTCGATGATGTATTTTTTAGGAAAAATTATGATTTAGCATTACTAAGATTGAAGCTGAAAAGGTCATGCAAGAATTACATGATGGACCAGCTGGAGGACATTTCAGAGAAAATAACACAACTCACAAAATCTTGCATGTGGGATATTATTGGCCAACGATATTTAAGGATGCACATGAATATGCAAGAAAGTGTAAAACTTGTCAAACTACAACGATAAGAGAAAGGAAGCCATCATTCCCTTTGCAACCAGTAAACATCCAACAACCATTTGAACAATGGGGATTAGACATAATTGGTGAGATTGTTCCTAACTCTTCCTAACTACATAGATTCATCCTTACAGCTATTGATTATTTTACAAAAATCGGTAGAAGATATCCTCTTAAGGATAGCCAATACCGAAAACATTACAGACTTCATTGATCAATACATAATTACTAGGTTTTGCTTACCCTTAACTTTAATGTTTGACAATGCATCTTACTTTCTTGGAAATGTAATGGTAGAATATGCTCTAAAGCAAGGTTTTTAAACTAAAATATTCAGCCAACTATTATCCACAAGGTAATGGATTAGCATAATCAACAAACAAAAACCTCATCAGAATTATCAAAAGGATTATTGACCAAAATCATAAGAATTGGCACAAAGCATTAACATTTTCTCTATGGGCAAACATAATTACATAGAAGGTGTTAGAGCCTAGATTTACCTCAGGTTGAAAAGGTAGGATCCAGGGCCAACATCAAACCACGCTCAGCCTGGTAGCTAGCCCTACCAGGTCAGGAGAGGGCTCTTTCCGGGTCAATCTTAGCAAATTATGATCGATGAGGGCTTGAGATGACTGATAGAAATACTGATCTTAGGCTAGGTATATGTGCAAGAGAGTTTGATTAAATAAAAGATGATTTGTTGGCTCAGAGGGAAAGGCACATTTTGGGGTGCAGGGATTGAGGCTTAGTTTTGCAAAGATCTCAATGGGGCAAGGTAGGAAATAGTTTGGGCACTTAAATTTGAGTGAGATGGAAGAAGTAGACAGGTGAGGTGTTGAAGAGGGAAAGCAATCATGAATTCTCCCCAAACAGCTAAAAAAATCAAATAACTAAAGCAAACTTCAAGTAGAGCACTGCACTTTCAATGGATTCTACTTACACTCTTGTTTGTTTAGTTCAGAAGAAATAAGATAGATAATGGCATGCAATCACATAAAAAAATTCACAATTACAAAGAGAAGCATTGTACCAAGACACATTGCCACATGAATCCCAAAGAGTGCTGCAAATCCTAGTCTCAATTCCTTAGCCAAAATGAAAATATGAGTGTACAATGAAGCTCAATGCTTTCTCAAGAGTCCAACCATGCTAATGACTGAAAAACAACATAATATAGACAAACATAGCTCATCCTTGCCTCTAGGGTTCAAGCTCACATGTTTAGGAGTTGATCCAACTAATCCTAAACTGAGAACTAGAAAATAGGCAACATAACAACATGCCTCTAGAAACAAGGGAACGGATTCATTCAGTTCCAAACAACCTATAAACTGATGAATCTACCTCTACAAGTGAAAATCCAACATATTTACATCATGATACATCAATATACATCAAATTACATCATAAATTTTCCATTAGGAAAGTAAAAAGTCAAACTAGGCAAATCTGGGCAAAAAACAGAGCAAAACTTGGTCAAACTGGCAATTTTTCCTATATGCGCCGCGCCTGATTCTCTATGAATCGCACCTGTTTGGACCCACTTTTGGAGGCCTTCCCGATGTTCAAATGCACTACAGGTGTGCTTGCTGGAAAGTTCTACCTATCTACTTTCCAACCCAAGTGGAATTTTTTAATTTGGCCTCCATTTGCCCCTCCAAAAGACCATTCTCCCAACACTGCTTCCTGTGTGTCAAAATAGGGGCAGTGAGGTCATTTTTTTGAGTATTTTTGACCTTTTTGAGGGCTCAAACCTACCCAAATTTCTTGGCCATAGGTAGGAAAGTGTAATTTTGCATGAAAAATCCAAAAATTCTGAGTTTATGAGATTTGGAGGCCCCTATCAAAAGCGAGCGCCACATGGCGCGGCACATAGGGCAGAAAAACCTGTTTTTTGTGCCAAAAATTTGCAAAAATGCAAAAATTGCTCCAAATTTCTTGAAATTTGGGCTGAGTCTTCTCTATCTAGCATGATGTTGGGCCAAGGAAGCCTCAGCCAAGATTTGAAGTCCTTCATCCTCTTTTTGCCTCTTTGATGCTCTCTTCAACTTTGCTTTCAAACTCCTGATTCTCGCTTGGCACACCAAGTTTCGTGACAATTAATGATAGGACAGGTTTCTAAGCATATTATTTTCATTGATGGCCTTCTACAGCTTCCTCTCCAAGTGGACATTGACTCTTTCAAGCCATGACTCCCTATCGGCATTGATCTTTTGCTCCAATGAAGTGAACTCCACCCTCCTCCTTCGGGCAGCTTGGCGGTTTTGCCGAATGTTTTGCAACTCCATAACCACCTGCTGATCCTCAAGATGTTTATTTCTCTACTCCAAGTACTGTATACTCCATTGGGCTCTATCCAAGTTGGTAGACAAGGCATCAATGTCTTCCTGCAGCTCCTTAATGATCTCTCTCAGATTTGCGCTTTGTGGGCCCATGTCAGTATCATCACCCTCAATGAGGATGGAATCAGTCTCCCGCTCACCTGATGGTCCTTCCTCCTGTAGTGGCCTCTTGCCTCGGTCCTGAACCTATTGAGCTGATGATGGAAGTGAGGCCCCTTCCACCCCGGGTGGAGATAACACTCACTTTGCTGCTGCAAACAACCGTCTAGTGCCCTTTTGATAGGTTATGAACACCAGCACACTAGCAGTCTCATGGCCCTCATGTTGATAGGAAGGTCCACCTGTCTCATGCCCAACCTCTGAAGGTCCCTGTGAAGCTCTGAAAAACTCACGGGAGATGAAGTCATCCCAAGTGATGCCCTGTAATCCAAGCTGATGAACGACCACAATTTTGATGAGAGAAAAATGATAAATACTGTTGAATTGCTGCTGAGGGGTCTTGTGCTGCACAAGAGTGTTCATCTTCACTATGTTTCGGCATATGAAGTAAGGAATGTTCATCATCCGTACCTGGGTAAAATGCATCAGCAGCCTGATGTGATAAGCATACAAGCAGGAGAACCGGCCCTCATAGCTGAAATATTTCATGATGAGTTTCATTAAAGGATCATATTCATCCTTGAGGTACCGAAAAGGAAACACTCTCTTGAGCTGTCTCAAAAAACTGGGTTTGATGTATGGTTCATAGTGCTGCCGATCAATTTTCTGCCTCTTGTTCCATGGCTCTCCAATGTTAGGTATGCCGCTTGCTAATGAAATGGATTTTGGTGTTAATGTGAAAGTGACACCAGCAAGAGTGGCTTGATCACCATGTAAATGTAACACAAATAAGTGGGCTAACTCATGATGAAACTGAATATTAGCAACCTTCTCACAAAATTCATAACATGACTGATGTTGGAAACAAAAAATGGCAAGAGGGCAGGCCTGTAATTCAGCAAGAGTGGTTGGTTCTTCTCTGATATTTTTGCCTCCTCTATGAGGCCTCCTGGGTGCATGTCCCTCTGTGGGTGAGTCACTTTGAGTATCCTCTTCATAATCATATGAAGGATTGGATGCCGTAGCTGCTGGTAGATAAACTGTCCTGGAGAAATAGGTGTTGATATGTCAAACTGTCTTGGACTATTTTTGGTGATGTTCTTGACCTTTGCCACCAAGGGAAAATAGTGAAATGAGGGACTATAAGGGGAGGGAAAAATAGCGGGAATTTAGGGACTGTTGGGATAGATTGAGTTAGGGAAATATGGGATGTTTTGGGAGTTTTTGTATAGGATTAGGGTTTGGGGTTTTACATTTGGAAATCTGGGAAAGGGAACTTGGAATAGGGGATTAGTGAATTTAGGGGGTATGGGAACTTAGGGAATAAGGGAATCAATGAAAAAATGGGATAAGGGTGTGAACTTGGTGGAAAAACAGTCATCAAAACCCTAGGGAGCAACTTTGTTTGAGAAATTTCAAAATGGTAGGGTTTGATTGTTTTTTAAACACTCACCATGTAACACACACCATAACATAAACACCAAACTCGGATAATCAACAGAGGTGGAGCTCTACCTACTTGGAACAAGGTAAATTCGTGTGTTTTTGGCGATTGGAGGATGTTTTGGCAATTTTCGGGCCCTCTGGCTATATGCGCCGCACATCCAGCCCAATGCGCCACACCCGTGTTGTTTTACACTGCAAAATGAGGCCCAATGCGCCACGCCTGGTGAGCGTGCTGCGCTTTCTGCCCAGTGCACCGTGCCGGTCAACTTGGAGCGATTTTTACCCGATATCCTCACTTGCTCACAAAAATCAATTTGCCTTGCTTCTCTTTGCTCTTGGAGTACAAATGAACTTCAAACACTTGGAGAAATGATTTATACATGAGCTTTTCAAATTTAAATTTGCCAAACCCACTTTCATAATGTTTTGCAAATGACTTTATTTCAAACTCTATTTTTTTGGACTTTTTCACTTCTTTTAAGTTTTGTGATGAACTAAATGACCTGAGCTTTGCTTGTTTTGCAGGTGTTGGAGCTTCTGGGCTAAGGAAAGAAACCAGGATTACAGATGAAGGAATTTACAATGAGGAAAACAAAATTTTCATGATTTTGTACAATCAAAGATAAATACTCTGTTTTTTCCTCAAAATAGAGTTTTGAGGAAAAACACATTTTCAAACACTTGATGATGAAACTTATTGATGTTGCAACCTCCTCATGGCCTGCTGGTAATTATTGGACACTTTGAAACATTTTTTGACGAAACCCTAATGAAACCCTAGACCTAATTGACAATGAAACCCTAAAGACAACCCTTGCAATCTTTAAGATAAAAAGAAGACTATATATGGTTTCTTTTAATGGACAAACATGAACCAGCAGGTAGATAACATGAGGGAAATTGTAGGAATACAACTATCGTCATATGATATATGCGCCTCATGGAATGCAAATGGCTGGCGGGACACCTAATATGAAATGCAACAAGAGGATTTGATCTCTGACAGAGGGATGAAAATACCGACTCTAACATTGGCTCCAATGGGGATGGTAGCTCCTTGGAGGTGTCAAGAACTACAAATCTCTGGGAAAGCAGGTAGTTCCTTCGTCCATTGGGCTATGGAGTCAATAACTTCGATAAACAAAACTGGACTTTTGACTTAAAGACTCATAATTGAAATGAGTAAGACTAACTCAAACTGAAACAAGATACTCAAAAGCTGAAACTGGACATTCAGCAGCTGAAACGAGACATTTAGCAGCTGAAACTAGACACTCAAAACTGACGAAAACAAAATATGACTCAAGACTTACTTAACTGAAACAAGTACTTACAAATCTTTTTAATGGTAGCAGACCATCGAGATTTGAGAGCTTCAAATCATGATGACAACCACCTGCCTACTGATGAAATATGTACGATCATGTGTAGTGAGCCTTCCAATGTAACCAATCGAGCAGATGGCTACATACTGAAATTTTGCTGTCACTTTCCCTGGGCAGGCATAATAATGTACATGTAGGCAACTCACAATAAGACCTGAAACCAAGGCTTATGCTAACGAACCAGGCAACATTCATCTTCTCTAGTGCTTGCAAAAGAATGCCAAAGGGATCTTGAAAATCATGAAGCACTAGCTTGTCTTGAGATCCAACAGTAAAACTACAATTACTACCTTCATTCTTATCTGAATGACCAATTGATTTCCGAGTGATAGGAAGGCATAGAGAGGTATAAGCTTCTTCCATCTGAGTGTTAGATGTAAATTCCTCAACCATGAGACATTTTTGTGTATTTTCTCTCTCAGGTTCATATTCCTCAATTTCATGGTCTAGGTCATTCTTAAACAAAAAACAATCTTCAAGATTATCAAACATGACAGCCTTATCATCTTCATGAAAGAAAACATTATCTTTTTGCTGATCAATAAAGCTAATTTCAAGACTATCATTATTTTCAAAAGTGGAAGAAGTTTCACCAACACTTTCTTGACCATGTGCACACTGCAGATCTGCGTTAACTTGAGCTGTAACATGACCTTTCAAGAGTTGATCTATCTCATCTTCAGACAGAGGAGATAAGAATTTTTGTTTCCTTTTGCTCAAGCAAGTATTGTCTTCTTGAAATAACATTTCTAAACATGAAAAACCTGAATGACAGTCCTCAATTCCCTGATCTTCTGAAATTTGAAAACATTGTTGATCATCTTCATATGACATGGCAATCAAATTATCATTTACCACTGAGTTATCAAAAGAAGATTTTTCACTTACTTGAACAAAGGTTTCATCTTGTTTTTCATCAAATGACTGGATTACCTCCTCATGAAGGCTTTGTTCTAATGAAATGAGAACACTTGGGTCAATAACTCTTTCTTCTTCATTTTAGATGATCTCAACAGTAGAGCTCTTCTTCATGGGATTCAGAACAAGGTTGTCTTCATCATCACGATCTGAATCTAGATATGAAATAATTGACTTGACTTTGTCACCTTCTGAAATTGAAACTTGACTTCCCAGCATACTGTCTTCTTCTATGGACAGATCTGAAATAAAACCTTCTCTTTCGTCATCTTCCATCGTACTAAGATCTTGATCCTGCTGCAAATTTTCCTGATCATCTTGATAAGTATCACTCTCTTTATGCTGCTGAAATTGATTTTCATACAGGGCTTCCATGATCTCATCATCCATGAAGTCATCATCTTCATAAACTTTTTCAAGATTTTCAATAAAACTATAAGCATGTTTGCAACAGTGCTGAACTAGATTTAATGATGGATAAGATTCTATATACCTTTCAAAGAACATGGTATGAAAATCCTTTAAACAGTAAATACAAACAGGCGGCAAACTTTCATACCAAGATCGGGCTTCACCTTCCAGAGTGGCCATGAATATCTTCATCAAGCAATCTTCAAGAAAATCAACCTTCAACTTGCGAATATGTATGTGAAATCTAACCAGATGTAAAGCAGCATCATTCTTATCATCATCTTTAAACATAGGCAAATTCCTTTGCCAATTTACCTTCAGAATTTTATTTGGAAAACCTGGAATGTGATCTCAGCTCATGGGAGCATACCGTTGAGCAAGCGAATCCATTTTAATAACAATGAATTGACCAAGAAATTTTTGAGGCTACTAGTTCTTGAAGGGTAGAGTCACCATAAAAATTATGAACCTTGGGATTCTTCGACATTGGAGTCACCAGGTGAATGATTTCAGCCTTCATATTTGTTTGACTGCTATCCACCATCAACAATCAGATCTAACTTGATTCATGTACTGGGGCAATTTGCAAGTTAGATGTTCCGTTTATAAGACTAGACTGGAGATTGACTGAAGCAGCTTTTATCTACTTGTGCTAATGCAAAGCAAAAGCGTTTCGGAGGCTACCTGGCTAACTTCAGGCTCCGTCTGTAGTTTATAAAGCAAGAACATTAAAAAAAAATAAGCTCTTCCCCAGTATGGTCGCCACTATGTTAGTTCTTAGATTTACCTCAGGCTAAAAAGGTAGGATCCAGGGCCAACATCAAACCACGCTCAGCCTGGTAGCTAGCCCTACCAGGTCAGGGGAGGGCTCTCTCCGAGTCAATCTCAGCAAATTATGATCGATGAGGGCTTGAGATGACTGATAGAAATACTGATCTTAGGCTAGGTATATGTGCAAGAGATTTTGATTAAATAAAAGATGATTTGTTGGTTCAGAGGGAAAGGCACATTTTGGGGTGTGGGGATTGAGGCTCAGTTCTGTAGAGATCTCAATGGGGCAAGGTAGGCAATCGTTTTGGCACTTAAATTTGAGTGAGATGGAAGGAGTAGACAGGTGAGGTGTTGAAGAGGGCAAGCAATCATGAATCCTCCCCAAACAGCTGAAAACATCAAATAACTAAAGCAAACTTCAAGTAGAGCACTGCACTTTCAATGGATTCTACTTACACTCTTGTTGTTTTAGTTCAGAAGAAATAAGATAGATAATGACATGCAATCACATAAAAAATTCACAATTACAAAGAGAAGCACTGTACCAAGACACATTGCCACATGAATCCCAAAGAGTGCTGCAAATCTTGGTCTCAATTCCTTAGCCAAAATGAAAATATGAGTGTACAATGAAGCTCAATGCTTTCTCAAGAGTCCAACCATGCTAATGATTGAAAAACAACATAATATAGACAAAAATATCTCATCCTTTCCTCTAGGGGTCAAGCTCACATGTTTAGGAGCTGATCCAACTGATTCTAAACCGAGAACTAGAAAATAGGCAACATAACAGCATGCCTCTAGAAAGAAGGGAACTAATTCATTCAGTTTCAAACAACCTCTAAACTGATGAATCTATCTCTACAAGTGAAAATCCAACATATTTACATCATGATCCATCAATATACATCAAATTACATCATAAATTTTCCATTAGGAAAGTAAAAAATTCAAACTAGGCAAAGTTGGGCGAAAAACAGAGCAAAACTTGGTCAAACTGGCAATTTTTCCTCTATGCGCCGCGCCTAATTCTCTATGCATCACACCTGTTTGGACCCACGTTTGGAGGACTTCACGATGTCCAAATGCACTCCTGGTGTGCTTGCTAGAAAGATCTACCTGTCTACTTTCCAACCCAAGTGGAATTTTTCAATTTGGCCTCCATTTGCCCCTCCAAAAGTCCATTCTCCCAGCACTGCTTCCTGTGTGTCAAAATAGGGGTAGTGAGGTCATTTTTTGAGTGTTTTTGACCTTTTTGAGGGCTCAAACCTACCCAAATTTCTTGGCCATAGGTAGGCAAGTGTAATTTTGCATGACAAATCCAAAAATGCTGAGCTAAGTCTTCTCTATCAAGCATGATGTTGGGCCAAGGAAGCGTTAGCCAAGATCCGAAGTCCTTCATCCTCTTTTTTCCTCTTTGATGCTCTCTTCAACTTTTCTTTCAAACTCCTGATTCTCGCTTGGCACACCAAGTTTCATGACAAGTAATGATAGGACAGGTTTCTCAGCATATTCTTTTCATTGATGGCCTTCTCTAGCGTCCTCTCCAAGTGGACATTGACTCTTTCAAGCCATGACTCCCTATCAGCATTGATCTTTTGCTCCAATGAAGTGAACTCCACCCTCCTTCTTCGGGCAGCTTGGCAGTTTTGCCGAATGTTTTGCAACTCCATAACCACCTGCTGATCCTCAAGCTGCTTATTCCTCTGCTCCAAGTACTGTATAGTCCATTGGGCTCTATCCAAGTTGGTAGACAAGGCATCAATGTCCGCCTGCTGCTCCTTAATGATCTCTCTCAGATTTGCGCTTTGTGGGCCCATGTCAGTATCATCACCCTCAATGAGGATGAAATCAGTCTCTTGCTCACTTGATGGTCCTTCCTCCTGTAGTGGCCTCTTGCCTCGGTCTTGAACCTACTGAGCTGATGATGGAAGCGAGGCCCCTTCCACCCTGGGTGGAGATAACACTTGCTTTGTTGCTGCAAACAACCGTCTAGTGCCTTTTTGATAGGTGATGAACATCGGCACACTAGCAGTTTCATGGCCCTCATGCTGATAGGAAGGTCCACCTGTCTCATGCCCAAACTCTGAAGGTCCCTGTGAAGCTCTGAAAAACTCACGGGAGATGAAATCATCCCAAGTGATGCCCTGTAATCCAAGGTGATGAACGACCACAATTTTGATGAGAGAAAAATGATAAATACTGTTGAACTGCTACTGAGGGGTCTTGTGCTGCACAAGAGTGGTCATCTTCTCTATGTTTAGGCATATGAAGTAAGGAATGTTCATCATCCATACCCGGGTAAAATGCATCAGCAGCCTGATGTGATAAGCATACAAGCGGGAGAACTGGACCTCACAGCTGAAATATTTCATGATGAGTTTCATTAAAGGAGCATATTCATCCTTGAGGTACCGAAAAGGAAACACTCTCCTGAGCTGTCTCAAAAAATCGGGTTTGATGTATGGTTGATAGTGCTGCCGATCAATTTTCTGCCTCTTGTTCCATGGCTCTCCAATGTTAGGTATGCTGGTTGCTAATGAAATGGATTCTGGTGTTAATGTGAAAGTGACACCAGTAAGAGTGGCTTGATCACCATGTAAATGTAACACAAATAAGTGGGCCAACTCATGATGAAACTGAATATTAGCAACCTTTTCACAAAATTCATAACATGACTGATGCTGGAAACAAAAAATGGAAAGAGGGTAGGCTTGTAATTCAGCAAGAGTGGTTGGCTCTTCTCTGATATGTTTGCCTCCTCTATGAGGCCTCCTGGGTGCATGTCCCTCTGTGGGTGAGTCACTTTGAGTCTCCTCTTCATAATCATATGAAGGATTGGATGCCATAGCTGCTAGTAGATAAACTGTCCTGGAGAAATAGGTGTTGATATGTCAAACTGTCTTGGACTGTTTTTGGTGATGTGCTTGACCTCTGCCACCAAGGGAAAACAGTGAAATGAGGGACTATAAGGGGAGGGAAAAATAGCAGGAATTTAGGGACTGTTGGGATAGATTGAGTTAGGGAAATATGGGATGTTTTGGGAGTTTTTGTATAGGATTAGGGTTTGGGGTTTTACATTTGGAAATTTGGGAAATGGAACTTGGAATAGGGGATTAGTGAATTTAGGGGGTATGGGCACTTAGGGAATAAGGGAATCAATGAAAAAATGGGATAAGGGAGTGAACTTGGTGGAAAAACAGTCATCAAAACCCTAGGCAGCAACTTTGTTTGAGGAATTTCAAATGGTAGGGTTTGATTGTTTTTTAAACACTCACCATGTAACACACACCATAACATAAACACCAAACTCGGATAATCAACAGAGGTGGAGCTCTACCTACTTGGAACAAGGTAAATTCGTGTGTTTTTGGCGATTGGAGGACGTTCTGGCAATTTTCGAGCCCTCTGGCTGTATGCGTCGCGCATCCAGCCCAATGCGCCGCGCCCCACGTATGCATCGCGCCCGTGTTGTTTTACACTGCAAAATGAGGCCCAATGTGCTGCGCCTGGTGAGTGCGCCACGCCTCCTGCCCAGTGTGCCGCGCCGGTCAACTTGGAGCGATTTTTACCCGATATCCTCACTTGCTCACCAAAATCAATTTGCCTTGCTTCTCTTTGCTCTTGGAGTACAAATGAACTTCAAACACTTGGAGAAATGATTTATATATGAGCTTTTCAAATTTAAATTTGCCAAACCCACTTTCATAATGTTTTGCAAATGACTTTATTTCAAACTTTGTTTTTGGACTTTTTCACTTCTTTTAGGTTTTGTGATGAACTAAATGACCCGAGCTTTGCTTGTTTTGCAGGTGTTGGAGCTTCTGGGCTAAGGAAAGAAACCAGGATTACAGATGAAGGAATTTGCAATGAGGAAAACAAATTTTTCATGATTTTGTACAATAAAAGCTAAATACTCTGTTTTTTCCTCAAAACAGAGGTTTGAGGAAAAACACATTTTCGAACACTTGATGATGAAATTTATTGATGTTGCAACCTCCTCATGGCCTGCTAGTAATTATTGGACACTTTGAAACATTTTTGGACGAAACCCTAATGAAACCCTAGACCTAATTGACAATGAAACCCTAAAGACAACCCTTGCAATCTTTAAGATACAAAGAAGACTGTATATGTTTTTTTTAATGGACAAACATGAACCAACGAGTAGATAACATGAGGGAAACTGTAGGAATACCACTACCGTTAGATGATATATGCACCTAATGGAATGCAAATGGCTGGGCGGGACACCTAATATGAAATGCAACAAGAGGATTTGATCTCTGACGGAGGGATGAAAATACCGACTCTAACAGAAGGCATCTATCAATTCTTCCCCTTTTGCTTTGGTTTATGGAAAAGAAGTTGTTATTCCCACAAACATAGCAATCCCATCTCTTGCCCTAGTGAAATTAATCGATGAATATCCTTCTTCTCCTCTCTAAGCTAGACAATTTCAGATTCTTAAGCTTGAAGAAGAACAAGAAAAGGCCAAAGCAACCCACTTCCATCATCAACAATTAGTCAAAGCCTCTTTTGATACAACCTCTTCCTGTCAAAAATATTTTGATGTAGGAGATTTGGTTTTGAAATGGGATAAAGCACACGAAGAAAAGGGTAACTTACCAAATTTCAAAGACTATGGCTTGGCCCTTTTCAAATTATTGAGAAAATTGGACAATCAACGTTTCTTTTACAAGACTTATCAGGTAAAAATGATTCTTTTCCCGTTAATGGGAAAGTCTTGAAAAAATATCTTTTTTAGAAGACAACCTCTTCCAATTTTGTATCATATCGACTTTCAAATTCCTATGAAAATAAGTTTAAGTAGTATTTACTTTTGGCTTTTCAAAAATAAAATGTTTGATAATATTTCTTATTTTTCGCTTCTATAAGTAAGTAAAAGTTAAAAGAACTAATTAGAAAATTTGAGTACCAAAGCAAACCTCATTTTTTTATAAACTTGATCTTGCTAAAAACATTTATTCTATGAACAAACTCTTATCTTTTTAGGGTATGAATGTTTTGTTATCAGTTAAGAAAAGAATCTTTAACCTAGTAAGGACTTCTTGTAGATCAGTATCTTAAAACTCTATCATTATCATCTAAAACTCTCAAAAGAGCCAATGATTCACCCCATCTGATAAAATTTTCCCTTTTCAGAGTGTAATTATAAAATATACAAAACTTAGAAGACAAAAGGTCTCATTGCGAGCTTGTTTACCATGGTCATAGGGAAATAATTAAACCGATAATACCAATACTGCATATCAATACAGGGTAATAGCTGATGACCTCATCGATTAAAAGAAAAGGGGTCTCATCAAGAGCCAACTTGTTTAGTTTAGTTACAACCAGTGAATGGCATTGTCATTATTAGGTTACCAAGCCTAGACGATGTCTTTTAAGAAACCTCAAATAAGATTATATTAAAAAGGAAAAAAGGACAAAATCCAAGTGAGATTTAAAGCAAATAAATGTCATTTCGAAATGTGAAAATTGCTTCAGATGGGATAATGAATCATTGTTGGCTAAAAGATAACCCTGTCAAGGTTATGAACTCCTGTTGGCATAAGAGGCTCTATCTATGATAAATGAGTAAATATCAAAAACTAATCTATAGAAAACACCTGCTATATCACTTTAACTCTTATTATTGAATGATGCAAACATTTGTATTTATATCATTGCAAGAGTAAAGAAATTGAATAAATAGATTATGTAAGTGATAACGATTCTAGATAAATTTTGTTTACTTTTATAACTCATGTTACTATTATTCCTATAACACTAATTACTTTGAAAGTTGTAGAAATTTTAGAAAACTACTCAGAGATAGTTGGTTCTCCCAAGTGAATCACCAATTGTTGTAGTATGTAACAACTCCCCCATTTATGGATAACAATAGCTAGGTTTGAGATATAAATGGGGACCCTTTTTAAAAATAATAATTAGTTTTTAGCATAATAAAAACTAACTCTAAGAAATTGCCTTGAAAAATCTTGCAAAAAAACCCAAGGATAAAATCCTTATCGCAAATTGCAAATCACACTTTTCATGTGACTATCATAAATCACCTTTAAAAAATTGCGATGCATGATCAAAGCTCCTGCTGCGATATCCTGATTATAAGCACCTTGTCATTTCGCAAATCGCACTTCGCAAAATTCACAAGTAATTAAGCTATGCCATTACAATGCCCATTAACGATTTGCGAAATGCGATATTGCGACAATTGCAATCACATTTCACCTTATAGTAAGCACAACGCTATATTGTATCCATTTGAAGATTGTGATATGCAAATAAGAGCGGTAAGTGTGTAAAATAATTGCATTTTAAATAATAAAAAATGAACAAATTGACAAGATAATAAATATTTAGCGGCCCGGCAAGAGTTAATCAGTTTCCAAGTTATAGGTAGTTAACGTTGAGTATCTCGTTAAACCTTTCACACGGTCCAAGGTCATTTCAGATATGCCTTCAATATTAATTGCCCGATATTGTCTGCGCTGATATATCTTGTCCATTTCAGGTAAGCTACAAAAGACATGTCATTGAGGAAGGTGATGCAGAAACAGAAGAAGTAGAGCATTGTAGAATCCAAGTTTACAGAGATGGCTCCCATATTCTCTAATACAGTCTGCAACTCTGATGGAGGAGCAACAGCTTGGGAGGTCATTTACAATAGGCTTGAGGATGAGCGTCCCAAGATTACTGTTACTAGAGCAACAACTGACTCAACAAGATCTTCGGGGCTTCAATCCAAGGACGTTGCATGTTCTTTCTTGCATAGGATAGAAGCAAGGGCTAAAATCCTCCCATACACGGATACGATCCAATGGGTGGTCAAAAACCTCACCATTGAAGATAGTGTTTCTGGGAAAACTAGTATTCCTAAAGAATGCTAGCCTTTGGAAACTACACTAGAAACAATAGTTTAAAGCAACTCAACGATTTCTTCTACATGTAACAGATAAGAGAAAGATAATGGAACCTATTAGAGCCTAGATTTGTCTCAGGCTGAAAAGACAAGGTTCTAGGTCCACATCAAACCACGCTCAACCTCGTAGCTAGCCCTATGAGGACAGGAGAGGGCTCTCTCCGGGTCAATCTCAGCGAAAGATACTCAATGGGGCTGGAGATGACTGATTTAGCAACTGATTTTAGGCTAGGTATTAAGTGTAAAGGTCTATTTTGAGAGTTTTGTTGAAAATATGGGAAAGGAAAATTTGGGCTCGGGGATGAGGCATAGTTTCTACAGAGGTCTGATTGGTGCAAGAAAGGCGATCGTTTTGATGCTTTAAAGTGAATGAGATGGATAGATCAAACTGGTGAGGAGCTAAGGAGAGCAAGAGAGTCTCAAGAATTCTCCATAAACTGATGAAAACATGAAAATTTAAACAAATTCAAAGACAGAGCATAACAATTATGGATTCTACCTTAATCACTCATTTGTTCAAATTCAGAAGAAGAAGCATGAAAATGATACACAAAAAACTAGATAAACTTACAAGTACTCAGAGAAGCACACCATCAAAACATAAAGACACATGGATCCCTAACAGTGCTACAAAACCCTGGTCTTTCCTTAGCCAAAAATGCAGAAGTGAATGTACAATAGAGTGCCAAACTTTTCCCAAGAGTCCAACCCTGAAAATGACTTAGAAATTACATAATATAGGCAAGCCAACCTATTCCCTTGCCTCTAGGGGTCGAGATCATCATTCTAAGAGCTGTTTCAACCAATTCTAAACCAAGCACTAAAATCTAGGCAATCAAAACAACTTGCCTCTATAAGGTAGGACACTGATTCATTCATTAAATTTTCACTTTTTGGTGAATGAATCCTCTAGAACAAGTAACTAAGTGCCAAAATTACATAATTTTCACCCAATTACATCAAGATAGGTCAAAAATTACATCACAAAGCAAAACTAGTCAAACTGGCCGAATTCCTGAGCTGGAAGGTGGAAAATTGGTCAAAAAACCTCTGTGCGCCGCGCCAATTTCTGTATGCGTTGCGCCACTTTGGTTCTGATTTTGAGGCACTTTTTGAAGTCCAAATTGAGCTCACTTGTTCTTGTTGGAAATCCCTGCCTGTCTACTTTCCAACCCAAGTTGAATTTCTTAATTTGGTGCCCATTTGCTCCTCCAAAACTTCAACCTCCCAAGACTGCTTCCTGTGTGTCCAAATAGGGGCAGAGAGGTCATTTTTAGGGTGTTTTTGACCTCCCGAGGAATCAAAACTTGCCCAAACTTCTTGGCCATGCACCAAAAGTTATGATTTTTCATGAAAAATGCAAAACTATAGACGTTTTTGCATTTGGAGCCTCCTATCGTAAGCGCGCTCCACGTGGCGCGGCGCATAGGGAGAAAAACTCTCTTTTTTGCACAAAAATTTACAAAAATACCAAAAATGCCCCAAATTTCTTGAAATTTGGGCTGGAGCTTCCTCATTAAGTGTTATGCTGGGCTAAAGAGGTTTCGGCCAATATCTAAAGTCGATTGAGCTCCCTTTTCCTCTTTTGCTTCTTTATTGCCTTTCTCAATTTCGCCTTCAAATTCCTGATTCGGGCCTTGCACACCTTGTTTCATGCCATGTAGTGGAAAGCCATGTGTCTCAGCAATGCATGGTCTTTGTCAGCCTTGTCCAAAAGCCTCTCTAAGTGCATGTTAACTCTCTCGAGATTGGCCTCTCGATCCTCATTAATCTCTTGCTCCAATGATGTGAGCTCAACTCTTCTCCTTTGTGCAGCTTGGCGATGCTCACGAATGTTTTGTAGCTCCATGATTGCCTGCTGATCCTCAAGCTGTTTGTTCCTCTACTCCAAGTATTTCATGGTCCACTTAGCCCTCTCCAATTCAAGGGATAAGGCTTCGATCTCTGATTGCTGCTCCTGGATGATCTCTCTAAGTTTGGCGCTTTGTGGACCCGTATCTGTATCATCATCATGAATGAGAATGAAGTCGGTCTCTCGTTCACCTGATGGCTCACCTGAAAGCCCCTCATCCTGCATTGGCCTCTTGCCTTCGTCCTATACCTGTGATGCTGATGGAGGAAGCGTGGCCCCTTCCACCCCGGGTGGAGATAACACTCGCTTTGCTGTTGCAAACAAATTTCTGGTGCCCCTCTGATATGTGATGAATACCGACACACTAGCAATCTCATGGCACTCATACTAATGAGAAGGTTCACCTTCATGCTTTACCTCTGAGACTCCCCGTGAAGCTCTGAAGAAATCACGAGAGATGAAATCATCCCAAGTGATGCCCTGCAATCCAAGCTGATGAACCACCAAAATCTTAATAAGAGCAAAATGATATACACTGTTAAGTTGCTGCTGAGTTGTTTTATGCTGTATAAAGGTGGTCATCCTCTCTATGTTCCGGCAAATGAAATACGAAATGTTCATCATCCGTACCCTGGTGAAATTCATGAGAAACCTGATGTGATAAGCATAATGACGAGAGAACCATCCCTCACAGCTGAAATATTTCATAATCAATCTCATTAGTGGAGCATATTCATCTTTCAGATATCGGAATGGGAACACTCTCTTGAGCTGCCTCAAGAAATTGGTTTTGATGTATGGCTCATAATGCTGCTGGTCAATCTTCTGTTTCTTGTGCCATGGTTCACCAATGTTCGGTATACCGGTTGCTAATGAGACAACTTCTAGTGTAAGTGTGAAGGTGACACCAGCCAAGATAGCTTGATCTCCATGCAAGTGCAGCACAAAAAGACGAGCCAACTCATGATGAAATTGGACACTAGCCACCTTTTGACAAAACTCGTAGCATGACTGATGCTGAAAACACTGCATAGCAAGAGGGTAGGCCTGCAATTTTGTAAGGGTGGTCGGTTCTTCCCTAACATGTCTGCCACTTTTATGAGGCCTTCGGGGTGTCTGTTCTTCCGAAGGAGAGTCACTTTTGGTTTCCACCTCATAGTCCGATGAATGCTCAGATGCCATGACTGCTGTACAAAATACCTTGAAAAAGAGATGCTGCGGTATATGAACTGTGCTTGGACTGCCCTTTATGAAACTGCTGTGTTGTAATGCAATATGTTGAATTCTGGCAAATCCACGCAAGAAATGAGCAAATTGGTGAAGTTTCATGCAATATCAGGCTTTGGACTATATGCGCCACGCCAAGAGCCCAGTGCATCGCATGCTTCCTGTGCGTCGTGCCCGTTCAAAATAACACTGGGCAGAAACTCCCAGTGCGCCGCGCCACCTGTTATGTGCGCTGCGCCGGCTAGCTGCAAGCTCTTTCGCCCCAAAACATGCACTGCTCACCCAAATTCGCTTTGAAATGTTTCTCTTCGACCTTGGCATGCAAAAATGACATTGATCTTCATAGCAAAAGCTTATAAAGACATTGCTTTGATTTTTGGTTCTTCAAAACCCAATTTTGTAATGTTATGAATTTGGCACTTTTTGACAATTAATAGAACTCTGACTTTTTGTTTCCTCCTTGATTTTTTGGTTGAAATGATGAATTTTTTGGCAATTTTTTGCAGGAATAGCTGACATGGGATTTGGAAAAGGAGACCAGGGCTGCGCCTGAAGAATTCAAGAACTGAAAATTTTTGAAAATTATTACAAAAAACAAAATGTCAACTTGTCTTCAAAACAGAGTTTTGAAGAAAAGTCATAATCCATCCATATGACGATAAAAATCTTTGAAATAACAACTTATCAAGAACCTCCCTCTGGCCTGCTGGCTTTATTAGACCTTGTGAAGACACAGCTTGACTAACCCTAGACCTAATGACTAAAATGACTGTAATGACCTAGAAACTGAAACAGGACTGCAAATGACTTTTAAGACTTGATTTTGATGACAAGACCTGAACCAGCAGTGTAAAGCATGAGGGGGATGTATGACCAAATCCCTTCCAACAGATTTATGGCATGCTCCTAACGGAATGCAACTGTTCGAGCGAGATGGGACACCTAAACACGAAATGCAAAAAAAAGTTTTGATCTCTGATGGAGGGATGACCAGACCAACTCTAACATTGGCTCCAATGGGGATGGTAGCTCCTTGGAGGTGCCAAGAACTGCAGATCTTCGGGTGAGCAGATAGTGCCTTCGTCCATTGGGCTATGGAGTCCATTATTCCGACAAACCAACATGACTCAATTTATTGACTGAAACTTGACTCAAACTAACTCAATGCAAACTGACATGACTGAAAAGACTTGAATCTAACAAACTAACTCAAAATACTAAGACCTGAACTTAAAACTTAAAGCTTGGTGGTAGTACATGATCACCTGTTTTTCTTACAAGACAATATACCATTAAACTATATCAAAATGCCAATGCAACCAATCAAGCACATGCCTTCTTAATTGATTCTTCCGATCAGATCTTCTGGTCAACAATTGATACTGGTAATTGGGCATCCAAAAACATAGTTGACCATTATCTCCTTCATCACTAAATACTGCAATAATCACCTTCACTGCTGACTGCAACAGATTTGCCATTGGATCATGAAAAACATGAAGATTTTCCATTGCCACCTCCTGCTAAGAAAACAAGATGTCTTTTTCTTTTGATTCTGATCTTCCTTCATAATGTACTTCAGAAAAAGTATGGTTCTGGTCCTTAAAAAATTCTAAACAAGTAGATGAGCAGATTTCCTCTTCAAAGAAAACTTCAAAACATGAAACATAAGAAGAAGAAAGGGAATCCCAAATGTTCTGATCTACTGTAGTCTGAATATTATTTTGATCATCTTCATATGATATGACAGCCAGATTCTCATTACATTCATCAATCATGAGAAAAGAAACTTCAAATGATTTGTGAAACCCAACAATATCATTTATATCATCTACCACAAATTCATCCAGAGAAACCTCTTTACTTACTTGACCGTAGATCTCATCTTGTTGTTTATGAACTGACTGGATGACCTCTTTATGAAGGATTTGTGCTGATGACATGAGAACATTTGGATCCATAACTCTGTCTTCTTTATTCCAGATGTTTTCAGCAGCAGGGTTCTCCTTCATGGGATTCAGTACAAGGTAGTCTTGGTCATCACAATTTGAATCTGGATCTGAAATGGCTGACTTAACGTTATCACTTTCTAATTTCAAAACTTGACTTCCCTGCATGCTGTTTTCTTCTATGGACAGATCTAAAACGACACTTTTTCTTTCATCACTTTCAGCCATATGGAAATATTCAACCTGCTGATATATAAAGCTACTTACAAGATTGTCATCCTTTACAGAAGAGGAAGAAGTTCCACCATCACTTTCTTGACCATGTGCACACTACAGATCTGCGTTAACTGGAGCTGTAACATGACCGTGCAAGAGTTGATCTATCTCATCTTCAGATAGAGGAGATAATACTTTTTGTTTTCCTCTGCTCAAACAGTGATTATCTTCATTAATTTCAAGTGAAGGTGTATACAAATTTTCCTCGTACTGCTGATCCATTTCATGTAATTCCCGTTGACTGTCAAGATGCAAAATTCCTTCATCTTCCACCGTACTAAGATCTTGATCCTGCTGCAAATTTTCCTGATCATCTTGATAAGTATCACTCTCTTTATGCTGCTGAAATGGATTTTCGTACAATGCTTCCATGATTTCTCCGTCCATCAAGTCATCATGTCCATAAAAATTCTCAAGATCTTCAATAAAACTATGAACATGGCTACAACAGTCCTGAACTAAAGCCAAGGATGGGTATGATTCTTTATACCTTTCAAAGAATAGTGCATGAAAATATTTTAAACAATAAATAGAAGCAGGTGACAAACTTTCATACCAAGATCGGGCTTCGTCTTCCAAAGTAGCCATAAACATTTTCATCAAACAATCTTCAGGAAAATTGATCGTTAATTTATGCACATGAATGTGAAATTTCACCAGATGAAGAGCAACGTCATTACCTTCCACATTTCTGAACATAGGCAAATTCTTTGACCAATCTACCTTGGGCATTTTATTTGGAAAACCTGGGATGTGATCTCGGCTCATGGGAGTGTATCTTCTTGCAACACATTCCATCTTGAAAATCTCAAAGCTACTGATCTCTCTGTAGTGGAGTCACCAAGAAGCATTGATCTCTGGATTTTTCAGTGAATGAAGTCACTAGGTGAATGATTTCAGCCTATCTTATGTTTGATCGTTGTCCACCACCAACAATTAGATCTGAACTTGATACATGTACTGGGGCAATTAACAAGTTAGATGTCACGTTTACAAGCTAGACTGGAGATTGACTGAAGCAGCGTTTATGTACTTTTGCTAATGCAAAGCAAAAGCGTTTCGAAGGCTACCTGGCATAACTTCAGGCTCCGTCTATAGATTATAAAACAAATGACATCAACAAGCAAACCATTTTCTTCCCCAGTATGGTCGCCACTATGTTAGAGCCTAGATTTGTCTCAGGCTGAAAAGACAAGGTTCTAAGTCCACATCAAACCACACTCAGCCTCGTAGCTAGCCCTACGAGGACAAGAGAGGGCTCTCTCCGGGTCAATCTCAGCGAAAGATACTCAATGGGGCTAGAGATGACTGATTTTAGGCTAGGTATTAAGTGTAAAGGTTTGTTTTGAGTTTTTGAGAGTTTTGTTGAAAAGATGGGAAAGGCAAATTTGGGCTCGGGGATGAGGCACAGTTTCTGTAGAGGTCTGATTGGGGCAAGGAAGGTGATTTTTTTGATTCTTTAAAGTGAATAAGATGGATATATCAGACTGGTGAGGAGCTAAGGAAAGAAAGAGAGTCTCAATAATTCTCCTTAAACTGATGAAAACATGCAAATTTAAACAAATTCAAAGGCAGAGCATAACAATTATGGATTCTACCTTAATCACTCATTTGTTCAAATTCAGAAGAAGAAGCATGAAAATGATACACATAACACTAGATAAACTTACAATTACTCAGAGAATCACACCATCAAAACATAAAGCCACATGGATCCCTAAAAGTGCTGCAAAACCCTGGTCTTTCCTTAGCCAAAAATGCAGAAGTGAATGTACAATAGAGTGCCAAACTTTTCCCAAGATTCCAATGAAAATGACTTAGAAATTACATAATATAGGCAAGCCAACCTATTCCCTTGCCTCTAGGGGTCGAGCTCATCATTCTAGGAGCTGTTTCAACCAATTCTAAACCAAGCACTAAAATCTAGGCAATCAAAACAACTTGCCTCTATAAGGTAGGAAACTGATTCATTCATTAAATTTTCATTTTTTGGTGAATGAATCCTCTAGAAGAAGTAAATAAGTGCCAAAATTACATCATGTTCACCCAATTACATCAATATAGGTCAAAAATTACATCACAAAGCAAAACTAGTCAAACTGGCCGAATTCCTGAGCTGGAAGGTGGAAAATTGGTCAAAAAACCTCTATGTGCCGCACCAATTTCTGTATACGTTGCGCCACTTTGGTGCTAATTTTGAGGCACTTTCTGAAGTCCAAATTGAGCCCAAGTGTGCTTGTTAGAAAGCCTTGCCTATCTACTTTCCAACCCAAGTAGAATTTCTGAATTTGGTGCCCGTTTTCCCCTCCAAAACTTCAATCTCCCAACACTGCTTCTTGTGTGTCCAAATAGGGGCAGAGAGGTCATTTTTAGGGTGTTTTTGACCTCCTGAGGACTCAAAACTTGCCCAAACTTCTTGGCCATGCACCAAAAGTTATGATTTTTCATGAAAAATCCAAAACTATAAATTTTTTTGCATTTGGAGCCTCCTATCGTAAGCGCGCGCCACATGGCGCGGCGCAGAGGGAGGAAAACCTTGTTTTTTGCACAAAAAATTACAAAAATACCAAAAATGCCCCAAATTTCTTGAAATTTGGGGTGGGGCTTCCTAATTAAGTGTTATGATGGGATAAAGAGGCTTCGTCCATATCTGAAGTCGATCGAGCTCCCTTTGCCTCTTTTGCTTCTTTATTTCCTTTCTCAATTTCGCCTTCAAATTCCTGATTCAGGCCTTGCACACCTTGTTTCGTGCCATGTAGTGGAAACCCACATGTCTCAGCAATGCATGGTCTTTGTCAGCCTTGTCCAACAGCCTCTCTAAGTGCATGTTAACTCTCTCGAGATTGGCCTCTTGATCCTCATTAATCTCTTGCTCCAATGATGTGAGCTCAACTCTTCTCCTTTGTGCAGCTTGGTGATGCTCACGAATGTTTTGTAGCTCCATGATTGCCTGCTGATCCTCAAGCTATTTTTTCCTCTGCTCCAAGTATTTCATGGTCCGCTTAGCCCTCTCCAAGTCAAGGGATAAGGCTTCGATCTCTGATTTCTGCTCTTGGATGATCTCTCTAAGTTTGGCGCTTTGTGGACCCGTATCTGTATCATCATCATGAATGAGAATGAAGTCGGTCTCTCGTTCACCTGATGGCTCACCTAAAAGCCCCTCATCCTACATTGGCCTCTTGCCTTTTTCCTATACCTGTGATGCTGATGGAGGAAGCAAGGCCCCTTCCACCCCGGGTGGAGATAACACTCGCTTTGCCGCTGCAAACAATGTCTGGTGCCTCTCTGATATGTGATGAATACCGGCACACTAGCAATCTCATGGTGCTCATACTGATGAGAAGGTTCACCTTCATGCTTTACCTCTGATACTCCCCGTGAAGCTCTGAAGAAATCATGAGAGATGAAATCATCCAAAGTGATGCCCTGCAATCCAAGCTGATGAACCATCAAATCTTAATAAGAGCAAAATGATATACACTGTTAAGTTGCTGCTGAGGTGTTTTATGCTGTATAAAGGTGGTCATCCTCTCTATGTTCTGGCAAATGAAATACGGAATGTTCATCATCCGTACCCTGGTGAAATGCATGAGCAACCTGATGTGATAAGCATAAAGACGAGAGAACCGTGCCTCACAACTGAAATATTTCATAATCAATCTCATTAGTGGAGCATATTCATCTTTCAGATATCAGAACCGGAACACTCTCTTGAGCTGCCTCAAGAAACTAGTTTTGATGTATGGCTCATAATGCTGCCGGTCAATCTTCTGTTTCTTGTGCCATGGTTCACCAATGTTCAGTATACCAGTTGCTAATGAGACAGATTCTGGTGTAAGTGTGAAGGTGACACCAGCCAAGATAACTTGATCTCCGTGCAAGTGCAGCACAAAAAGACGAGCCAAATCATGATGAAATTGGACACTAGCCACCTTTTGACAAAACTCGTAGCATGACTGATGCTGAAAACATTGCATAGCAAGAGGGCAGGCTCGCAATTATGTAAGGGTGGTCGGTTCTTCCCTAACATGTCTGCCACTTTTATGAGGCCTCCGGGGTGCCTGTTCTTCCAAAGGAGAGTCACTTTGGGTTTCCACCTCATAGTCCGATGAATGCTCAGATGCCATGACTACTGTACAAAATACCTTGAAAAATAGATGCTGCGGTATATGAACTGTGCTTGGACTGCTCTTTATGAAACTGCTATGTTGTAATGCAACATGTTGAATTCTGGCAAATCCACACAAGAAATGAGCAAATTGGTAAAGTTTCATGCAATATTGGGCTTTGGACTATATGCACCGTGCCAAGAGCCTAGTGCACCGCGCGCTTCTTGTGCGCCGTGCCCGTTCAAAATAACACTGGGCAGAAACTCCCAGTGCGTCGCGCGCTTCCAGTGCGTCGCGCCGACTAGCTACAAGCTCTTTCACCCCAAAACACTCGCTGCTCACCCAAATTCGCTTTGAAATGTTTCTATTCGACCTTGGCATGCAAAAATGACATTGATCTTCATAGAAAAAGCTTATAAAGACATTGCTTTGATTTTTGGTTCTTCAAAACCCAATTTTGTAATGTTATGAATTTGGCACTTTTTGACAATTAATAGAACTCTGACTTTTTGTTTCCTCCTTGATTTTTTGGTTGAAATGATGAATTTTTTGGCAATTTTTTGCAGGAATAGCTGACATGGGATTTGGCAAAGGAGACCAGGGTTGCGCCTGAAGAATTCAAGAACTGAAATTTTTGAAAATTATTACAAAAAACAAAATGTCGACTTGTCTTCAAAACAGAGTTTTGAAGAAAAGTCATAATCCATCCATATGACGATAAAAATCTTTGAAATAACAACTTATCAAGAACCTCCCTCTGGCCTACTGGCTTTATTAGACCTTGTGAAGACACAGCTTGACTAACCCTAGACCTAATGACTATAATAACTGTAATGACCTAGAAACTGAAACAGGACTGCAAATGACTTTTAAGACTTGATTTTAATGACGAGACCTGAACTAGCAGTGTAAAGCATGAGGGGGATGAATGACCAAAGCCCTTCCGACAGATTTATGGCATGCTCCTAACGGAATGCAACTGATCGACTGAGATGGGACACCTAAAAACGAAATGCAAAAAAAAGTTTTGATCTCTGACGGAGGGATGACCAGATCGACTCTAACAGAACCAACTTGGAACTTTCGCTTAATCCCTTGCTTGCTCTCTCTCCCCTTTGACAAATCATGCAACTCCTCCTCGTACTTAACACGCTTGGAGAGTACCTGCACAAGTACAACAACAAAGAACCGTTAAAGCATCGTGATCTATTACAACATAAACATTATAGAATTAGATATATAATGAACAAATGATAACATTCAGAAATGATAACATTCACAATTGCACAATCATATGGAAGAAAACTTGAAGAAATTTATTAATAGAAGGGAGAATTAAAACCTAGTTGTCTGATCTAGCATCATCCCCCTAGCTTCAATCCTTCTTCACCTCATGAAATAGCAAGATCACTCCAACAATATAATGCTCTTTCCTCAATTACAAACTATCAGCACTTCCTTGCAATTCACAATATTCCAGCCTCTAGATCTCTTAGATGAGGGATCCATTTATGGATGTGTGCAAGGGTGTGAGTCATCCATGGGGTTTGATTAGTTTCATTCCACTTGTTACAGTTGAGTCCATAAGAGAAGGGATTGGAGATTTTCTTAGATCCCTTACTCATCCTTGGGAAAATTCAGAGAGGCAAGTGGCATAGGAGAAGTTTCTAGAAGATTCCATGAGCAACCACCTAGCAAACTGTCTCGGACATTTGTCCATCCTCACCCATCGCACCCTATAGAAGGCCTAATTAGTATGCATCGCACCCTGGCAATGTACCACTTAGTATGCATCGCACTTGTCCAATGGAGCAGTCAGTATGGTTTAATTTAGGCCATTTCTGGATGGTTTCTCAGATGGAACTTTTGGGGAATGATGTATTCAGATGACTATGTTCCTTTAGGGTATGAAACAACTATTTTAGGGGTTGATGAGCCCTAGTTTATTGACATATAATTTTGGGGTTAATGTGCCCAAATATGTTTATAACAGTTGCCCCCTAAAGCATGAAGTAGTAAATATTGATGTCAGGTGAAATGATTTACCATGAGGATCCAAAGTTTCGAACTGGAAGGTGACCTGCATAAGTTACAATACAATACATCATCATAATATAGTTTTCATGATCTAGCTGAGGGAGGCATTCCCATGCTCAACTTTATAAATTCATTTCATGTACATAGATGAGATAGTCGTCTGCAGATACAGACTGGTGATTCTTCATATATAGAGTCATCGTCCATGGTTAGGATGACCATTTGTGTAGAGCCTTTGTACATTTGATGTTTTTATGTCCCTGAATATATCGCAGCTCGGATGGATGAAGCTAGATCCGGGGTCTTCAAACTCGTTCAATCTTCGCTCAATGTACAAGTCAATCCATGTGAAGAGATGTTCTGAAGTCGAACATGGAAAGACATCGCCTGATTGCCAGCCAATGATGTAAGCTGTTAACAGACGCGAGAGGAATCACCGATAATGATAATGACCCTCAAGGTACTACAGTACAATTCATGTGGTCTGAATATATGATTCGATGTCAAAAACCACGCAAAATCTTTCGGTCGAAGGCCATTGATGTCAACATGTCGCCGGAAGTGAGAAACTTTCCATTGATGTATGCAAGCTTCAAAGCACTGAAAGGGTTGTTTCTACGTCAACTTCTTGGATAATGAGATGATGTCAACAAGAAGTGACTTGTCGTAGGAGGGCCTTGATGTATCCCACTTCTATGACACGAAACGAAGCAAATGATTTCTGTAGGTGAAAATGAACTGACGACACAAGGTTCAAGAATGGTGGTCATGAAAAAATGAAGGTTGGAGGTATTGCAGTGGATGAGACATTAACTGGATGGTGATTTCTCAACTGAATGACTTCTCTTGAACATGTCGGTGACACTAAGAGGAATTCGTAGCATTAAACCCCAAAATATGGATGGTATGAAAGACCAATGGTGAGATCACCGGTGAACGAAATACCCAACCCAACTCAATAATGGTGATGAAGTGAAAGTGTCATGTTCAAGAGCGACTTGCTACCATAAATTCTTCAAGTTTTTTCCCTTTTTCCCCAATCACGGCTGACCAGTACCCCTTTATTTTTGTCAAGATTGAGGAGGATAAAATATGCTTGTTCTATAATTCGCCCTTCGGGAAAACCTGTCGTTATTTAATGTTTTAACGAGTCTAGCGACAGTGAAACTCGGTCTCATCTAGATGGATGAGTTTTTCGCTATTGTTTTAACGAGTTTAATGACAAGGATAACTCGGTCTTTTTCATGTTTAGAGAGTTTGAAAAGGGACGAAAAGAAAACTCCATAAGTTATTTTTTGTAAAATAATCCCTTAGGTCTGAAAAAGGATAAAATAATGTAGGAGGGATGACAGTTACAATCACTTTAATGAGATAGAAAGGACAAGCGCTCATAAATCTTTTCATATTTAATGAGTCTGAAAAGGGTTTAAAGAGGACTCTATTTTGAGGAAAGAGTGGTGTCTAGGGTAGCAACTGGTTCCGGTGATTTTGGAATTTCTCAAAACATGATGATTTCTGTGAAGAGGCTGGCTAATAAGACCACTCATTGCAACTGTTCCTCAAAAAGGGTAAAACAACCAAGTGGAAGTGTACGATTGGCCAAAGGGATGGTGGTGATGGGATGTACACAACCAAGGTTCAAAAGGCCGATAGAATGGCAATAAAAAAGGTTAATTACTTGTAAATGGGTTCATTTTTTGACAAGCTTAAACCATGGGGAACTATGCTTGGATTCGGTTTCATGTTTACACAAGATTAAAACGAACAAACTATGCTTGGCTTTAGTTTCATTTTTACACAAGCTCAAAACGAAGAAACTACGCTTGAATAATGGTTTGCATGCCCCCAGCATGATGAAAGGGAGAGTCTCTTGTAACCAGATGGAAGTCACTGTGGTGAGGCAGAATGGTTATCCAACACCTCTTTGGTTTCTGTTACACTAAAAAATGTCACCATGACCACTTACAGTTAGTATGACTCAAATCAACAGTCATGCTACCCTCTTAGGCAAGTCTTATGCCTCTGCTATCCATCTCAAACTCAAAGAAGAGAGAAAGTCTTGTAAAAAATATGTTTATCTCTGGGGTCGCAGGTTCTCTCTAGCCTTACCTGCGGGGACGCTGACCATGTTCACAAAAGGTGCGTCCTTGGACGCTCTGTATGTTAAGGGACAGGTGCGTCCTTCTGTAAAAGGAAAAATGCGCGAGTTTCATCTTAAAAAAGTTACTTGTGGTTACTTCTAGAACTTTCTAGAGGTCGGTTTGATGAATTGGATGCGCCTCCAGTTGGTTCATGTATCTCTATTAAGGGGGAACTTATCCCATCAATAAGGGAGCTATCCCACCCAAAGAGGGGGATTATCCCATTGATGGTGGACCTGAATAACCTCTTTACAGCACTATAAATAAAGACATTGAGCCAGAGGGAGGAGAGGTTGGAGCTATACATTTTCTTTGGGTAAATGCTGCAGGAATTAGGACTCCCATTTAGAACCTTGTGAGGAGAGATTGTCTTTGCTTGATTCTACTTGGAAGTGGGTGAGCTTTGTCAAAGTAGAGGAAAACCCTTGATGGACCCTGAGAGGAACTTGCACAACACCAAGGCCAGGTTGTAAGAGTTTCTTTGTTTCGTTATTAATACAAACTGGTTTATTTTTCTCAATAGCTTGTGTTAATGAGTTATTTCATGTGTTCCTTGGTCTGCATGTTGAATATATGTTTTATTATATGAAATGCAAGTGCTTGGTAATTGTTTGATTGTTTGTGGTTGCAGGAATTGACTTGAAGGAGGAGCTCATCCGGATCGGCAAGGACGGACTACAACAACTGCGTTTTGGAATAAGGTAAGCCTAAACACTTGTAGTTTTCATGTGTTAAAAGGTATATTTAGAGAAAGATACTCCATTTTGTCTTGTTTGTCGCTAGAGAGTTTAGACTCCTAGGGAGGTCAGTTGTGTCCGCACAAACGACTTTTTCCGCCACGACAAATTGGCGACTCCGCTGGGGAATCCATTAATGAGAGAGTCTTTTCCTTTGTGTGAACTTTGCTCTGTGAAAATCACTTTTATTTTCTGGTTTTTGACTGTGAGAATTAGTATTTGGGTGGCTTAGCTTTAGATTTAGTTAGATTTGGTTTTTATCAACTTTTCCAGAAGGACGCACCCTCTGAGTACTGCACAGTGCGTCTTTGGACGCGCTGTTGCCGTTTGCACAGAGCGGGCCCGCACCTGTTATAACGGGTTGCCTGCGTCTTCCTGTAAAATTTAGGAAAATTCCATTTTTTGCTTTAATTGCTTTTAGATTTTGATTTTTCTTAGTGTTTTCTACCCAGATCCTTTAGTACCCTGTCAAGAATTTTCACCTGAACTTGTTTTGTGAGCTTTGAGTGTTTTAGTGGATTTCAACGAAGTTTAGGCCTAGGGTTTGATTTTTCAATAGGTCCTGTAGTGACTTTGACGGTAGAAAGTTGTCCAGCCTTAGATCTCTCTGGTTAGTCAGCCTTCTTAGAAGTCGGGCCTGTCGTAAAGTCTCCTTGTGTGAGCAGCTTGCCATTTAAGTTGTTTTGGGTCAAATTTCGAATTACTTGTTTATAAAGTGTTGATTTCCATTTTACAAAAGAACAAAAAGATTAGAGTTTTGTTTTGACTAGTTTTTGGTTCTGCAATAAGCTAGTCCTTGATTTGATTGTGATCAAGTAAAACACCTTAGAATAATCATTGTTAGTTTTGGCCTCGTTAAGATTGCTTAGAGTAAATTTACCTTTTAGTTTGCTTATGAGTGCATTTTCATAGATTTTAATAGTTGTTAAGATTGATTTTTGGTTATATTAGATTTATTTGCTTTATTAAAAGAAAAATACAAAAACATCTTCTTTAAAAGTCTTGTTTCAAGTAGCTTTTTGTTTTTGAAAGAGAAAAAGAGTTTTTTCGTGCATGTAAAGAGTGGTCATGTTTTTTATGCTTGGAAAAGACAAACGAATTGTTTCTTTGATTGTCTTCAATTAAGAAGTTGCTTTTATAAAGATTGCATTCTCTCAACTTTTTAGTTAAGCAATTCATCGAAAAAGTAAAGTAGTGGGTAAATCATCCTAGGTGCATTTTGTAGTGGTTTCGAGTCGAGTCAACACACCACTGGTTTCACTTCCATCACCTTTTGACTTAAGAAACAACCTTAAAAGTAACGCTTAAATTAAAATCAATCTAGTAATTTTTATTTTTCTAGGGCTCTGAAACACCAACATAGCTTAGGCTAGGGTCTTGGAGTAGGTGAGTACTTAACTCTCCAAGACTACAAAACCAAACAGATAGTTTATCTTGAGTAGATTAAATCCAATTGTTTCAGTTATACTCTGGGAAAGCTCCTCTTAAAGGAGAAGCACGAGCTCGTGTCCGAACCAGTGAGGGGATCATTCCTCCCTCGTTGGGAACGACGCCAGACAGTACGTATTACAAACGGTAAACCTCGGATTAACCATTGTCGAGGAGCCAGGGGTCACTTATCGGTAAACCTTGGATTATTGTCAAGGAGCCGGTAAGGGGATTGAGCTTGTTACTCTGCCCTTGCGTGCTGTCGGAGTTTAGACTGTTCCCCCAGGTGTAATTGTTGTGATTGGTAACTTTAGTGACCATAATCTTTAGGGTTCTACCGAGGTGACGGTGGAGGGAAGGTCCCACTGTACCTGGAGCAGACGTCGGTTATACTCACTTGGATTTTCCGGGGGGTTCACTTCACTTCGAGACGGTTAAAGTGGAGGAACTTGTGCCGGTCTATTCATTAAGCAGGTTGCCGGGGTAACTGTTCCACCCGCCATTTCTGTACTGAATCCTGCGAGGTTGGGCCTAATCACCAACTAGCGCTTTTGGTCCGGAAGACTACTGTTTGTGTGTGGTTTGACGCTCTAGATTATTTAGGCGTGTGCTTCAAATTTGTTTGCTTCTTTAGAAGACTTTAGGTGGTTTGATTTGAAATTTTTACTTTGTTTTCGTGTGTTGTAGTTAAAAATCTTTAATTGTGGCGGAATTACCGAGACAGTCCCGTAGACTTCGGGGCCAGTCTCCTGAAGTTGTTTCTGTGGCCGAATTGTTGAGAAGATCCCGTAGACTTAGGGGATCCCCTCCTCGAGACGACCCGGGTAATTTAGAAGGGTTAAAGGTCCTTGTAACTCCTCCTAGTGACAGTAGAGTAGGTTCACCTGAAGAAGGAGAATCTTCCTTGGTAGTCCATCCAGATTACCAAAGTTTAGAAACAGGTTACAATCCCGAAACTGTTACAGTTTCCGAGCTTGCTGGTAGTTTTTCATCTGCCAGTGAAACAGGCGAAGAACCTGAAATTTCCGAACCTGTTACTCCAACTTCTAGTGTCCCTGATTCACCGAGAATAGAAAGAATTATCACCGAAAATCTACCTTCTGGTTTGATTGCTATAGAAGAACTTGCTCCAGAAGAAGATATAGGTGTCTCTCACCTTGAAGGTCAACTAACTATTGATCTAAGGGAGCGTGAATCCATCTTTTACAGTCCTCCTAGAAGTACTTCTTGGTACCTTGCGTTAACCAATTTTTTAGACAACTCAGTCGGTTTTTCCACACCTCGTACTCCTTTTCCACCTGGAGGTATTCATACTCCTGTAAATATGTCTGGTCAGTCGTCCGTGTTTACACAAAGTCCTGAATCTTTTTTACACGGCGGTCCTTCTGTTCCCACTGGGTATCAGTCACTTTCTGGTACCTTTGCGGGGGCATCTCCTCAACCCATTGATCATGGGTTATTTGCTGGAAACAGTGGTAATATACCATTGGGTGTAGGAGACATTTACATGATGTCAGGTTCAGTTCCCGTTTCCCAACCTCAAGGTGGCCAATTACCGCCTGGGGGGCAACCGCAGTTAACGCCTGGGGGGCAACCTCAAGGTACACAAATTGTGTCTGGGGGGCAACCTCAAAGTCAGTATGTACCTATGGTGCAATACTTACCTCAAGGTCAACCTCAGCCTCAATATGTACCCCAAGGTCAACCTCAGTATCAATATCAACCTCAAGGATGGCAACCTCAAGGGTATCAACCCCAAAGTTATCAACCTCAAGGGTACCAACCTCAAGGTCAAGGTCAACCCCAGTATCCGTATTTACCTCAAGGTTATCAACCTCAAGGTCAATACTCAAGTCAAGGTTATCAACCGCCTCAAGGTCAGTCATATGTTCCAAGTATGGGAACTGCACCTTACAATTATCAATCCTACCCTCAATCTGGTTATGGATCTCAGTACCCTCAACCTGTTACGGGTCAGTACCCTGGAATGTTAGTGTGGGATCCCTCACAGGGTCAACAGGTGTTGCAGCCAAGTGTACAGATGCTTCCTCAAGCTGGACAACCCGTAGTTTCTGGTCCAACCCAGCAACCGCAACCTGTCCAGCCAAATGTTCAAACTTCTGTAGCTTCGGTAGTTACTCAGCCGTCAATTGCACCTAGTACTCCATCTCAAACGGCTGCTGCAACTACCGCTACATCTACCATACTTACTTCTGGAGTATCGACGGCTCCAGTTTCTACTGTCCCTGTTACCACACCTCAGACATCTTTACCGTTGTCTGGATCTACGATTCAAACCACGGTCCAGATGCCTGTAGGTCAGCCTGGTATAAGTACGGTTGTGACTACTCAACCTCAATTTGTTCAACCTCCGTACCAGGGACAGTACCAACCTGGGCAAGCTGTCCAACAACCGGTTTACCAGTATCAACCGTATCCTGGGTACACTTATCAACAACCTCAACAACCCCAGTACGGTCCGGTTAATCCTGGTTTTCCAGGAGGATATAATATCCCAAATGCGACTCCTGTTCCTAGTTATCCTGGATATCCTCCTCCTGGGGCTGGTATTGTGACCCAGAGTTTTAGAGATCCTAACCGGCAGTTACCGTTTATTGCAACTTTAGATTTACCCGACTTGACGCGCCTAACGAACGATCCAATTCAATATCTTCAGTTCTGGCCGCCAATGCCAAATAAGTTGCCCAGCGATATACCCAAGTTCGAAGGTAAGTCTGGAGAGGATCCGTCCAATCATGTGATGACTTACCACCTCTGGTGTGCTTCGAATTCTATCTCAGATGATTCCATCCGCTTACGTCTTTTCCAGCGTACACTCATTGGTCTCGCGGCCAAGTGGTACATTGAGTTACCACGGGCCTCTTTTTACAACTTTAGCCAGTTAGCTACCTCGTTCTTAACTCACTTTCAGTTGCCGGTCAGATACGATAACGGCACGGAGTTATTAACTTCACTAAAACAATCGACGTCCACGTATATTTCTGATCACATTCATGAGTGGAGACGTCGAAGGAGATTAGTGAAAGTTTTTATCCCGGACCAAATCTTAGCTGAATGGTTTGTCAAATCATTATTACCGAAGATTACTGAAGATGTAGCTAAGGCCGGAGTAGTTACTGAGGAGCAAGTCATTGCTCAGGCACAATACCTTGACTTAGTTTACACTCAGTCGGGTACGTTACACGAGAAGATTCCGGATCTTCCAAAGTCGAATCAAATCGCTGCTGCTCCTTCGGGATCTCATGCCGCTGATGGTATGATTGGTATCGTGACTACGAAGAGTAAGAAGAAGTCTTCCAAGGCCTCCAATACTCCAATTATCACTTTGCCTGATTCTCCGACAGGAGAGTCTTCTCCTCCTGAACTTACCGCCGACATTCACGCTGTAGAGTCATCTACGGCCAAATCAAAAAACGGTGGAAAGAAGAAAGGAAAGAAGAAGGCTAAAGCAGACAAGGCTCCAAAGGAGAAAACTGAAAAGTCGGAAACCAATGACGAAAAACGCAAACCTCGATATCCTTGTCTTATTTGTGAAGAGGATCATTTTACGAGAGATTGCCCTCATCGGGCCGAGGTTGTAAAAATAGTCAAAGGTTCTCCCACTCCTGCTGTGTTAAAGAATCCATTTCCAGAGCAGGAGAATAAGATGATAGGTTCTTCTTCGAATGCCAGTGAAGAACCCATTTTGATGATGTCTCATGTGAGGATTGCGACTCGATCGCAAGATTATGGTAGTAAGGCTCCTGTTGATGGCAAGGAAGCAGAATCTTCTCACTCTAACCCATCAACCTCAGCTCCTGGTTCCGATCCACTACAGATCGAAAAACCTAACCCAGACTTAGTGATTAAGCCGCCCGCCAAGGGTGTACTTCGAAGGTCTGCTTTCAATCCACATGCGAGAGCAGCCCAGAATTACAACATTGTTGAGGACTTAGCTGTTTCACCTTCAGCAATGTCGGCACTCGAAGTGCTGCAATCATGCCCAGCACAACGAAAATTGCTTTTGTCGGCTATCGGAGCTGTCGATGTTCAGGACCCGAACCTAATGATCTTTGATCTAGAAAATAGTACACCACGTCTCCCCCATCAAATGGCTTTCCAAATTCCAGTGATAGTCAAAAACAGGCCTATTCATCGGACTGTGATTGATGAGGGAGCTTCTACGTGTATTATGTCGATTCAATGTTGGAGATCGCTTGGTTCTCCTTCGTTGAACCAATCCCCCACCATCCTTAAGGCCTTTGATGGCCGTGGGTTCCGTCCGTTTGGTATTCTACAAGAATTGCCTATAGGGGTTGAAGGTAAAACCGTTAGTCTGGATGTGGAAGTGGTTGATGCCCCTCTAGACTACAACCTTCTTTTGGGTCGAAGTTGGTCATATGCTATGACAGCGGTCGTTTCATCGGTCTTCAGAGTAATTAAGTTTCCACATAACGGTAAGATCGTGACTATTGATCAGCTGACATACTTTTCATCCGACCCAGCCTCTTCAGAGAGTATCCAGCATGTTGGTAAAACGACAATCCCTTATAGGGACGTTGGTGTAGGTTTAGTTAAGGATTCCGGTTTACTGGGAACTTTTCCTCTCCCTCCACTCAGCGCAGATCCTTCGTTTGCAACCATTCATATGATTACATCAGAAAACATTATTTATGATGATCCTTGGTTCGTCCCATCTGACTCTGAGATAGACTCACTCGGTGATGTTATGCCTTTGAGTCCATATGAAATTGCTTATGAAGCTCTCATGTCTTTTACTGACTTTCATTCAACCGAAGTCGACCAAATGAATGTGGTCAGTGAAGAGTCACTTTTCACCTCACCCTTAGAACGGATAACGTTTCCCGAAGTCGTGTCATCTGACGAACAACTTCGCGAAATCCTAAGTGTAGACGATCTACCATGGGAAGATCTCCATCACAGATCTTCGTTTTTACCTAAGGATGATGCATTTGAAAATGATTTTTCATCTATCTTTACCGCTGAATATGTCAAAGACGCTCAGGATCCAACGAAACATTCTGATTCAGAGCTGAATTTAGGGAATATTTCTCGTACTATTCCCATTGATATTTCAGTGAAGCCCGGAATCGAGGAAAACATTCATATAGGTGCCGCATGTACTGAAGAAGAAATCCAAACTTACAAGGCCCTATTCCAAGAATTCCGCGACGTGTTTGCCTGGTCTTACGAGGAAATGCCGGGAATTGATCCTGCCATTGTTGTTCATGAAATAAAGACCTACCCGGATGCTAAACCCGTCCGGCAACGGTTGCGTCAAATTCACCCTCGAAAAGCGGCTGCGATTAAAGCAGAAGTCGAAAAGCTGTTGAAAGCAGGTTTCATTTATCCGATCCCGTTAACGGATTGGGTATCGAATATTGTTCCGGTCAACAAGAAACAAGGAACAATAAGAATCTGTATCGACTATAGGGATATAAATCGAGCTTGTCCAAAAGACAACTATCCTACGCCTTATATCGATCAAATTATTGATGATTGTGCCGGAAGTGAAATGTTTTCCTTCATGGATGGTTTTTCGGGCTATAATCAAATCAATATTCTACCTGCCGACCAACCAAAAACGGCATTCATTTGTCCATGGGGGACATTTGCTTATTGCAAGTTACCTTTTGGGCTTAAGAATGCCGGGGCCACTTTTCAACGGGCGATGTCTTATGCATTTCATGACATCAAGCACATTGTGCAACCCTATCTCGATGATTTGCCTGCTCATTCTTTACATCGAGCTGATCACCTTGTCCACCTACGAGCAATCTTTATGAGGTGTAGGCATTATCGAATTCGGTTGAATCCCCACAAGTGTGTTTTCTGTATAGAAACAGGTCGATTGCTGGGATTTGTTGTTTCAAAAGCCGGCATTCGCGTCGATCCCTCGAAAGTCGAGGCTATCATCAAATTGCCTCCTCCTTCGAGTTTGCGCCAACTCCAAAGTTTGCAAGGGAAAGCGAACTTTTTACGCCGATTCATCCCAAACTACGCCGAGGTCACTAAAGGTTTTACACGGTTGTTGAAACAGAACGCACAATTCTTTTGGGACGAGATTGCCCAACAATCTTTTGATGCACTTAAACACGCGTTGACCCATGCACCGTTATTGCATCCTCCCAACTACAACCAAGACTACTTCTTATACCTCGCAGCTTCGCATTCCACCATTGGAATGGTGTTAGTTCAAGAAGATGAATTCGGAGCGGAGCATGTGATATATTATCTTAGTAGGACCTTGAATCCAACTGAGCTAAAATATTCGCATGTGGAGAAATTGGCCCTGGCAGCCGTTCAAGCTGTCCAGCGTTTCCGTCACTACATTCTTCTCCGCAAAACTACAGTTATTTCGGATTGCAACCCTATGATTTATATTTTGACAAAACAACTGCTAGGGGGCAAGTACTCTAAATGGATTGTTATCCTGCAAGAGTTCGACTTGGAGTTCGAGAAGTCCAAGTCTAAGAAATCCTTAGTTTTTGCGGAATTGATGTGTGATTTCCCGAGTGCTGACACAGAGACTGTGGCAGAGGAGTCCATTGCGGACGAATCTTTGTTTCTTATCAGTACTGTAGATCCGTGGTACGGGGATATAATCATTTATCTCCAAACCCAAACCTTTCGGCCTGAAGCTTCCAAAGCGGAACGTCGAAAAATTCGGTTTCAATCCCAGCCATACAAAATTATTGGAGATACACTTTATCGCCGGGGGGCAGACTTAGTTTTTCGACGTTGTTTAACTCACGAAGAGGCTGAGAGGGTTTTGAATGATTGTCACTCTGGAGCATGTGGCGGTCATATGTCTGGGTATGCCACAGCTCAGAAGGTGTTGCGCGCTGGTTATTTCTGGCCGTCTATGTTTAAAGATTGTATCATTGCAGTCAGGAAGTGCCACAACTGTCAAGTGTTTGATCGCAAGATGCGCGCTCCACCTGCTCCTCTCCACCCTATAATTGCCGTTGGTCCATTCGCCAAATGGGGTATCGACTTTATTACTTGTAACCCTCACTCGGCCGGGGGGCATGCGTATATCATCCTTGCGGTTGATTATTTTACTAAGTGGGCCGAGGCGATGCCTACATTCGACGCAAGCGGCAAAACAGCTGCAGTTTTCGTATTCAATCATATCATAACTAGGTTTGGTGTCCCACAAGCAATCATTACTGACCATGGGAGCCATTTTCGAAATGTCATGATGACTGAGCTTACAAGCCAGCTTGGTTTGCGCCACGATAGCTCTACTCCTTATTATCCGCAAGCCAACGGTTTGGTTGAGTCTATCAACAAAGTTCTAGTTATCATGATCCGACGAACCATTGGTGTTCATCGGTCGAATTGGCACAACATGTTATTTTCAGCGCTATGGGCATACCGAACCTCAGTGAAAAATTCAACAGGGTTCACTCCTTTCCAGCTAGTTTATGGCTTAGAAGCTGTGTTACCCATTGAATGCGAAATCCCATCACTTCAAATGGCTGTCGAATTACTTCCAGCTACTTCCGAAGAGGAGAAACGTTTATTGTACTTGGCTAAATTAGATGAGACTCGACGTGACGCTACATTGGCAATCGAGACTCACGCGAAACGAATGAAAGCTCAGTATGATAGAAATGTAACCCCTCGAAGTTTTTCGGAAGGAGACCTAGTACTATTATATGATCAAGCTAACGATAAGCTAGGTGCCGGAAAATTCGTTCCCATGTGGCATGGGCCCTACATTGTAAAGCGAAAGCTAGCAAAAGGGGCTTATGAGCTAGTTGACTTTGATGGGGACTCTTTGGGTAAACCCAGAAATGGACTTTACCTAAAGAGGTATTATGCTTAAATGATGGGAATGGAGAAATTTTTAGATAGGTTAGATTTTCTTTCTAGCTAGCAAGTGTGTTAGTTTAGTCAGTGTGCTTAGCTTAGAGAGTGTGGTTTTTCGTCGTTATTCTGGCTTATCTTGGTTTTACTCTTGATATTGCAGATGTCGACGCCTCTCCAAACATACATTGGATTTGCTGATGGTGCTTGTCGTAGTACACGGAACATCTCTTCCGCAGCTTGGGTTATCTATTCGCCCTCTGACGAGTTAGTTTCTATGCATGGGGTAAGCCTCGGTCAAACAACGAACAACATTGCAGAATACAGTGCAGTGATTGAATTATTATCCGAATCTATTTCATTTGGAATTCGACGTTTGATAGTGAGGTTAGATTCTGAACTTGTTGTATTACAGCTTAATAGAGTTTATGCCATTAGGAATCCTGTGTTATTAAGGTTGTTTTTGAGAGTGCGTCTCTTGGAACGTGAATTTGATTACATTGAATATCAACATATTCCAAGGTCTTTGAATACATTAGCAGATGCAATTGCTTCTCGAATGTTGGACAGACATTTACGATAATCATGCAAGTAAATTTAAAAACATTTCATCACATATGTTAAACAAGATAAGCCGGTAATAGTGATATATATAGATAGAAGTGTGTCAAAAAATATATACATCGTCTTCGATCATAGGTTGAAAACACCTTATGATCGGCAAAATGATAGTACAAAAAGTCAAAATGTCACATGTGACTACAAAAGTGACTAGTCAATCACTGGTGGTGCTCTCTGTATGACACCACTGCGCGGGCTACCTTACGCAAAAATCTCCTAAACGGTCCAGGGACCGCGACTACGAAGCGCTGAAGCCTGATAGGAATGTCATCCATAGTAGTCTCAGGTATATCTGCCGTGAGACGCTCTAGATCATGCTCCAACTCAGCTAGTACTTCTGCAGCCGCGTCCTGTGGGGCCGGTACCGGTGCAGCTGGATGTAGTCTATCAAAAGGCCGGAGGTTGGCTGGACGCTGTGGACCAACATCTGCATTTTGAAAGTTTTACTATTAGTTTTGAGACGATATATATGAAAAATAAAAAAAATACATAATTAGAAAACTTGTGAAAATAAAAGTACCTCTGTCGTCCCATTGTTCTCCCTGTGGAAGAACCATGTCCGGATCACCTCTGAAATCCATTCCGGCATACGGAAAGTCCTGTATCGAAAAAACCTGGTCCTCTAACCAGTGAAAGTAACTATCTGAGAATCGAACCACTGTCGCACCCTCGTCAGGATGCCGGGCCATCACCGCAACCCATCGTATCAGCTTTGGCTGCCGAGGACCCAAGATATCAACAGTGAGTTGCTGAGGGATCAGCATTGGAACTCTCTCCAAGGCAAAGCTCACGACTATAGGCCCATATCCAAAAGTCTTTAGTCGTCCGTTCTTTGCCTTGGTCAGTTGGCTCTTCATATGAGCCGACACAGCTTCACACCAGTTGAAAATGGTGCCTTGGTAACAGTCAATTGCCATCCGCATTTGGGATCCGGAAGCAATGTGTAAAGCGGCCGCGCCGCAAATTCTGGTAACCGTGAACGCTATGACTTTGAGTTCCGGTAGAGTGATGTGTTTTATCTCTATGCCTTTTGAATGGTGAGCCCCACGTGTGCACCAATCCTCGCGGAGACTATCAAGGGATTGGCCACCCGGCCTAGTCCCCGCAAGACTGAGTTGCTCACCTCTGTTCGGCAAGCCAGTGAGAAAGTATACATCCGAGGGCTCTATCTCGAGCTGGTGCCCTCCTATGTAAAAGCATTGTTCTTGAACGTTCCATCGCTCAACCAGCCATTCCAAGAATCTTACCTGGCCCCTCATGCCCGGTATGGTCCAATATTTGTATAATCCGCATGCTCTTAGGGCATCCAGAGAAGGTTGGTGATTTATTGCAGCTTCATCTTCCTCTACATGCTCTCTTTCTCTCCAGTCTAACATGATTAATGCCCTGCATATCAAAAATAGCAATTAGAAATTGATTTGGGAATTTTTGGTGGTTTTTTGAGAGAGTTGGGGTTTTGAAATGCGCACTTCTCGGAAGACGCACCCCGGCTTTGTAGCACAGGGCGCCCGGACGCAGCTGGCCTGAAGGCGGGCTGCGTCTTCCGACCGTTTTCCCGTATGAGAAAAAGTCGGGGGACGCAGGTCACCCGAAGGGCACCTGCGTCCGCCGAGAGGCGCATTCCAAAACCAAAACCCCCCCAAAAAATGAAACTAAGACCTAAAAATTAATTCTAAACGGATAGAAATGCAGAGTAGGATGTGTAAAATACCTGGATGAGACGGCGTTCGATTCCGACGGTCAGATTTTCCGCAGCGACCACGGGAAGTTTCTTGTCAAAAGCTCCTTTTTCAACCTCCAAAGTCAAACGGTAAAAATGACATGGTAAAAGGTCTTTTTATAGGTTTTTTGGATGAATTAGTTCATTTTTTACCATGAAAAGATGTTTTTCGATGTATTTTTGCCTATTTTAAACAGGTATGAGTAATGTGTCGCTTTTGTGCAGGACAAAGGGATTTCGAGGGAAATTGTAATTTTTCACAAATAAAATATCAGAGTCATCTTTTAAGCCCTTTTCTGACTCCTAAAAAATGAAAAGATCGCCGAGCGTTTCTTTTACACTCGTTAAAACGGAATTAAAAGACGGTCCCCTTTTAGCTCTTTTCTGACCGTAAAATCAGGAAAAGATTGCCGGGTTTTTGTCGTTTCGAACTCGATAAGGAAATAAAACGACGTGTCCTTGATCGCTTTTTACTTTTCAGGTCGACGACACTATTATGAAAGTACTCCTTGGTCGCAAGATCAAGCGGTTCCCCCAGGTATTATTTTATACTTTTTCGGGCTTGAGGGACACAAATTTACGAAAAAGTTCAACGTGGAGTTTCCTTAAGTTTTTCAGACTCTCTAAAATTGAAAAACGCCGAGTTTCTCCTATACTGGGCTCGTTAAACTTTTACAGTAAAGGACCTGTTCAATTACAAACAGGAACGAACCACTCCTTCCTAGGGTTCGAATTTAAACTAGGTTGGACTCGTCCGAAGGATGAGCTTATAATCAAGCATATGTTATCCTCCTCAAGCTTGTTAAAAATAAAGAGGTACTTGCCAGAAATGGTGGGGGAAAAGAGAGAAGAATGAACCTATTTGTTACCTTTATCTCAAAAGAAACTTTATTACCACTCTTGAACACGACACTTTTCATTCACCTGGGTTGGGAAATCTTTTACCTCACAGTTGACCAAACCACTTTGAAAGTCTTTAACCGGGTTCCAGGGATTAACTTTGAGTTATTCGTCACCAAGCCATCTGTCGTGTCGTTATGTGTTCAAGAGGTCTGCAAGCAAAAACTTTCATCTGCAAAATACTTGTCATCCATTTGACCATCCCTGAGTCAGTCCTTACAGCAACATTTCTTCAACTTGAACAATGATTTCGTGTTGCGGGCTTGCCTGCAACGGGTCGCTTTCTATCGACATCGACACATTATCTAGAAAGATGACTTAGGAATCGACAGCACCTTGAAGTCTGCATGCATCAATGGCAGGTTTCTCGCCTTTGACGTCAGTTTACATCATTGACTTTCGATCAAAGGATTCCGTGAAGTGTTCGACATCAAAACATCTATTCACATTTCACGGGTTGTGCTTGGTACTTTGAGAACCATTGACATTACTGGTGGTTTCTCTCACGCTTGTTAACAGTTTACATCATCGACTGGTAATCAAGTGGTTTCTAACATGTTCGACATCGAATCATTTAATCACATGGCTAGAATCGTACCAATTCGGGAAGTAGAAGTGAAGACCCTGGATCTAGTTTCTACCATCCAGGCTGCGAGGAGTTTTGTATTCATTATCTATGTAGACTAATCATAAACAGATGGCTGCGTCCATACTGTGTCTACAAAAGTCTATAAAAATGATGTACTGCAAGATCATTCCTGTATCAGAATAGTTAGTCCATTAGTTAAAGTTTTGAATCTGAGTATGGGAATGCCTACCTCAGTGATGATATAATCTTATCCATGTATTTTGTGTTGAAAATTGCAGGTTCCAACCAGGCCATCCACAAGACAATCCTTGAAATGATAAAGCGCTTCACCCTTCCTAGAATTACAAAACCCTAATCTATTCCAGGCTTCGCACTTTAGGGGGCAATCTGTTACACTAAAAAATGTCACCATGACCACTTACAGTTAGTATGGCTCAAATCAACAGTCATGCTACCCTCTTAGGCAAGTCTTATGCCTCTGCTATCCATCTCAAACTCAAAGAAGAGAGAAAGTCTTGTCAAAAATATGTTTATCTCTGGGGTCGCAGGTTCTCTCTAGCCTTACCTGCGGGGACGCTGACCATGTTCACAAAAGGTGCGTCCTTGGACGCTCTGTATGTTAAGGGACAGGTGCGTCCTTCTGTAAAAGGCAAAATGCGCGAGTTTCATCTTAAAAAAGTTACTTGTGGTTACTTCTAGAACTTTCTAGAGGTCGGTTTGATGAATTGGATGCGCCTCCAGTTGGTTCATGTATCTCTATTAAGGGGAACTTATCCCATCAATAAGGGAGCTATCCCACCCAAAGAGGGGGATTATCCCATTGATGGTGGACCTGAATAACCTCTTTACAGCACTATAAATAAAGACATTGAGCCAGAGGGAGGAGAGGTTGGAGCTATACATTTTCTTTGGGTAAATGCTGCAGGAATTAGGACTCCCATTTAGAACCTTGTGAGGAGAGATTGTCTTTGCTTGATTCTACTTGGAAGTGGGTGAGCTTTGTCAAAGTAGAGGAAAACCCTTGATGGACCCTGGGAGGAACTTGCACAACACCAAGGCCAGGTTGTAAGAGTTTCTTTGTTTCGTTATTAATACAAACTGGTTTATTTTTCTCAATAGCTTGTGTTAATGAGTTATTTCATGTGTTCCTTGGTCTGCATGTTGAATATATGTTTTATTATATGAAATGCAAGTGCTTGGTAATTGTTTGATTGTTTGTGGTTGCAGGAATTGACTTGAAGGAGGAGCTCATCCGGATCGGCAAGGACGGACTACAACAACTGCGTTTTGGAATAAGGTAAGCCTAAACACTTGTAGTTTTCATGTGTTAAAAGATATATTTAGAGAAAGATTACTCCATTTTGTCTTGTTTGTCGCTAGAGAGTTTAGACTCCTAGGGAGGTCAGTTGTGTCCGCACAAACGACTTTTTCCGCCACGACAGTTTCTTCCAGAATAGACAAAGGTGAATGGTGTGATAGACCAATCACATAACCCACAGGGAAACTTATCTTTACCATTAGGTGCATGCCCCCCAAGCTTCATTACATTCACCAGACTACTCATGGTTATCAGGTGGATGGAATGAAGGTTCAAGTGATACCGTTGATGCAAAAGGACCATTTAGGGATGATGATTTACTTGGAGCTATGCTTGGACCAGGAAATGAAAGCTGGTCAACGGTGACAATTTTTCCTTCATGCGGGAAACACATCACTTGGAAGAGTGTTGAAACACTAGCTTCCATGTTATAAACATAGTCACGTCCAAGGAGTAAATTGTAGTTTAGAGGTCCTGGGACTACCATCACATTCGAATGAATGGTTTTCCCTCCCAAAGTAATAGGTAACTTAGGAAGGAACCCTAACGGTTGACTGGTTCCTTTTGTTAAGCCTAACAGATTTTGTGTAACAGGCATAAGCGATGGCGAACCAAGTGCTTTCCAAGCAGTTGAGGAAAGGATACTCACTGATGCACCTTCATCTATAATAGTGCTAGACATGATCATTTTACAAACTTGTACTATGATCCGGAAAGGTACATAAGAAGGAAGGTGGGATCTTGCCAGTCGATTCCAATCAAAGGAAGTGACTAGACTACTTGGAGGGGGTACCGAAGAAATGGGAGAATTGACCCCTTGAGTTACGAGAATTGGGGGTTTTCCTCCTATCTTGATGGAACAGGTAGATTGCCCCCAAGGTCATTAGAATCCGAAGTAACAAAAAGAATTTGAACGGTATCATTTTCACTCTCTTCGGGAAAGGTACGATTAGTTGAAGGTGAAATTGGGCCAATCGTTACCTCGACCTGTTGATTTTGGTCAGGTATAGACTCAATGGATTCATTTTCAGAGAGAGTGGTTTCGGCCGACGGTTGATTTAAGTCAGTCAGTTCTTCAACTAGTGAAGGATTTGGGGAGAGTTTCCTGTAACCAGATGGGAGTTGATGCAGGGAAGCAGGACAGTTATCCAACACTCTTTTGGCTTCATCCAAAAAAGGACAAAGGTGAAGGGAATGATTACCTTCACATAACCTACATGGAATCCTGACCTTTCCCTTCTGTCCATGAACTTTTCTATCACTAGTTGATGGTGTGTTACCAACATGATCTCCAAAGGTTGATGACACCAGATGGTGTGAACGGGAAGACCATTCTTTCAAGATTCGAGGAAAGTGAGGACAATCTCGATGAAAATGGTCTCTCGTACAAATTATGCATGGATATTTGGCTTTGGGAAGTTTGATGGGCGGATTTTCATTAGATGATGCATTCAAAGCAATGGTTTCTTGGTTGCCCCTTCGCTGAATTGGCTTATTCTTCTTCTCCTTCCCTTTCTTCTTCTTCTCAGCCACCTGGTTACTAGTATCACTACTTTCACCAAGTGAAGAGGAAGAATGGGAGGGAGACACAAACGGGGAGGAAGGTGAAGGGTCAACTTCAGGATCGACTAGAGGTTGATTTTGTTCAGTTGAAGGTGTACCCCCATTTTGAACCAAAGAGATTGAAAATAGCCATACTGGTAGGCCAATGGTAAGTCCCGTAAGGGGTAATGTAGCCATATAAGGAGCACCAATATTTCCGAAAGAAGGAAAAGGAATAGGATTCTCTTCAAAAGGGATTCCTTGATTGGTGGACTCCAGATTTGTCTCCATATATCTCAACCTAAGATAAACTAAGGAATAGGGATGCTATTCCAAATTCAATTAATTTTAATGACACTTGGACACAACTTTTCTTTTTCAGTTTTTAAGAGTCGAGAAAAAGCTAAAGATGGCTTTAGTCTCCTTCGATTTTTAATGAGCCTGAAAGGACAAGTGCTCAGATGGACCTTTTCTTTCAAAGAGTCAAAAAGGAACGAAAGTGACTACTTTGGAAAATATAGACAGAGGGATTACCAAACCAATCGCAAAACTGTAATATACACCTTGGTGATAAATTAAAAAGAAATTACCAAGGACTTATGTACGGTAGTCAATCTTCCCGAATGCTGTGTTCAGTGCATTGTGATCAATAAGGTGGCAGACTCAGCTTCCTATGGATAAAGGATTTAAGCCTATTGTGGTCTCCCAATATATACACAATGGTACGGGGAGCACAAGTCCGTCCTAACACTTGTTGTATCAAGGAGGAGGAATCACCCAACCTTCAATGAAAATGATAGCCACTAGTTTTAACGACGCCGGAACACATCTCTAGCCTAGACCTCTAGATATGTTGCATTAAGTTCCAAAGCGTTGTTAGGTTCATTGAAATTTATTTTAAAGTTGATCTTGTTCAAAGTTTTCCTTTCAATAGTTCACCGCGTGATGATGATTTGAAATTCCTAAAATGCAATCTACAATGATAAACAATCTTTGTTTATTTTGAGCAATGAAAGTCCTAGCTACTAGGGAAAGAAAATAAGAGTGCAAAGAGCAAAGAGCAACGAGCACTCCCTAGTGCATTTCCCTAAATCATATTTTCACACACAAATCTACAACTGCTAAATGCAAATGCATGTATTTGTTTTCATTCTCCTTAATGTGAAAAATGCCAAAAAGGAAAACTAAATGCAACAAAGATTTGAAATATTTCATTCAAAATGACATTTTCGACAATTTCTTCTTCAAAAGAGAAAGGAAGAATCAACGACACTTTTCAATTTTGAATAAAAAATGCTTTCAAATCAAACCAAATACATGAAGAAAATTTCAATCGATTATCAAGGGAAGGAAGAATTCATGACACTTCTCTTTTCGACACAAAACGACAGTTACGACACTTTTAGTATCAAAGCGACAAATTGATTTAAACAACTTTTCGACAAGGGATTGTAAATGATGAACAAAGACACAAAAACATTCACTAATCCTAATGTAATTGAGGCTGATCTATGTGATGCAAGTAGGCTTCAGTAAGGAGGCACTGTTCATGTGCAGCAAAACAATTAAACAAAATTGAAAACAAGGTAAAAAACCCTCAATTTCTAGAATGGAAAAAGAGTTCAGTCAGTCATCACACCTGGGCTTCATAGAAACAGAGATGCATCGCACTTACTACACTCGGGAGGTGCGATGCATACTGAGTTACAGTGGAAGACAATGCGATGGTCCAGGGAGCGCAACTGAAATGGGTTTTGGCTCAGATGTGCAGCTGTTTTCAATGAGTTAAGCTGAGTTTTGATGAACAATAAAGAGCAAAGTATAGAGGAATGTCTTGAGAGGTTACTGAGCTACCAAAAGGGCATCTAGATGTGCTTGTAAGTCAAATGTTTAATTCATAAACTAAACCAGAGATTGACTGAAGCAACATTCATCTACTATGCAATTACAGAGCAAGAGCAGTTCGAAGGCTACCTGGCTGACATCAGACTCTGTCTATAGTTTATAAAACAAACAATAACAAAAAAAAAACATCTGTTCATTCCCCAGTGGATTCCCCAATTTGTTTATGGGAAAACTAGTATTCCTAAAGAATGCTAGCCCTCTAGGTGTGGCAACTACCCTAGAAACAACAATTTAAAGCAATTCAATGATTTCTTCTACATGTAACAGATAAGAGAAAGATAATGGAACCAACCCAAAACTTCCACTTAATCCCTTGCTTGCTCTCTCTCCCCTTTGATAGATCCTGCAACTCCTCCCCATACTTAATATGCTTGGAGAGTACCTGAACAAGTACAGCAACAAAGAACCGTTAAAGCATCGTGATCTATTACAACATAAACATTACAAAATCAGATATATAATGAATAAATGATATCATTCACAAATGATAACATTCACAATTGCACAATCATATGGAAGAAAACTTGAAGAAATTTATTAATAGAAGGGAGAATTACAACCCAGTTGTCTGATCCAGCATCATCCTCCCAGCTTCAATCCTTCTTCACCTCATGAAATAGCAACATCACTCCAACAGTACAATGCTCTTTCCTCAATTACAAACCATCAGCACTTCCTTGCAATTCACAATATTCCAACCTCTATATCTCTTAGATGAGGGATCCATTTATAGATGTGTGCAAGGGTGTGATTCATCCATGGGGTTTGATTAGTGTCATTCCACTTGTTACAGTTTATTCCATAAGAGAAGGGATTGGAGATTTTCTTAGATCCCTTACTCATCCTTGGGCGAATTCAGAGAGGCAAGTGGCACAGGAGAAGTTTCTAGAAGATTCCATGAGCAGCCACCTAGAAAACTGTCTCAGACATTTTTCCATCCTTGCCCATCGCACCCTATAGAAGGCGTAATCAATATGCATCGCACCTTGGCAGTGTACCACTCAGTATGCATTGCACTTTGCCAGTGGAGCAGTCAGTATGGTTTAATTTAGGCCATTTCTGGATGGTTTCTCAGATGGAACTTTTGGGGAATGATGTATTCAGATGACTCTCTTCCTTTAGGGTATGAAACAACTCTTTTAGGGGTTGATGAGCCCTAGTTTATTGACATATAAGTTTGGGGTTGATGTGCCCAAATATTTTTATAATAGATAGGAAATTCATGAATTTAAGAAATGAACTCATGAAATCGTTTAGAGCAGAGGACATGAATAAAATGTATCATATACCTGATCCTCAGGATATATATGATAAGACATATATGGCCAGCATCGAAAAGAAGAACCTAGACCCCTTCAAGCTAATTCAGGGTTGGAGAGTATTAGACAAAAATTCAAATTTGACAAATTGGGTATGTATGCTATAGCCTCTTTGGCAAACCCTTATAACTATGCAGCTGCTATGTTATGTAGACTATATGGGTTGCCCAATAATTCTAAGTTTTCCATAGAATGGATTCCTCTGATTGATGCCTACATTAATTCCCACATCATGAATTGGACCACCATCCTATCTGACAACCTAGCCACCATCATTACCGAGTATTGATAGAAGAGAGCCTCCTCTCAAGAGAACCTTCTCCCCTTCTATTTTTGTGCCTACATTATGGACGCCATCTGTTTCTGCACCACATTTCTGACCATGGGTTGGAAATGGACCTTACAGGATCCCTACCCCATCCACCTCAGTCATAAGAAAATATGGGAATCCCATTATATACCTCATTTCTATAAGATATGTCATTCTGTTATTTTTCCCCTGCATCAAATGATTTTCAATAAGAAAGCCCCCAGGTTTTCCCAAGAAGCTACAACAGACCTTCTAGCTATCAGAAAATATTTTATTGAAGAATGGTTCACCTACATTAGGGCCTTTGGTAGCACTTCCAACCCACATGTCCTTCCTTTATATGTTTCTAATAAATTGTTAGAAAGGGAAATCGCTTACCAGACTGTAGGAAAAGTCTTAACTAAAGTCCTCAAAGAAAACAAGAAGTTAATATGCCCTTCTTTTCCTGTCAAGTGTGGTTCTTTTGCTTTAGAAAATTTTAATCATGCCATTAAAGAGTCAGCAAACATGGAAGCCCTCAGGCTTCATACATTGCTGAAAAGGCAATTCGATCCAGACAAGGTAGCAAATAAAATCACTACTATGGTAAAGCTCAAGCCATACAACCATGAGGATAATGATTTTGAAGACTTGTTATAGTTAGCCAAGTCCTTCGAACAAGCAGTTGAATGGGCTAAAGTGAACCTGAGTCCTGAAAATTTTGAAAGATTTCGGGAATTCGGAAATGAAAAGCTCACAATAATCCCACTGCACTTATTAAAGATCAAAGATAAGACCACACCAAGTGTGACTGTTAACAGTGGAGGACCTAGTTCTCGCACAACGTCTCAGGTGAATACTGAGAAAACACCAGATACAGGGAAAGCCCAAGAAATAGATAATACAACAGAGTCTAGCAGGAAGTCAGTTGAGAAACAGGTTTTGAGCACCCCACCTAAAGAAACTAGTTTAGAGGTCAAAGGCAACAGTTTGGAGTAGGAGCAAGATCAGTTTAATCAAAAACTGCAAGACACGCCCAAATGACAGATACCAAAGAGACAATGGAGTGTCAAACTCCTCTACATATTCAAGACAATACAGAGTCCAAGCCCATGGATAAGCAGTCCAAACCTATGGATGAGCAGGCGACAACATCCTAGCAAACTGAGATTATCCTTGCTCTGCCCACATCAAAGATTGTCTTGAAAATGACCGTAATCCCTCCACTTTATGTGTTCTATAGCCCTCTCCACAAGGCATTAGTAAGAAGGCAGAGAAAAATGAAAAGGGTAGAAACACCCGAGCTCCCACCTAGAAACAAGCCCATGGACATAGTTTGGAGGGACATTCCTTTCAACCTAGTCGAGACCTTGACTAGATTATCACAGTTCACGGGAGCATACGCAATGGCCACTATGGACAAAGCCACTGAAGTCTCTACTTTGTTGAGAGAAAAGGAGGAGAGAATTGCACAGCTTGGGCAACAACTCAAAACAGAGAAAGAAAATGTGAACAAGCAAGCAGCTGAGCAGCTCACCCAATTGCAACAGAGCATGGAGGTCTTGAAAATAAGCCATGAAGCTGATATATTGGCTAAACACATGCAACTCTAGGAATTGCAGCAAGCCATCGAAAGATATAAAGATGTTCCCACTACTGAGGAGTTCATTAAAGAGGCTCTGGAATTGAATTCCCTCCTAATGAAACAACAGGAGCATTTCTGCAAAAAGATGTCACACATTACTCCTTATTTGATCACTAGTGATAAGCTAACAAATAAGGTGATCGACCAGAGAATCAAGTTTACTGATCTCAACACCAGAATCTCAGAGTTCATCGAATGGCAGGAAACAAAAGAAAAAAGTAATGCCATTCTTCTTGAAATCGAGGAGACTCACAAAGACATTCTTTTCACAGATTGGGACGTGAGAGTCAAGAAGGCAAAGCTAGCAGTAGCAAGAGAAACTGGGGTATCAAAGAATATAATCAAGGTGGTGAACCACACTTTGTTTGTTACCAACCTTCTAAAGGAAGGAAGTCTGAAGGAAATGCCTGATTTAGCTGCTTTGCATAAAAGTTGGCAGGAAAAGGTGGAGACTCAAAGGGAGGCAATCGCAAAATTAACCAAGACCAACTAGGAGTCGTATTGGAAATACCTTGTAAAACCGCACAACCAAATCATGACCCTCAATTGTTCACTTCATTCGACTCAGTGGATGCTACCACCTCTCACCGATGCGATTTTCGTAGGACAACTCAGGACACATTTTGGGGCACCTCCTCAACTCAAACCAATGACTAATATTTTCTATTTGAAGGACAAGCTGGCAAACAACAAGTCATCATCTTAGTTCTACTCATCAGGCCACTGTTCCTTGTTAGAGTTAGTTAACTAGTTAGGAGGAAGGTTGTTTGAAAACTCCTCAATTTTTGTATAATCTATTTTTGCACATTAGCTAGAATAGTATTTATACCCTTCTCATGCATTTAGAGAAGGGTCCAGAATTTTACCAAAAACATTTGCAAAGAATGCACTTTTGTAAGTTTGTGAATGCTTTGGTGGAATTATGGAACATGATCATTTCTTTTAGATATCAGACTACTTTCCTTTGTTGATGCACTATTGTGTTCTTGGAAGATAATTTGATTTGAAGAAAGGAGTTGATCCATGTCATTCGTTAAATGAGTAGAACTTCGCACATATGGTACTATTATCTTGTATGATTGTTTCTGCTTTCTTTTAATCAGTGACAACACTTTACTTTCATGAATTGTGTGTGAGATTTATTCTTTCTGTTAAGCATTAATTTCACTATTGTATGATGCCTAGCTGAAATTGTTATTTTTCATATATATAATTAATCATATATGCGATGTATTTTATAAATTTATTTAACTAACTATTTATTCAAAGAAATTATCTTATACGTTATCATCTCTGTTTATGCATGATTAAGCAAATATCTATGTAGATTGCATACCACATAGAAATACCCGGGTTTATATTAGAATAAGTTAATTAGAAGATTTTCATGAGAGAATAGGTCATTTAGATTATCATTATTCTATTTGCAAGCACTCATGAACCACCCACTCTCATATTAAAACCCACACTGGGAAACTAGTCCCATTATCCCCAGTCGGAGCCACCACTTTAAAATGGAAAAGGAGTTGTCTTAAATTCTGGACCGAGTGGTTATCCCCCATGTTGTCGCAGCGATTTTAGAGGCCCCAACACACCCTTAGATTCAAACTTCCCAATGAAGTGATGTTTAGGTAGGCCATCAGAAACTTCTGCTACGCCATTTTGATAATATTCTCTGCTTCGACTTCACCCTCGGTGAATTTGAAGAGGGATGAGGAATCCACTGATCCTTTTGTCCTTTCCCAACTATCTTCGGTGATTGCTCTTTCAATCTTGCTTGGTCATTGTCTTCACCTCAGCTCTGTTACCATGTTAAGTTTAGGTATGTTCTATTCTTAGAGAAATTTATTTCAATTTTCACAGTTAGCTCAATATCTTTTCTAGATTAGCAATCACATCAACATTAAAATAAACTGCAGATAGAACATAAACATAAATTGCAGAAGACAAGCCAAGACAAAAGGACACAAGATGTGGTGCTAGCCAAGGAAAAACCCCAATGTGGGGAAACCCTTGATCAATTCTTCTTATATGTTCTTCAATAGTTCAGCAGAGAGAGAGAGAGAGATAGTACATTTACAACAGAAGTCAACACTTTGACTTATCTAGATAAGAGCATAGATCATCTCTAAGAAGATGATACAAGAGATCAGTTGAAGACATGCTACTTCAACTGATTCTCCAAGGTGACTCCTTCACCTATCATCATGCTGCATCTCGTCATCATGTTGCACCTCACCGTGCTGCACCCATCATCACAATGTTGGACCTCATGATTGCTGCACCTAATGTTGCACTGCTGTCCCATGTGCCATTGTTGAACCATGTTGTCATACAACATGTCTCATGTGCTTGTTGTACCATGCTTTCTATTGCTATCCATGCTGTCCATGATCGCCATGATGTCCATGCTAGTTGTTGTACCATGCTTACTACTGTACCATGTGCCTTTTTCCATGTCATAGCTGCTGTCCCACTTAGCCTTGCCATACCTAGCAGCTATCCCATATGTCTAAGCATACCTTGCTGCTGTCCATGTGTCTTAGCAGCATTATGCTTGTTATTCCATGCATCTTAACATACCTTGTTGTTGTCCCATACATCTTAGTAGCACTATGCTTGTTGTATGATGCATCTTAACATACCTTGCTGCAGTCCCATACATCCTAGGAGCACTATGCTTGCTGTCCCATGCATCTTAACATACCTTGCTACTATCCCATACATTTTTTGTTCATGCTTGCTACTATCCAATGAGTTTGCAACAACATGTATGTTTGTTGCCATGTCACAACTATTGTCTTGCCTTAGCATTCTTTTGATGTCCCATTTATTATACAGTTATCCCTTGCAGCTTCGTGCTTGCCATTATTACCATTTGTTGTTTCACCTTGTTGCACTACTGTACTACATCACAAGTTAGGTAATCACCCTACAACCCTTATTATCCATACAATTCAGCAATAACCTTCTAAAGATTGCGGTTCTCCAAGGGAATAACCCTCCACCCCTATGCTATTCCTTTTGGCTTGTTTAACTGCGGTCAGGGCCACGCTATCCCTACAGCTCCTTCACGCTATCTAGGGTAGCCTATTCATTGTTCCTTTCACCCTTTATATGGTGGCTAAGACTCTATTTTCCACACAGCCCTTCACACTATCTAGGGAAGCCTACACTTTATCCCTTTTGACCCTTCATGCTACAACTAAGACTATCTTGTTTAACTGTGGTTGGGGCTGAATTAGACTAGCGTTTAGGGCTGGATTAGACCATCATTTAGGGCTAGATTAGACCATCATTTAGGGCTACCTTTAGGTCCTCGTTAGGGCAGCCTTTAGTCTGCGTCTAGGGTTGCCTTCCATCTACATCTAGGGCAACCTCTTTTCCTCCAACGTCTAGGGCTTCAACTCCTAGATTTCTCTTCCACTAAAACCCAAGACAAGTGGAGAGAAATCAAGATAGAAGTGTGTGTGTAAAATTATTCTCAAGTCATCTTCTTTTATACTAAAACGTTAAGCACATGTGGGGTTTATTTGGTTGTTGGCCACCTTGACGAATTGTCTTATAACACAAATAAATTCATAACTCCATGAATACTTATAAGAATCAGATGATCTTTAGATCAATCCTACACCTCTCGACTAGAGGGATCCAAGAAAAATATCAGATTCCATAAATAAGATGACCCACATGGAGTTTGGCCCTAGTTGCCAATTTTAACACTTGTCGACTAGAGGAATGAGCACTTATGCAAAGGATGGAGCTAAGTTACATCAGAATAATAATCCAAGAATTTGAGATATTTGATATCTCACAAGCCCTAATGATGACTTATTATGTGTACAAATGCCTCAAAATGATGTTCTAACAATCATCATAATGTCAGGATATATAACAACAAACATGACCACTAGATAGTCATTACATCACAGGATGTAATTAATCACATTTGAAAGAATATGGAATTACATTGTGTTCCCCTTATGTGAAAAATGAAAAAATCTTAGATAAGACTTCACTACCATCAAGGACAAGATGTTGAGTGGAACAATATATGAAACCATTGATAAGTTTCAAATAAATCCTCAACAGGGTGCAAGGAGAAGATACATACTACCATCAAGAATTAATGTACAATGACCAATAATGACAACCTCATATTTCTCATGATTAATGCTAAGAAACTCAATATAGAGTAATAATACACAAAACCAATATATATCTCATAACTATTCATAGGCACAACTTCAAGATAGGTGAAGAAAATCAAGAACTAACTACAAGAAAGAACCTCCAAGAGTTGAGGCATGAATCATCATGTAAAGTATGCAATTTGTCAAAGAGAAATATCCCCAAAAAGACAAGAAAGATAACAAAAGATGAAGTTAAATGTGACCCAACAGGCTTAAGGTGTCAACAATTAATTAGAGTGCATTAATCAAGAACTTAAACAAAATCTCACAATTATCATCAAATTCAGTATGCGCTTGAATATGGACCAAATGTAATGGTTATGTTGATGGTTCTAGACCCACCAACATTTAGGGGATATCCCTGATATGAAGTCCCAACTAGACCTCACATAGTTTGGAGTAAGAGTCCTTGCAGTGGGTGGTAGTGTAATGCCTTGACCGCGGTAGTGTGCAGAGGAAAGTATGATAAATTTGGGTGAGAGAAAGTGTGTGACCCTACGGAGAATCAAGTGCGATGCATGAAGGTTCTGATACACTGAGGGGAAAAGGAAGTGTGCCCCTTAGAAGCCTGTAATAGTAAGTAGCTTGGAAGGAACACATGAGAAAAATGACATCACAAGCTAAATTGCGGAATGGTCCACAAATTAAAGTGATGATTTAATCCAACAACACGCATTCAACAGGATTAGTACAAATGCATACAAAGTAGTTCATAATCATATGCATAAGGTAAATAACATACATTGCTAACGAAACCAAAATAGTCCAACTACATTAAGAACATATGCATGAAAGCGTGTTGGATCTGATATTAATATTATAAGTGAAAGTTCCATCCAAACATACACCATTGAAAACCACTAGCCCCAATAGTGGAACATTATAGTCAAGAACACGTGCTCCTCCAAAGAAGTATAATCACTCTACACTATTCAGAAACCAAGGCTCTTCAGAATACTCCAAAGCCTTTTCTAAGCCTAAGCCTAGCCCAAAATTTGGCTCCCAATGGCATCTTCTATGAGTTATGAGGTTCTACTTATAATGAAGGGTGGGTGACCCTTGACATTCCCCTTTGTGACTCTTTGACTCCCCTCATGACTCTTCAACTTCTTTACAAGTAACTCATTACATAATATGATGACTTTTCACATTCCACTAATGACACTTGGCATTTCACTTACAACATATTTACAAATAATATTACATTTTCCACATGTACCCATATAAGACATAATAAGCAATAGATAGCCTAACAAGACACAACACTATGAATATGGAGTTATGGAAAATTCTAGCTCAACAACATCCACTTGGTGCTTCTCGGTCACATATCAGTGCCAAGCTTGGTGTCCCCAAATTGTTTGTTGTTTTTCCTGGAATCGGAGTCTTGCCTCCATGGCATCCAAGTATATAGTCTTGGAACCTGTATCCAACTCGTTATGAAGCATGAGCAACATGGTTTTGACCTTGACAAGACCACCGATGTACTTCTGCATGTTGTGTGTGTTCAACTCCAAGTCTTCCCTGGTGGCCTCTTGTCTTAGTTGCTCCATGTACTCATTGATCTCTATCCGGACTTGGTTCTTGGGTTTAGCATCGGTGAGGGAACCGATTGATGGGATCATGTAATTTGTCACCATGACATCCAAACTATTGTACAACCACACATATGAGGCTTGTATGTTGTCGATGAATGGGGCGAGCTGCTCATAGTTCTGGATCAACATCCGAACCTTTGCTTTCTCCAGCTTTGCCTGTGGCTTCATCTTTTTTACTAAGTTGAGCGGGGCCTCTTTGTACCACATTGTCCAATATTGTACATGGGCGATGTTAGCATGTATTTTCTTAAGATTTTGAACAAACTCTTTGCTCTGTTGTTTTAGGCCATGCACACAGACAATTGCTTTATGCATGGTGACAAATCTACCATAGAGCTTCTACATGTGTTATGACACCAGCTCACAAAAAGATAGAAAAGATAGATCAACACCTTATAATTTAGCCTCTTGGAGGGAGCAACCTCCTTTACATTACACAAATGAACAATTCTTGGATGCTACAAATGAAAATACCTCCTTTCTATATATAGGAGTCTAAGTGGTCATAATATAATCAAAGCTGACATTACAATAATAATGTAAGGGAACAATAATAAAAATAGTGGGCTTCAATGGGGCACAATAATAACAATATGGGGACTACATGGGCACAACAATATAATAAGGGGGTTGTACTAATAACAATAAGGGGTTACACTAGTAGTATAGGGACCTAACATGCCCCTCTCCTTCAAAAAGTGTTGTCTTCAACGCTTGAGTAGTTCTTGATGCTTCTGTATAAAATTCTTGTCCTCCCATGTGGAATCTTTAGCAGGTAAGTTCTTCCACTTGATGAGATACTCTGAAATTGATCAATTTCGTAGCTGTCGGGTTCTTGTTTCTGTGACTGCTCCAGGTTCCAATATGATTTTTCCTTCCTCATCAAGTTCTGGCAATATTGTTTGAACTGGGATCTTCTGCAACTTTTGAATGAGTGGCCACACTTCTTCATCCTTCTTCCATTCACCCCTTGCTTCGTTTATCCAATCTGGTTGGATAATAGAAATAGCACAAAACAATGCTTCCACATCCTCATCCTTTCTTGAGAGTGCATCTACAACAAAATTTTTCTTCCCTTTTTTGTAGATTATTTCAAAGTCATAACCCAACATATTTGTGACCCATTTTTTCTGTTCTTCTAAAGATAATCTTTGTTCTAAAAAGTATTTAAGACTATCATGATCCATTTTTACCTTGAAGTGTCTTCCCATTAGGTAAGGTCGCAATTTCTTAGGTGCATGTAGTATTTCCAACATTTCCTTCTCATAAATAGCTTGCTTGAGATGTAGACATAAAAATACCCAATTGCCTACATAAAAACTTCTTTCAATGCGATGTTGATCTGCCTGTTGTTTAATTCGATTATGCACCAAAGTGGCATTATCCTTTAAAAGTTGGAGAACTTGTTCTTGATGCTCAATGTGATCTTTCACTGCTTGAATCTTTTTCTTCTTGATATGTCCTTCTATCTTGAGAGTTTGAGAAGTGGTAATTTCTTCCAATGCATTACAAGATTGGTCGGATTCATTTCTTGATGCTAGATGTGATCTTTCACTTATTGAACATTTTTCTGCTTGATATGTCCTTCTATCTTGATAGTTTGAGGAGTGGTAATTCCGGCCAATGCATGACAAGATATGGTCAGATTCATTTCTTCTTTCTCGATGTGATCTTTCACTTGAACCTTTTTCTTCTTGATATGTCCTTCTATCTTGAGAGTTTTAGGAGTGGTAATTCTTGCCAATGCTTTACAAGATATGGTCGATTCATTTCTTCTTTCTCTGGGGTTGGTTCTTGGTGTATATCCTCTTCTTTCGATGTTTCTTGATCCTTTTCTTCCTCCTCTTCACAATCGATGTAAAATAATTTCTTCTCAGCACACTTATTGTTGACACCTAATCCTCATGATTGGGTGAATATAATGTAAATAGATAAATAAGTAATATGAACAGTCATCGGGAGATGAAGTGAACAGTCTCTCCCTCATGTATATAATGAAGACCTACCTGAAGGAATAAACATGAATCAATTTTTGGTTGAGGAGTTACTGCCTGGTCTGACATGGTATCAGAGCCAGCACCATTTTTAGTTTCCCTCTGCTTTGTAACTCCCTCCTGCATATTCTGCTTATATTCTGCCCATGTTCTGCAGGCTGACATCTTTGTCATATCCCTGTGAAATATCATTCATTGTTTAATGTATTCGTTGAAGTGCGTTACCTCTTGAAGGAGTTGATTCATTGTGTGTTTCATTTACTGTGAGTTCCATTTTGCTGTGTGTTATACGCATGTATTTACTGTGAGTTTCAACCCACGACCTGCGCTCTACAATTACTCCACCTTACCAATGTGCCACTGTTGATTCTTCATCATGGACTCGTGGCTTTGTCCCCTTTCTGCAACAAGGTCGTCTCCTCAATGCTTTTGTGGTAGCTTTCTTTTGGCGTAGCAAGTTCCATGTCACGCTGCATTTGATAGGAATGCCAATTTGTCCATTTCATAGATGGTGCAAAGTATTCAAGCCAATGTTGGTCACCAAGAGCACTCTTATAGATTAATATGAGCTATGCTGCTTACCTTAGCATGGTTTATACCGCCGACTGTTCCATTTCTTTGACTGTTCCCCTACGTTTGACCTGACATTTGCAGTCGAATGGTAGAAACCGCGGTTCGAACCATAAGGCTTTCGATGTTACAGTGGCCACACGTCTGGAATCTTGGTGCCAAATTAATGCAAAGACTATCTCACAATATTAGCCGGAGGACCACTTGAATGCATTATTCAAGCGATGACAGCTTATTATTAGTTGTGCACGTGGATTGGAAGAACAGAGAAGCAGAGAACTTGTTCTGGCGCTGATTTGGAATAGTTCTAGGCACTCTTGGTTTGGGGGATTATTTGGAAGGAGGTACCATTGTCTTTTTGTTTACATTTTCTGAATGGATGGAAGCAAGATCAAGTGAAAAGGCGCCTGAGTCTACTGCGTGAATGATGGTATATATGTTGAAGTTTTTTTGGCATACATGTTGAAGTTTTTTCACATAACGTTGGCATTTACTTTGAAAGTTTTTGGTATATACATTGAAGAATTTTTGGCATGTAAAATGTGTTAATAGCCACGCGTTGAATGTACTTTGAACGCTGTTGAATGTACTCTTAACGTTGTTTAACACATGGAATTGTATGGTATATACGTTGAGATTAGACTGGTGAAGACCAAATTCAGATAGCTTTGTTGCCTTTTCATGTAAAATAATTCAAGAATGTTGCGAAAAAAATGATGAGGAAGAGATTTGAAATATTTTGAGAATGCATAGCTGATCTATGTTTTATATTTTCATTAAAGACAAAGACAGTACAAAGCCCTATATGGAGAGAATGCCCTTTTGAATTGTAATTAAAAAAAAAAAAATTACCACCAGAAGTACAATTTTACTGTATATTGGCAGAAGTATTTTTCTATCAGCAGAAGTAATTTTTTTACAGAATGCATTCAATCATATCCATGGTGGGAATAGTTCTCACTGGCAAGGAGAACTATCCTGAATGGTCCCGGATGATAAAACACACCCTCATTTTCAATGAGTTGTGGAAAGGAGTGTGTGTCGGAGATGGAGACAATGAACCAGTACAACCTACCTCAAACAAAGAGCTCATCATTTGGGAAAACAAGAACATAAAAGCTTATCCATTAATCGTAGCATCTATAAATGAAGAGGTGAGTCACCATATTTCGTCATTTTCAACTGCCTTTGAAGCCTTACAAAAGCTGAAAGAACTCTATGACTCACATTCTGCACTTGAAGCTGTTCAACTCATGATTAAACTCTTCACTCTTGAATTGCAAAATAATGATCCTCTTTCTCTTGCATTTGAAGTAAAGTCGATAATGCAAGATATCAAATCCACTAAGGTTGAATTGGATATTCCTCTTATCGCTTTTCTCAAGGCACTTTATCCTACTTACTCCAATTATCTTGAGTCATTGCAAGCAAATGGAAATCTCAAAGATATCACCTTTGACTCTCTTGTGAAAAAGTTTGCTGAAAGAGAGAAAGATTTTGGAAAGAAGACACCCCTAAATATTCTGAAGAGGCTGTGTGCCTTGCTCATAAAGAAAAGCATCCTACTCAAGATTCTTCAAGAGGAAGAGGTGGTCGAAGAGGAAGAGGAAGATATTTCAGAGGTAGGGGGGCAGACATTCTCAAGGAGAAAAGGAAAATTTGCAGTGCATTCGCTACAAAAGAAATGGATCACATGATGCCTCTACATGCAAGCTACCATGGGACAAAATTGAGTAGAAAAGAAACCAACAAAAAGGTAAAACTGATGATACAGACAAAGGTAAAGCACATGAATCTGCTCACTATGTTGTGGCACAATGTAATATTGGAGTAAATGCAGATTTATTTAATGCTTCACTTGCTTCTTGGAAAAATGATTGGTTGCTTGATTCAGGAGCAACCTGCCACATGACTCATAGAAAAGATTTTTTTGAAGAATTTACTGACAATGTTGATGGAGCAGTATACTTTGCAGACCAATCAAAAATCAAGCCATCAAGGCTTGGCACAATTAGGCTTAAACTGCCTGGTCTTCTAGACTTTCTTTTGCATCATGTTCTATGTCTCCCACAGCTCAAGAGAAACTTGCTGTCCTTGGTTCACATCCGCCAAAAAGGTCACTCCATTCATATGTTTGATGGCAAGCTTGAGGTAAGAAAAGCATCTGACCACTCACTTGTCATGAGGGGAATAGAAGAAGAAAGACTTCTCAAGTTGCAAGGAACCTTTGCTCATGCACAACATTTCTCATACAATTCTCATCATGAAGAAGGTACACTTCCATCAAGTTTATTATGGCATACTAGATTTAGACATTTGAACTATGACAGCCTCCGCTTGTTGAAGAAAAATGGTGTTGCTGGTTTGCCTACAATTCCTAGGAAATTTAAGGAATGTGATGCTTTTATTCTAGGAAAGCATAGAAAACAGTCTTTTCATGATTCACTTTCAAGAGCACATATAAAAATTGAACTCATTCATTCAGATTTATGTGGTCCAATGCCTATTCATTCTGCAAATGGAAATAAATATATGATGACATTTATTGATGACTACACCAAAATGTGTTGGGTTTATTTATTGAAGAACAAATCTGATGCTTTTCAAACATTCAAGAATTTTCATAAATGGATTGAAAATGATGCACAATCTCATATTGGGTCTATTCGCACTGATAATGGAAAATAATACACATCAAATGAATTTGAAAACTATCTTCGCCAACATGGGATCAAACATCAAACAACTATGCCTTATAATCCCCAATAGAATGGTGTAGCTGAAAGAATGAATAGGACAATCTTAAATATGGTACAATCCATACTCTTCTTCAAAAATGTAAAGATAATGTTTTGGGCTGATGCTGTTCTATGTGCTACATATATAAAGAATAGATGTCCATCTAATGCTATTAGAAACAAGACTCCATATGAAATATGGTATGGACATGTTTTTTCGGTAAAGCGTCTCAGGGTCTTTGGTTCCACCTATTATGCCTTGATACGAAAGGTACATAGAAACAAACTTGGTGCTAGAAGTCGTAAGTGTATCTTCCTGGGGTATTCAAACACCTCCAAAGCATACCGTCTCTATGATGAAGTAAATAAAAAGTTTGTTGTATCTAGAGATTTAATTTTTCTTGAATCATCCAAAACTGACAATGTTGTTGAGTGGAAACTTGATCTCTTGGATAGATTCACATAAGAAAAATCATTTTAAGAATTTGATAATCAGATTCCACATCTTGAAGGGGGGATTCCTATACTAGATCAACATGTGGAATCTTCTTCTGAAGAACACTCTCCCCCACATGAAACTCCAACAACAGATGATGCTTTAAGTGATGTGATTGATAGAATTGGGAGACTCAATCTTGATTCAGTCCCAAATCAATCAACGGATCAGCCTGGACCATCTAAGAAAGTTCCCCCAAAGTGGCTGAAAAAGACACTTGAAAGTGTTCATCTTGATGAGGTTGGAAAGATAGGAACTAGAAATTCAAACCAGAAAAATGGAGGTGATGTTGATGACTCTAATTCACCTGTTGATATGGATGTTTCTTATGATTGTGAATTGAACTTGTCTACAGATTTTGAACCAACTTCATTCAAAGAAGCTACTTTTCATGATGAATGGAAAGAAGTGATGCAAAAGGAGTATGATGCCCTCATAAAGAACGACACTTGGAAGCTGGTTGATCCTCCATTAGGAACCAAACCAATAGGCTGCAAGTGGGTCTACAAGAACAAGTATAAAGCTGATGGCTCACTTGAAAAGCACAAAGCTAGGCTTGTGGCAAAAGGTTTTGCACAGAAGGAAGGGGTCGATTATGAGGAGAATTTTTCCCCCACAGCAAAATGGGCTACCATCCGGACACTCTTTGCACTAGCAACTCAGAACGGTTGGAAAGTCCATCAAATGGATGTAAAAACTGCTTTCTTAAATGGAGATCTAAAAGGGAATGTTTTTATGTCTCAACCTAAAGGATTTTCTGCGAAAGGACATGAACATAAAGTATGCAAACTTATGAAGTCCTTGTATGGCCTCAAACAAGCACCGCGAGCCTGGTATGAAAAACTAACTGAGAATCTTCTGAAACTCAATTTCAAACATTATGATCTTGATGATGCAACTTCATTTGTCAAGAAAGTTGGCAAAATAGTTGTATATCTTGTGGTATATGTAGATGATCTTTTGATGACAGGGAACAATGAAATATACATTGCATCCATAAAGAAGGAATTGGGGAAAAGTTTTGAAATGACTGATTTGGGCTATGTTCATTACTATCTTGGCATTGAAGTAACCCAACATCCGAAGTACATATTTCTTTCTCAAAAGAAATACATTGGAGATCTGTTGAACAGGTTTGGCATGACAGAATGCAATCCTCTTACTACTCCAATGGAACAAAACTTAAAGCTCACATCTATTGAAGGAAAAGAATTTGAGGATGCAACAAAGTATAGATAGCTTGTAGGAAGTCTCAACTACCTAATTACTACCATACCAGACATTTCATTTGTTGTTGGAATCCTATCTAGGTTTATGCAAAAGCCTTGTGAGGGACATTGATCTGCTGCAAAAAGAGTTCTAAGGTACTTGAAGGGAACTCAGACATTTGGAATCAAGTATACACAGGTGGACGACTTCAGCTTAATTAGATACTCTGATTTAGACTTCGATGGAGACAAAGAAACTGGGGTATCTACTTCAGGATATGCTATGAGTCTTGGATCAGGAGCTGTCTCCTGGAGATCACGCAAACAATCAGTTCCAGCAGATTCCACAATAGAAGCAGAATACGTGGCCGCAGCTGAAGCAACAAAAGAAATTGTGTGGCTCAGGAAAATTCTTGAATATTTGCAGGTAAAACAAGTACAATCAACTCCACTCATGATTGACAATACCTCTGCAATAAAGTTGGCCAAGAACCTAAAGTTCCATGAACGAACGAAGCACATCAATACTAAATATCATCTGATTTGACATCATGTTGAGGCCAAAACAATCCATCTCCGTCATTGTTCCACTAATGAGAAAATTGCAGACATCTTCACCAAAGCGCTTGGAAGAGAAAAGCTTGAACAATTCAAAATGATGCTTGGACTCACCAACATCCCTTCAGATTAAGGGGGGGAATGTTGACACCTAATCCTCATGATTGGGTGAATATAATGTAAATAGATAAATAAGTAATATGAACAGTCATCGGGAGATGAAGTGAACAGTGTCTCCCTCATGTATATAATGAAGACCTACCTGAAGGAATAAACATGAATCAATTTTTGGTTAAGGAGTTATTGCCTAGTCTGAAACTTATGACCTTTAATGTATTTGTTATCACAATTGTAACAAAGTCCTTTTGCTCTTTTTTTTTCCAATTGTTGTGGTGTTAACCTTGTAGGTTGTGGAAGGCTAGGAGAAACAACACTTCCATCTTTATAGTTGTGAGGGGTAGACTTCCTTGTTGCCATAATTTTTCTTTCCACTTTTCTTGCCAACCTGAATTCCTCCTCCAATGAATCAGGTTCCCAAAGACAAACTTCATGTTGAATTTTATCCTTTAAACTCTCTATGGAGACATCAATCCTCTGCTTCTCTGGAATATCATTTTCCCTTATATTCAATTTTTGAAAGTCCTCAATGTTCTCTACCATTGAACACTTTTGTTTGAGATTTATCAATTGGCTAAAGAAGGTGTTTCTTTGTGTATCCTCATAATGTGCTATCATTTCCTCCATGAAAATTGACCACGTAACAAGTGGTTTACGAGAACAAAGCTCTTTATACCATAAAAATTGATCTAGTTCTAAATAATTAGATGCAATACGTACCTTTTTTAACAGTGGTACACCATGTAGATAATAATATTTCTCCATTTATAGTATCCAATTTACCAGATCATTGCCATCAAACTTCCTCATCTCGCTTTTTCTTGATTTTAGGAGCTTGATCTTGAAACGACTGTAACTCTGTAATTTCAGATCTCTAAGTTCTAAAATCTCGGCATCTAATAGCTCTCTGATTCCTCTTTCTAACTCCACAATTCTAATCGCAATTGGATTCCCGTAGAAAGATTTATTCCCAATATCCCGTGATGACCTAATTATAAACTAGTTTGGTAGAGTGGAATTGTACGACGTGCCACGTGTAACTGTTTCAACCTTAGGTTCTGAGAATTATAGCCAAACAAAATAAATTCCATCCTCTTTCTGTAACTTCTTACTAATTTTCAATCTGATGCTCCGAGAGACAGTTATGACGATTTTCCCCAGGTCACCTGTTTGGGATGTAATTCGGGAGTCTGGAAAAACCATAACTTCCTCAGATCATATATCCTAAAATATAGTAGGACAAGATCTGAAATTTGGACCCAAGGCTTAGACTGTCTTCTTCTCAAATGGGTTTTTTTTTAGCTTCTGAAACTTCGTAGAGAACAAGTTATAGTGAAACGTCCACGATGACCCGTTTTAGATGAAATTCTGGAGCTTGCAAAAACCCTAACTTCCTCAAATCATATCGCTGAAAATATAGTGAGACAAAATCTGAAATTCAGACCCAAGGTTCAACGAGATTTTCTTTCAAATGGGTTTTTTTTTTAGCTTCTAAAATGTTGTAGAAAAAATGCTATAGCAAAAATTCCACGATGGCCTGTTTGGAGCAGCGAAACCCTAGAATCCAAAGCTCTGATACCAAATGTTATGAAACCATCTCACGAAAAGATAGAAAAGATAGATCAATGCCTTAGAATTCATCCTCTTCAAGGGGAAACCTCCTTTACATTATGTAAATGAACAATTCTTGGATGCTACAAATGACAATACCTCCTATCTATATATAGGAGTCTAAGTGGTCATAATATAATCAGAGTTGACATAACAATAATAATGTAAGGGAAAAATAATAACAATAGTGGGCTTCTATGGGGCACAATAATAACAATATGGGGACTATAGGGGCACAAAAATATAATAAGGGGGTTGTACTAATAACAATAAGGGGTTACACTAGTAGTATAGGGACCTAACAGCATGGTACCCTCAAGTATTGATACTTCGGCAAGTATCATTGTCCTCGTTTCCCCAATGCGGAAACTGCATTCTTCATTAACGCTCGGAATTGTTCTATCTCTTGCCTAGCAACCTCTATGTTCATTTCTAGTTGTTCATTCTCAGTCATCAGGTACTTAACATTTGAGCTTGCTTCTCCAGCATAGGTCAACTTGGCTTTAGTAAGGGAAATTGGATGCTTCCTAGTGTCTGACATTATCACCCTTTACTTGATGAATGCAGGTGATGGGTGATCATCCTGAAAGTGCTTCTTCTGCGCCTGTAAAATATTCTTTTGCAACTCGTCAAATGATAGATTGTACACATCCGTGACTAGAACATCATTAAGGTGATCCAGGTGGATGTTGGTGGCCACCCACCTAACCCACTTGGATCCCCACAACTGTCTCTGTTAGCGTTTCAGTTTCCTTATTTGTAGCACAATTTATTATTTTAGCAGTTTTTTGGGTCTTGAACTTCCGGAGTCATTTTGAGGCCCTAAACGAAGTTTTTTGGGAAATCTGGGAGCAACATGGGTCCATGTTACTCTTCAAAAAGTTGTAGTGCTCGGATAGATCTTTCTAACGAGCTATTGTACGCATCAAACGGAGATTGGGTGCCAAAATTACGACCCCAGGAAGTTGATGTACCAATTTACCCAAAACGGGACCCACCATTTGGTGTTTCATCTTCTAGGGTTAGGTTTTTGGATGTTTAGGGTTTTCCATTGTTTCTCAACAATAAATAAGCATTCAAGCCTCATCGTAACACAGTTCAAAGGCATGGAGCCGCCACATCTCTTCTCAGAGATAAGCTACCACCGCCCTAGCTAGTTTATTTACATTTCTATTTGTAAGCAAATTTCAGTAATTTACAGTAATGAAATGAAGTATTATTTTTGTTGCATCTCGATATGTATGGTTATATTTGTAATTTGTCACGTTCCTATTTAAATCTAGATCAGTGGTATCAAAGCGGTCTACTCTTTCTCTGTCTTTCTTTGCATGTCCCCAACGAGGTCGAGATATAAGGAGTTAAGGCTTGAATTGGTCGAACCTTTGCAAGACTAGCCCCACCAATCCTGATGGCCTCCCATTGCGGATGAAAAGAAAGACGAGGGGGCAGGAGATCCTATCAAAATCTTGCTCGAAGAAGCCCTCAAGTGACAAAGGAACGTGATGATGGACAACTTTGCCTAGATCCTTCAGCAGTTACACAGAGGCGACTCATCAGCTTCCAACAGCTACTTTGGAAATGCCACACCCTTTAAGGTACAAGTTAATTTTGAAATCCCCATATTCGAGGGTCAGATAGACACAGATGCCATAGATAAATGGTTAAATCTGGTAGAAGGGTATTTTTCTGTTCATGATTTTTCCGGTCGGGAAAATATTATTTTCAATCTTCTCAAAGCAGCCCCCCATGTCAAGGACTAGTGGGAAACCTACTGTGAACAGAAGGATGAAAGTATGGGCTCACTATTTTCAGCTGCACCCACTTGGAATTCATTCCGGGATGCCATCAAGGAGTAGTACTACCCTGTCAAAAGCTATGAGGACAAATACATAAAGTGGACCACGCTGCGATAGGGAAGGGACCAAGATGTGTCGGATTTCACAAAAATTTTCATGCCCTTCACACACAGTTGGGTATCAAGGATTCTGAGCTACATTTGGTACTCAAATACCGTAGTTGCCTACACAGGTACATCTAGGAAGAGATGGAGTTCCTGAACATCTCCTTGCTCAACACGGCGTACCGATAGAAGTTCAAACAAAAGAAGCAACACTTCGGATTTGCGAATCTGAAGCAAGGGAAAGGCTTCCCCAAATTGCAGAACCAAGGACAAAGCCAAGATGGGGAAACCCAAGAGAACTCGTCGAAGCCGCAAGAAAATAACAACACCACGAAGTCAAAGAAGGAAACTGGAATGTGGTGTGAGTTCCACAAGAGCCCCACTCACAACACAAGTGAGTGTCGGATCAAGCAGTTGATGGTGGCCGAATTGAAGGCTTCAAAATCAGATCCATGTTCCAACCCTGAGTCAGAACCTGACAAGGGGAATGGCAAAGGGAAGCAGATCATTGACGCGAAGCCCAACGCCACTGTTGCCACAGCCAAGATCCAGAAGAATGAGCCCAAAGATCCAGAGGAGGGGGGAGCGACTTTTCCACTCACAAGTGTGGGTGAAGGGTTCTCCACTACAATTCATTATCAACAGTGGTAGCCAAAAGAACCTCATTTCAGTAGAGGTCATGAAGCGGTTGTGCCTACCGACTACACCACACCCGCAGCCATATAGTATCAGGTGGCTCACCAAGGATGAGTTCTCCGAGTTTGCCAATGTGCCGCCTTCCCTACAACATCAAACCCTTCATAGATGAGGTATTGTGTGACGTTTCACCTATGGATGTTTGTGATGTATTATTAGGCCAACCATACTTGTGGAGGCGACATGTTGTGTATGAGTCAAGGCCTCATGCTATCATTATTTCTTTGTGTAATTCATTATATAGGATACGAGAGGTAGCCCCACCTACAAAAATCTCTTTGATCACCGCTAAGAAATGTAGCAAGATCATCTCCCAGAAAAGGAAATTCATTTTCTGTCTGGTTCGCTCCCAAAGTAAGGGGAAGATCGTCGCCACATCCATGACCCCCGTGAAGGGTTCCTCCACGTAGCAGCAACAACATATGGATATGGTCACAAAAGAACACAGGAACATCTTCTCCTCACCCACAGGGGTACCATTGCACTGTCAGGTCAAGCATTCTTTTGATATGACTCCTAGAGCACCTCTACCCAACGGGCCGATATATCACCACTCCATTCTGAAAAATGACAAGTACAAGAAGCGACATTGTCCTTACACCAGTACCAAGGTTGTGGGGAACAATGCTTTAGAGCATGGCATTCCCCCATTCCTTCACTTGCGCTGAGTATTCAATGTGGACTGCCCTCTACCATGCTTCCCACCAGTACTGGACACATCAGAGATTGCAGAACATCTCACCAGGGAGCAAGTTCAGCAGATGGAGGAACTCAACACAATGGGAACCATTGCTTCCTAAGGGGGGAGGAATGATCCAGGTGGATGTTGGTGGCCACCCACCTATCCTACCTGGACCCCCACAACTATCTCTTTCATCTTTTCAGTTTCCTTATTTGTAGCACAATTTACTATTTTTAGCAGTTTTTCGGGTCTTGAACTTTTGGAGCCATTTTCAGGCCCTAAACGATGTTTTTTGGGAAATATGGGAGAAACATGGGTCCATGGACTGGTGTTTTTCTTCCCATAGTTGTAGTTCTCGGATATATCTTTCTAACGAGCTATTGTACACGTCAAATGGAGATTGGGTGCCAAAGTTACGACCCCGGGAAGTTGATGTACCAATTTACCCAAAACGAGGCCCACAATTTGGCGTTTCATCTTCTAGGGTTAGGTTTTTGGATGTTTAGGGTTTTCCATTGTTTCTCAACAATAAATAGGCCTTCAAGCCTGTTGGTGTCCAAGTAGGGGTGATTATCTACCTAATTCCGACATTAATCTTATTAATCCGAGTGCGTATCCTTTCAAGGTAATGCACAAGGTATATGCAGGGGCAGACGTGTGATCCTTCCCAACCAAGGGTTTGTGGTTTAAAAGTCAAACATAAATGCAATATTAACCATTTACAGAACTACAAAAATAATCATAAACAGTAAAGGACTGTAACAACAATACAAACTAATAAATCACACACACACAAATATGCAGCACCTGATCAGAAGAGCGGACCCAACTCTCTGATCAGGGCTGCATTAGCCACAAAAAGAATTAGAACAGAAAAATGGATGATCTTTTATTAATGAGTAACAGAAGTTTACATTGCTGATGGGTGAAACCCCAATTACAGGATCAACTTGCGTTTTATACACAGCGAGGGAGATTAACTGTCCTCCCGAAAACATAGCAACTGCTGATACAAAGATATACATTGGTTGGAATGGTATCAGCATCAAATGCCTGGAATGGCAGGACATCTCCAAGAATAGTTTAGGGCATCTATTCTCCGAGCTATGTGACCTCCTGCTGATTGGTCGTTACCAGATCTATTGCTATATGCCAAGTTGAGGGTTCCTATTCTCATGCAGTGGTCAAACACATTGTTTAGTACCGCAAATAGAAAAACTCCATGCATTTTACTTCATTAATTAAAATATACCAATAGGACAGTAAGGGGGGAATTTACCTTGTAAATTTAACATAACAGCATGGGTAAATAAGTGAAAATATGGCAAAAAGGGTAATGGAAATAGGCAGAAAGATGGTACGATTTAGTACCCAACATCTCCCCCCAACCAGCCTACTGCATGTCCTCATGCAGTCCTTCGTTTTCACAAATCTGGGTTCTGTAGACTGTATGTTAGATGAAGCTGGGCAAGATCATATTCTGCAACCATTTTTGTCCCTGGAACTTTGAATCCGTCCGAGAGGACAACTTCCTTCCACCAATCCGTCGGGACGTCATAGGCTAGAGTATATTCATCAATAGGCAACCAGAGAACAAGGAACTGGAACCGGAGCCCCATCCACCGAGACCCACATGTCTGGACACATGCCACATACCTGGGCACACTATTAAGTACACGTGTAAAATTTGGTGCCCGAAAAGGTTCCCTTTCCCGGATAGCTGTTGGTGACATCATTCATCTCTTCTGACAACAACTAAGGGCTTCTTTTTGAAATGTGGTGAGTTGATTGACACAAAGATCAAGACACCATTTTTGTGTCCTCACCATTCTATCTCTGTTTTCCCCAATCCCCAGAAAGGTCCTGTGCTTATTGAACATTGTGTCTGCCCTCTCATGCTCCCCTCTTACTATAAATGGCTTGGTAACTTGATTGGATTCAAAATTGTTACTAGCCTTCTACCACAGAATCTGGTTAAAAGCATAAGAGGTGAGGGCTTGCTATAGACATATTTGGGAATTGCAACCCCAATCACATATGTCCATAAACCAAGGGCTTATAAACCCCTAAAAGTGTTGTTTCATACCCTAAAGGAACAAGGTCAGCTGATTACATCATTTCCCAGAAGTTCTCCCTAAAAAACTACTCAGAATTGGTCAAAACTGGACCATACAGACTGCTCCATGCATAGGGTATGATGCATCTCACCTATTACACATGGGGGGTGCAATGCATATTAGAAAGTCCTTTTGTAGGGTGCATTGAGCAAGAGCAAACAAATGGCAGAAGCAGTTTGCTAGGTGGAAACTCAAAGAATCTTCTAGAAACTGCTCATATGACACTTGCCTCTCTAAATTCGCCTAGGGATGAGTAAGAGATCATGAAATCTCCAAGTAGAACCAAGAACTATCAGTGAAATGGCACTAATCAAAATCCCAAAAGCTGAGTCACTCTCCTACAAACATCTATATATGGATCGCTCATCCTAGAGATCCAGGGGCTGGAATTTTGTAATTTGCAAGGAAGTGTTGTTGGTTTCTCTTTGAAGACATTGTTGGGTGATCTTGCTTTGTATGAGGTGAAGAGGGCTTTCACGCTGGGAGGATGATGCTGGATCAGACAGCTTGGTTGTAATCCTCTCTTCTACTACTTCTATCAATAAAGCTATTTGAGTTTTCCTCCATATGCTTGTATATCTCTGAATCTTGTATTTGTATATGCATTTATATGGTTAATGTATATATGATCCTACATTGTTTATGGTTATAGATCTCTATGCTTTGATGGTATGTTGCTGCCTTGACTCTACAGGTGTTCTTTGAAGCGGGACAAGTGAGAAAGGAGTGGCAAAATCTCTATCAAGGGAGAGAGGAAATGAGCAGTGAGACTAGCGAAAGACTGAGGTTGGTACTCTCTGCTTCTCTCTCATCTATCTCTCATAAAAGAAAACAAAAGTAACTTTAGTTTGTTTGTTTCTAAGATAGCTACCCGTCTTAGTGGGACTAGCAGCTCTAAATGGACACTAGTTTTCCCGATAACAAGGCCCTCAAATGAATGTCCCCCACATACGGGATCGGGTTGAAATCTCTATCCAACCGTAGTAAGTACCCATGCAAGTACAATTCGCACATCAAATGTTGTGTGGGTACATCGTGACTCCTCAAAATCCGGAGGAATTACACACCATCCTCCATCTCATAGCTGACCTCATTCTTAATACTTTCCATGAGGAATTAAAGGAAATGTTCATGCAAAATAAAGGAATAACAAGAAGTAGGGGGACGACATGCCATAACCTCTTGCACTAGCTCGAACATCTACTCCTTGTCAGCCTTCAACTTTGCCGCATTCTTCTATAGCTGTTCTATCTTGAGTTGATGTTTTGCTTGCCATAACCTCATCACATCCATACACTCCACATACCCAAAAATTGTTGTGGAGGCCCTTTCCTCAGTCCTTCTGATTTCATTTTTATACTGGCCCGCAGTAGATTTCCAGGACTAAATTTCAGTTGTTAGGGCATACTCCGATATTCAAATAATTGATCGATCGGGTCTGTCTGAGTATCGGTAAAGGTTATGACTATCGAGTTTGTTTGGATTTCTGCATCAACCCAGATAGTTTTGGCCTTTCTGGCTTGTCGTTTGTGCTTCCTTAATTGTTTATGCATTTTATTCACCTTCTTCCTCAGCTTCCTCACTTCCATTTTGAGCCGTATTGTTTCCTTGAACTGCAGCGGGTACTTTTGTTTCGTTGGAAGTCTTCACTATTCACACAGCTCTATCCACTCTTGTTTAACCAATATTTCCTCAACCGGAGGCAGATTCCTCAAAACATCTTCCACTGAGTTGATTGGGGGGTTTCCCTTCCCAGCTTGCTCCTCGTACTCAGCAGCCCTCTCGCCTGGTTGTATTATTGGCTCAGTCGTGGGACCATTTCACTTGGTCCCTCCTCTTCACCAATAGTGATCTCCTCTTCGTGCACACGCACTACAACCAGTGATGTGCTGGCAAGACATTCTCCCACTGCTGTTTTTGTTGGAATTTCTCCCAATTCTCCAACTTCCAGGCTTCCTCTTCTCATTTCCTACTCCAGGGCACCCACCACCTGAATGGATTCAAATCTGTAAGTTTTTGGCCTCTGTAACAAATTCAGGGCCACTAGGATTACAAGGTCTTATTTTTCTCCCGATCGAGGAGAACGAGTCACCCTCGCTCCTCTTGGAATCGAGGTAGAGAAAGGGGACTATGGTGAATCTTCTACAATTGGCCTCGAAGTTGACACTGGTTCTTGTGGTACAGTGTCAACCTCGTTCCCTAGCTCTTTTGCTGCTTCCTCGATAGGTCCCATAGTTTCCTCAACATTGGGCCCTTCTTGCCTTTGTCCTTCCTCTTCTCTGAGTTCCATATCAGTAGGGGATCCCTGTGGTGTTCCGTCAGTCACCATATCAACTTTTTCGCCTATGCTGGCCTACTGTGGGTTTGTTCTCGTGACTGCCGTAGCATCCTCTTGCTCTGCTAGTTCCACAGGTGAAGCTGGTTCTTGTGGTACAACCTCATCCGTGGTACTGGCAGGCCTTTCTGTATCAGCCCCTATGTCTGCCACTGTCTCCATACCTTCTGCTTTGTCCTGGGGAGCTACCTCATCCCCCAATTCCTCTGTCTCCATCTCCATCTCCTCTGGTTCTTCCTGATCGACATAGTCATCTTCGATAGGATCCTCCTCCATGGTTTCAGGTTCTTCTACCCTAGCAGCCATAGTAGCTGATATCTGTTCCTCCGTGGAGTCCTAAAACACCTCCCATAGAATCGGAATCTATCCAATGGCATGCATTATCAGCAGCTGCACCAGCCCATTATGCGTAATGACCGCCAGTACCTATCGAGCCCCCTGAGCGAATGCGCCATTAGATGAAGGCTCCTCAGCAGGAAGTAGGGCACGTTCATGGAGAATGCCTCTGCCTGTGGAAATCGCAAATGGGATAATATGCGGAGGTGATATTTGAAAATCGTGGAGTATCTGCCCTCTCATGTCATATATTTGATGACAAATTCTGCTACTTCTCCCCATGGATATGGTAGCGAATTCCTATCATACGCCCTGCCTTTCTGTAATATGCTCTCTTCGGCTTGAAGGAAAGCCTTGGGGAATTTTGGAAGGGGAGTTCTCCTTACAAACCATCATTCCCCATCTTGCGGAAGCCCAATGACTTCCGCAATGATTTATTCTATCACAGGAATCGCCACTCCGCGAACACATGAGCCTTCTTCCCCCAAGTTCCGTTCGAATTCCACTATCAATTCTTCATCAAATCCCCCTAACCTGTCAAAATATACATCCCATCCTACGTTCTGAAAGGCCTACCATACTTCCCAATTACTCTGAACTACCCTTGTGCTCTCAGGTTCATGGTGGATTGATCAGGCACCCATCGGGCACCCATCGTTGCGAAGCAGAAACAGCATGTCGATTTCAATTGGCTGGTAGGGGAAAATGACAGGTCTCCAAACTGTTAGAGGTTGGAATAATGTCATGGCTAGTTTTGGAAAGATGGGACAATCAGTACTGGTACGTATGGAAGTGATGGTAAATCCAGTACTGGTACACTCGGAAGTAATGGCGAATCTAGTACTGGTATGTTCAGATATCATGGAAAGTTAGGGTGGTACAGAGGTGTGTTTTAAGAATTAAATGTAGTGTGTGGGGAGGTGACCGATATGACCTGGCGGTATGAGTTCGAATCCCAATTTTTTTTTTTTAAATACGATTACGGCATACTGTCATCATCATATCGGTTGAGCAGGATTATGTCCACTAAATTCTTTTCATGGTACGCTGTCATTTCTTATGATGATTTCCCCCCCAACTTTAATGACGGCTATGCTTGGCACGTTTATTTTTCCTTTTTTGGAATATTTAATTAAATCCATAAAATGACAGAGACCTACCTGTGGAGTTACCTGACGGAGTGACAACACAGCGTGTAGCAACAACAGTGAGTAACATATACTCTGAAGTAGTGGAACAGTGAGTAACGGTAGTTGTGGAGTACCAGCAGTTACGGTGTAAAGATAGTTGCGGAGTAACGACAGCTATGGTGTAACAGTAGTTGTGGAGTAACGGCAGCTACGGTGTAACGACAGTTGTGGAGTAACGGCAGCTACGGTGTAATGACAATTGCGGAGTAATGGCAGCTATGGTGTAACAACAGTTGCGGAGTAACAACAGCTATGGTGTAAAGATAGTTGCGGAGTAACGGCAGCTACGATGTAACAGTAGTTGTGGAGTAATGGCAGCTACAGTGTAATGACAGTTGCAAAGTAACGGCAGCTACGGTGTAACGGCTCCAGCGGAGTAACAACAACTACGGTGTAATGGCAGTTGTGGAGTAATAGCAGCTATGGTGTAACGGCAGTTGCAGAGTAACAACAACTACGGTGTAACAACAGTTATGGAGTAACAACAACGTCAGTGTAACAGCTAATAAAATGACAGCGCCGGTGTTACATTTCTCCTCACCATATTTCTTCGTTGTTCCTACAAAAGATAAAAAACCAACATATATATATATATATATATATATATAGCACAGAGTGAGGGTGTCTTGTTTTCCAATGACCATTAAATCAAATGAAGCAGAAATATTTTTAACAAAAGCGTCTTTAGAGGCTGGATGGTGATATAATTTAAGACGGTGTCCGTTCACCAGGAACGAAGTATGGTTTTCATCTATTGTGCTTAGTCTAACCGTTCCATTGTTGAACACTGCGTCCACTTGATATGGACCCATCCAGCGAGTGCAGAGCTTGCCTTTGAAATCTTTAAATCTGGAGTCATATAATAACGCCCAGTCCCCCACCTGAAACACCTTGGTTTTGATGAATTTATCGTGCCATTTCATCCTTTGCTGTTGAACAACAGTAGTTCTCTAGATAGCCACTACTCGAATCTCATCCAATTCGTTCAGCTATTCCAGTCGGTGTTTCTGGGCTTATGATAAATCTAGGCCTACTTCCAGAGCTATTCTTATTGTGCTAATCTCAAATTCCACCGGAAATAAGGGGGATTTTCCATAGACTAATTCATATGGAGAAAATCCTGTTGTATTCCGCCATGTCGTTATGTATGCCCATAGAGCTTCTGGGAGTTTCTATGCCCAATCTCGGCGATGGCTTGCTACTATCTTTGTCAAGATATTTTCCAATACCTTATTTGTTCTTTCCACCTATCCATTCGCTTGGGGATGATAGGGGGTTGTCACTCTATTTTTGACCCCATATTTCTGCATTAACTTTTATATCATATGGGAAGTAAACTGTGATCCCCCATCTGATACAATCTCTCTTGCAGTCCCATACCTAGCAAAAATTTCTTCAAAAAGGAAGTCTACCACCACTTGCTCTGTTTCTCTTATGACCACCCTGGTTTCCACCCATTTAGTTACATAGTCGGTGTTGACCAGGATGTAAGCCTTCTGATGCGAAGGTGGGTTGAAGGTACCAATGAAATTGATGGCCCACTTCTCGAATGGTTCGAGAACTATCTGGGGCTGCAGGGGCATCTCATCTACTTTCCCAAGCTGTCCCATCCGTTGACAGCTATCACACCTTCAGACATAATCCTGAGCATCACGACATATGGAGGGTCAGTAATACCCCATTTGGAGTAATTTATGGCATGTTCTTTTGTCTGCAAAGTGTCCCCCACAGGGTCCGCCATGTGCAGCTTTTAATATCTCGAAAATATCATCTCCTGCTACACAATGCCGAATCTGCTCGTCCACTCCCGTGTGGAAGAGATACCCTGCCATCCATGAATATCTGGTACTGTGGTGAATGATCTTCCTTTGCTTCTTATAAGATAGGTGACGAGGCAGTTTACCTGTAGCCAAATAGTTAGCAATATCTGCATACCACGGAGTGTTAGCAGGAACTGCAAAAAGATGCTCATCCGAAAAATCATCTTCAATTGGTGTTTCTTCACCATCACATTCTATCCTAGATAAAAAGTCTGCGACCACATTATCTTTACTTGGCTTATCTACTATGGTGATATCAAATTCCTATAACAGTAACAACCACCTTGTAATTCGACCAGGGGTAACTGGTTTGTTCATTAAATACCTGATGGCCACATGATTAGTGTGCACAAAAGTAGGATACCTGGTAATGTAATGTCGAAACTTGTCGATGGCATAAACGACAGTGAGAAATTCCTCCTCAGTCACTGTTTAGTTTAATTCAACAGGAGCCAAATTTTTACTAACATAGTAGACTGCGTAAGGTACTTTGTCCTCTTGCTGTCCCAGTACTGCACCAATTGCTATCTGAGAAGCATCCGTATGAATGTGGAATAGTAATAACCAGTTAGGTCCTCTCAGGATTGGAGCACTGCAAACTAACTCTTTAATTCTTGCAAACGCTGCATCACAGTCTTTAGTCCACACAAATTCTAAATCCTTCGTTAGTAATTGAAACAGTGGGTGTGCTACTTTTGCAAATTTTCTATGAAACATCTATAATAACCAGCACAACCAATGAAACTACATACTTGTGTGACCGTTTTAGGTGTTGGAAAGTGCAGAATTACCTGTACCTTTGCTGGATCCATTCTGATTCATTCAGCTAAGAGTAAATGCCCCAGAACGATTCCCTCTTCCATCATCATGTGACATTTCACTATACTTAGAGAGACGCGTGCTTGTATACACCTTGCAAGAAATTTTTCCAGATTTTCTAGTCCCACTCTGAATGAGTCCCCATATGGAGTAAAGTCATCCATATAGATCTCAACACGGTCATCTATCAGGTCAGAGAAGATTCCCAGGATTTCCCTCTGGAATGTTGCGGGAGCATTACACAAGCCAAAAGGAAGGACCCGGTATGCGAATGTCCCTTAGGGGCATGTGAACTTGGTCTTGTCCTAGTCCTCAGGAGCAATTTGGATCTGGTTATATCCACTAAACCCATCTAGAAAAGAGAAATACTTCTTACTAGCCAATGTGTCCAACACTTGATCAATAAACGGCAAGGGGAAGTGGTCTTTCTGCATCACCTTGTTCAATTCTCGATAATCTACGCAAATCCACCATTTGCCATTCTTTTTGGGGGGTAGATGAAACCCACATCCAATAACTTCTGAAGTTCTTCTTTTACCACGTTCTTCAATGCCGGGTTCATCCTCCTCTGAGGCTGCCTTATAAGACAATAATCCTCCTTGATGTATATGTGATGGGTGCATAAGTTAGCCAGGATTCCCTTCATATCTGCATAATCCCAGGCGAAGGCCTCCTTATGTTTCCGCAGAACATCTATAAGTTGCTCCTTCTGAGATTCTGAAAGGTTCAGATTAATGTTCAAGGTTTTCCCAGGTTCCAATTCTACTTGTATACTTTCATGAGGTGCACCAGCAGGTGTCTCCTCTAATCCTTCTGTTGTTTCCATACCTCCCTGAACCTCATAGCTCAGGATGGATTCCAGGATCTGCCAGTTTGATTCCGAAACAGAATGGGGATCATCCATGAAGGAAGTGATCACATCATCTTCTGATCCTGCTTTTAACTATAGGGCATGTCCAATAGTAAGCACAAGTCGTACTTCTTCATCATCCATTCCATCCTCTACTGCAGATACATGCTCCTTATTGCTTGCTGGTTTTGTAGGTGAATTTGGTTCTACATGTGGATACAACACTAAATTCATAGTGTTATGCCAATTAGAAATGACCATATTCCCTAAGCGGCACCCAATGTAAGCGTTTGTAGTGGCCAACCATGGCCTTCCCAGAATTAGGGGATGGTCACCCACTGAAGACTATGTATGTAATACCAGGAAGTTTATAGGGTAATGCCATGAGTCTACTGAAATTGTCACATCCTTCAGCTTTCCTACAGGTTTAACTGTAGATCTGTCTGCTGATTCCAGGACTATAGATGTATGCTTTATATTACGAAGTCCTAGGATGTGCATGGTAACTTTAGTGGTGATGACATTGATGGCGGCTCGCAGGTCTACTAACAGATTCAGAATCTCTACTCCATTAATATGTACTGTCAATATTGGGTTCCCCGGATCTCCATATTTCACTGGCATTGATTTTCCCATCATAAAATCCGACAACTTTCCCATAACATGTATAGTGAGAGTATCTTTAATTTTCTTAGTAGGTTTCTTGGAACAATATTCGCTAAGTGTTTTTGCATAGATTGGCACATATTTCATAGCTTGCAATAAGGGAATCTTAACAATGATGTAACTCGCAGAAACCTCAAAGACAACTTAACAAATAAGTTCTACAACTCTCCTATTAAATCAAATTTAGATTGAGGACCTAGTTTACTCGTGATTAATCTCTTTGGGTAAGGTGGTTCAGAATGATGATGTTTGACAAGAGGCATCTGGGTTCTATTGGATTGCTTTGGCTCTTCACTGACCCGTTCAGTGTCTCTACCTTCACTGTCAAGTTGTTAAATGATAACTGGAGGAGGTTGGACGTTAACTGTCCGACCTGATCGCAGGTTCATTTCATACAGCTCTGAAGTTAAGATACTATATGACGACAGGTTAAGAACATCAGCTTGATGAGCTCCCTTATTGTTAGGGTTAGGGTTAGGCTGCATTGGGAGCTGAGGAAGGGCAGGCTGGTTACTAGGAGGCACATTGGATGGTAGTTGAAGTTGTTGCTGGGGCATCTGCTATGGCATCTACAGAGGAAACTGACCAGGAGTGGATCCTTGCCAGGTTGGAGCCCACAGGGAGCTCATACTGGCTTGGGGGTTTCACTGCTACCAAGGTGGGTATTGGTACTACGGCCACATGGGAGGATAAGGCATGGTTTGAGGATTCTTATTACAATTGTTAAAATATTGAGATGGATCCAAGTACATACCTTGATTTCCCATTGGTGGTCGAGGTGGCCATGGCTTCCGAGATCCCATGAGGTACAACTGCTCCGTGTCCTCTCTCGTTCCTTGAAATACTTCTTTCAAGCCTGGCAAGGAAGGGCATGAGCTTGTTGCATGATTGAGCTTGCAGATCGCACATTCCTCTATGGAATTCAGTGGAAATTCCCTCTCCAGATGCTTCTTCCTGCATTTCAGACAAAACACTGCCATAGTCCTATCCAGCTCTAGCTGCTTTTTTTTTACTTGCAGAGTGTCCATCTAGGCTGACAGGGTGCTGAGGATATCTGTCCTCAGATTGTCTAACAAATTCCCAATTTCTGCTTTTGTAACACCCCCGCCAGATCCCTTTACTGAGCGGACCCCCTGCTTGTTTCTCGCAAGCCCCCTTGAGCACTGAATACATAATTTGCAGATGTCTTCGAATGTCTTCTTGGAGATATCCCCCTTTCCAACAATGTTCAATAATTCCATTGAGTCTTCTCGAAGGGATCGAAGGAATATAATCTTTAATATTTCTCTCGCCAGGTTAGAGTGCCCCGACCTCTGTAAGGTGTAGTTGAATCTCTCCATGCAATCTTCCAGACTTTCATATTCTTTCTGTGCGAACTTGAAGAGTTCCTCCTTAATGTTACGGGATTTACAATAATCCTAGTATTTCTCTAAGAAAGTTGTCTGCATATCTTCCCATGTAGAAATGGACTTCCCTCCAAGGACCATGAACCAGCGCAGAGCCGTCCCTTTTAGAGTGGAAGGGAAAATCTTCAGCTTCTGGGCATCCATTGTGTAGTTGTACCCCTAGCACACTATATCAAACTCAAATAGAAATGTGTCAGGGTCTTTAGAGATAAGCCCATGGAAGGTTGGTAAAGCCGCCAATGGAATAGGATTTGTAGGCGAACTGGTTCCCAGATCTCTAATAGGGAAATCGAGGGTGGAGTTGATAGGAGCCATGAATATTTTCCAATAATCACCGGGGATCTCAACAGGATCTGCAAAGTGTGGCTGAGGGTTCTTTATTACCGGGATTTGAGCTACTTTGGTAGTGCTTCCCCAATCTCTTGGTGATGTAGATATCTTCTCGGTTCTTTCTCCTGTGGCCTGATGGCTTGATCCTTCGGCTGCAACTCCCTTTCCTTTACCAGAATGGTCTGATTCTACTGATGCTCTGCTTGCAACTTCCTCCTCTACTAACACCAGCTCAAGATTCTCTGAATCAGGTCCACTGCTAGATGCTTCCTCCACAGTCAAAGGAACCTACTGTGTTGAGTCACCACAAAATGCCGCAGCCGATACTGGTTGTTCCACTGATTGTCCTTCTGACTTCACCCTTCTTGCTCCTGGTCTCACAGCTACGCGAGAGGATGCTTCAGATTCAGCCTTTGCTATGATCTCTTGTATATAGGTTTTTCTTCCCAGTTCTGGTCTTCCCCTTCTTGGGGCTCTCCCTCTGCCCCTTTTATTGGGTTCTTTGTTCATACAAAATTTGGATTGATGGGGGGGTTTCTGTATGAACCTACAATGCTTCAATCCTGGAGTAAGGTGTTAAAGGACCGTTCCTTCCCCAAGATGAAAGAACTCACAAAAAGAAAGGTAGCTATAACAAAACCTAGGGGTTTCAAGCCTAGAGCAGGGCATCAAAAGACTCCTCCCTCCCCAGGAACAAGAACCAAAAACAATCAAACACCACGGGAAACCCTAATATTCCATATCTGAAGCAGGGTAAAAAACAGTCCCTCCCCAGGGTAAAACTAGGGTTTTCCCCCAAAGAAAAAAAATGCACATAGGTTAAGAAAGAAAAATAATTCTAGCTCAAGGCCTGGAGTAGGGCTTCAAAGGACTCCTCCCTCCCTGTTACACTAAAAAATGTCACCATGACTATTTACAGTTAGTATGGCTCAATCAACAGTCATGCTACCCTCTTAGGCAAGTCTTATGCCTCTGCTCTCCATGTCAAACTCCAAAAAGAGAGAAAGTCTTGTATAAATGTATTTATCTCTGGGGACGCAGGTTCTATCAAACTTACCTGCGGGGACGCTCCCAATGTTCACAAAAGCTGCGTCCGAAGACGCTCTGTATGTAAAGGGACAGGTGCGTCCCCCTGTAAAAGTTAGAATGCGCAAGTTTCATCTTTAAAAAGTTACTTGTGGTCATTTCTAGAGCATTCTAGAAGGTTGTTCGACGTGTATTGGGCGCCTCCAGATGGTTCATGCACTCCTATCAAAGAGGAAATAATCCCATCAATAAGGGAGTGATCCCATCCAAAGAGGGGACTATCCCATTGATGGTGGACCTGATTAACCTCCTCTTGAGTACTATAAATACAGGCATTGGGCCAGAAGGAGGAGAGGTTGAAGCTATACATTTTCTAAGGGTAAATGCTGCAGGAATTAGGACTCCCATTTAGAAGCTTGTGAGGAGAGATTGCCATCTTTGCTTGTTCTATTTGGAAGTGGGTGAGCTTTGTCAAAGTAGAGGAAGACTCTTGTGGACCCTGGAAGGAGCTTGCACAACACCAAGGCTCAGGTTGTAATGGTTCCTTTTGATTACCTTTAATGCAAATTGGTCCATTCTTCTCAATAACTTGTTGTTTATGGGTTATTTCATGTACTTCTTGGTCTATATGTTGGATATGCTTTGTTTTATGTTATAATCAGGTGCTATTTAATTGTTTGACTTTTGGTGATTGCAGGTTTTGGAGAAAAGGAGGAGCTCATCCAGATCATCAAAGCTTGGAGTTCTACAACAGCGTTTGGACAAAGGTAAGAACGAAACACTTGATTTCTCATATCATAATGCATGTTTAGAGAAGGATAGCTCCAGTTTGTTTTGTTTGTCATTAGAATTTCTTAGACTTCTAGGAAGGTCGGTTGTGTCCGCACTTTTGATTGATTCCGTGTGACAAATTGACGACTCCACTGGGGAATCCATTGTTGAGAAGAGTCTTTTCTTTTATGTGAACTTTGCTTTGAGAAAATTGGTTTATTTTTCTGGTTTTGGCTCTGTGATTCTGTCTCTCAGTGGGTTAGCTTAGGATTAGTTTTATTTTGCATTTTCTTGAGTTTTTCAGTAGGACGCACCCTCTGAGTGCTGCACAGTGCGTCCATGGACGCACTTTTGCTGTGTGCACAGAGCGGGCCCGCACCTGTGCTAACGGGTTGCCTGCGTCCCCCTGCTAAAATTTGAGAAAACTCCATTTTTTGCTTTTTTTACTCTTAGATTTTGTTGTTTCTTAGTTTTTTCTGCCCAGATTCATTAGTCCCTTGCCAAGAATCTTCACCTGAACTTGTTTTCATAGCATTAAGTGTTTTAGTGGATTTCATTGAAATTTAAGCCTAGGGTTTGATTTTTGAGTAGATCCTGTAGTGACTTTAATGGTGGAAGTTGTCAAGCCTTAGATCTCTCTGGTTTGGTCAACCTTCTTAAGAGTCGGATCTGTCGTAAGTCTACCCGTGTGAGCAACCAACCTGTTGAGTTGTCTCTTTGGTGAAATTTCAAAGTGCTTGTTGATTAAGTCTTGAATTCCATTTTACAAAAAGAACAAAAAGATTTGAGTTTTGTTTTGATCAGCTCTTGATTCTGCAATAGCTGGTCCTTGATTTGATTTTGGTCAAGTAAAACAACCTAGAAACATCCTTGTAGGTTTTGGCCTCGTTAATTTTGCTTAGAGTAAATTTACCTTTTAGTTTGCTCGTGAGTGAATTTTCGTAGATTTTAATAGTTGTTAAGATTGATTTTTGTTAAATTAGATTTATTTGCTTTATTAAAAGAAAAATACAAAAACATCTTCTTTAAAAGTCTTGTTTCAAGTAGCTTTGAAAGTTTTGAAAGAAAAAGAGTTTTTCGTGCAAGTAAAGAGTGGTCATGTTTGTGTGCTTGAAAAGAAAAAGAGAATTGTTTCTTTGATTGTCTTTTCTAAGGAAGTTGTTTTCTCTAAAAATTTGCATTCTCTCAACTCTCTTAGTTAAGAATTTCATTGAAAAAGGAAAGTAGCGTAAATCATCTTAGGTGCATCTTTGTAGTGGTTGGAGTCGAGTCTACACACCATTGGTTTCACTTCCACTACCTTGTGATTTTAAAGAACAACCATAAAAGTAACGCTTAAAGTAAAATTGAAATAGTAACTTTTATTTACTAGGGCTCTGAAGCACCAATTTAGATCAGGCTAGTGTCTTGGAGTAGGTGAGTAATTAACTCTCCAAGACAACAAAACCAAACAAGTAGCTTATCTTGTGATAGAATAAATCCAATTGTCTCACTTGTACTCTGGGAGAGCTCCTCTTAAAGGAGAAGCACGAGCTCGTGTCCGAACCAGTGAGGGGATCATTCCCCCCTCGTTGGGAACGACGCCAGACACGCACGTATTACAAACGGTAAACCTCGGATTAACCATTGTCGAGGAGCCAGGGGTCACTTGTCGGTAAACCTTGGATTATTGTCAAGGAGCCGGTAAGGGGATTGAGCTTGCTACTCTGCCCTTGCGTGCTGTCGGAGTTTAGACTGTTCCCCCAGGTGCATTTGTTGCAGTTGGTAACCTTAGTGGCCATTATCTTTAGGATTCTACCGAGGTGACGGTGGAGGGAAGGTCCCACTGTACCTGGAGCAGACGTCGGTTATACTCACTTGGATTTTCTGGGGGGTTCACTTCACTCGAGACGGTTAAAGTGGAGGAACTTGGTCCAGTCTATTCATTAAGCAGGTTGCCGGGGTAACTGTTCCACCCGCCATTTCTGTACTGAATCCAGCGAGGTTGGGCTTCATCACCAACTAGCGCTTTTGGTCCGGAAGACTACTGTTTGTGTTTGGTTTGACGCCCTAGATTCTTTAGGCGTGTGATTCAAATTTGTTTGGTTCTTTAGAGACTTTAGGTGGTTTGATTTGAAATTTTATTTTGTTTTCGTGTGTAGTAGTTAAAAGTTTTTAGCTGTGGCGGAATTACCGAGACAGTCCCGTAGACTGCGGGGCCAGTCTCCTGAAGTTGTTTCTGTGGCCGAATTGTTGAGAAGATCCCGTAGACTTAGGGGTGAACCTCCTCAAGACGAGTCCAGTCATTTAGAAGGTTTAAAGGTCCTTGTAACTCCTCCTAGTGGCAGTAGAGTAGGTTCACCTGAAGAAGGAGAATCTTCCTTGGTGGTCCATCCAGATTACCAAAGTTTAGAGACAGGTTATAATCCCGAAGCTGTTACAGTTTCTGAGCTTGTTGGTAGTTTTTCGTCTGCTAGTGATACAGGCGAAGAACCAGAAATATCCGAACCTGTTACTCCGACTCCTAGTGTTCCTGATTCACCGAGAATAGAAAGAATTATCACCGAAAATCTTCCTGTTGGTTTGATTGCTATTGAAGAACTTGTTCCAGAGGAAGAAATAGGCGTCTCTGATCCTGAAGATCAAATTACCCTTGATCTAAGGGAGCGTGAATCTATCTTTTACAGTCCTCCTAGAAGTACTACTTGGTACCTTTCGTTAACAAATTATTTAGACAACTTTGGGCTAGGTTTTTCTACACCTCGTACTCCTTTTCCACCTGGAGGTATTCATACTCCTGTAAATATGTCTGGTCAGTCGTCCGTGTTTACACAAAGTCCTGAATCTTTTTTACATGGCGGTCCTTCTGTTCCTACTGGGTATCAATCTCTTTCTGGTACCTTTGCGGGAGCATCTCCTCAACCCGTTGATCATGGGTTATTAGTTGGAAACAGTGGTAATGTACCATTGGGTGTAGGAGACATTTACATGATGTCAGGTTCAGTTCCCGTTTCCCAACCTCAAGGTGGCCAATTACCGCCTGGGGGGCAGCCTCCGTTAATGCCTGGGGGGCAACCTCAAGGTACTTCATTCGTGTCTGGGGGGCAACCTCAAGGTCAGTACACTCCTATAGGGCAATACATACCTCAAGGTCAACCCCAGCCTCAATATGTACCCCAAGGTCAACCTCAGTATCAATATCAACCTCAAGGATGGCAACCTCAAGGATGGCAACCCCAAGGGTATCAACCCCAAGGGTATCAACCTCAAGGGTACCAACCTCAAGGTTATCAACCTCAAGGTCAATACTCAAATCAAGGTTATCAACCACCTCAAGGTCAATCGTATGGTCAAGGTATGGGAACTGCACCTTACAATTATCAATCCTATCCTCAATCCGGCTATGGATCTCAGTATCCTCAACCTGTTATGGGTCAATACCCTGGAATGTTAGTGTGGGATCCTTCACAGGGTCAACAGATGTTGCAGCCAAGTATACAGTCGGTACCTCAAGCTGGACAACCTGTAGTTTCTGGTCCACCCCAGCAACCGCAACCTGTCCAGTCAAGTGTTCAAACCTCTGTAACTTCGGTAGTTACTCAGCCGCCAATTGCACCTAGTACTCCATCTCAAACGGCTGCTGCAACTACCGCCACATCTACCATACTTACTTCTGGAGTATCGACAGCTCCGGTTTCTACTGTCTCTGTAACCACTCCTCAGACATCTGTACCGTTGTCCGGATCTACGATTCAAACCACGGTCCAGATGCCTGTAGGCCAGCCTGGTATAAGTACGGTTGTCACTACTCAACCTCAATTTGTTCAACCTCCGTACCAGGGACAGTATCAACCTGGGCAAGCTGTCCAACAACCGGTTTACCAGTATCAACCGTATCCTGGGTACACTTATCAACAACCTCAACAACCCCAGTACGGTCCGGTTAATCCTGGTTTTCCAGGAGGATATAATATCCCAAATGCGACTCCTGTTCCTAGTTATCCTGGATATCCTCCTCCTGGGGCTGGTATTGTGACCCAGAGTTTTAGAGATCCTAACCGGCAGTTACCGTTTATCGCAACTTTGGATTTACCAGACTTGACGCGCCTAACGAACGATCCAATTCAATATCTTCCGTTCTGGCCGCCAATGCCAAATAAGTTGCCCAGCGATATACCCAAGTTCGAAGGTAAGTCTGGAGAGGATCCGTCCAATCACGTGATGACTTACCACCTCTGGTGTGCTTCAAATTCTATCTCGGATGATTCGATCCGCTTACGTCTTTTCCAGCGTACACTCATTGGTCTCGCAGCCAAGTGGTACATTGAGTTACCACGGGCCTCTTTTTACAACTTTAGCCAGTTAGCTACCTCGTTCTTAACTCACTTTCAGTTACCGGTCAGATACGATAACGGTACGGAGTTATTAACTTCACTAAAACAATCAACCTCCACGTATATTTCTGATCACATTCATGAGTGGAGACGTCGAAGAAGGCTAGTGAAAGTTTTTATCCCGGACCAAATCTTAGCTGAATGGTTTGTTAAATCATTATTACCAAGGATTACTGAAGATGTAGCTAAGGCCGGAGTAGTTACTGAGGAGCAAGTCATTGCTCAGGCGCAATACCTTGACTTAGTTTACACTCAGTCGGGTACGTTACACGAGAAGATTTCGGATCTTCCAAAGTCGAATCAAATCGCTGCTGCTCCTTCGGGATCTCATGCCGCTGATGGTATGATTGGTATCGTGAATACAAAGAGCAAGAAGAAGTCTTCCAAGGCTTCAACTACTCCAATTATCACTTTGCCCGATTCTCCGACAGGAGAGTCTTCTCCTGAACTTACCGCTGATATTCACGCTGTAGAGTCATCTACGGCCAAATCAAAAAACGGTGGAAAGAAGAAAGGAAAGAAGAAGGCTAAAGCAGACAAGGCTCCGAAGGAGAAAACAGAAAAGTCGGAAACCAATGACGAAAAGCGCAAACCTCGATATCCTTGTCTTATTTGCGAAGAGGATCATTTTACGAGAGATTGCCCTCATCGGGCCGAGGTAGTGAAAATAGTCAAAGGTTCTCCCACTCCTGCTGTGTTAAAAAATCCATTTCCGGAGCAGGAGAATAAGATGATAGGTTCTTCCTCGAATGCCAGTGAAGAACCCATTTTGATGATGTCTCATGTGAGGATTGCGACTCGATCGCAAGATTATGGTAGTAAGAATCCTGTTGATGGTAAGGAAGCAGAATCTTCTCACTCTAACCCATCAACCTCAGCTCCTGGTTCCGATCCACTACAGATCGAGAAACCTAACCCAGACTTAGTAATTAAACCGCCCGCCAAGGGTGTACTTCGAAGGTCTGCTTTCAATCCACATGCGAGAGCAGCCCAGAATTACAACATTGTTGAGGACTTAGCTGTTTCACCCTCAGCAATGTCGGCTTTAGAAGTGCTGCAATCATGTCCAGCACAACGAAAATTACTTTTGTCGGCTATAGGAGCTGTTGATGTTCAGGATCCGAATCTAATGATCTTCGATCTAGAAAATAGTACACCGCGTCTCCCCCATCAAATGGCTTTCCAAATTCCAGTGATAGTCAAAAACAGGCCTATTCATAGGACTGTGATTGATGAGGGAGCTTCTACGTGTATTATGTCGATTCAATGTTGGAGATCCCTTGGTTCTCCTTCGTTGAACCAATCCCCCACCATCCTTAAGGCCTTTGATGGCCGTGGGTTCCGTCCGTTTGGTATTCTACAGGAATTGCCTATAGGGGTAGAAGGTAAAACCGTTAGTCTGGATGTGGAAGTGGTTGATGCCCCTCTAGACTACAACCTTCTTTTGGGTCGAAGTTGGTCATATGCTATGACAGCGGTCGTTTCATCGGTCTTCAGAGTAATTAAGTTTCCACATAACGGTAAGATCGTGACTATTGATCAGCTGACATACTTTTCATCCGACCCAGCCTCTTCAGAAAGTATCCAGCATGTCGGTAAGACGACAATCCCTTATAGGGACGTTGGTGTAGGTTTAGTTAAGGATTCCGGTTTACTGGGAACTTTTCCTCTCCCTCCACTCAGCGTAGAACCTTCGTTTGCAACAATTCATATGATTACATCAGAAAACATTATTTATGATGATCCTTGGTTTGTCCCATCTGACTCTGAGATAGACTCATTCGGTGATGCTATGCCCTTGAGTCCATATGAAATTGCTTATGAAGCTCTCATGTCTTTTACCGACTTTCATTCAACCGAGGTCGACCAAATGAATGTGGTCAGTGAAGAGTCACTTTTCACCTCACCCTTAGAACGGATAGCGTTTCCCGAAGTCGTGTCATCTGACGAACAACTTCGCGAAATCCTAAGTGTAGACGATCTACCATGGGAGGATCTCCATCACAGATCTTCGTTTTTACCTAAGGATGATGCATTTGAAAATGATTTTTCATCTATCTTTACCGCTGAATATGTCAAAGACGCTCAGGATCCAACGAAACATTCTGATTCAGAGTTGAATTTAGGGAATATTTCTCGTACTATTCCCATTGATATTTCAGTGAAGCCCGGAATTGAGGAGAACATTCATATAGGTGCCGCATGTACAGAAGATGAAATCCAAACTTACAAGGCCCTATTCCAAGAATTCCGCGATGTGTTTGCCTGGTCTTACGAGGAAATGCCGGGAATCGATCCTGCCATTGTTGTTCATGAAATAAAGACCTACCCGGATGCTAAACCCATCCGGCAACGGTTGCGTCAGATTCACCCTCGAAAAGCGGCTGCGATTAAAGCAGAAGTCGAAAAGCTGTTGAAAGCAGGTTTCATTTATCCGATCCCGTTAACGGATTGGGTATCGAATATTGTTCCCGTCAATAAGAAACAAGGAACAATAAGAATCTGTATCGACTATAGGGATATAAATCGAGCTTGTCCAAAAGACAACTATCCTACGCCTTATATCGATCAAATTATTGATGATTGTGCCGGAAGTGAAATGTTTTCCTTTATGGATGGTTTTTCGGGCTATAATCAAATCAATATTCTACCTGCCGACCAACCAAAAACGGCATTCATTTGTCCATGGGGGACATTTGCTTATTGCAAATTACCTTTTGGGCTTAAGAATGCCGGGGCCACTTTTCAACGGGCGATGTCTTATGCATTTCATGACATCAAGCACATTGTGCAACCGTATCTCGATGATTTGCCTGCTCATTCTTTACATCGAGCTGATCACCTTGTCCACCTACGAGCAATCTTTATGAGGTGTAGGCATTATCGAATTCGGTTGAATCCCCACAAGTGTGTTTTCTGTATAGAAACAGGTCGATTGCTGGGATTTGTTGTTTCAAAAGCCGGCATTCGCGTCGATCCCTCGAAAGTCGAGGCTATCATCAAATTGCCTCCTCCTTCGAGTTTGCGCCAACTCCAAAGTTTGCAAGGGAAAGCGAACTTTTTACGCCGATTCATCCCAAACTACGCCGAGGTCACTAAAGGTTTTACACGGTTGTTGAAACAGAACGTTCAATTCTTTTGGGACGAGATTGCCCAACAATCTTTTGATGCACTTAAACACGCGTTGACCCATGCACCGTTGTTGCATCCTCCCAACTACAACCAGGACTACTTCTTATACCTCGCAGCTTCGCATTCCACCATTGGAATGGTGTTAGTTCAAGAAGATGAATTCGGAGCGGAACATGTGATATATTATCTCAGTAGGACCTTAAATCCCACTGAGTTAAAATATTCGCATGTGGAGAAATTGGCCCTGGCAGCCGTTCAAGCTGTCCAGCGTTTTCGTCACTACATTCTTCTCCGTAAAACTACAGTTATTTCGGATTGCAACCCTATGATTTACATTTTGACAAAACAATTGCTAGGGGGCAAGTACTCTAAATGGATCGTTATCCTGCAAGAGTTCGACTTGGAGTTCGAGAAGTCCAAGTCTAAGAAATCCTTAGTTTTTGCGGAATTGATGTGTGATTTCCCGAGTGCTGACACAGAGACTGTGGCAGAAGAGTCCATTGCGGACGAATCTTTGTTTCTTATCAGTACTTTAGATCCGTGGTACGGGGATATAATCATCTATCTCCAAACCCAAACCTTTCGGCCTGAAGCTTCAAAGGCGGAACGTCGAAAAATTCGGTTTCAATCCCAGCAATACAAAATTATTGGAGATACACTTTATCGCCGGGGGCAGACTTAGTTTTTCGACGTTGTTTAACTCACGAAGAGGCTGAGAGAGTTTTGAATGATTGTCACTCTGGAGCATGTGGCGGTCATATGTCTGGGTATGCCACAGCTCAGAAGGTGTTGCGCGCTGGTTACTTCTGGCCATCTATGTTTAAAGATTGTATCATTGCAGTCCGGAAGTGCCACAACTGCCAAGTGTTTGATCGAAAGATGCGCGCACCACCTGCTCCTCTCCACCCTATAATTGCCGTTGGTCCATTCGCCAAATGGGGTATCGACTTTATTACTTGTAACCCTCACTCGGCCGGGGGGCATGCGTATATCATCCTCGCGGTTGATTATTTCACTAAATGGGCCGAGGCGATGCCTACATTCGACGCAAGCGGCAAAACAGCTGCAGTTTTCATATTCAATCATATAATAACTAGGTTTGGTGTCCCACAAGCAATCATTACTGACCATGGGAGCCATTTTCGAAACACCATGATGACTGAACTTACAAGCCAGCTTGGTTTGCGCCACGATAGCTCTACTCCTTATTATCCGCAAGCCAACGGTTTGGTTGAGTCTATCAACAAAGTTCTGGTTATCATGATCCGACGAACCATTGGTATTCATCGGTCGAATTGGCACAACATGTTATTTTCGGCGCTATGGGCATACCGAACCTCAGTGAAAACCTCAACAGGGTTCACTCCTTTCCAGCTAGTTTATGGCTTGGAAGCTGTGTTACCCATTGAATGCGAAATCCCATCACTTCAAATGGCTGTCGAATTACTTCCAGCTACTTCCGAAGAGGAGAAACGTTTATTGTACTTAGCTAAATTAGATGAGACTCGACGTGACGCTGCATTGGCAATCGAGACTCACGCGAAGCGAATGAAAGCTCAGTATGATAGAAATGTGACCCCTCGAAGTTTTTCGGAGGGAGACCTAGTGCTTTTATATGATCAAGCTAACGATAAGCTAGGTGCTGGAAAATTCGTTCCTATGTGGCATGGACCCTATATTGTAAAGCGAAAGCTAGCAAAAGGGGCTTATGAGCTGGTAGATTTTGATGGGGACTCTTTGGGTAAACCCAGAAATGGACTTTACCTAAAGAGGTATTATGCTTAAATGGTGGGTATGGAGAATTTTTAGTTAGGTTAGGTTTTCTTTCTAGCTAGTATGATTGTTAGTTAGTCAGTGTGCTTAGCTTAGTGAGTGTGTTTTTCGTCGTTATTCTGGCTTATCTTGGTTTTACTCTTGATATTGCAGATGTCGACGCCTCTCCAAACATACATTGGATTTGCTGATGGTGCTTGTCGTAGTACACGGAATATCTCTTCCGCAGCTTGGGTTATCTATTCACCCTCTGACGAGTTAGTTTCTATGCATGGGGTAAGCCTCGGTCAAACAACGAATAACATTGCAGAATACAGTGCAGTGGTTGAATTATTATCCGAATCTATTTCATTTGGAATTCGACGTTTGATAGTGAGGTTAGATTCTGAACTTGTTGTATTACAGCTTAATAGAGTTTATGCCATTAGAAATCCTGTGTTATTAAGGTTGTTTTTGAGAGTGCGTCTCTTGGAACGTGAATTTGATTACATTGAATATCAGCATATTCCAAGGTCCTTAAATACATTAGCAGATGCAATTGCTTCTCGAGTGTTGGACAGACATTTACGATAATCATGCAAGTAAATTTAAAAACATTTCATCATACATGTTAAACAAGATAAGCCGGTAATAGTGATATATATATAGATAGGAGTGTGTCAAAAAATATACATCGTCTTCGATCATAGGTTGAAAAACACCTTATGATCGGCAAAAATGATAGAGTACAAAAAGTCAAAAATGTCACATGTGTCTACAAAGTGACTAGCCAATCACTGGTGGTGCTCCCTGTACGACACCACTGCACGGGCTACCTTACGCAAAAATCTCCTAAACGGTCCAGGGACTGCGACTACAAAGCGCTGAAGCCTGATAGGAATGTCATCCATAGTAGTCTCAGGCATATCTGCCGTCAGACGCTCTAGATCATGCTCCAACTCAGCTAGTACTTCTGCAGCCGCGTCCTGTGGGGCCGGTACCGGTGCAGCTGGATGTCTCCTCTCAAAAGGCCGGAGGTTGGCTGGACGCTGTGGACCAACATCTGCATTTTGAAAATTTTACTGTCAGTTTTGAGACGATATATATAAAAACAAAAAAAATACATAATTTGAAAACTTGTGAAAAATAAAGTACCTCTGTCATCCCATTGTTCTCCCTGTGGAAGAACCATGTCCGGATCACCTCGAAAATCTACTCCGGCATACGGAAAGTCCTGGATCGAGAAAACCTGGTCCTCCAACCAGTGAAAGTAACTATCAGAAAATCGAACAACTGTCGCGCCCTCGTCAGGATGCCGGGCCATCACCGCAACCCATCGTACCAGCTTTGGCTCCCGAGGACCCAAGATATCAACAGTGAGTTGCTGAGGGATCAGCATCGGAACTCTCTCTAAGGCAAAGCTCACGACTAAAGGCCCATATCCAAAAGTTTTCAGTCGTCCGTTCTTTGCCTTAGTCAGTTGGCTCTTCATATTAGCCGACACAGCATCACACCAGTTGAAAATGGTGCCTTGGTAACAGTCAATTGCCATCCGCATTTGGGACCCAGAAGCAATGTGTAAAGCGGCCGCGCCGCAAATTCTGGTAACCGTGAAAGCAATAACTTTGAGTTCACGCAGAGAGATGTGTTTGATCTCCACGCCTTTCGAATGGTGTGCCCCAGGTGTGCACCAATCTTCCCGGAGACTAACAAGGGATTGGCCACCCGGCCTAGTCCCGGCTAGATTGAGTTGCTCGCCTCTGTTTGGCAAGCCAGTGAGAAAGTATACATCCGAGGGCTCTATCTCGAGCTGGTGCCCTCCTATGTAAAAGCATTGCTCTTGAACGTTCCATCTCTCAACCAGCCATTCTAAGAATCTTACCTGAGCCCTCATGCCCGGTATGGCCCAGTATTTGTATAACCCGCATGCTTTTAGGGCATCCAGGGAAGGTTGGTGTTCTATTGCAGCTTCATCAACCTCTTCGTGCTCTCTTTCTCTCCAATCCAACATGGTGAGTGCCCTACACACCAAGAAATGATGATTAGAATTAATTTGGGGAAATTTGAATGGTTATTTGTGAGGATTGGGGTTTCAATTTCCGTGTTCCACGGAGGACGCACCCCGCGTTTGGAACACAGGGCGTCGGGACGCAGCTGGCCTGAAGGTGGGCTGCGTCCCCCGACCATTTTCCTGTATAGGAAAAAGTCGGGGGACGCAGGTCACCCGAAGGGCACCTGCGTCCACCGAGGAGCGCATTTTGAAACCTAAACCCTCCCAAAAAACAAAACTAAAACCTAAAAAACAATTTTAATCGGATAGAAATGAAGAGTAGGATGTTGTAAAATACCTGGAAGAGACGGCGTTCGATTCTGACGGTCGGATTTTCCGCAGCGACCACGGGAAGTTTCTTGTCAAAAGCTCCTTTTTCAACCTCAACAGTGAAACGGTAAAAATGACATGGTAAAAAGTCTTTTTATAGGTTTTTTGGATGAATTTGTTCATTTTTCACCATGGAAAGATGTTTTTCGATGTATTTTTGCCTATCTTAAACAGGTATGAGTAATGTGTCGCTTTTGTGCAGGACAAAGGGACTTAGAGGGAAAATTGTCATTTTTTCACGAACAAAATATCAGAGTCATCTTTTAAGCCCTTTTCTGACTCCTAAAATATGAAAAGATTGCCGAGCGTTTCTTTTACACTCGTTAAAACGGAATTAAAAGACGGTCCCCTTATAGCTCTTTTCTGACCGTAAAATCAGGAAAAGATTGTCGGGTTTTTGTCGTTTCAAACTCGATACGGAAATAAAACGACGTGTCCTTGATCGCTTTTTACTTTTCAGGTCAGTGGCACTAATTATGAAAGTACTCCTTGGTCGCAAGATCAAGCGGTTCCCCCAGGTATTATTTTATACTTTTTTGGGCTTGAGGGACACAAATCTACGAAAAAGTTCAACTTGGAGTCTTCTTAAGTTTTTCAGACTCTCTAAAATTGAAAAACACCGAGTTTCTCCTATACTGGGCTCGTTAAACATTTCACAGTAAAGGACCTGTTCAATTACAAACAGGAACGAACCACTCCTTCCTAGGGTTCGAATCAAAACTAGGTTGGACTCATCCGAAGGATGAGCTTATAATCAAGCATATGTTATCCTCCTCAAGCTTGTTAAAAATAAAGAGGTACTTGCCAGAAATGGTGGGGGAAAAAAGAGAAGAATGAGCCTATTTGTTATCCTTTGTCTCAGAAGAAACTTTATTACCACTCTTGAACACGACACTTTTCATTCACCTGGGTTGGGAAATTCTTTACCTCACAGTTGATCAAACCACTTTGAAAGTCTTTAACCGAGTTTCAGGGATTAACTTTGAGTTATTCGTCACCAAGCCATCTGTCGTGTCGTTATGTGTTCAAGAGGTCTGCAAGCAAAACTTTCATCTGCAAAATACTTGTCATCCATTTGACCATCCCTGAGTCAGTCCTTACAGCAACATTTCTTCAACTTGAACAATGATTTCGTGTTGCAGGCTTGCCTGCAACGGGTCGCTTTCTATCGACATCAGCACATTATCTAGAGAGATGACTTAGAAATCGTCAGTACCTTGAAGTCTGCATGCATCAATGGCAGGTTTCTCGCCTTTGACGTCAGTTTACATCATTGACTTTCGATCGAAGGATTCCGTGAAATGTTCGACATCAACTCATTCATTCACATCTCATGGATTGTACTGGGTACTTTGAGAACCATTGACATTACTGGTGGTCTCTCTCACGCTTGTTAACAGTTTACATCATTGACTGGTAATCAAGTGGTTTCTACCATGTTCGACATCAACTCATTTATTCGCATGGCTAGAATCGTACCAATTCGGGAAGTAGAAATGAAGACCCTGGATCTAGTTTCCACCATCCAGGCTGCGAGGAGTTTTGTATTCATTATCTAAGTAGACTAATCATAAACAGATGGCTGCGTCATACTGTGTCTACAAAAGTCTATGATTGTGATGTACTGCAAAATCATTCCTGTATCAGAATAGTTAGTCTGTTAGTTAAAGTTTTGATCTGAGTATGGGAATGCCTACCTCAGTGATGATATAATCTTATACATGTATTTTGTGTTGAAAATTGCAGGTTCTGACCAGGCTCTCCACGGATAATCCTTGAAATGATAAAGCGCTTCACCCTTCCTAGATATTACAAACCCTAATCTATTCCAGGCTTCGCACTTTAGGGGGCAATCTGTTACACTAAAAAATGTCACCATGACTATTTACAGTTAGTATGGCTCAATCAACAGTCATGCTACCCTCTTAGGCAAGTCTTATGCCTCTGCTCTCCATGTCAAACTCCAAAAAGAGAGAAAATCTTGTATAAATGTATTTATCTCTGGGGACGCAGGTTCTCTCAAACTTACCTGCGGGGACGCTCCCAATGTTCACAAAAGCTGCGTCCGAAGACGCTCTGTATGTAAAGGGACAGGTGCGTCCCCCTGTAAAAGTTAGAATGCGCAAGTTTCATCTTTAAAAAGTTACTTGTGGTCATTTCTAGAGCATTCTAGAAGGTTGTTCGACGTGTATTGGGCGCCTCCAGATGGTTCATGCACTCCTATCAAAGAGGAAATAATCCCATCAATAAGGGAGTGATCCCATCCAAAGAGGGGACTATCCCATTGATGGTGGACCTGATTAACCTCCTCTTGAGTACTATAAATACAGGCATTGGGCCAGAAGGAGGAGAGGTTGAAGCTATACATTTTCTAAGGGTAAATGCTGCAGGAATTAGGACTCCCATTTAGAAGCTTGTGAGGAGAGATTGCCATCTTTGCTTGTTCTATTTGGAAGTGGGTGAGCTTTGTCAAAGTAGAGGAAGACTCTTGTGGACCCTGGAAGGAGCTTGCACAACACCAAGGCTCAGGTTGTAATGGTTCCTTTTGATTACCTTTAATGCAAATTGGTCCATTCTTCTCAATAACTTGTTGTTTATGGGTTATTTCATGTACTCCTTGGTCTATATGTTGGATATGCTTTGTTTTATGTTATAATCAGGTGCTATTTAATTGTTTGACTATTGGTGATTGCAGGTTTTGGAGAAAAGGAGGAGCTCATCCAGATCAACAAAGCTTGGACTTCTACAACAGCGTTTGGACAAAGGTAAGAACGAAACACTTGATTTCTCATATCATAATGCATGTTTAGAGAAGGATGGCTCCAGTTTGTTTTGTTTGTCATTAGAATGTCTTAGACTTCTAGGAAGGTCGGTTGTGTCCGCACTTTTGACTGATTCCGTGTGACACTCCCCAGGACAAGAGAATGGCCCAAAATAATCAGAAAACAAAAATGAACAAACAGAAAGAGTACCTATGCTCAGGACCTGAAGCAGAGTGAGAAAACTCGTTCTCTCCCCAAGACGAGAGATTGACCCTCTGGTCGGTCCGGATCGTTGTTTGCACCTTGTTAGCCTCCCTGGAAATGGCACCAAAATGTTGGTGTCCAAGTAGGGGTGATTATCTACCTAATTCTGACATTAATCTTATCAATCCGGGTCCATTTCCTTTCAAGGCAATGCACAAGGTATATGCAGGGGCACACATGTGATCCTTCCCAACCAAGGGTTTGTGGTTTAAAATTCAAACATAAATGCAAGATTAACCATTTACAGAACTGCAAAAATAATCATAAACAATAAAGAACTGTAACAGCAATACAAACTAATAAATCACACACACAAAGATGCAGCACCTAATTAGAAGAGCGGGCCCAGCTCTCTGATCAGGGCTGCGTTAGCCACGAAAAGAATTAGAATAGCAAAATGGATGATCTTTTATTAATCGGTAATAGAAGTTTACAATGCTGATGGGTGAACCCCCAATTATAGGATCAACCTGCATTTTATACACAACGAGGGAGATTAACAGTCCTCCCGAAAACAAAGCAACTGCTGATACAGAGATATACATTGGTTGGGACGGTATCAGCATCAAATGCCTAGAATGGCAGGACAGCTCCAAGAATAGTTCAGGGCATCTATTCTTCGAGTTGTGTGACTTCCTTCTGATCAGCCGTTACTAGATTTGTTGCACTATGCCGAGTTGAGGGTTCTTGTTCTCATGCTGCGGTCAAACACATCGTTTAGTACCGCAAATAGACAAACTCCATGCGTTTTACTTCATTAATTAAAATATACCAATAGGACAGTAAGGTTGGAATTTACCTTGTAAATTTAACATAACAACATGGGTAAATAAGTGTAAATATGGAAAAAAGGGTAATGGAAATAGGCAGAAAGATGGCCCGATTTGGTACCCAACATCTCCCACCAACCAGCCTACTGCATGTCCTCATGCAGTCCTCCGTTTTCACAAATCTAGGTTCCGTAGACTATATGTTAGATGAAGTTGGGCAAGATCATATTCTGTGGCCATTTCTGTCCCTGGAACTTTGAATCCGTCTGACAGGACAACTTCCTTCCACCAATCCGTCGGGACGTCATAGGCTAGAGTATATTCATCAATAGGCAACCAGAGAATAGTGAACTGGAACCGGAGCCCCATCCACCGGGACCCACATGTTTGGACACATGCCACATGCCTGGGCACCCTGTTAAGTACACGTGCAAAATTTGGTGCCCCAAAAGGTTCCCTTTCCCGGACGGCTGTTGGTGACATCATTCATCTCTTCTGACAGCAACTAAGGGCTTCTTTCTGAAATGTGGTGAGTTGATTGACGCAAAGATCAAGACACCATTTTTGTGTCCTCACCATTCTATCTCTGTTTTCCCCAATCCCCAGAAAGGCCCTGTGCTTATTGAACATTGTGTCTACCCTCTCATGCTCCCCTCTTACTATAAATGGCTTGGTAACTTGATTGGATTCAAAAATTTTACTAGCCTTCTGCTAAGGAATCTGGTTAACAGAATAAGAGGTGAGGGCCCTCAAATGAATGTCCCCCGCATAAGGGACCGGGTTGAAATCTCTATCCAGCTGTAGTAAGTACCCGTGCAAGTACAATTCACACATCAAATGTTGTGTGGGTACATCGTGACTCCTCAAAATCCGGAGGAATTGCACACCATCCTCCATCTCATAGCTGACCTCATTCTTAATACTTTCCATGCAGAATAAAAGGAAACGTTCATGCAAAAATAAGGAATAACAAGAAGTAGGGGGACGACATGCCATAACCTCTTGCACCAGCTTGAACATCTGCTCCTTGTTGGCCTTTAACTCTGCCGCTTTCTTCTCCAGCTGTTCTATCTTGAGTTGTTGTTTTGCCTGCCATAACCTCATCACATCCATATGCTCCACATACCCAAAAATTGTTGTGGAGGCCCTTTCCTCAGTCCTTCTAATTTCATTTTTATACTGGGCCACAGTAGACTTCCAAGACTGAATTTCAGCTATTAGGGCATACTCCCGATCTTCAAATAATTGATTGATCAGGTTTGTCTGAGTATCAGCAGAGGTTATGACTATCGGGTCTGTTTGGATTTCTGTGTCAAACCGGATAGTTTCGGCCTTTCTGGCTTGCCGTTTGTGCTTCCTTAATTTTTTTTGCATTTTATTCACCTTCTTCCTCAGCAAGGATAATTTTAGGGGCGAATGTTCGCCCTTTGGCGAAATTAAGGGGTTTTGAATTTTTAGTGGGCGAATATTTTGTATCATAGTACATTTTTACAAATCACCTCAAATAGCCCACCTTATTTTAAGGGAGAGGGTAAAAAAGGTAAATTTAGCCCTTGAAATTAGGACTTACAACCTTCCATTCGCCCATTTTCAAGAATAGGTTTTATTTAAGTGAATCCTATGGGCCAAATACCATATTTATAAAAGAGGTATGGTAAATTAATAAAAATATAAATAAATGAGAGGTATGGTAAATAAATAAAACATTTTTTATATTTACTCCATAAGTCACCTTATATACATGTAAGGGTGTAAACAAATAAAAATATAAGTAAAGTGGAGGTATGGTAAATAAATAAAACATCTTTTTATACTTACTCAAAAGGTATGGTAAATAAATAAAAATATAAATAAACTAGACGTATCGTAAATAAATAAAACCTCTTTTTATATTTAGTCCATAACCCTCATTCTATTTATGAAGGCTCAAGAAAGAGGTTTTATTTAAGTGAATCCTATGGGCCAAATACCATATTTGTAAAAGAGGTACGGTAAATTAATAAAAATATAAATAAACGAGAGGTATGGTAAACAAATAAAACATTTTTTTATATTTACTCCATAAGTCACCTTATATTTACGAACACTCAAAAAATGGGTTATATTTAGGTGAAACCTATGGCCAAAATACTATGGGACAAATACCATGGACTAGATTGTTATTAATACCATGCAAAAAACCATTATTAACCCTAATATTAGAATTAATAAAAATAAAAATGGCACATGGTATTGACCCATGGTATTCACCAAAATGGCACATGGTATTGACCCATGGTATTCACCTGGAATGTAACCTATTTAAATGGGGGAATTAAACCAGCATGTAGCCTATGCTAAGATTCACTAGGACTTTACAAAGTTTTATTATTTAGTGAAAGACTCGCCAAGACCTTACAAGATTTTATAATTGAGTAAAATATTCGCCATGCCTGGTGAGAGATTCGCCAAAAAATTATATATACATATTATATTATTGATAAAATCGCCTTCCATTTTTCCTATATACCATGAAGATTCGCCCATTTATTATATTTATAAATTTAGGGGGGTTCTTAAAATTTTCCCTGTTCCTCAGCTTCCTCACTTCCATTTTGAGCTGCATTGTTTCCTTGAACTGCAGCTGGTACTTTTATTTCATTGGAATTCTTTGTTGTTCACGCAATTCTACCCACTCTTGTTTAACCAATATTTCCTCAACTGAAGGCGGATTCCTCAAAACATATTTTGTTGAGTCGACTGGGAGGTTTTCCTTCCCGACTTTCTCCTCGTGCTCAACAACCCTCTTGCCTGGTTGTATTATTGACTCAGTCGTTAGGACCATTTCACTTAGTCCCTCCTCTTCGCCAACAACGATCTCCTCTTCGTGCACACGCACTGCAACCGATGATGTGCTGGCAAGACATTCTCCCACTGGTGTTTCTGCTGGAATTCCTCCCGGTTCTCCAGCTTCTAGGCTTTCTCTTCTCATTTCCTACTCTAGGGCACCCACCACCTAAGTGGCTTCCAATCTATAAGTTTGTGGCCTCTGTAACAAATTCAAGGCCACCAGGATTACAAGGTCTTATTTTTCTCCCCGTCGAGGAGAACGAGTCACCCTTGCTCCACTTGGAATCGAGGCAGAGAAAGGGGACTGTGGTGCATCTTCTACAATTGGCCCCAAAGTTGACATTGGTTCTTGTGTTACAGTGTCAACCTCGTGCCCTGGCTCTTCTGTTGCTTCCTCGACGGGTCCCATAGTTTCCTCAACTCTGGGCCCTTCTTGCCTTTGTCGTTCCTCTTCTCTGAGTTCCATATCGGCAGGGGACCCCTGTGGTGTTCTGTCAGTCACCATATCAACTATTTCGCCCATGCTGGCCTGCTATGGGTATGTTATCGTGACTGTCGTAGCGTCCTCTTACTCTGCTAGTTCCACGGGTGAAGCTGGTTCTTGTGGTACAACCTCATCCATGGTGCTGGAGGGCCTTTCTGTATTAGCCCTTGTGTCTGCCACTATCTCCATACCTCCTGCTTTGTCCTGGGGAGCTACCTCATCCCCCAATTCCTCTATCTCCATCTCCATCTCCTTTGGTTCTTCCTGATCAACATAGTCATCTTCGACAGGATCCTCCTCCATGGTTTTGGGTTCTTCTGCCCTAGCAGCCATAGCAGCTGATATCCGTTCCTCTGTGGAGTCCTGAAACACCTCCAATAGAATCGGAATCTATCCAATGGCATGCATTATCAGCAGCCGCACTAGCCCATGATGTTTAATGACCGCTAGTACCTGTCGAGCCCCCTGAGCTGAATGTGCCATAGATGAAGGCTCCTCAGCAGGAAGTAGGGCATGTTCATGGAGAATGCCTCTGCCTGTGGAAATTGCAGATGGCTAATATGCGGAGGTGATATCTGAAAACTGTGGAGTATTTTCCCTTGCATGTCATATATTTGATGACAAATTCTGCTACTTCTCCCCATGGATATGGTAGCGAATTCGTGTCGTACTCCCTGCCTTTCTGCGATATGCTCCCTCCAGCTTGAAGGAAAGCCTCGAGGAATTCTAGAAAGGGATTTCTCCTTACAAACCATTGTTCCCCATCTTGCAAAAGCTCGGTGACTTCCGCAATGATTTCTTCTGTCACAGGAATCGCCACTCCGCGAACCGTCGAGCCTTCTTCCCCCAAGTTTCGTGCGAATTCCACTATCAATTATTTATCAAATCCCCTTAACCTGTGAAAATATACATCCCATCCCGCATTCCGAAAGACTTACCATACTTCCCGATTACTCCGAACTGCCCTTGTGCTCTCAGGTTCATGGCGGATTGATCGGCCACCCATCATTGCGAAGCAGAAACAACATGTCAATTGCAATTGGCTGGTAGGGGAAAATGACAGGTCTCCAAACCATTAGAGGTTGGAATAATGTCATGGCTAGTTTTGGAAACATGGGACAATCAGTACTGGTACGTATGGAAGTGATGGAAAATCCAGTATTGGTACACTCGGAAGTAATGGCAAATCTAGTACTGGTACATTCGGATATCATGGAAAGTTAGGGTGGTACAGAGGCGTGTTTTAAGAATTAAATGCAGCGTGTGGGGAGGTGACTGATATACCTGGCAGTACGAGTTCGCATCCCAAAAAAAAAAATTCAAAAAAAATACGATTACGGCGTACCATCATCATCATATCGGTTTAGCGGGATTATGTGCACTAAATGCTTTTCATGGTACGCCGTCATTTTTTATGATGGTTTCCCCCCCAACTTTTATGACGACCATCCTTGACACGTTTATTTTTCCTTTTTTGGAACATTTAATTAAATCCATAAAATGACAAAGACGTACCTACGGACTTACCTAACGGAGTGATAGCACAACGTGTAGTAGCAACAGTGAGTAACGATTGCTCTGAAGTAGCAGAACAGTGAGTAGCAGCAACAATGAGTAACGACAGTTGCGGAGGAACAACAGTTACGGTGTAACGGTAGTTGTCGAATAACGACAGCTATGGTGTAACAACAGTTGTGGAGTAATGACAGCTACGGTGTAACGGCAGTTGCAGAGTAATGGTAGCTACGGTGTAATGGCAGTTGCAGAGTAACGACAGCTACGGTGTAACAGTAGTTACAGAGTAACAGCAGCTATGGTGTAATGGCAGTTGCGGAGTAATGGCGGCTACGGTGTAACAATAGTTGCGGAGTAACGGTAGCTACGGTGTAACGGCAGTTGCGGAGTAACGACATCTACGATGTAATGGCAGTTGCGAAGTAACGACAGCTACAGTGTAACAGCCCCGGCAGAGTAACAGTAGCTATGGTGTAATGACAGTTACAGAGTAACAGCAGCTACGGTGTAACAGTAGTTGTGGAGTAACAACATCTACTGTGTAACAACAGTTATGGAGTAATAGCAGCTACGGTGTAACAGCATCTACGGTGTAGTAGCAGTTATGGAGTAATAGTAGCTATGGTGTAACAACAGTTATGGAGTAACAACAGCTACAATGTAACAGCAGCGACGGTGTAACAACAGTTATGGAATAACAACAGCTATGGTGTAACAACAGTTATGGAATAACAGCAGCTACGGTGTAACAACAGTTATGGAGTAATAGCAGCTTCAGTGTAACAACTGAAAAAATGACAGCGCTGGTGTTACATTTCTTCGTTGTTCCTGCAAAAGATAAACAAACAAAGTATATTATATATAATTTTTTTTTTTAGCACAGAGTGAGGGTGTCTTTTTTTCCAATGACCATTAAATCAGATGAAGCAGAAAGATTTTTAACAAAAGCATCTTCAGAGGCTGGATGGTGATATAATTTAAGATGGTGTCCGTTCACCAGGAACAAAGTATGGTTTTCATCTATTGTGCTTAGTCTAACCGTTCCATTGTCAAACACTGCGTCCACTTGAAATGGACCCATCCAGCAAGTGCAGAGCTTGCCTTTGATATCTTTAAATATGGAGTCATATAATAATGCCCAGTCCCCCACTTGAAACACCTTGGTTTTGATGAATTTATCGTGCCATTTCATCCTCTGTTGTTGAATAATAGTAGTTATCTAGACAACCACTGTTCGAATCTCATCCAATTCATTCAGCTATTCTAGTCGGTGTTTTTGGGCTTCTGATAAATCTAGGCCTACTTCCAGAGCTGTTCTGAGTGTGCTAATCTCAAATTCCACCGGAAACAAGGGGGGTTTTCCATAGACTAATTCATATGGAGAAAATCCTGTTGTATTTCGCCATGTCGTTCTGTATGCCCATAGAGCTTTTGGAAGTTTCTGTGCCCAATCCCGGTGATGGCTTGCTACTGTCTTTGTCAAGATATTTTCCAATACCTTATTTGTGCTTTCCACCTGTCCATTCGCTTGGGGATGATAGGGGGTTGTCACTCTATGTTTGACCCCATATTTCTGCATTAACTTTTCTATCATATGGGAAGTAAACTGTGATCCCCCGTCTGATACAATCTCTCTTGGAGTCCCATAACTGGCAATTATTTCTTCAAAAAGGAAGTCTTCCACCACTTGCTTTGTTGCTCTTGTGATCGTCCTGGCTTCCACCCATTTAGTTACATAGTCTGTGTAGACCAGGATGTAAGCCTTATGATGTGAAGGTGGGTTGAAGGGACCAACGAAATCGATGGCCCACTTCTCGAATGGTTCGAGGACTATCTGGGGCTGCAGGGGCATCTCATCTGCTTTCCCAGGCTGTCCCATCTATTGACAGCTATCACACCTTCGCACATATCCCTAACATCATGGAAGATGGAGGGCAAGTAATACCCCATTTGCAATACTTTATGGCCTATTCTTTTGTCTGCAAAGTGTCCCCCACAAGGTCCGCCGTGTGCAGCTTTTAATATCTCGAAAATATCATCTCTTGCTACACAATGCCAAATCTATTGGTCCACTCCTGTGTGGAAGAGATACCCTGCCATCCATGAATATCTGGTACTGTGGTGAATGATCTTCCTTTGCTCCTTATAAGATAGGTGACGAGGTAGTTTACCTGTAGCCAAATAGTTAGCAATATCTGCATACCACGGAGTGTTAGCAGAAACTGCAAAAAAATGTTCATCAAGAAAATCATCTTCAATTGGTGTTTCTTCACCATCACATTCTATCCTAGATAAAAAGTTCGCAACCACATTATCTTTACCTGGCTTATCTACTATGGTGATATCAAATTCCTGTAACAGTAACAACCACCTTGTAATTCGACCAGGGGTAACAGGTTTGTTCATTAAATACCTGATGGTCGCATGATCAGTGTGCAAAAAAGTAGGATACCCGGTAATGTAATGCCAGAACTTGTTGATGGCATAAACGACAGCGAGAAATTCCTTCTCAGTCTCTGTGTAGTTTAATTCAGTAGGAGCCAAATTTTTACTAACATAGTAGACTGCGTAAGGTACTTTGTCCCCTTGCTATCCCAGTACTGCACCAATTGTTGTCTGAGAAGCATCCATATGAATGTGGAATGGTAATGCCCAATTAGGTCCTCTCAGGATTGAAGCACTGCAAAACTAACTCTTTAATTCTTGCAAACGTTGCATCACAGTCTTTAGTCCACACTATTTTTGAATCCTTCGTTAGTAATTGAAATAATGGGTGTGCTACTTTTCCAAAATTTTCTATGAAACGTCTATAATAACCAACACAACCAATGAAACTATGTACTTGTGTTACCGTTTTAGGTGTTGGAGAGTTCAGAATTACCTGTATCTTTGATGGATCCATTCTAATTCCTTCAGCTGAGAGTAAATGCCCCAGAACGATTCCCTCTTCAATCATCATGTAACATTTCACTGTACTTAGAAAGACACGTGCTTCTATACACCTTGCAAGAACTTTTTCCATATTTTCCAGTACCACTCTAAATGAGTCCCCATATGGAGTAAAGTCATCCATATAGATCTCAACACTGTCATCTGTTAGGTCAGAGAATATTCCCAGGATTTCCCTTTGGAATGTTGCGGGAGCATTACACAGGCCAAAAGGAAGGACCCAGTATGCGAATGTCCCCTAAGGGCATGTGAACGTGGTCTTGTCCTGGTCCTCAGGAGCAATCTGGATCTGGTTATATCCACTAAACTCATCCAGAAAAGAGAAATACTTCTTGCCAGCCAATGTGTCCAACACTTGATCAATAAATGGCAAGGGGAAGTGGTCTTTCTGCATCGCCTTGTTAAATTCTCGATAATCTACACAGATCCACCATTTTCCATTCTTTTTGGGGACCATTACCAGTGGTGAGACCCATTGGCTGTCTGAGATTGGGTAGATGAAACCCACATCCAGTAACTTCTAAAGTTCTTCTTTTACCACGTTCTTCAATGCCGGGTTCATCCTCGTCTGAGGCGGCCTTATAGGACGACAATCCTCCTTGATGTATATGTGATGGGTGCATAAGTTAGCTGGGAATCCCTTCATATCTACATAATCCCATGCGAAGGCCTCCTTATGTTTCCACAAAATGTTTATAAGCTGCTCCTTCTGAGATTCTGACAGGTTCGGATTAATGTTCAAGGTTTTCCCAGGTTCCAATTCTACTTGTATACTTTCATGAGGTGCATCAGTAGGTGTCTCCTCTAATCCTTCCGTTGTTTCCATACCTCCCTGAACCTCACAGCTCAGGATGGATTCCAGGATCTGCCGACTTGATTCCAAAACGGAATGGGGATCATCCATGAAGGAAGTGATCACATCATCTTCTGATCCTGCTTTTAACTGTAGGGCCTGTCCAATAGTAAGGACAGGTCGTACTTCTTCATCTTCTGTTCCATCCTCTACCACAAATACAACCTCCTTATTGCCTGTTGGTTTTGTAGGAAAATTTGGTTCTGCAGGTGGATACAACACTAAATTCTTAGTGTTATGCCCATTAGAAATGACCATATTCCCTGAGCGGCACCCAATGTAAGCATCTGCAGTGGCCAACCATGGCCTTCCCAGAATTAGGGGATGACTACCCACTAAAGACTGTGTATGTAATACCAGGAAGTCTATAGGGTAATGCCATGAGTCTACTGAAATTGTCACATCCTCCAGCTTTCCTACAGGTTTAACTGTAGATCTATCTGCTAATTCCAGAACTGTAGGTGTATGCTTTAGATTACAAAGTCCTAGGACGTGCATGGTAACTTCGGTGGTGATGACATTGATGGCGGCTCCCAGGTCTGCTAACACATTTGGAATCTCTACTCCATTAATCTGTACTGTCAAGATTGGGTTCCCCGGATCTCCATATTTCACTGGCATTGATTTTCCCATCTTAAAATCCGACAAATTTCCTGTAACATGTATAGTGAGGGGATCTTTAATTTTCTTAGCAGGTTTCTTGGAACAATATTCCGTAAGTGTTTTTGCATAGATTGGCACATCTTTCATAGCTTGCAATAAGGAAATCTTAACAAATAAGTTCTGCAACTCTCCTAATAAATCAAATTCAGATTGAGGACCTAGTTTACTCATGATTAATCTCTCTGGGTAAGGTGGTTCAGAATGATGTTGTTTGACAGGAGGCATCTGGGTTCTATTGGCTTGCTTTGGCTCTTCACTAACCGGTTCAGTGTCTCTACTTTCACTGTCAAGTTGTTCAATGATAACTAGAGGAGGTTGGACGTTAACTGTCCGACCTGATCGCAGGTTCATTTCATACAGCTCTGAAGTTAAGATACTATATGACGACAGGTTAAGAACATCAGCTTGATGAGCTCCCTTATTGTTAGGGTTAGGGTTAGGCTGCATTGGGAACTGAGGAAGGGCACGCTGGTTACTAGGAGGCACATTGGATGGTAGTTGAAGCTGCTGTTGGGGCATCTGCTATGGAATCTACGGAGGAAACTGACCAGGAGTGGATACTTGCTAGGTTGGAGCCCATAGGGAGCTCATACTGGCTTGGGGGTTCCACTGCTACCAAGGTGGGTATTGGTACTGTGGCCACATGGGAGGATAAGGCATGGTCTGAGGATTCTTATTACAATTGTTAAAATACTGAGATGGATCCAAGTACATACCTTGATTTCCCATTGGTAGTCGAGGTGGCCATGGCTTCTGAGACCCCATGAGGTACAACTGCTCCGTGTCCTCTCCCATTCCTTGAAATACCGCTTTCAAGCCTGGTAAGGAATGGCATGAACGTGTTGCATGATTGAGCTCACAGATCGCACATTCCTCCATGGAATTCAGTGGACATTCCCTCTCCAGATGCTTCTTCCTGCATTTCAAACAAAACACTGCCATAGTCCTGTCTAGCTCTAGCTGCTTTTGTTTTACTTGCAGAGTGTCCATCTGGGCTAACAGGGTGCTGAGGATATCTGTCCTCAGATTGTCTAACAAATCCCCAATTTCTACTTTTGCAACACCCTTGCTGGATCCCTTTACTGAGCGGACCCCCTGCTTGTTTCTCGCAAGCCCTCTTGAGCACTGAATACATAATTTGCAAATGTCTTCAAACGTCTCCTTGGAGATATCCTCCTTTCCGACAACGTTCAATAATTCCATCGAGTCTTCTCGAAGGGATCGAAGGAAGATAATCTTTAATATTTCTCTCTCCAGGTTAGAGTGCCCTGAACTCTGTGAGGTGTAGTTGAATCTCTCCATGCAATCTTGCAGACATTCATCTTCTTTCTGTGCGAACTTGAAGAGTTCCTCCTTAATGTTCCAGGATTTACAATAATCCTGGTATTTCTCCAAGAAAGTTGTTTGCATATCTTCCCATGTAGAAATGGACTTCCCTCCAAGGCCCATGAACCAGCGCAGATCCATCCCTTTTAGAGTGGAAGGGAAAATCTTCAGCTTCTGGGCATATGTTGTGTAGTCGTACCACCGACACACTATATCAAACTCAAATAGAAATGTGTTGGGGTCTTCAGAGATAAGCCCATGGAAGGTTGGTAAAGCCGCCAATGGAATAGGCTTTGTAGGCGCACTAGTTCCCATATCTCCAATAGGGAAATCGAGGGTGGAGTTGGTAGGAGCCATGAATATTTTCCAATAATCACTAGGGATCTCAACAGGCTCTGCAGAGTGTGGCTGAGGGTTCTTTATTACAGGGATTTGAGTTGTTTTGGTAGCGCTTCCCCAGTCTCTTTGTGATGTAAATATCTCCTCGGTTCTTTCTCCTGTGGCCTGATGGCTTGATCCTTCAGCTGCAACTCCCTTTCCTTTACCAGAATGGTCCGATTCTACCAATGCTCTACTTGCATCTTCCTCCTCTTCTAACACCAGCCCAAGATTCTCTGAATCAGGTCCACTGCTAGATGCTTCCTCCATAGCAAGAGGAACCTGTTGTGTTGAGTCACCATAGAATACCGCCAATACTGGTTGTTCCACTGATTGTCCTTCTGAATTCACCCTTCTTGCTCCTGGTCTCACAGCTACACGAGAGGATGCTTCGGATTCAGCTTTTTCTATGATCTCTTGTATATAGGTTTTTCTTCCTAGGTCTGGTCTTCCCCTTCTTGGGGCTCTCCCTCTACCCCTTTTATTGGGTTCTTTGTTCATACAAAAGTTGGATTGATGGGGGGGTTTCTGCATGAACCTACAATGCTTCAACCCTGGAGTAAGGTTTTAAAGGATCGTTCCTTCCCCAAGATGAAAGAACTCACAAAAAGAAAGGTAGCTATAACAAAACCTAGGGGTTTCAAGCCTGGAGCAGGGTGTCAAAAGACTCCTCCCTCCCCAAGAACAAGAACCAAACACAATCAAACACCACGGGATACCCTAATATTCTAGATCTGAAGCAGGGTAAAAAAACAGTCCCTCCCCAGGGTAAAACTAGGGTTTTCCCCCCAAAAAAAAACGCACACAGGTTAAGAAAGAAAAATAATTCTAGCTCAAGGCCTGGAGTAGGGCGTCAAAGGACTCCTCCATCCTTAGGACAAGAGAATGGCCCAAAATAATCAGAAAACAAAAATGAACAAACAGAAAGAGTACCTATGCTCAAGACTTGAAGCAGAGTGAGAAAACTCGTTCTCTCCCTAGGACGAGAGATTGACCCTCTGGTCGATCTGGATAATTGTTTGCACCTTGTTAGCCTCCCTGGCAAAGGCACCAAAATGTTGGTGTCCAAGTAGGGGTGATTATCTACCTGATTCCAACATTAATCTTATCAATTTGGGTGCGTATCCTTTCAAGGCAACGGGTAAGGTATATGCAGGGGCAGATGCGTGATCCTTCACAACCAAGGGTTCGTGGTTTAAAATTCAAACATAAATGCAAGATTAACCATTTACAGAACTGCAGAAATAATCATAAATAGTAAAGGACTGTAACAGAAATACAAACTAATAAATCACACACACACAAAGACACAACACCTGATCAGAAGAGCGGGTCGAGCTCTCTGATCAGGGCTAAGTTAGCCACAAAAAGAATTAGAACAACAAAATGGATGATCTTTTATTAATTGGTAACAGAAGCTTACAATGTTGATGGGTGAACCCCCAGTTACAGGATCAACTTGCGTTTTATACACAGCGAGGGAGATTAACAGTCCTCCCGAAAACATAGCAACTACTGATACAAAGATATACATTGGTTGGAATGGTATCAGCATCAAATGCCTGGAATGGTAGGATGGCTCCAAGAATAGTTCAGGGCATCTGTTCTTCGAGCTATGCGACCTCTTGCTTATCGTCCATTACCAGATCTGTTAAAGTATTCCGAGTTGAGGGTTCTTGTACTCATGTTGCGGTAAAACACATCGTTTAGTACCGTAAATAGAAAAACTCCATGCATTTTACTTCATTAATTAAAATATACCAATAGGACAGTAAGTGGGAATTTACCATGTAAATTTAACATAACAGCATGGGTTTAAGTGAAAATATAGCAAAAAGGGTAATGGAAATAGGCAGAAAGATGGCCCGATTTGGTACCCAACAGAGCCTCATTGTAACACAATTCAGAGGCATGGAGCCACCACATCTCTTCTCAGAGATAAGCTACCATCACCCTAGCTAGTTTATTTCCATTTCTGTTTGTAAGCATATTTCAATAATTTACAGTAATGAAATGAAGTACTATTTCTGTTGCATCTTGATATGTATGGTTATATATGTAATTTATCACGTTCTTATTTAAATCTAGATAAGTGGTATCAAAGTGGTTTTCTCTTTCTCTACGTGTCCCCAACAAGGTCGAGATATGAGGATTTAGGGCTTGAACTGGCTAAACCTTTACAAAACTAGCCTCGCAAATCCCAACAACCTCCCAAAAGAAAGACGAGGGGGTAGGAGATCCTATCAAAATCTTGCTCGAGGAAGCCCTTGAGCAACAAAGGAAAGCAATGATGGACAACTTTGCCCAAATCCTTCAGCGGCTACCTAGAGGTGATGCATTAGCTTCCAATAGCTACTCTAGAAATGCCACACCCTTTAAGGTACAAGTTAATTTTCAAAACCCCATATTCAAGGGTCAGATAGATGCAGATGCCATAGATAAATGGTTAAATCTGGTAGAAGGGTACTTTTCTGTTCATGATTTTTGTCAGACCAAGAGGTAACTCCTCAAATGTGATTGATTTATTCATTCAGGTTGTTCATTATTATATACAATAGGGAGTGACTGTTCAGTTCATCTCCCGATGACTCTCCATTTCCTCTATTATTTATTTACACAAATTATAGCTATTCACCCAATCCCTATGATTAGGTGTCAACATTCCCCCCTTAATCTGAAGGGATGTTTGTGAGTCCAAGCATCATTTTGAATCTTTCAAGCTTTTCTCTTCCAAGTGCTTTGGTGAAGATGTCTACAATCTGTTCATTAGTGGAACAATGTTGGAGATGGATTGTTTTGGCCTCAACATGATGTCGAATAAGATGATATTTTTTATTGATGTGCTTCGTTCGTTCATGGAACTTTGGGTTCTTGGCCAGCTTTATTGCCGAGGTATTGTCAATCATGAGCGGAGTCGATTTACTTGTTTTACCTGCAAATCTTCAAGAATTTTCCTAAGCCACACAATTTCTTTTGTTGCCTCAGTTGCTGCCACATATTCTGCCTCTGTTGTGGAATCTACTGGAACTGATTTTTTGCGTGATCTCTAGGAGATAGCTCCTGATCCAAGACTCATAGCATAACCTGAAGTAGATACCTCAGTTTCTTTGTCTCCATCGAAGTCTAAATCAGAGTATCCAATCAAGCTGAAGTCGCCCACCTGTGTATACTTGATTCCAAAGTCTTGAGCTCCCTTCAAGTACTTTAGAACTCTTTTTGCAGTAGACCAATGTCCCTCACAAGGCTTTTGCATAAACCTGGAGAGGATTCCAACATCAAACAAAATGTTTGGTCTGGTAGTGGTTAGGTAATTGAGACTTCCTACAAGTTGTCTATACTTTGTTGCATCCTTAAATTATTTTCCCTCAATGGATGTGAGCTTTAAGTTTTGTTCCATTGGAGTAGTCAGAGGATTACATTCAGTCATGCCAAATCTGTTCAACAGATCTCCAATGTACTTCTTTTGAGAAAGGAATATGGACTTTGGATGTTGAGTTACTTCAATACCAAGATAGTAATGAACATAGCCCAAATCAGTCATTTCAAAACCTTTCCTCAATTCCTTCTTTATGGATGCAATGTAACTCTCATTATTCCCTTTCATCAAAATATCATCTACATATACCACAAGATATACAACTGTTTTGCCAACCTTCTTGACAAACAAAATTGCATCATCAAGATCATAATGTTTGAAATTGAGTTTCAAAAGATGCTCAGTTAGTTTTTCATACCACGCTCACGGTGTTTGTTTGAGGCCATACAAGGATTTCACAAGTTTTCATACTTTATGTTCATGTCCTTTCACAGCAAATCCTTCAGGTTGGGACATAAAAACATTCTCATTTAGATCTCCATTCAAGAAAGCAATTTTTACATCCATTTGATGGAGTTTCCAACCGTTTCTGAGCTGCTAGGGCAAAGAGTGTCCGGATGGTAGCCCATTTTGTTGTGGGGGAAAAGTATCCTCACAATCGAACCCTTCCTTCTATGCAAAAATTTTTGCCACAAGCCTGGCTTTGTGCTTGTTAAGTGAGCCATCAACTTTATACTTGTTCATGTAGACCCACTTACAGCCAATTGGTTTGGTTCCCAATGGAGGATCAACCAGCTTCCAAGGGCCATTCTTTATTAAGGCATCATACTCCTTTTGCATTGCTTCTTTCCATTCATCATGAGAAGCAACTTCTTTGAAGGAATTTGGCTCAAAATCTATAGACAAATTCAATTCACAATCATAAGAAACATCCATATCAACACATGAATCAGAGTCATCTACATCACCTCCATTTTGCTAGTTTGAATTTCTAGTTCCTGTCTTTCCAACCTCATCAGGATGAACAATTTCAAGTGTCTTTCTCAGCCACTTTGGGGGACCTTTCTCAGATGGTCCAGGCTGCTCCGTTAATTGAGTTGGGACTGAATCAAGATTGAGTCTCCCAATTCTGTCAATCACATCACTCAAAGTATCATCCGTTGTTGGAGTTTCATGTGGGGGAGAGAGTGCTTCAGAAGAAGATTCCACAGGTTGATCTAGTATAGGAATCCCCCCTTCAAGATGTGGAATCTAATTATCAAATTCTTGAAATGATTTTGCATTTGCGAATCTATCTAAGCGATCAAGTTTCCGCTCAACAACATTGTTAGTTTTGGATGATTCAAGAAAGATTACATCTCTAGATACAACAAACTTTTTATTGACTTCATCATAGAGACGGTATGCTTTGGAGGTGTTTGAATACCCTAGGAAGATACACTTATGACTTCTTGCACCAAGTTTGTTTCTATGTACCTTTGGTATCAAGGCATAACATGTGGAACCAAAGACCTTGAGATGCTTTACCGAAGGAATGTGCCCATACCACATTTCATAAGGAGTCTTGTTTCTAATAGCATTAGATGGACATCTATTCTTTACATATACAACACATAGAACTGCATTAGCCCAAAACATCAATTTTAAATTTTTGAAAAACATCATGGAGCGCACCATATTTAATATTGTCCTATTCATTCTTTCAGCTACTTTGTTCTGTTGGGGATTATAAGGCACAGTTGTTTGATGTTTGATCCCATGTTGGCGAAGATAGTTTTCAAATTAATTTGAAGTGTATTCTTTTCCATTATCAATGCGAATAGAGCCAATATGAGATTGTGCATCATTTTCAATCCATGTATGAAAGTTCTTGAATGTTTTAAAAGCATCATATTTGTTCTTCAATAAATAAACCCAACATATTCTGGTGTAGTCATCAATAAATGTCATCATATATTTATTTCCATTTGTAGAAGGAACAGGCATTGGACCACATAAATCTGAATGAATGAGTTCAAGTTTTTTATGTGCTTTGGAATGTGAATCATGAAAAGACTGTTTGTTATGCTTTCCTAGAATGCAAGCATCACATTGCTTAAGTTTCCTAGGAATTGTAGGGAAACCATTAACACCATTTTTCTTCAACAAGCGGAGGCTATCATAGTTCAAGTGTCCAAATATAGCATGCCCTAATAAAATTGATGGAAATGTATCTTCTTCATAATGAAAATTGTATGAGAAATTTTGTTCACAAGCAGAGGTACCCTACAGCTTGAGAAGCCTTTCTTCTTCTATCCCCATCATGACAAGTGAGTGGTCTGATGCTTTTCTCACCTCAAGCTTTCCATCAAACATATGAATGGAGTGTCCTTGCTGGCAGATGTGGATGAAGGACAACAAGTTTCTCCTCAACTGTGGGAGATATAGAACATGATGCAGAAGAAAGTTTGGAAGACTGAACAATCTAAGCCTGATTGTGCCAAGCCCTGATGGCTTGAGTTTTGATTTGTCTGCAAAGTATACTACTCCATCAACATTGTCATTAAATTCTTCAAAAAATCAAGCAACCAATCATTTTTTGCAAGAAGGAAGTGAAGCATTAAATAAGTCTTCATTTACTCCAATATTACAGTGTGCCACAACATAGTGAGCAGATTCAGGTGCTTTAACTTTCTCTTTGTGATTAGTTTTACCTTTGGGTTGGTTTCTTTCCTACTCAATTATGTCCCAAGGCAACTTGCATGTGGATGCATCATGTGATCCATATCTTTTGCAGCGTATGCAGTGCAAATCTGACTTTTCTCCTTGAGAGTGTCTGCCCCCCCTGCCTCTGAAATTTCTTCCTCTTCACAGCCTCTTCAGAAGATTGAGGAGATTTCTTCTTCCCAAAATCTTTATCTCTTTCAGCAGATTTTTTCACAAGGGAGTCAAAGGTAATATCTTTGAGGTTTCCATTTGCTTGCGATGACTTAAGATAATTTGAGTAAGTGGGATAAAGTGCCTTGAGAAAAGCTCTCAGAGGAATATCCAGTTCAACATTAATGACTTTGATATCATGCATAATAGATTTTACTTCTGATGCAAAAGCAAGAGGATCATCATTTTGTAATTCAAGGGTGAATAGTTTAATCATGAGTTGAACAACTTCAAGTGTAGAGTGTGAGTCACATAGCTCCTTCAATTTTTGTAAGGCTTCGAAAGCATTTGAAAATGGCGAAATATGGTGACTCACCTATTCATTTACTGATGCTGCAATCAATGAATAAGCCTTGTTGTTCTTATTTTCCCAAATGGCGAAATCCTTGTCTGAGGTAGGTTGTTTTGGCTCTTTGTCTCTATTTCCATCACACACTCCTTTCCACAGCTCATTAAAAATGAGAGTGTGTTTGATTTTCTACAACCATTCTAGATAGTTTTCCTTGCTGGTGAGAACCACTCCCACAATAGATATAAATGAATGCATTTTAAAAATCTGTGTACTGTAAAAATACTTTTGATGCCAATGTAAAAAAAATTGCACCTCTAGTGTTAAAAAAATGCAGTTCTGGTGTAAAATTGGGAAAAAAAATTCACTTTGATATATAGGACAGAGGTATTTTATGGGGGAGGTGGTTTATGGGGAAGGGTTTATATGTGGGGGAGGTAACATATGGGGAGTATTTAATACCAAAAAAATTCGAAAGGTCATGGAGTTCCTTCAGCATAGTAGGCAGTGGATATTTTATAACAATGAGGCGCAACCAGCGAGGAGGGCATAGAGACCACGTGTTGTGGAGGAGCAGCGCAACGTGGGAGGAGGGGTCGTATGGTCCGAGGAGCAGTGCAACGTATGGAGTGAGTAGAGTTGCTGGATAGTGTGGGAGCGATGGTATAAGGAGGAGCAACACAGCATGGGAGGAGGGGCCGTATGGTCCGAGGAGCAGCACAGCGTATGGAGTGAGCAGAGTTGTTGGAGAATAGGCTGACATACACAGAGCCATTATGATCCCATGCAGGGATCTTTGATATTGTATCAGGCTGAATCGTCCAGGGGCTGCGTGAAAAAAAAGGGTGGCTCGATAGCTCATTGTGTGGGGAAATCAGGCTGAGAATCACGAAGCCCTGCGCATAAATTGTTGGGAAGCGAGTTAGATATCACATTGATGGTTCCAAGATAATGAAGATCTATCTGGATCCTAAGGAGTGCAATAACAAATAGTACAAGTTGGAGACCTTTGGGGGAGTTTACAGAAAACTATGTGGAAAATATGTCAGTTATTTAAGTGTGTCGCAGGGTTTAGAAGGCCTACGGACCTGGTAGGCTTGATGGTAATGTGGAGGGTGCTAGAATCATCAGAATGATGGTGAGTCACAGGGTGCTCGGTGAGGTTACTTGACAGTCGGGAAAAGTGGCTTGATGGCCCTCCGTTGCACAGTCAAACTCTGTGTATTCAATGATGCATGAAATTTCACAGGGGATATGAGAGAGATGTCAATCTGCAAAGGATACGGAACATAGGCAGAATAGGTAGAATGGGAGTTACAAATTAGAGAGGGAAGCCAAAAATGGCGCTAGCTTTGATACCATGTCAGACCAGGAGGTAACTCCTCAAATGTGATTGATTTATTCATTCAGGTTGTTCATTATTATAGACAATAGGGAGTGACTGTTCAGTTCATCTCCCGATGACTCTCCATTTCCTCTATTATTTATTTACACTAATTACAGCTGTTCACCCAATCCCTAGGATTAGGTGTCAACAATTTTTCCAGTCAGGAAAATATTATTTTCACTCTTCTCAAAGCAGCCCCCCACGTCAAGGACTGGTGGGAAACCTATTGCAAACAGAAGGATGAAAGTATGGGCTCACTATTTTTAGCCGCACCCACTTGGAATTCATTCCGGGATGTCATCAAGGAGCAGTACTACCCTGTCAAAAGCTATGAGGACAAATACATAAAGTGGACCATGCTGCGACAAGGAAGGGACCAAGATGTGCCAGAATTCACAAACATTTTTCATACCCTTCGCACACAGTTGGGTATCAAGGATTCTGAGCTACGTTTGGTACTCAAATACCGCGGCTGCCTACATAGGTATATCCAGGAAGAGATGGAGTTCCTAAACATCTCCTTGCTCGGCACGACATACCAATACGCTATCAAAATCGAGCATAAGTTCAAACAAAAGAAGTGAGACTTTGGATCTGCAAATCCGAAGCAAGGGAAAGGCTTCCACAAATCGCAGAACCAAGGACAAAGCCAAGACGGGGCAACCCAAGACAACCCGTTGAAGCCGCAAGAAAAGAAAAACACCACGAAGTCAAAGAAGGACACAGAGCCTAGTGCCAATGTTGCCATTGCCAAGATCCAGAAGAATGAGCCCAAAGATCCAAAGGAGGGTGAGCGACTTTTCCACTCATAAATGTGGGTGAAGGGTTCGCCGCTGCAATTCATTGTCGACAGTGGCAGAGAAAAGGACCTCATTTCAACAAAGGTCATGAAGCGGTTGGGCCTACCGACTACACCACACCCGCAGTCGTACATTATCGAGTGGCTTCACCAAGGATGAGATCTCCGAGTTCGCCAGTAGTGTCACTTTCCATACAACATCAAAACCTTCACAGATGAGGTATTATGTGATGTTGCACCTCTGGATGTCTGTGATGTATTATTAGGTTGGTCATACTTGTGGAGGCGACATGTTGTGTATGAGTTAAGGCCTCGCGTTGTCATTATTTCTTTGTGTAATTAATTATACAGGATACTGGAGGTAGCCCCACCTACCGCCACCTCTTTTTTCACTGCTAAGAAATGCAACAATCTCATCTCCCAGACTAGGAAATTCATTTTCTGTTTGGTTCGTTCCCAAAGTAAGGGGAAGATCATCACCACATCCATGACCCCCGCGAAGGGTTCCTCCACGCAGCAGCAGCAGCAGATGGATACAGTCATGAAAGAACATAGAAACATCTTCTCCTCACCCACAGGGGTACCATTGCACTGTTAGGTCAAGCATTCATTCGATCTGACTCCTAGAGCACCTCTACCCAACGGGCCGATATATCACCGCTCCATTTTGAGAAATGACAAGTACAAGAAGCAACATGGTCCTTACACCAATACCAAGGTTGTAGGGAACAATGCTTTGGAGCATAGCATTCCCTCATTCCTTCGATGCACCGAGTGTTCAATGTGGACCGCCCTCTACCATGCTTCCCACTAGTACTGGACAAATAAGAGATTGCAGAACAGCTCACTAGGGACCAAATTCAACAGATGGAGGAACTCAACACAATGCAGACCATTGCTTCCTAAGGGGGGAGGAACGATCTAGGTGGATGTTGGTGGCCACCCACATATCCCACTTGGACCCCCACAACTGTCTCTGTCAGCTTTTCAGTTTCCTTATTTGTAGCACAATTTACTATTTTTGGCAGTTTTTCGAGTCCTGAACTTCCAGAGCCGTTTTAAGACCCTAAACGACATTTTTTGGGAAATCTAGGAGCAACATTGGTCCATGGGCGAATGATTTTCTTTCGAAAGTTGTAGTGCTCAAATAGATATTTCTAACGAGTTATTATATGCGTGAAACGAAGAACGGGTGCCAAAGTGATGACCCCAGGAAGTTGATGTACCAATTTACCCAAAACGGGGCCCACAATTTGGCGTTTCATCTTCTAGGGTTAGGTTTTTGGATGTTTAGGGTTTTCCATTGTTTTGCAAAAATAAATAGGCCTTCGAGCCTCATTGTAACATAGTTCATAGGCATGGAGCCTCCACATCTCTTCTCAGAGATAAGCTACCATCGCCCTAGCTAGTTTATTTCCATTTATGTTTGTAAGCATATTTTAGTAATTTACAGTAATGAAACGAAGTATTATTTCCGTGTTCCTGTTTAAATCTAGATCAGAAGGAGAGAAACATCTCCTTGCTCACTCGACACTAGTTGAGATGATAGGTGGTGCTCTCGGCATAAGGTCAGTATATTCATTTTATGGTTCCTATTCCAACCCCATGTTTGTCACTTCAATAAATTGCTCAATCAGCTGAGAAATCTCCTAGTCTTGCATCTGTTCACTCTCTTCCTCCACTGCTAGATGTTCCAGATCATCAACTTGTATCAGCGTTGTTTCCTTTTTCATCCCGCCTTGCCTTTATTCTTCTCCCTTTTTTTGCTTCTCTTCTCATTCTCTCCTCCTCAACTATTGTTCTTCCTTCACCTTCTTGTCTGTCTCCTATAGCTTCATATATGCTTCCTGTAGCCTCTGCTTTTCTCTCTTCCTCTGCTTTGTTCTCTTCATCCATTTCTCCCTCTTTTCTTTCGCTTCCAAAGCATCCTTATCCAATATAGGATCTGCCTTCATCTTGTAGCTTTGATCTCCCTTTGGGTTCTCATTAACCTTCTCCTTTCCCTTGTCCTTCACTGGATTGTTGTCTTATGTTGTTGTTATTCCTTCTTCCAGGGTTGCTCCTGTTTGTAGAGCAACCTTCCAAATTCTCTCTATATTTACTGGCTCATTGATTTTGGAGGCATTGTAGGAGTACCTCCAAGGGTCCTCCTCTGGCCAATGAAATATCCCGTGGATCCATGGAAAGTACACTCTTGCACAATGGTCCTTGCAAATATCACGAGGATCATACGGATTAAATTCCCTAGTGCCGAAATCAAACTTCACTATGTCCTTAGCTTCAACATCTGCATCTTTCAAGCTCTTAATCTCATATAACATGACCCATAAATGAATAGCGGTCCAAGGCACTTTCTTCTCCCTATGCAATCTTGTTGACAACCCTGTAGCGAGGTGGTATGAAACTTCTTGCATGATCAGCTTGTCAGTGGCATACCTTGGTAGAACATGCAGAGGCTTCTCTCCGCCAAACACTCTGATGAAGGTGCCACCTAGTGAGGCATACTAATATGCGATGTTTACTATCACCCCCATTGCTTCTTAGGACATGCAAGGTGGATCCTGCTCAAAGATAAGCTTGTACAACAGGATAATAAAATGTTCAGTTAACCTTTCCATCACTCCTCGATAGTTGCAATCGGAAAGAAACTTGCAATAGATGTTGATGGCAGTCTCTTTTGGTTTCCATGTCCAGTTCATGCTAGGGAACTATTGTTGGGCACGAATTGCATCCAATAAGTATGCGGACATGTAAAACCTTGCTTGCTCATTCTTGGGTGGATTCTGAGAATTAGCCACATGGATCTTCAACTGATGAGCCAACCAATCCGACCAGTTGAATGGCCTCCCATCATTCACCAACTGGTCCAGTAAGATCACCTGGCCTTCACAAAAGGTTTTTGTTTTCTCTTGACCATATATTCTGTAGGCAAAGATGATCAAGAACTGGTAAGCCTTCTTGAGGGATTTCATCTTGTAAACAAGGGTAGGTGTTTGTCTAAACTTTGACAGCTCTTTCACCCAGTGCTTGATAGTGTCTCTCATGTTCACATAGCTATGGTTGGCATAGAATAGTGATTCCATGCGGCTCGGGAAAGCGATACATCTGTTGAAAGTTCTATGCCCAGAAGGTGGCAAGCTCTCTCCCGCTGGCACTGCTGGATGCCATAGTTTGTTCATCCATGTGTGAGACAATCTAGTTGATGATGCCCAAACATGGGAAGGCAGGGTACCTTCATGAAACCTTGTATAATCGTGACCATTGGATGCTAAGATAAACCTGTCAGTCCTCTAAGTATGCCTTGAAGTCCTCTGCAATAGCGTCTTTGATCTTTTGTCACGTTAGTGTTGTACCCTTCTCAATGAACAACTGAGTATCTACATATACTAGAAAATCCATTGATATCTACTAAACTACTTCCCTAGTATTTCTCTTGGCAGTTTCCTTTGATGAAACTCTCTTGGATTCCATATTAAATGTAAATTCTATATAGGTGCTCAACAAATGTTGTACCTGTGGGATAAAGAGGACACTCAGGGCAAGAAAATTTCAGCTAAAAAATAAAACAACTTCAAGAGAAGATCAAGCAGGAATTTGGGCTCATGATGGGAAGGATTTTGCAGTTTTGGCTGACAGAGATCACTAGGTGACTGTGGGAACTGTGCACTGTGTATTCCCAACAGTTAGTTAGGAAGATTGATGATTGGAACTGCGGAATGTGCAGTTCAGTCTGGGCCAAGGTTGGGAGAGACTACACATTGCGTAGTCTCAGTGGCCAAGTTTGGAGGTTGGCTCCGAGAACTGTGCAGTGCACATATCGAGCTAGCCTAGGCCAAGTTCTTCGTAATTCCAGAAGCCAAGGTAGGGGCCTTGAGCTCCCAAATTGCGCAGTGCAAGCAGTGAAGTGTGAGATCCAACCCAGGGGACCCAGATCTACCCAAGGGGAGTGTGAAAAACAAGCAGATCTAAAGGATAGTGTGATGATGAGTGAAAATCTAACTAAGTGTTGATGCATTCATGTGAAACATGTGAAGGAATTTATTAAACTGAAGGAAAAACTAAGCATGTGAAGAGAGTCACCACAACGGTGACCAACGGTACAAAAGTGGGAAAACACATGCGACACTCTGGAAAAAACACTTCTACAAGCTAAAACAAGTTAAAAAACCAGTAGTCATTAAAGGAAACAAGTGAAACAACACCCTTGCAAGCTAAACAACAAAAAGAGACAAATATAGTGACAAAAGACGAGAAAAGCAAAACTCACCCAGAAAAGTGACGACGATTGCACCGAAGGCTCCTTGATATCCTTGGAAATGCTAGAGCTCCAAGATTGAATGTGAAAATGAGCTCTAGCAGCATCGATTAAATAGATTTGGTCAAGTTAGGCTTTATGACATGCATGCCTTAAATCAAGGAAAAAGTGACACTTGGTAGAAAATTCTAAAATAACTCAAGTGCCTCCTTCGGGTTACTAAAAATAGATCCCTATTTTTAGGGACGTCTTTTGCTTTTTTTTGTTTTTTTTTTTTGTTTTTTTTTTGTTTCTGGTTTTGTTTTTTTTTTTGGGAAAAAATGCCATGCATTGACCGGAAAGATTGCTCATTTCTGGGAAGGACTAAGAAACTCTCTGGCTCATGCACTGCGCAGTTTCTGAGCACAGTGAGGTCTGCACAATTTATGGGCTCAATGGCTCTAGCCTGCCTCACATGTCTGTGCAATTTCCCAGCTCAAGGTTATCTTCCATTTGTATTGCACATTTTCTAAGCTCAAGGATCTTTGGCTGTTAGGACTGTGCAATTCCCTAGAGCAAGACTAGTTGTCCTCAAGAATTGCGGAGTTCTCTACAGCAAGCATGGAATTGTCATGGGACCAAGTCAAGAGATCGACTTGTGGGTTAGAAAATGAAATAAGTAAGAAAAAACAAGCTGAGATGAAAAGAATAAGGCTTAGTCGAAGCACAATTATCTGGATCAGTGAAAGATGAGCTGTTGTGGTTTAGAAGGAAGGCTCCAAAATCGAAGCAGTCTACTTGCAGAATCAGAGTCCTCATAGGATACTTGGCATGATCACATTGGAGGAAGCTTTCTCTGGGAGAAAGCCTAATGTGTCTTGTTAGGCTCCAGGAAACTCTCCTAGGTTGCAACTCAGAGATGCCTGGTAACATATAATCCTCAATATTGTTCTTAGAACTATTGGAATGGATGATGGTTTGGATCAAGTCAGATAACCATTTCAGCTCTATTCTCACTCAAGACATGCATGAACACCCTCAAAAACACAAGGCTTTAGACCACTAATGCTCAATATTTTGTAGATTTAATGGATAGATGGAGAATACTGACAGTACCAGCAGATTGCATACATGAACATATATGAATGGCTAGCTACAGGCAGCAAATGAGCTTACTGAATATACTGGTAGATGCACATATAATAACACATATAAATGGCTAGCTACAGGCAACAAAGAAGCTTGCAAATCTAATATATCAAAGCAAAGATAAGATGACAATTATCTAGCCTTAAACACAAAGAAAACCTAAACAAATTGTTCAAGTGCAAACATAGAACAACAAAGAGCATGGGCATTGAACATATAATGGAAAAATAAGCTTATATTGCTTGAATGAAGATGAGAATCTTGAATGAACAGAGGAGGAATAATCTCCAAAAGTTGAACCCCTATTACATCTAGTTTTCAGATATTTATAGCCTTTATAATGATGTTCAGCCTTCTGAGGCTTGAGAGGTCTTAATTGATCACTCTGTCTTGTTTAATTGTTTGATTCCCTGAAGGCAAGCATGGCTTTGAGTTTTTTCTTAATTAATAGATGGTTCGTTTTTTTCGGTGGAAAAAAGCATGGCTTTGAGTTTTTTCTCCTTCTGACAGAGGAATAACCGCATTCAGATATTTTGGATAGTCTGCTACACTGTCTGGGAGCTCTCCTGTGCCAGAGATGCTCCATAACATTTGTTGGTGTGGTTGTTGCACTGTCTGAGCTCCTTGAACTTTCTCTTTTGGGTTACAACATGTTGTGGTGTCCATGATCACTTTTCAGCCTCTGTCCCTGTCTCCCGGCCTTTGTTAGGTAACGGAAAGGGTCTGCATGCCCTTTTTTTCACTTTATATTGCAATCAGTGACTGTTTCTTTTATAAACAGAAAACACAACAAATATTGATAAATCCCGCCCTTCTTTGTCCTTTTCGGACAACAAAGGTCTTCAAATATGATTTAATTATCTATTGGATCCAGCCTTGCTGCCATCGCAAGTCGCATTCGGCCTGGACTGTGTATTTCCTTTACATAATGAAATATGCGAAAACACTGAAAAATGCAGGAAAACTGCTTTGGGCGGACTTCAAATTTCATATATTCCATTTCCCAGACCCTTTCGGGTCCAAGATTCATCGCAATCGCACTGGCCAATGCTCCCTTCGTATTTTCATTATACAATGAAAATACATGAAATACATTAAGATTTGGGCTTCCTCGGACTTCAAAATATATATAGTTTTATTCTGAAACCATTTCGAGTCTGGGCTTTATCGCATCGACGTTGTCCCTCATTCCCTTTGTATTTCGTTGAAACAACGAAAACACACAAACTGCAAAAAACATTGAAAAAGCTTGGGCACGGATCTCAAAATATATGAATTATCGTATACAATTACGTTGGGTCCAGCCTATCAGGTTGCACAGATGTATGTGCATAGGCCCCGCCCCTTGGTATAGTGCCGATGCGATATAATGATGCGATCCGATTGCAATCGTTGATCGCTCAATGCTCGGGCCTTTTATATATATTTAACATAGCATATGTTCCCCGCCAATGCGACCTTTCGATCCGATCATCGGCGATCGCTGATCGGTGGTGTCATGCGCGCAACTTCAAATGGTCCTCTCTACTCGATTGATTGTGATTAGCCGCTTAGATATGGGCTGTTGATTGGCCAGATCTAATAGTTGTTGTACGATGCCCAGTTTAAGCCTGCGATAATGGTTTTTCATGGTTTTAGAGTGTTTTGAGCCTCCTGATACTGTATTTCTGCCCTTCCAAGGGCTTTCCTCCTGCAACCATTTCGACTTTGAACGGTCCTTAAAAGGATTTTGAAGACTTTTGGGGCATACTTGGATCTTTTGGCGTGATTTTGATCAAATTTGGAGACTCTAAAAGGGCATACTTGGATCCATTTTTGGACCATTTTCCCACAAGGCTAACATTGGCTCCCTCTGGGGATGAAAGCCTCCTTGTGAGGTTTCAAGAACTGTAGATCAATGCCTTTCCTATAAAAACAAAAATTAAATCTTCCTTCTAGTGTTACATTGGGCATGGAGTCTATTTTGTAATGAAATAAAAACTGGAAAAACATATTTACAATGACAAGGCCTTAAATCCTTAAACGAAATAAAGTTTCAAGAACCGCCCATTTATTGGGCTACCAAAAGTATCTCCTCCTTCCAAACTATGCAGAATGAATGTATTGTTCTGCTGAATTTGAGCGATGACAAATGGACATGTCCATAAGGATTCAAACTTGCCATGATTACCTTTCTTTTCCTTAAATGCATCCCATTTAAGCACCCAATCACCAACTTGGAAATTATCCACTTTTGCCTTCCTGTCAAAGGTTTCTTTGATTTTCTTCTGATGAGCTTTTGACTTCTCAACCAGTTGCTCTCTGATCTGCTGTAATTCAACCAGGTTATTCATTCTTCTTACCATATCATTCTCTTCATCTTGTTCTTCTTGCAAGAACATAGCCACAGGGAGAATGAACTGGATGGGGAAAACAACATCAGTGCCATAGACTAGTTTGAATGGAGAATTCCCTATGGACTTTTTGATGGTAACTCGGTCAGCCCATAGTGAAAACTTCAGCTTGGAATCCTAGCTCTTTTTGTTGTCCTCTAACAGCTTTTTGATGACCCTTACCAGACTTTTCCTAGATGATTTTGCTAGGCCATTGCCTTTAGTATAATATGAGGTGGAATGCACCACTTGAATTCCCATGGATTCATTCATGTCCATCAATTCTTTTGCCTTGAAAGTTGTTGCATTATCAGTGACTAGTTTGGTTGGGCAACCAAATCTACTGAAAATATTCTCATTTAAGAACTTTATGACAACTTGATGATTAGCATTCTTAGTGGGTATAGCCTCAATCCACTTGGTGAAATAATCAGTGGCTACTAAGATCCATTTGTGTTGGCCACTGGAATGTGGGTTGATCTCACCTATAAAGTCCAAGCCCCACTACTAGAAGGGACCATTGACATGTATTAGCTTCAAGGGAAGATATTTTAGCTGTTGTATTCCTGCAAACCTCTGGCACTTGTCACAAGCTTTTACAAAAGAAAACACATTAGAGAACAGAGTAGGCCAATAATATCCAGCCCTCAAGATTTTGTGAGCTGTGGTTTTCCAATAATGATGCCCTCCACAGATGCTAGAATGGAACTGGTGTATGACTTCCATAGATTGTTCTTTATCTAGACACCTCAAGAGGATTCCTGATGGGTCTTTCCAATAAATCAGATTTTTATCAATATAGAATTTGGCTGATCTCAGTTTAATGGCACGAGCTTGACTTGAGCTAAGCCCTGGAGGGGCTTCTAGCTTTTGCAAAATATGAACTATGCTGTAATACCATTCACATGTGGCTAGATTTTCAGCCAAAGACTGCTTCTGCTTTTGCTCTTTTGTTGTTCCCTCTGTCTGCTCATCATCTGAACTCAGACTCATGGAATTTATATATAACAAGCTACAATTTTCTTCAGCCATAAGTTTAGCCAAGCCCTGGCCTTTGACAAGCTTAGTGGGCTTTACCTCTATGTTAAATTCTATGAATTTTGCAATCCATTTAGCTCTCTTCCCATCAATATCTGGCTGAGTTAAGACATCTTTTACTGAAGCTAAAGGTACATATGCGACTACTTTGGAATGCAAAATATAAATTGTGAATGCCTTTAAAGACTTTATGAGAGCATAAGCTTGTTTTTCAATAAGGTCATACCTTAATTCAACATCCCTTAAAGTTTTGTTGAAAAAGGCCACGGGATGCTCTATGCCTTCATCATTTTTCTGCAATAGAACTGCTGCAAGTGTATCATAAGAGGCAAAAGAGAAGATGCAAAACTCCTTGGTGTAATCTGGGCTGATTAGAGTGGGATCTTCCATGATATCTTTCTTGATGGCTTCAAAAGATCTTCTTGAAGCATCTGTCCATTTTATTTATGCTCCTTTCTTCAACATGGAAGTGATGTGCTTTACAAGCTCTGCAAAGTTGGGAATGAACCTCCTTACGAAGTTAATCTTACCAAAGAAGGATTGAATGTCCCTTTTTGACCTTGGTATGGACAATGTATGAATGGCTTGAACCCTTGCTGGATCAATCTTCACACCTTCAGCAGAAACAATATGTCCCAGGAGTTTGCCTTCTTCTAGAGCAAACTGTGACTTCTTTGGGTTGATTGAAATTCCAAACTGTATGCACTTTAGGAAGACCTTCTTCAAATGTTGTAAATGGTCTTTGTGGCTGCTGGAGAAGACTGTTATGTCATCAAGATAAATAAGGACAAATTTTTCCTTCTCTCCCCGAAGGCTATGTCCATGGCTCTCTGAAAAGTAGCACCAGCATTCATTAGTTTGAAAGGCATCTTGGAGTACATGAAAGTGCCCCAAGGAGTAGTGAAGGCAGTCTTTTCCTGATCTTCAGGATGTAAAACAATCTAATTGTAACCTGAAAATCCATCTAAGAAAGACATGACTCTAGCCCCTAAAACTCTTTGTAGCAAGTGTTCCATCTTAGGCAGGGGATAGTTATCTTTTTTATAGCACTTGTTTAGATTTCTGAAGTCAACACAAAGCCTGATTTCTCCATTTTTCTTTCTTACCACCACAAGGTGGGCTATCCACTTTGAATACCTTAGGGAGACTATGATTTTGGTAGCCAGCAGCTTCTTGATTTCTTTCTCGATCAAAGGAAATAAGAGAGGGCTGATAGGTCTTAATTTTTGCTTAAAAGGGATGGTGTTCTTTTCCAGCGGGATCTTATGCTGAATGATGTCTACATCATAGGTTTTAAGATCATTGTATTCCCAGGAAAAAATGTCAGTGAATTGCTTCATGACGGTGCAATAGTCAGAATTCTGGGCAGAGGATAAATGTGTGGACAGATTTATGTTTCGGATGGGCTGGGCTCCCTATGTTATGTTTATGGACAACAGACTCATTCTCTATTTTGGCCGGCTTATAGGGCATGTTGTTATGATTGAAAAGCTTCTCTAGAGGCACCAATCCTTTTGATATGTGATTATTGGGCAGCTGGATGATGCTTCCTTGGCCGATCTTTCTTTTTAGCTTGGGCTGATCGCATTCTCCCATGGCTTCATTTTCTTGATCGATGTGCGTTTCAGAAAATTCCTCCACGACTTGCAAAAATCTGTTAATTTCCTCATTGTCTTCAAAAACCCTCCAATATTTGACATTGTCAGGCAGAGACGGTCTGTATTTTACTTGAACTTCATATGTCAATTTAGGAGGCAAAGGAGGAATAAACATGCTAGCAGAGACAACAAGGGAGTTGGCAAGCTGGTTCTTCATTCTTGGAATATAAGAAATGCTGAAATCTTTAAAAGAATCCTTGAGCTTCCATACCTCATCCTTGTATGCCTTCAGCCTTGGATGCTTAGCTTGGAAAGTTTTATTTACCTGCTGAATAATGACATCTGTGTCTCCAAACACTTTCAGGTCTTTGATACCCATTTATTTAGCAACACTTAAGCCTAGAATCAAAGCTTTGTACTCTGCGATGTTGTTTGTTGTCTGCGATGTATTCCTATGTTGGTGATACAAGGACTACACCTGCCCCTGCAGCTTCTTTAGAGCAAGCCCCATCAAAAAACATATCCCAAATCTGTGAGTTTTCTTCCTCAGCGATCTAGCAAACTGGTTTCTTGAGCTGTGTGGAGGCCAACTGGGATTCTTCGATATGAAGAATACAAGCTCCAAAATAAGTGTCAATGGCATATATGGGATGATTGGTAGGATTCTTTTCATCGCTGATTATATAAGCCAACTGCACCTCTCTATATAATCTCTTTCTCTCTCCTCTGAAGACTAGGATGGTAGCATAAGACAGATCATTTTGTAACGATCCACCTAGTCTCTTGATCCAACCTCTGGAAAGTAACATACCAAGCTTGGGGGGTACATCTGCCACCACAATATCCATCATCATGCTTTTCATAGGTAGCTGAGGCAAAGTGATGGCTAGGTCTTTGATTAATCCCAGACATTTCACTTTTCTAGAGTCAAAAGAGAACAGGTCATGATAAGGCTTTGTAATGTCAAGAACCAACTCATCCATGACAGCCTTGGGCATTAGATTATGGCTAGCTCTAGTGTCTAGAAGGCAGTTGTGAAAGATTTTATCATGAATAGTCAGGGAGACATAGAACGATGGGGAGTTGTCTTCACAATTTTCAATTATTGGGCTGAGAATAACAACTTGCTTATCATCTTGCAGATTTACATAGTCAGTGGAGGCTTGGATGGCTTTAGGCTCAAGGGCCTCGAGGATGGATCTTTTGAAGGACTCATTCTTCACTAGTTCAATTAGAGGCATAGGTATTCTTAGCTTCTGAATTTCTGATTGAAAATTGAAAGGAGAAGGAGACTTTTCAAGACCTCTTACCTCATGAGTTGGAGCGTTGAGGTTGATGGGATTAACTGCTAGTTGCTTTTGCTTGTTAGTTGGTTTTACTATAGGGAAAACAACTCTTTGAATAGGAGTTTCCTTGGCATTATTTACTTTTGACCTTAGATCATATCTTTGCTGATCTACAGTTTGTAAAGCAGCTTCACCATCCCATTCTTGGTTAATCTGGTCATTGAATAATGACCTTTCATAGGCAGCTGAGGTCAAAAAGGAGGCATTGCCTTTGTCTTCCAGACAATGGATCTCATCTTCTTCTTCAAACTGCTCTTCTTCCATGACTATATTTTGAAAAGGAGCCCTCACCCTTTGGTCTTCATTAGCATCTTTGTTTCTTTGCAAAATCTGCAACTGCTCATTAGTTCTTCTATATGGATTTGGATTTGGATTTCTAGGAGCAAAGGTGTTAGGAGCTCTCCCTTTCCCCGGGTGCTACTCAACCTTTAATTTGGAGATTTCAGAGGCTAATGACTCTATCATTTTGGCCATTTTATCTATCTTAGGATCAGAGGATGATGAAGACTCGCCTCTCTGTCTTCTTCTATCAACATTTCCCTTGAGCTTTTCTGCAGCCATGATGTTTGATTCCACTTCCAAGGTTGCATCTTGCATGTCAGCCAAAGTAGCACATCTCCTCTCCCTCAACAGTAGGCAGAACTCAGAATCAAAAGTGTTGGCATATGTGAGTTTAGCAGAGGTAGTAATGAGTTTTACTTCAGCTGGAATCTTGTTGTACATACGGTTAAACCTCTTATTGAAATCAGACATCAACTCACCATTTTCTCTCTTTAAGTTGCCAAACTCAGTGTGGTAGTAGAGGAGGTCCTTTTTATCCCCCTAATGTTTCAGAAATTCATCATCTAAAGCTTCGATATCTGCTATATATCTTGGGGTTAGTTCTCTAAACCATTTACTAGCCTCTCCATTTAGGCTTTGGACAAAGACTCTCATCCACACATCATCCTCACTAATTTCCAGATTATCAGCATAGCTATAGAATGACTCAAGATGTTCTTCAGCAGTAACACCTTTAGTCCCAGTTAATTTAGATCTATATTTTTGATATTCTCCAATAGGCATGGCATTTAAAAGAGTGGGCAGTATTAGAGGCCCATACCTGGCAGCTATGATTCTTTCCATTTTGGTAGGTGCTTGTGGACCTGCCATAGTTGTGGTGGCTAAAAGAGTACTGGAAGTCTGAATAACAGAGGGCTGAGGAGTGACTGGTAAGACTAAAGGAGTATGATGGATAGGAGGTGAGGTTTCCTTTGGGATTACAACAAAAGGAGAACCTAAAGAATAAGGAGCTTTATGAATTTCTGAGAGTTCTTCTTCACTGCTAGTATTAGAATTTTTACTCTCAACATGTATTTGTTCTATTGCAAGATTTTCTTGAAGAGATATAGAATATTGTTTAGGTTTACCTGAACCTGATGCTCCTTTTTGCAATACCTTTCTCTCTTTGATGATTTTTTCAGGGTCAGGCACTGGGTCAGCTTGTAGCTTTTGAGGATTTCTCCGAGTATGCCTCACAAACTGAGCCATAACTATGAAGCGGAGTCGCCAAGAGGTTCGGTCCCCAATAGAGTCACCAGATAGATGATTACAACCAAAAATGTGCCTAGACTTTGTCTATCATCAAAGCTAGATTTGTGTTGTTTCCCAAGGAAGTTGAGCTTCAGTTTCCTCTCCTTGGCAACGACATCAATTATATTAGCACTCCAGGAAACTCTCCAAGGTTGCAACTCAAAGATGCCTGGTAACATATAATCTTTAATATTGTTCTTAGAACTATTGGAATGGATGATGGTTTGGATCCAGTCAGATAACCATTTCAACTCTATTCTCACTTAAGACATGCATGAACACCCTCAACAACACAAGGCTTTAGACCACTAATGCTCAATAGTTTGTAGATTTAATGGATAGATGGAGAATGATAACCCTTCTGAGGCTTGAGAGGTCTTAATCAATCACTCTGTCTTGTTTAACTATTTGATTCCCTCAAGGAAAGCATGGCTTGGAGGTTTTTCTCCTTCTGACAGAGGAATAGCTACATTCAGATATTTTGGATAGTCTGTTGTGCTATCTAGGAGCTCTTTTGTACCAAAGACACTCCATAATGTTTGTTGGTGTGGCTGTTGCGCTGTCTGAGCTCCCTGGACTTTCTGTTTTGGGCTGCAGCATGTTGTGGTGTCCATGATCACTTTCCAGCCTCTGTCCCTGTCTCCTGGCCTCTATTAGGTAATGGAAAGGGTCTGCGTGCCTTTGTTTTCTCTTTATATTTCAATCAGTGATTGTTTCTATTATAAACAGAAAACACAACAAATATTGAGAAATCCCACCCTTCTCTGTCCTTTTCGGACTTCAAAGGTCTTCAAATATGATTTAATTATCAATTGGGTTCGGCCTTGCTACCATCGCAAGTCACATTCGGCCTGGACTGTTTATTTCCTTTACACAATGAAATATGCAAAACACTGAAAAATGCAGGAAAACTACTTTGGGCAGACTTCAAATTTCATTTATTCCATTTCTCGGACCCTTTCGGGTCCGAGCTTCATCGTAATCGCACTGGCCAATGCTCCCTTTGTATTTTCGTTATACAATGAAAATACATGAAATACATTAAGTTTTGGGCTTCCTCAGACTTCAAAATATATATAGTTTTATTCCGAAACCCTTTCAGGTCCGGTCTTTATCGCATTGACGTTGTCCCCCATTCCCTTTGTATTTCGTTGAAACAATGAAAACACACAAAATTGCAAAAAACATTGAAAAAGCTTGGGCGTGGATCTCAAAATATATGAATTATCACATAAAATTACGTCGGGTCTGGCCTATCGGGTCGCACAGATGTATGTGCATAGGCCGCGCCCCTTGGTATAGTGCCGATGCGATACAGCGATGCGATGCGATCACAATCACTGATCGCTCAATGCTCAGGCCTTTTATATATATAACATAGAATATGTTCCCCGCCGATGCGACCCGCCGATCCGATTATTGGCGATCGTTGATCGGCGGTGTCATGCACGCAACTTCAAATGGTCCTCTCTGCTCAGCCGATTGCGATTGGCTGCTTAGATTTGGGCCATTGATCGACCAGATCTAACGGCTACTATGCGATGCCCAGTTTAAGCCTGCGATAATGGTTTTTCATGGTTTTAGAGTGTTTTGAGCCTCCCAATAGTGTATTTCCACCCTTCCAAGGGCTTTCCTCCTATGACCATTTCGACTTTGAATGATCCTTAAGAGGATTTTCAAGACTTTTGGGGCATACTTGGATCTTTTGGCGTGATTTTGATCAAATTTGGAGACTCTAAAAGGGCATACTTAGATCCATTTTTGGACCGTTTGCCCACAAGGCTAACATGTCTTATTTAAGAATTTTTGGAGCTTCAATTTATTGCCATGTCTCCAAGGATTCGAGGAAGGAACTTGATCCTACAGTAGATTTTGGAGTTTTTGTAGGATACAAGGAAACTCCACAAAATTATTGGGTGTATTTTCCTTCTATAAGGATGATAGTTGTTAGGATAGATGTCAACTTTTATGAGAACAATGTTATGATATGCTCTCTAGAATGAGAGTTGAGTATCCCACCAAAGCAGGAGCTTCTAGCTCTAAAGGAGTATCCTCATGATGAGCTTCAGGAGGTTTTGGAGAAGCCACATGTAGGGGAGAAAATAAGAGGTAGATTGGAGGCACCCACTCAACCAAAATCTTCTAGAGAGGGGAAAAGAGAACCAGAGAAGTTGATATAGTAGTGTAGGATGCAAGAGGAAATGTGGGAGCCCCCACATCATAGGTCATGAAAAGGAGGTCACCTGATAGGTACAATGGGTACATGGCTCTCAAGATAGAGCTCATTGAAACAGAGCCTTCCTCATTTGAGGAATAAATTTCTCAACCTATTTAGGTTGATGCCATGGTGGAAGAATATGAATACATCATGAAGAATACTGTATGAGAGGTGGTGCCAAGTCCAGAAGGGAAATCAATGGCTGGTTCGAGATGGATTTACAAAGTGAAGCATTTAACATATAAGAGCATTGAGAAGTACAAGGACATATTTTTGGCCAAAGTGTTTTCTTAGATAGAAGGAGTGGACTATGAGGAGACTTTTTCATCAGTTGCAAGATATTCCTCAATCAGATCCATTCTTTCATTACCTATGTAGATAGGGTGGGAAGTCCACCAGATGGATTTGAAGACCACATTTCTCAATGGTTTTGTTGAGGATAAAATTTACATAAAGAAATTGGAAGGATTTGAGACATATGATTAAGATTCACATGTGTGTAGACTTAGGATAGCATTATATGGTCTCAAACAAGCACCCCGATAGCATTATATGGTCTCAAACAAGCACCCCGAGCATGACACGCATAGATCGGTAGTTATCTAACTGGATTGGGCTTCACCAAAAGTGAAGAAGATAAGTACCTCTATCACATTTTGGTATATGGTAAGTTTCTTATTCTTATTTTATATGTCGATGATTTAATATTGATATGTGATGAGAAGTTGATCCACTCTTGCAAAGAGGATATTGCAAGGAAATTCAAGATTAAAGACATGGGCCTCATGCATTACCTTCTTGGGCTGGAAGTATGGCAAGATGATGGTGAATTGTTTTTGTCTCAAGGAAATTATGCTAACAAGATACTTCAGATATTTCACATGAATAATTGTAAGCCTATCGACGCACCTCTAGCTACAAAGTGGAGGAAGGAGTATGCTTCTTCAGGTGAGGAAGTTGATGCTAGAATTTACAGGAAGCTTGTGGGTTCACTAATGTATATTTTGAACACACGACCTGACATGTGCTATGTATTCAACCAGCTTAGCCAAGCTATGGTGAGGCATACCATGTTATATTGGAAGGCAATAAAGCATGTGTTACGGTACCTCAAAGGCACTACCCAGTATCGATTATGGTACAAACAGACGGAGGGAGTGAAGTTGTAAGGCTTCGCCAATGCAGATTGGGTAGTGATTCCATCTGACAGGAAAACTACATTAGGTGCTATCTTTAGTTTTGGATCCACATATTTTTCCTGGTATAATAGGAAGTAGATATCTATGGCACTTAGTTCAGCAGAGGCCAAATACATGGTTGTAATCCAATCAACATGTGAAGCAATTTGGATGAGGAAAATCCTTGTGGGAATATTCATTCGGAAGATGGATCTGACGGTGATATATTGTGATAATCAAAGTTGCATTAATCTCTCTGAGAAGTTGAAATTTCATGACAGGTCTAAGCACATTGATACATGATATCATCATTTGCGGGACTATGCATAAAGGAGAATTATGTTGCTACAGTACATTCCAACTGAGGAGCAAGTTGTTGATATCTTGAAAAATGCATTGTCAAGTGGTAAATTCAAATTCCACAGGTGTAGGATAAGGGTGGTGGAAAATACCTTTCTTGCTAAGAGGGATTGTTGAAAATATGTAGCAAGAAAGGATTAATTTGACTTTAGCCTTATTCAAATTGAGTAAATTGAATTTCCACATTAGTAGGACAACTTGGAGGAAATTAACTAGTGTGACATGGCTCTTGTCACTTAGTTATCTCAGTAAATTTGAGATATATGGCTTCAAGTTCAGTTATTCATATGTGATTGCTAAATTTTAGTAATCGAGTTCAGTTATTTTAAGTTGTATTCAGTTAGCTGGCCTCTAGTTTTTGTTAGATAAAGTTGAAGGTCAATTGTGTAGTGGGACAACAGTCTAACTCAAAGATCTGTTAGTTAACTGATCAAACAACCCAAAATAGCTAGTGCATGCAAGGAACTCAAGTTCCTCAGCTGAAGTGGATATGACAAGGCAGAAAAGTAGTTGTAAACTAGTTTGAGTGTACAGGTGTTGCATGAGTTAGAAGATCAATCCTTTGCAATCACACAATAAATTAGGAGGAAATTCATATATTTTAGGGGCTAATTTCCTCAATATTTGTGCAAGGAAATAGGAGGCTAGGTGATTTTATATTTGGCCAAGTGTTGGCCAGATTTGTTCATTCAGTAGAGGGAACAATTATTCTTTTGTAGTTTGTGCTCTGAGCTACAACAAACAATTGTAATAGTTTCTCAATTCATTTGATTAATGTAAATAGGCTTGAGGTTTTTTACCAACTGCGTTCCCTAGAAATAATTCTATATTTTTGGTTTGATTATTACATGTTGATGCATGCTGTTCTAAATTCTGAATTTAATTCTGCATAAAAGTACAGTAGAATTATATCTCTTAATTTTAGATTAAATTTCTTGAGCAGTTGCACCTCTATCAAATTTCTACAGAAGAACCCCGCATAATTTCTTGGAGGAAAGGTGGACAATGGTTTTAATTCAAAAATTGAGCTTGGAATTCTTGATTAGGACCATCATTATGGAAGTGATCTCACTTCCTAGTTGCAAATGCATATGTCAAGGACTGATGGACAAGATCTTAATGGGGGGGATTTGTTTAAGGCTCGCAAATGGAGGTAGAATGAGAAAAAAAATTATTTTGCAGACGACACAACTTCTATGGTTTTTCATGTTCTTCTCCCTAGGTTTGTGGTTCGTTTTTGGTCTAGTTGTGTTTCTAGAGCTCCTCAATGTCAACAACTGGTAAACATCATGAATGGTGCAACTCAAAACACAATGGTTTAGGAGAACATAGATATAACAACATAGTTGGGCTATATAAAAACTGCCATGGAGCATATTTTAACCCTACTAAATAGATAAGGGGAAATGTTTCCAAATGGAAATTAGGATTTATCCTTTCTCATCAACTAAAAAATTGGTCTCCTCCAAGTCAACCACGATTGGTTGCAAACAAAGGTGGAAATGTTGGATGTTGTCTAGAAAAAATGAACATGTTACTAAAATTGTGTCATTGGTGGTGAATGTGAAGATGGAGCACCACGCAGAAATGGGAACTTCTCATCCCACTGGCCATGTTCACCAAGTGGGCGAAGAAGCATAAATAATTGCAGAAGATGCTAAAGGTGAGGCATCCCCAACATGCTAATTAATTACAACCTCCTTTTTGTTGATTATGTATTGCAAATATGTTTTGGTTTTACATGTTCTTTGGAAGATTTACATGTATAGGCAGTTCAAAAATAAGATAGGGAAAAGGGGTAGTAGAATTCATGATCTTTTTTGGTTTAATGGACAAATGCTAGAACCTAAAGAATCAACTGAATATGTAAAATGTTTTGGCCTTGAAACGAACTTCTATTAATACAAATCATAACCATTCCATTGAATATATATTTATATATTTCTGTGTGTGTAGAATATATAAGGGTGTATTATTGATACAATTAAATTTTTGATATATTTAATGATTAAGTGTGTGATTTTTCTAAAAATGAATTTATATGAATTAATTTAAAATTATGATAGAGAATAAAGAATCATATTTATTATAAGGTTATGTGTAATATTACATATACTTGTTGAGTTTGAACATATTTTTATAAAGATTACCTGTGATGTTTATTTTTGGGGAAATAAATAGTAAACATAGTGTAAATATGTTCTAGATAAACATTTGTTATAGATGTCACCTTGGAGTCTTTGTTAAATGAATTCTAATAATGATTTTTCTTATGAATATTCCTTTGATATTTTAGCATCAAGAATGATTTACAATAAAGAAGAAGGAATAATGGTAAGGGAACACATATGTAAAGCTTAAAAAATTATGTAATAGAATCAAATGCAAGCTAGTGCTTCTTTAATAACCTCAAGAAATCACTCATTTTTTAACAAGGATTCGAGAAATCCATGTGTGAATAGTAAGTCTAGACATCCACCACAAATTATAAACAACCACTATGAAAAAACTTCATGCACACACCACCCTGAGGAAAAGTCAATAAGACACAACCTAGTGATGATGAATTTATGGTTTAGAGAGATAATGTTTGAAAAATAATTAAGAGGGATTCAAAATTATGGTTGAGTTGTAGTGGATTAAGTTATAATTGTTGGTTATGGGGTTTTCTTTCTCTGAGGGCATCACATCTTAAAGATGGGAAGAGTGGTAAACAATTAATACCATTAATTCCATCTAGTTTTGTATGAAGTGTTATACATGCAAAATCAGAACTTTAGTTGATATGGTGAAGTAAAAAGAAAATAGTTATTTAATGAATATGTGAGAAAATCATAGTGAAATTTTGGAAAGGTACATGTCAAATGAAGATGGAAGTATTGAGTATATAGCTAAGATAACAAGGAACTAGCCTTGGAAGAACAATAAAACTATTACTAGAATAGTATTATGGAAACAAATATATTAATAGACAACAATTTTAAGAAAGGAAGGAAAGTTTCTAAGTTGGATTTCAAATATTAGCAGTACATATTTGATAAATTTGATTTATGGAAGAAAAAGGATGAAATTACAAATTTTCTAATGATGATCTTTCATAATCATGATCAACAAGGAAGGATCAGATGAATTGAAATGAGTAATAGTTAGATACTTAAGATGAGCAAGTGGAAGTTTCACAAACAAGCATAGGAATTTTACAAGAAGTCAATTTGTATGTTTTAATTTTGGGCCATTACATAAGATGAGAAGACATGTGAGATCATTCAATATCTATATGAGGTCCTTGATGCAATAGAAAAATTTAGATGGAAAAATAAATTTTTTTGGCATTAAGATCACATATACTTATGCAAGAATTCTCAACTCAGATAAAAGGTCCCATTGGAATTACACACTTCTCCAATAGGAGGACATTTAGGGTTCTTGAAGAGATGCCATGAGATCAAAATATTTTTTTTTGGGGAAGGTCTTAAAGCAGATGTGCAAAAATTTGTGGAAGAATGAATGGTACAAGGAGAGACTATTAAGACCCTAGGGATCCTGTTGGGCATGGAATCCCCACCAAGGAATGTTTTGGGGCTCAAGGCCCAAGTTTTGACCCAATCTTGTTGTAAAACTCCGCGACGGGCGCGGAGTGCGAAATGTATGATAGAGTCACAGGGTTGCCCGCCCTAGTTTTGTAATGTAATGTCGTCTGGATAGACCTACCCATGGTCCGTAGACCATGGGATTGTATAAATAGAGCGAGGCTCTAAGGGTAAAGGGAGAATGGAAGAAAAGTAGAAAGAGAGAGGAAGAGTCCAAGTGACTAAGTGAAGTGTGTCTTTGGGTCGTAGGGTAGGAGAAGGCTCTGCAGCTGAGTGCGCAGAGGCCTAGTAGTCTGCAACTGAGTGCGCGGACCCCTACAGCTGAGTGCACAGATCAGAGTTGAGTCTGTAACCGAGGAAGGAATTAATAAAGAGAAGTTTGTTATCAATTTGTGTATTTGTTCTTGGGTTAATGCATGTTTGATATAAATTGCAAATATATTGTTTATTTACTGCGCGCACCTGTATGAATGATTTATGTTGTTAAGTATAACTTAAAGCATGCAAGTAGGCTAAAATAATCAACTAACATTGGAATACTAGTAAGGACTTGGGTAATAACGTAGAAATGCAACGTTCGACCCTCGAGTAGGGTTGCGCGAAGGCAGTATATCAAGCTGCGAGGTAAAAGAAAGTGCGCGAAGCAACATGTGCACAAGGTCGAACCGCGAACCACTTGAACTCATCAGACATCTCTAGGGTGTGGAAACCTGGTTCTAGCACCCTCCCATACTACTTCGGGTGAGACCTCAGTCTGCACTCCACGGATTACTGCTGAAAGGGCTAGTAGTACTGAGATTTTTTTGGCTAACTTAACTCTGAACCTGGGTCAGGCCCCAATAAGCCAACAAATGGTTTTGTTGCCAGGACCAGGATCTGCATAAGAGATGTATGATGTCATGTCAATGGAATCCAACAAAGAAAAAAATTGAAGAGTGGTTGGACAGAAAGATTCACAAGTTCGCGGTGTAAGAAAATAGGAATCTACGGTTATCAAAGGAAGAGTGGTTAGATTGCTACTTATATATAGAAATCCACAAAATTTTCTTTGCATCCTTCCCCTCTGAGTTGTACGAGTGGATCGTGAAGCTAGCAGACAGTCAAGGAAGGTGTAGGCTCGACAAACCTATTGTGTGGACTCCAGAGTTGGTGCACAGACTGGAAGCATCAAAAGATAAGATCGCGCGTGTTGTGGACCATTGGCTCGATCAAATTATAGGAGGGTTTATCACCAAGTTCGTGGTAGATACTTCAGTCAGCTATAGCGAGGCAGAATGATGCTTCCTCAAAGGACCGTGAGGTAAGTACGTTAAATCTTTGAACACTTGGATTAAAATGCTACTGTGTGAAAAGCGGGTTATGTGAATAAATTGATGTTTGGGGCTACGCGAAGTGGGAGGATCTACAGAAACGAAGGTAGCACAAAATTAGAGACTAGTCCCTTGATTTCACCTTTGCAGGAAAGCAAGTAGGAGCTCGTGAAAGTTTCACCAAGAAGTGTGATCAGTCTGATAAGGCAGCGAATTCCACGCATACCACCCCCGCCTACACCACCACCAGTTTCACCATCTTCACCCCCATCTTCACCCACACCACTTCCTCCACCACCATAGTTCAATATGGTGAGAGTGATAAATTTTCCGGTGTTCAAAGGAGTAGGGAATGAAGATCCAGACTAGTTTTGGTTCATGGTAAAGATTGTATGGGAAGCGTAGGGAGTCATGAATGAAAATATAAAGAAAGAAATGTTGGTCAGCGCTTTTCAAGATCACACACTAATGTGGTACATTAAGCATTCCAATGAAAACCCAAAAGCAGGGATCGTGAATATCCAAGCTGCACTCAACAGGGAATTTAGCAAGCCAAAATCAGAGACACAGTAAATTATTGGGTTTAAGGAAATCGTGATGCTTCCAGGTGAGATCCCATGGGAGCTAGATCAAAGACTGAAGTGTATGTTTCGTGGAGCCAACATGACCTTGATGGATGGGCAACACCGTGCATGGTTTATAGCATCACTAACGTTGCATATAAGAAATGCGTTGTCACAATAGAAGCTATCCACTCAGGCTGAGGCCTTGGAGATCGCAATGAGACTGCATGAGACCCCAATACAAGATCCTAACTTGGGAGTCCAATAGATCCACGCGCAGTCGAAAAACATGTGCCTTGAGATGCAGAGTTTGAAACAAGAGAGGACAGCTTGTCCAGAAGTGCACGAGGAGGTATGGTGCATAAAAAGTAAAGGCCAGGGACATGACAAGGACCATTGTCTAGTATTCACGAACTACTTGGTGGGAGGACGACCAATATCATTGATACCAAAGGCACAAGTAGGACCAAGCGCGGTGCCTACATTATGGTGTGCTATTTTTCAGATAGGAGGAAAGCATGCTACATATAACTTCCATCTATTACATAAGTATACGCAGATTTTCCAGCAGTTTTTCTATAATTTATGTAGGTCGGTAGGTCACGATGAGTGCACCTGTAAAAGTTATGAACTGATGATGGATCAGACTCCTACCTATAGAGTTCAGACCAAAACATGGGCCCTCGATTAAAATGTAGGGATGGTGCACACAGGATTTCAGGGGCGTGGATGAGGTTGAGGTGGAATGGGATAAGGAAGAGGTCGCGGATAACTGATCTATTATAATTGCGGAGGGCCAGGGCATTATGCCCATGATTGTACAAATCCGATGAGACCATCATGCTTATATTGTACCCAGTTTAATCATGAGACGGAGGACTGTCCCACACTGATACCGAGGTTGCATGATAAAGGAGTGATCCAACCTCCCCCGACTCAAAACCTGCAAATGATGAGGTTTGAGCTGCGCGAGAAAGACCCGAATGTAAATATCATACTCCGAAGTGGTATTACGACAGGAGATGACAAAGGCACACAGCCCGAAGAGAGTGCCTAGGTTCACAAGGCTCCAACAAAGGAACCATAATTTTATTTGGATTGTGCTAAGGAGACATTCATGGAAGCTAAGAAGAGCTTCGCGGAGGCCTCCACTTCAGGTATTAAAGACAAATTAGAACCGTAAATGGACCTATCAATGCTCATTTCCTTTTTGGAGACATGCATGAAGTTGTTGCGTGACAACAAGGCTGTGAAGGGGTCGCAAGAACTCACAACTAGGTGTGTTGGGATCGCACTAGGAGAACCGTGTGTAGTCCGGAAGCTTGGGAAGCACACAACGCGAACATGAAGAGAGATGAGATTGACCACGCAGATTGGGGAAATGAAATGGATCAAGTGATTTTGGATCTAGGATCGGACATGAACATCCTGCCAAATCAGACATGGGAGCACATGGGCAGGCCTACATTGGAATGGTCTCCTATTCAATTACGAATGGCAAACCAGCAAAATATCTTACCCATGGGAAGATTGCAAGGAATAACGGTGGATATCGCAGGTGCGAGCACGCTTGCAGATTTCAAAGTGATAGAGATTGTCGATGACAACAATCCCTATCTCGCGCTACTGGGAATAGATTGGGCCACTGACATGAATGGAGTGATAAATCTAAAGAAGCACAAGATGATTTTCTAGAAAAAGTCACTACGCATAGTGGTACCTTTAGACCCTGTAGAAGGATCGCGTTACACAGAGCCAGTGCATGACTACGACAATGATGACGATCTAGACAATATCTACAAGATACGCACTCAGGAGAAGGACTGGGTGAATACAACATCGGATGGAAGGATTTTGTGGGAGTGCGAAAACTCCTGCACCTCAGATTCAGACAAAGAGATAGAACGATGGTAGAACCGATTACACAAGGTAACCACGCTCAACTGCAACATGATGACAAGGTCATTGCACTGCATGGCAACAGAGGCAAGAGATCTGCCTGTGTATGATGGACTAACTGAGGTGGATGATTTCCTAAACCAATTTGAAAGAGAAGTATCGGAACAACAGCGTTTCGACGCTTTGAAATGGGCACTGCGTGCTACGCCTGCAATATGGTGGGGTACGCATCAAAGAAGTTTTGAGGACTGGCGTGAATGCATAAGGATGATGCTCATGCGCTTTGGAAAGCTTCAGTTGTGGATGAAAGTCGAGTATGATGGATGAAAAGACTTGTGCACCCACCTCTCCAGATGGGTACAAGCGTATGGCACTCAACCTGCATAAATGCACACCGTCCTTGTGATAGGAAACACGACCAACAAACAGGAGCGGGCACGATGATGGCACGAGCATCGACTAGGAAGTATGATAAGACCAAGCACGCCAAAGAGTATCTGCGTGGAAGCCTTTGACCAAGTATGCGAAGTACTGAACGCGGTTCACCATGTGAAATGCACTGACTGGGACCTGCGCGTACCAGCGGTTCTATGAGCTTATCAGACAATGTACAAGAAGCTGACGGGACAAACAAATTTCCAGTTAGTTTATGGCATGGAAGTTGTCATGATGATGGAGTATATTGTACCTAGTCTGTGCATAACAGTGCTCACAGGTATGACGGACCGTGAAGCTCTGGAAGAAAGGCTCATGTAATTGGAAGAACTTGAGGAGGAAAGGTTCCTTAATGGTTTTCATCAACAAGTACAAAAGCAACATGAAAAGGCCTGGCACAATCACCATACTAAGTTGCACACCTTCAAGGTAAATGACTTAGTGCTGTTGTATGACAGTAAGTTTGAAAAATTTCTGGAAAAGCTCAGCATGCATTGGCTGGGACCATACATGGTTAAGGAGGTCACAAATGGAGGCACAATACAGTTAGTCAAACTAAATGGAGAACCTTTCCCAAGCAAGGTGAATGGTAGCTGCTTGAAGCCCTACATGGGTGCCCGACTATCTAACTAACTGGCGAAAGCACAGTCTTCGCGCTCCAGGATTCGAACAAAGGCGCGGGACTATAAACATATGCATCAGGTTCCAGTACAGATGTAGAGAAGTAGTTCAAACACAGAGGTCTCGGAACAACGCATGCAACAAATCCAGCAAGCAGTAGCTCAGTGCGCTGTAGACCTTCATGTAGTTCGAGAACAGTTGGAGGGACTCCATGCAAAGATCGTTGCACCAATAGAGTGACTCAAGGGCAAGTCACGATGTTTGTGTTGGGGACCTGTTGGGCATGGAATCCCATGCAAGGCATGTTTTGGGGCTCAAAGCCCAACTTTTGACCCAATCTTGTTGTAAAACTCCGTGAATTGCGGAAGTAGAGCACGAAATGTATGATAGAGTCACAGGGTTGTCCACCCTAGTTTTGTAATGTAATGTTAGCTAGATAGACCTACCCATGGTGCACAGACTATGGGATTGTATAACTAGAGCGAGGCTCTAAGTGTAAAGGGAGAATGGAAGAAAAGTAGAAAGAGAGATGAAGAGTCCAAGTGACTAAGTGAAGTGTGTGTTTGGGTCGTAGGGTAGGAGAAGGCTCTGCAGCTGAGTGCACGGACCCCACAGCTGAGTGTGCAAGGTGGAGTCAAGTCTGTAACCAAGGAAGAAATTAATAAAGAGATGTTTGTTATCAATTTGTGTATTTGTTCTTGGGTTAACGCATGCTTGATATAAATTGTAAATATATTGTTTATTTATTGCGTGCACCTGTATGAATGATTTATGTTGTTAAGTATAACTTAAAGCACACAAGTAGGCTAAAATAATCAACTAACATTGGAATACTAGTAAGGACTTGGGTAATAACGCAGAAACACAAGATTTGGCCCCCGAGTAGGATTGCGCGAAGGTAGCATATCAAGCTGCAAGGTATGGGAAAGTGTGCGAAGCAACATGCGCGTAGGGTCAAACTACAGACCACTTGAACTTATTAGACATATCCAGGGTGCGGAACCTAGTTCTAGCACCCTCCCATACTACTTCAAGTGAGACCTTAGTCTGTGCTCCACGGACTGTTACCGAAAGGGCCAGTAGTACCGAGATTTTTTTGGCTAACTTAACTCTGAACCTGGGTCAAGCCCCAATAAGCCAACAGATCCTTTAGACATTATCCATACTAATCCAGCATTGGGAAGATGTTTCAATGGATTTTATTACAAGTTTACCCAAACATAAAGGAAAGAGTGTCATTATGGTAGTGGAAGATCGAATGCCAAAGTATGCCTAATTTTTCTTTCTTTCTCATCCTTTTAAGAAAAGTATTGTGGCAGAAGAATTCATGGAAAAAGTCCAAAAGCTACATGGAATACCAAAGATTATTGTAACTGACAGAGATCCAATTTTCACTGTATTTTTTTGGACTGAATTATTTTCTTGCTCGGGTACTCAATTGGATTACAACTCATCTTAGCATCCTCAATATGAGGGTAAAAATGATATTGTGAATAAATTTTTAGAAGGATACCTACATCGATTCATTTGATAAACAAATACAATGGGTCAAATGGTTTCCCTTGGAAAAATGGTGGTGCAACACATCCTTCTATGCTTCATCAAAAATGTCACCATTTATGGAAATTTATGGATATCATCCTACATCCATCACATCACCCTTGAAAGGGACTATAAAATCTCAATCAGTAGAGAACCACATCCAATAACAACAAGAGGTTCTTAAATCATTCAATGAAAACTTGTTTATGGCACAAAATAAGATGAAACAAGAAGAAGATCAACATCATAGTGAAAGGGAATTTGAAGTGGGAGATTAGGTATTTGTAAGATGAAAACCATATAAACAAACGTCCCTCAAGCAACACAATAAGGACAATAAATTAGCCTTGAGGTATTTTGGCTCTTATAAGGTGTTTTGGAGGATTGAAAGTATGGTATAGAAATCAAAGTTTCCTCCATCTTCTCGTGTACATAGAGTCTTCCATGTTTCTTGCTTAAAGAAGATAATCGGTGATAAGATCCCAGTCCAAACTCTTCTACCATGGATTAAAGAAGAAGGGAAAATAATATTAGATGTAGAAATAATTTGGAAACAACGAATTATCCGTTTAGAAATCAAGCAATTATTAAGTACCTCATCAAATGAAATAACATACCACTGGAACAAGTGATATGGGAAGATGCATTTTTCATGCAGAAACACCCACAGATAATCAAGTGTTTAGGACAACACTTCTTTGAAGGTGAGGGGCATGTTAAGCCCTATATGAGCCCCATGTTAACCCAAAAACCCCATATTAAGCCCTAGATATTGAGCTATTACATTTCTATTGTCATATTGCTATGTAGAATAGAACCTCTCATGGTCCAATTTTATTATAATTGTATCATTTGCCTCCTATATATGAAATAAAGAAACCTAGTATTAGTATCATAAAATATTGTCTTATTAATTGCATTTATTATAAAATGAGGTTTCCCCCTCGAAGTGGACTATAATTATTGGTTTCTTATCATTTTTAAGGTGCGAGGATCATAACCAAAATTATTGAGGAGGAGGAGAAATCATCCAAGGTTGGGAAGGTAAACACCATTGTTGAAAGGGACACTCCATGGAAGGGTTAGTCGAATAATAATTAAAAGTTTGAGATGGATTTTGGATCATATCATAGGTATTTTGTGACCATGGTTGTTTTTTGTGACAAAAAAAGTAGTATGAATCTTCTACTTCTTGAGAGATTTCCTTGAATCTGGGTAGAAACTAGTAGCTACTCATAGGATGCTCTTTGCTACATATGGTACAAATTACAATTTGATCCAATGGGAACTCCTTTAGTGGATGCTTCTTCTACATTTTGGGAAGAAATTTTCTAATGTTAATTCTTCCTCATCCTCCTTTTTATTAACATACAAATGTTCTATCTAGGAGCCTAATATGCTTATTATATCAATTTGATTTTTTCCAACATGTTTCCAATTTATACTCTAGTGATTCCTCCACCATTTCTTTGGGTCCTCTATAGTATTATAAATCCCCTATGAGTATCATTGACAAAGTTCCATAATGCCATCATAATCTTGCTATGATATATCTCCTCCATTTAGCAATTTGAGTATTTCTATAAAATCATCTTTGATCCCTCACAATAATAAGAATGACTTGTCTCTCGAGGAAAATTTTCTTTCCTTTTTGTTTTCATATTATATCTAAATCTCTCAACATAGTCTTCAAGACTTTTTTCCTCATTTGGTGTCATTTGGAAGATTTCTTATGCCTACTTAAGTTAGACTACCATTATTGGGGTTAGTTATGGGTTGTGTAAGAAATTGCAGCCATGGAGGGGTAGATGTAGATGCTTGCATTTGAGGAGAAGGGAGGAGATGCAAATGTCTATATGGGGGCCTATTGAGGGCCTCCATACGTAGAATTTCTCCACCCATGTTGCCAAAGATGATGAATGGGATGATGAGCCATCTAAAGTTGGGAAGGTAAGCACCACTTCTAAGAGGGAGGCTACATAGAACAGTTAGTACAATAAGAATTAAAACTTTGAGATGGATCTCGGATCATACCTTATGTATTTTGTGACCATGGTTGTTTCTGTGCAATAAAAAAAATTATTCTAGCTCTTCTTCTTCTTCTTAATAGAAAACCTTCAATATAGGTAGAGATGGGTAGCCACTTGCAGGATGCTCTTTGATACAGATGGAAAGAAATTTGATTTGATCCAATGGGCACTCCTTTAGTGGATTTTTTCTTCTAAATTTGGAAAAATATTGCTAATGTTAATTCTACTTCCTCCTCCTTTTTCTTCTGTTATGAAACCATCTCACAAAAATATAGAAAAGATAGATTAATGCCTTAGAATTCAGCCTCTTCGAGGGGGCAACCTCCTTTACATTACACAAATGAAAAATTCTTGGATGATACAAGTGACAATACCTCCTTTCTATATATAGGAGTCTAAGGGGTCGTAATATAATCAGAGCTGACATAAAAATAATAATGTAAGGGCACAATAATAACAATATGGGGACTACATGGGCACAACAATATAATAAGGGGGTTGTACTAATAATAATAAGGGGTTACACTAGTAGTATAGGGACCTAACATGCCCCTCTCCTTCAAAAAGTGTTGTCCTCAACGCTTGAGTAGTTCTTGATGCTTCTGTATAAATTCTTGTCCTCCCATGTGGAATCTTTAGCGGGTAAGTTCTTCCACTTGATGAGATAATCTGAAATTGATCTATTTCATAGCTATTGATTTCTTGGTTCTGTGATTGCTTCAAGTTCCAATATGATTTTTCCTTCCTTGTCAAGTTTTCACAATACTGTTTAAATTGGGATCTTCTGCAACTTTTGAATGAGTTCCCACTCCTCTAGGCATATAGATATCTCTAAGCCCTGATGTTTGGAGGAACGCTTCCTGGAATCAAATGAATAGGATGATCATGATCATGAATAGGTGGGAGGCCTTTGGGAGTCTCAAATACCCTGGAATGATTGTCCAAAACATTTTGGATATCTGGAGAATTACATGATTTCGATGTGGGATCTTCTAGTGAACATAATTGTGCAAATACACCCCGTTCTTCTTTATTTAGAAGCTTTGTCATGTTGTTAGATTGGATTATCTTTCCAGGTTTTCCTTCGATACCCATAAATTCAACTTCCTTTCCTTCCCAAAAAAATTTCAAGAAAAGTTCTTGAAAATTAAAAGCTATCGTACCCAAAGATTGTAGCCATTGGACTCCTAGTAAAGCATCAGCACCACCCATTGGAATGGAAATCATTGGGCTATTCAATACATATTCTCCCATGGATAGCTTGATATTATGGCACTTTCCAGAGCAATTTATGGTTCCACCACTTGCAACCATCACTTGACACTCTGGTGCTGGATATATGAAGCAATTCAATTCCTTGGCTATCTTACAATGAATAGAATTATGGGTACTTCCTGAATCAATCAACACTATTACCTTTTTCTTCTTGATATGTCTTTCTATCTTAATAGTTTGAGGAGTCGTAATTTCTTCCAATGCATTACAAGATATGGTCGGATTCATTTCTTGATGCTCGATGTGATCTTTTAATTCTTGAACATTTTTCTTCTTGATATGTCCTTCTATATTGATAGTTTGAGGAGTGGTAATCTCGGCCAATGCATTACAATATATGGTCGGATTCATTTCTTCTTTCTCAATGTGATCTTTCACTTCTTGAACCTTTTTATTCTTGATATGTCCTATCTTGAGAGTTTGAGGAGTTGTAATTCTTTTCAATGCTTTACAAGATATGGTCGGATTCATTTCTTCTTTCTCTGGGGTGGGTTCTTGGTGTATATCCTCTTATTTTAATGTTTCTTGATCCTTTTCTTCCCCCTCTTCATAATCTATGTAAAATAATTTCTTCTCAACCCACTTATGACTTTTAGTGTATTTTCTATCACAATTCTAACAAAGCCCTTTTTCTCTTTTTTCTTCAAATTGTTGTGGTGTAAACCTTGTAGGTTGTGAAAGGCTAGGAGAAAAAACACTTCCCTAATTATAGTCATGAGTGGTGGGATTCCTTGTTTCCATAATTTCTCTTTCATTTTTTCTTGCCAACCTGAATGCCTTCTCTAATGAATCAAGTTCCCAAAGATGAACCTCATGTTGAATGTTATCCTTCAAAGTCCCTATGAAGACATAACCATTTTCTTCTCTGGAATATCATTTACCCTTATATTCAATTTTTGGAAGTCCTCAATGTTCTCCACCATTGAACCCTTTTGTTTGAGGTTTATCAATTGCCTAAAGAAGGTGTTTCTCCTTGTATCCTCATAATGTGCTATCATTTCGTCTGTGAAAATTGACCACGTGACAAGTGGTTTACGAGAACAAATCCCATTATACCATAAAAATTGATTTTGTTCTAAATAATTATATGCAATATGTACCTTTTGTAATGGTGGTACACCATGTAGATTAAAATATTTCTCCATCTGTAGTATCCAATTTACCAGCTCCTTGCCATCAAACTTCCTCATCTCGCTTTTTCTTGATTTTAGGAGCTCGATCTTGAAATGATTGTAACTATGTACTTTCGGTTCTTTAAGTTCTGAAATTTTGGTCTGTAATAGTCCTCTTTCTAACTCTGCAAGTCTGATCACCATTGGATTCCTGAAGAAATATCTATTCCCAATCTCCCACGATGACCTAATTATAGACTAGTTCAGTATAGTGAACTTGTACGACATGCCACGTGTCACTGTTTCAACCTTATGTTCTGAAAACTATACCCAAACAAAATAAAGCTTGTCCTCTTTCTGTAACTTCTTATGAAATTTCAGTTGGATGCTTAGAGAGAACGTTACAACGATTTTCCCAAGATCACCTGTTTAGGATGTAATTCGGGAGTCTGAAAAAACCCTAAATTTTTCAGATCATATATCCGAAAATATAGCAAGACAAGATATAAAATTAGGACCCAAGGTTAAGACAAATCTCTTTTGAAATGGGTTTTTGTTTTACATTCTGAAACTTCGTAGCGAAAAAGTTATAGTGAAAATTCCATGATGACCTATTTTAGATGAAATTCTGGAGCTTGCAAAAGCCCTAACTTCCTCACATCATATATCCTAAAATATAACGAGACAAGATCTGAAATTTGGACCTGAGGTTCAGCGAGATTCACCTCACATGGGTTTTTTTTAGCTTTTGAAACGTCGCAGAAAAAATGTTATAGTGAACATACCACGATGACCTGTTTGGAGTAGCAAAACCCTAGAATCCAAATCTTTGATACCAAATGTTATGAAACCAGATCACAAAAAGATAGAAAAGATAGATCAATGCCTTAGAATTCAACCTCTTTGAGGTGGAAACCTCCTTTACATTACACAAATGAACAATTCATGGATGATACAAATGACAAGACCTCCTTTCTATATATAGGAGTCTAAGGGGTCATAATATAATCAGAGCCGACATAAAAATAATAATGTAAGGGCACAATAATAACAATAGTGGGCTTCTATGGGGTACAATAATAACAATATGGGGACTACATGGGCACAAAAATATAGTAAGGGGGTTGTACTAATAATAATAAGGGTTTACACTAGTAGTATAGGGACCTAACATCTTCAACCACAAAGTATCTAGAAAGAAACTCATTATTCTTAGTATATTAGTTTTGAATTTTTCCAACACGTTTCCAATTTATGATTTATTGATTCCTCCACTAGCATTCCTATCAATCATGGCTAGCATATATCGAGATCCTATATCAGTCTTGTAAGTTCCTTATGAGTACCGTTGATAGAGTTCCGCAATGTCATCATAATCTTGCTAGGAGATATCTCCTCTACTTATCAAGTTGAGGAGTTCTATATAATAATCTCTGATCCCTCACAATAATAAGACATAACCTTTCTTTGCAAGAAAGTTTTTTTATTTTTCTCTTCTCATTTTGTATCAAAATCTCTCAACATAGTCTTCAAGAATTTTTTTTTCATGTTGGGTCATTTAGAAGACTTATTCCCTTTGTTCCTTATCCTTGCATTAATCTTGATATTTTTCTGAGAAATTATTTTTTTATTTTTTCCCATGTTTGAATGTATTTATATACAAATCCCATAAACCAACCTAGTGTGGTGCTTTTAAGGGAATAAGGAAACAACTCCGTTATCAAAGATTTCTTCTATCGCATATGGCCCCAGCTAATGAGTTGTAAACTTTGTCTTGAAATCTTTGAATTTGGAGTCAAACAATAATGCCTAGTCTCCTTTGTTGAATGTCTTGTTCTTGATGAATCGATCATGCCATTTCATCCTTTGTTGTTGCACCAGAGTTGTGTGCTCCACTGCTTGCTGTCTCTGTTCATCTAGTTGATTCAATTCCATTATCCGTTGTTGTTTTGCTTCAAAAAATTCCAGTCCTAACTTTGCTGCTAACTTGAACGTGTGGATATGAAATTCTATGGGTAATAGGAATTCTTTTCCATACACTAACTGGTATGGATTGAACCTAGTTGTGTTTTTCCATGTTATTCTGTATGCCCATAGTGCATCTCTTAACTTTTCTGACCAGTCCTTCCTATTCATCTGCATTGTCTTTGTCATGATATTTTCCAGGACTTTGTTTGTCGACTCCACTTGTCTGTTTGCTTGAGGATGATACGAATTTGATTTTCTGTGTTTGATCTTGTACTTCTTTATAAGATCACAAACAAGTTTTGAAGTGAACTGTGTGCCTTGGTCAGTTACAATATGTCTTGCTACCCCAAATCTGACAAAGATTTCCTCAAAGAGGAATGTGATCACTGTGTTTTTTGTTGCTCTTGCTACTGCCTTTGCCTCAACCCACTTAGTTACATAATCAGTACGTACCAAGATGTACTTCTTTTCATTTGATGGTGGATTTATTGGTCCCAAAAAATCCAGAGCCCATTTCTCAAATGGTTCTATGAGCACTTGTGGCTTAAGTGGCATTTCATATGATATTATTGGCCTTCCTATTCTTTGGCAACTATCACACCTCTTGACATAGGATTTGGAGTCTTTGAAGATTGTTGGCCAGTAGTAGCTAAGTTGCAGCACCTTGTAGGCTATTTGCTTGTCTACAAAACGACCACCACATGGCTCATCATGACATGCTTTCAAAATTTCTAATATTTCATCTTCTCTAATACATTTTCTTATTATCAGATCAGAGCTAGTATAAATGAGATCACCATTCACCCAAATATATCTAGAACTTTCTCTAATTATCTTTCGTTTTTGTTTCTTTGTGAACTAGGATGGTAACTTTCCAAGGGATAAATAGTTTTCTATATCTGCAAACCATGGCATTTTAATAGTTATTGCAAATAGATGTTCATCCGGGAAATTATCTTATACAGGATTTGGATCACCAGGTGTATGAAGCCTTGAAAGGAAATCAGCTACTTGATTTTCTTTCCCTGGTCGATCTTGAATTGTAATGTTAAATTCCTGCCTTAATAGTAACCATCTTGTAATTTTGCCGTTTGTGATTTCTTTGTTCATTAAGCATTTGATTGTTGAATGGTCTGTGTGAATGAACACTTGGTAGCCTGTTATGTAATACCTGAATTTATTTACTGCATGTACTACAACTAACATTTCTTTCTCTGTGACTGTGTAGTTCAATTCTGTTGGTGTTAAGTTTTTACTTATGAAGTATATAGCATAATTAAACAGGTTTTCTTTCTATCCAAGTGATGCACCTATAGTAGTATCAGATGCATCAGTGGAAATGTGAAATGGCAAAGACCAATTCGGTCCTCGAAGAATGGGGGCAACTGATAGTTTTTCTTTCAATATTTGAAATGCATTTTGACAATGATTTGTCCATTGGAATTCAACATCTTTTGCAAGTAACTTGAATAGAGGTTGTGCTATTTTATTGAAATTTTCAATAAATCGCCTATAGTAGCCTGCATAACCCAAGAAACTTCTTACCTCCTTTTGAGTTGTAGGTGGCATTAAATTCACAATGACTTGTATTTTGGCTGGGTCCACCTTAATTCTTGATGAGGAAATATGGTGTCCCAACACTATCCCCTCTGTTAACATCATGTAGCATTTTTCATTACCCAGGGACAACTTTGTCTCTATGCATCATTTCAGAACTTTCTCAAGATTTTCAAACAATCGTCATATGTGTTTCCATATACAATGAAATCATCCATGTAGACTTCTACACATTCATGGATCAGATCAGCAAATATTGCGAGAACTGCTCTTTGGAAAGTAGCAGGTGCATTACATAGCCCAAAAGGCAAAACATTGTATGCATATGTTCCCCATGGGAAAGTAAATGTTGTTTTGTCCTGGTCTTCCCTTGCTATTCTAATCTGATTATACCCACTAAACCCATCTAGGAAAGAAAATAATTTCTTCCCAGCTAATGAATCTAGGACTTGGTCTATAAATGGTAGCGGAAAATGATCTTTTAATGTTGCTTTGTTTAATTCCCGATAATCTACACATATTCTCCACTTCCCATTTTTCTTTGGTACAACCACTAATGAGGCTACCTTACTGGTTTAATCTGGTCATCAATATAGATGTGGTGGATACATGTTTTGGGATGAATTCCCCGCATATCTGTGTAATCCCAGGAAAAATATTGTGAGTACTTCTGTAATAATGCTAGTACCTCTTGTTCTTGTGATGATTGTAAGTTATTATCAATGTTAAAATGTTTCCCAGGATAAATCTCAATTGTTCTAGTTGTTGAATTGGTAATTGTGTTTATAGGAAAAATATTTGTGAATGTTTCTTGCAGTGATTGAATTGTGAAGGTTTCCTGAAAATAATGGTTCAAAAGATTACTTGCAACTTCGTACTGAGCTACTCTAAGTTTCTCTGAAATATCCGGTTCTAAGATGAAAATATCCAATAGATATTCATTCTCCTCTTCTTATCTAAGGTCAAAGACTTGGTTAATATTTAGAAATGATTTAATTTGTTGTTTTTCTTGTCCTTCAAGCAATGATACAAAAGAAGGTTCTTGTGTTGGAGAATAAAGTGCGATGTGTTTTCTCTCATCCCCATGTGCAATAATCATACTTCCCGATCTGCATACTATAAAGGCATCAGCAGTGGATAACCATGGTCTGCCTAAAATTAGAGGATGTCCTCCCAAGTTTGTTTTTGGCTGCAAAATGAGGAAGTCTACAGGATACTCCCATGAATCCAAAGAGACTATGATTTTTGCTAATATTTCTTCTGGTATAACTTTAGATCTGTCTGCTAACTCTAAAATGGTAGTAGTAGATCTAATGTTGTTTAAATCTAAATGTTTCATTGTCTCTGTAGTCATTACATTTATAGCTGCTCCCAAATCTATTAATGTGTTTGGAACTGAAATTTTTTTTATTGAAATAGTAACCATAGGGATACCAGGGTCAATATATTTTTCTACTATTGTCTTTGTAGACATGAGGCTAGCTAGTTTTCCAATGACTTGGATTGTAGTAGGATCCTTCTTTTTACTAGTTTTCTTGATGCATAATTCCTTTACTATTTTAGCATAAATTGGTATTTCTTTGATTGCCTGCAATAAAGGAATATTTACATAAGCATTCTTTAATTCATCCAAAATATCAAATTCAGGAAGAGTCATTTGAATTTTCTGCTCTACTAACTTCTCCGGATAGGGTGGTGTTTGAGTTATTACAATTTTTCCTTTCTGACTTTGATTTTCTGAATGTGATGTTTCAGGTTTTTCTCCTTGTTCTGCTGATTCTTCTATGATTGGAGGAGAATTTTTATGCAGTACTTTTCCAGACCTTAAATGGACATCATTTATGGGAAGAATGGAGTATGTTGGAAAATATGTTGCTTCTTCCACATTGTATGCAGGTTTATCCATTTTGTTGCTTAGATTTTCTATTGGCTGAGCTGGTATTTGAGTTGGTCTAGGCTAGTTCGAAGGCAGTTGTAGCTACTATGGTTGTGTTAGTAATGGTGCAGGATTCTGTTGTGGAAATGGCATGGATTGTGGATATTGTTGGAACTATTGGTATGGGAATGGTTGTTGATATTGTTGCTGGTATTGTTATTGGTATTGTTGAGGTGGCTGGTTTCCATAACTATATCCTCTACAACCTTGTGCAGGTTGGTTTTTATATTGTTGTGGAGGCCAAGATTGCCATGGAATTGGGGTATTCCAAGAGTTTTGAGGAGGATACTGATAGTTTTGTTGAGGGAATTGCTGAGGGAATCGTTGAGGAATCCTTGGCTGTTAAGGCCTTCTTGGTGCCACATAATAGAAACCTTATGATCCTTGTACTTCTTCCATTGGATTCCTTTGCAATTCTTTCAACTTTAAACAATTTTTTGTTGAGTGGTTTTCTATGCAAAGGCCACATACCTGAACACTATCTAAAGGACATTATCTTAATGCGTGCTTCTTTCTACATTTGGGACAAAATATTGCTAAGATTTGTTCTTGTTCTTCTTTCTTTTTGTTTTCTTTTAGAACATCTACTTGTGTCCCTAATGTACTTAGAAGATCAGTTTTGAAGTTTTCCAGCAAACTCCCTATCTCTGCTCTTGTTACCCCTCCTACTACTAATTTCGCTGCTTTTGAACTAACATCTCTCCTTCCAGCTTTTGATCTTCCTCTAGAATATTTTTGACATAATTCTGCAATTTCATTAAATGGCAAGTTTGAAATGTCACCCTTGCCCATTACATTCAGAATGTCAAGATATTCATCTCTTATACCTTTAAGAAATATTGTTCGAATGGTATCCTGGTTTAGTGAGTGTTGTTTAGACTTTTGAATATTGTAAGCAAATCTTTCCAAGTATTCTTCTAAACTTTCGTCTTCTTGTTGTGTCATTCTAAAAACATCCTCTTTCGAGTCCCTAGGCCTACAATAGGCTTGGTATTTTTTAAGAAATATTTTCTTCATGTCATCCCAAGAAGTTATTGTTCGCTCTCCTAAACCCATGAACCATTTTAATGCTGCTGCTTTCAAAGTAGCAAGAAAGAGATGAAGTTTGTGTGTGTCATCTGTGTATCCATAAGTTCTACACAAGATGTTGAATTCAAACATAAATGAGTTGGGATCTTCTGTTGACATTCCATAAAAGTTAGGCAATACAAAAGGTGGAATGTTTTTCATTTTCACATCTTCTCCTAATATTGCACTTGTATCTAATATTGGAAAGCCAAAAGTAGCTTCCTGATCATCAGTATTTTCTTATTCATTATCATTTTGTCTTTTTCTATCCTCTTCTCTCTTTCTATCAACTTCTCTTTTTTCTTCTTCCTCTCTTTTTCTTCTCCATTCTCTTTGTTGTCTTTCATATTCAAGTCTTTGTTCTGGAGTAAGAATAACAGATCCTTGCCCTTCTTCTGTCATAGTTTCAACTATTTCGATGACAATTTGAGATTCAGGTTGTTGTTTGTTTTCGAAAATAGGTTGATCTATAGGCTCAAAAATGGGTTGATCTATTGGTTTAACAATTTTCTTTTGTTTTTCTGAAGTAGGTGTTGCTTTTGGAGTTTGTTTCCTTTTTACCTCCCAGGCTAACAAGGTTTGTCTTTCAATTAAAGTTAATCTTTGTCATGTTCTTTGTTTTTCTTCTAATTCCTCTATTGTTGGTTTACTAGCAATCGGTGTATTTAGTTTTGATGGTCCTACTTCTATGGATGGGGGATTTTGTTTAATAAACATATATTTCTTACCTCTATTTCTAGGCATAAAACAATGTAAACTTTGAAACGGGAACTGATACTATTACCCGTTTCGTAGAGGTGGCAAAAAAATGACCCGATTTTCAAAAGTGGTGATGCAGAATACACATGTTTTTTTTAGAACATGGTTTTTGGAACTTTAATTTTTTTCATGTGCATTAAGTTTTAGAATGGTAGTGAATGGTAGTGATTTTCATCCTGATTTTAAAAAGTGAGTATTCTACATCACACCCTTTTTTTAAAAGACCTATTTTTTGACTTTAAATTTTCTAGTGTGTGAAATGTAAAAAATTATTTTCTAAATTTGATAGTTTTTGAAGTCGTCATTTTATTCATATTTTCTTGTTCTCTATCTTAATTTTTTTTTTTTTTTTTAAGTGGGGTTTTTATTGTTTTGTGTTTTTAAATTAGAAAGTCGATAGTTTGAATTTTAGATAATCTACATATTTATACATCTTTAATTAATTTTTCAATCCACATGAAATAATTGTTTCTAAAAAACAACATTTTTTAACAATGGACATAAAAATAACCATTTTTAACATAAATATAACAAAAAAACTAAACATTTTGATAATTTTTTGCCAGAATTAACATGTCAAAATCACAATTTTTATACAAAAATATTAACTAAAAATGGTCAAATAATAGTTTTTTTTATGAATTTCATGTCAAATAATAGTTTTTTTTATGAATTCCATGTCAGAAATACCATGAGAATCACCATCCTCTCTCAATTGAACACTTCTAATGGAAAGACACGAGGATTTGCCAAATGCCCAACATGATCTGTAGGGAAGTTGATCGAATGAATTTTGACAATATAGAAGTTTTTTCATGATTTATGAATACCTTAATAATTATACTTTATTCCTAAATCACCAAACCTTATTATTGATGAATACCTTAATAAATCATACCGATGCTTTATTTTTACTATAATGATTGGATAATCTATATACTAAAACCATTCAGTAAAAAATTACTTGCGCAAAAGAAACATAAGAAATAAACTACATTAATTTCTCAAAAGCAACCACAAAATTAAAGTGTGAAACAATGATTAAACTAAACATTTGAAAAGGATTTCTCATAACAAGCAATTTACTGATGTCGAGGATCTGTGTCTTCTAATAGTTTAGGGTCAACCTAACAAATGGTGCCCATACGATAATCGATTATGACCTTTACCTTAATATCCAATTGTATAAGATTGACATTACATTGGGATTAAGGATTAAGTTTTCATATTTGATTTAGTGACATGAGTTAAGCAATAAGTTAATGAGCTGGAATTATATTGGGTTAGCATATTTTATATGTGGTTTTAATATCTGGTTTAGTGCTAATAGTTAAGGATTAAGCTAATTATTTTATAAATTTAATTGTTTTATATCTTTTTCGTAATTTTATAACTTGACTTTAAAATTAAGTTTATGCATTTAGTATTGTAATATTTAAAAAATGGCATTGACTAAATTATACCTGTAAGGTTTCCCGTCGGACATGGCTTGCCCAACTATATATCTCTTGCTCTTTACCGTCCACTGACCATTTATTCCATTTTTCTATTATTGCCTTATTCCGCGCCTCTGCCCAGCAATCAACGATAACATTTGCCAATTTAATCCTTGAGTTATTAATTGTGTTAGATGAAGGATAACTGATCCTTGCGATGTTTTGCTCAAGTTAAAGTTTCCAGCGGCCATTATCCAGTCCATAGAATCCTCCATACCCTATCCTGATTTTCTCCTTCGCGAATCCGGCATTGCATATGGGCTTTGATTATATCCCTCATAGCAGTCCGCAGTCTTCCGGATTTAGCAAACTTCATCTTCTTCCACTTGTGTTCAAGAGTGTAGAATTCCTTGTCGGTTGCGAGACTAATTAAATTGACTTCCGTATCTGACGTTTCAACAAAATCCATCAAAGGCCATGCTTCAGAGCAAGCTTTCATGGCTTCATCAACAACTCCAAGGTTACTGTCGTTGTACAGGGACAACATGAAATGGATCAATGACACTGCTTCCATTTTCCCTGACTTTTTGCCAACGTACCTGAAATACTTTTCCTCTTGCAGCTGTGTTTCTCCACCTCCATCTCCCGCAGGCTCTGTTCGGTGCCTTATTATTTCAATCATTGCTGCAGTACTGATCCTGCCTTGCTCCATATGTTTCTTTGTTGACTTAAAGGCCGATTCATTGGCTATCCACATGTTCTCCGCCCTTTCTCCTGGCATTCTTATCTTATCCAAAAAAATCTGTAACTGGAAAATTCTGACTCTTGATTGTTCGAGCGAAAAAACAACATAATGTTTTCACGGATTATTAGTAAAGGCCATAACATAATCCGAGAAAAGAAGCAAGAAGCTTTGCTGGCTAACACTATGATCTTTTACATGGAGCCTATGGACAGTAATAAAGAATGCAGCTGAAATTCTATGATTATTGAGTTGACAATATAGAAGTTGGTCTGTAGGGAAATTTATATTTACTGAGTTCAATACAGGGCATAGCAATACAGGGCAATATTATGGTTTCTCACGGTGAACGGGATGGACAGCGCACGCAGTGGCACCCAAAAGCTCAGGAGGCACCTCTCTCCAGCACCCCCGGGCCGCCCCGCCCCGCCCGACCCGCGGCGGGTCGATTCCGGGAATCGACCCGCCGCCGGTCGGGCGGGGCGGGGCAGCCCGTGGGTGGCGCTGCCGGTTGGGCGGGGCGGGGCGGGGCGGCCCGGGGGTGCTGGAGAGAGGTGCCTCCTGAGCTTTTGGGTGCCGCTGCACGCGCTGTCCATCCCGTTCACCGTGAGAAACCATATAACGACAACGCATCGTTCAACGAGACTATTCTGGAAGACTACTTTTCCGCTTATTTATCCAATATTAAAAAAATTTGTAAGAGTTGAAACCTTTCTTAATAAAACAAATTCAAAAGTATTTTGAATGTAGAAATCGACCCTCGGGCTGGTGCCTCATCCCCCACTATACAATATCTTAATTGAGTGATCACCGCTAGACTCATATTTATATTTATGTAGATAAAATGTCTACTTCTTAAGAAAAAAAAAGACATTATTAGAAAGTTGGAGACCTTTATTGAAAAACATGACAAGTCTGGTCAAAATTGAATGATGGCTTCACAGTAAACTTAAAATTATAAGTATTAAAATAGAGTAAATTATTTGATTAATAGCTAGAAATGCACAATTACACTTAATTTTATAGGTGTAAAAATATAATGAATTGTTTGATTGAAAGTGGCCTTGAATATTTATAGCTTGAAGTACACAATTATTTTCCTTAAACAAGTACGTATGCGAGGAAATGATTCCATTAGATGAATATATTATATTTAAAGTAGTACAAATTTTTCTATGGATGCTACCCTGGTGATTTCAGTGTTCATAGATTTGGATAGTACGCTGTGATTGTGTACATTGTCTGTATGTTCTATTGTTTATAATTTTTCCAACTAGACATATATATGATCTCTGAGATTAAAGAAAAAGTTTATGTACCCTATCTTTATGTTGCAGTAGTGGAGTTGGCGATGCCATTGCTGGGTGGCATTGAGGTGTCAATCATAATTTTAATGGAAATTTCACATTTTTATATTAAAAACATGGATCATGTTAGATTAAACATATCATTTCAGATAAGAATGTACAAATTCTTTTTTATATCATTAAAAATGATAAAGTTTTAAATCGAGTGAGATGGAACATGTATTATAAAAATAATTGGTCTAGTCTACAGTTTTATTTTACAGCCCAGTATGAAGGGATGTGTAAATGTGCCCCTTTAAAATAAAATAAAAAATTATATTCTAAATAGAAAAATAATATAGACTCTAAAGAGCCCCGAGGGATAGCTCAAATGGTCGAGTTCCTGTTGCTAGTACTCTCCCGGTTTGGGAGGTCACGGGGTCAAATCTCCTCGACGCCCTCGGGGTTAGGCCTGATATGGCCGACCGGCAGTTCCCTTCGGGTGGAGCTGCCCCGCTTCTCTATGTGGACGTAGCGTCCACTCCGGTGCCCATGAACCAAACTTAAAAATATATATATATATATATATATATATATATATATATATATATATATATATATATATATATATATATATATATATATATATATATATATATATATATATATATATATATAGACTCTAAAGTAAAAAAAAGTGTTAATAAGATATTTAAATTTTATACATTTCAACCAGAGATTTAAATAAACTATTTGAAGATATAAGTAACTAATTTATGTCTATATAAACTTCATATATATCTATATATAGAAAAGAAAAGAAAAGAAAATGGATGAATTTACAATAAAAACACACCAAAATTAGTTTAATTAATATAATTTTCCCTTTTTTAGTGTAAACTAGGTGTGTTGTGTGTTGTATATAATTATTATTGCTTATTAAAATTTACATTACATTTGAGATCATAGAAATAGGTTGTTGATGAGTGTATTTCAAAAGGTGTGAATTGTTGTTGTCATTGATGTGTTCTGGATCTAGCTTACTTGACAAATCCAAGTTCTATAATCAATTTGTTTTGTTCCCTCTAATTGGATTTTGCAACAAATTTCATAAGTAGTTTTCTTCCAAAATGAGAGTTTGACATGAATATTTTCTCTATCGAAAATTAATGCTTATGATAAGCAATGGATGGATTAGAAAAAGTGTGTATGGAGATGACAAACGAATTCCATATACATATTTATATCATGGGGTAGGGGTAGGGGTAGGGCGGGGGTAGGGGGTAGAGGGCGGGGGGGGGGGAAGGGGGGTAGGGAGGGGGCGGGGGGGGAGGGGGGTGTAGGGGTAGGGGTAGGGTGGGGGGGTAAGGGGGGAAGGGGGGGAGGGGGGGGAAGGGGGTAGGGTAGGGGGTGGCAGGGGGTTGGGGGGGCGGTGGGGTAGGGGTAGGGGGTAGGGGAGGTAGAGAGGAACTCTTCGCTTCAAGACGACAGAGATTCTGAAAAGGTTGTTACCAGAAGGAACAGTGTTGACATGGGAGTCTGCTGAAACCAGTCGTAGATTTAGAAGACTTTTGAAACCTGGAATGTTGGGCATGCATGTGAACTCAGATGGGGCACTAGTTGATGAAAGAGAAGAATATGGAACATCTTCGTCAGCATCCAGTCACTCATTTGAAGATGTGAATTCTGATGGTGTGCAAGAAAATATGAGTGATTTTGAATAATTGTTTAAGACAGTTTATATAACTGATGTATGCATCGTATCTTCAAATAAAATTAATGTTTTCCATATTTTGTTAAATGAGAAGTTATGAAGCATTTTTATGTTGTTGGATTATGTCTTAAGTATGATAAATTTTATTGTTTAAATATCTACAATGCAATATCAAATTAGAAATATAATGTCTGTTTTATTCAGTGTACAAATAAAGACTTTTGAATTCATTCAGTGATATAATTTGTTCATAATGTCATGTTTTTTTAGTTTTATAGTTGAAAAAATTTCAATTTCTTTTGTATCTAGCATGTTGTGGTTGAAAACATGTTAAATTTATACTTAGGAAAGAAAAATGATATTCTACCAGAGACATTAATGTGTTTTTTCCTTAAAATTTAACTTTGTTTGAGACATAAAATATTGGTTTTATTAGCATTTTTTAAAAAGTATGAAAATTGACCCTAAAAAAAAAATCATTATTCCAGTATCAACACTTTCGTTCTGAAGCTATATTTTGCAGGAAAATTTCGTAGAAAATTTCGTAGTCACTGCCATTTTTAAAACACCCGCAAAATTGACACCTAAAAAAAAAAACATCGTTCCAGTATACACACTTTTCGTTTTGAGCACTGTTTTTGTGGTTTTTTTGGGGTTTTTGGGCCAGAGTTCCCGTTTTGAGTTTATAGTTCCCATTTCAAAGTTTACATTGTTATAAAGAAACATAACTAAGAAAAACATAACATAAGTGAATTTTTATTGTTTTTTTTGTCATTTTTTTTTTAAGATTTTGTTTTTATCTTCTATTTGACTATGTTGATGAATGCCTCCCTGGGAATGGCAACAAAATCTTGGGTTAATTTATTAACACAAATTAACACAAGTATTTCGTTATCAATCCAGGTTTGTAAAACTTGGAGGCATGTCCACAATGTATGGATATCAGATGTAGTCAAGCTTAGAAGTTAAAATATGAAAAACTAAGCACATTTTACAAATACCAATCTAATTAAATAATTTCTAATTCACTTCTGTAATATATGTGAGATGAAGTGGCTCTTAACTTAAGAGATCCATTTGTGTCCTTCTTCTACAATATTACTTGATGAATAGAAATCAAAAACCATTAATTGACAACAGCTTAAGATGCATAAATAAACAATGAAAGAGGCTCCTAACTTAGGATATCCTTGATATTCCTCATCACAAATTCATTCATCATTATGTTATTGTTAGAAAACTAGAATTGCATAAAACTGCTTGAAAACAAGAAAGATGAACTCTAGTTTTTATTCATTAATTCAATAGAAAGAGGGTTCAACTTGAACACTGTGTTGTCCCTTCATATCAAAATGATAAATAAACTAAGATTCATCAGCAAACATAAATCATCACACATCAATTCAAGTAAGAAAATATGAAGCAAAACAAGTAAACAAATCTGAAGCAACTAGTTCATGAAAATCAAGCTAGTTTAACAATGAAGTGTACTTAGCTTGGAGTGGGGGCCCTCCACCCTTGCCTTGCACACTTGAAGAGGTTATCAACTACTACAACTTCAGTCAATCATCCACACCATTGAACAGAAAAATGAAAGTAGAACAGGTTCTTCAAATTAACTTCAAATATTCAAATGTCTCCACATAAATTATACAAATTCTACATGCATAAGCCTTCAAAGTTTTGGCTTAAATAGAAGATCATGAAACAAACTGATCTAAAGTATCTCTAACAACTATATCTATCCATATCCACCTATCCAAGTCAAATTCATCCAACCTATCACTAAAAATATGGACAATCCCATGAAATCATAAAACTGCCATATTTTCTAGGGATTTTCTGAGTGACTGGTCATGGTTGACCAACTTTGACTAGGCCTGATTTAGCTTGTTTTGACCGAACCAATTGGAGTTAGTTTAGTCCTAGTTCCCAAGATTTCCATAAATGTATCCAGCTTGTGCCCAGGTGTCCTGCAAATATGAAAAACATATAGATATTACGGGAATTTCTGATTCTGTCCAAAAATTGCACTTGAAATTCAATTTTCATAAAAACTTCTAGAAATTGCAAAATTAAAATTAAATACTTGAGTATGCATAAAATACATAAAAATGAGGTGGATGTGATGGAAAATGGATGGAAAATATAAGAATTAAGTATGTTTTCTTAAGAAAAACTGGACCAAAAATGAAAGCTAACAAACCCTAACTTAGATGATGTTGTAATTCCTTCATGAAATCAAATACTAGGTGAATAAATATAACATTAACACATGAGATGCAAAAATACACCTACAATTTAGAGTTGCAACAATGTAATCAATAAAAGTTGCATTAATTACTAATTTATTAGAGTTGTAACAATGTAATCAATAAAAGTTGCATCAATTAGTAATTTATTAGAGTTGCAACAATTGAAAACTCAAACTTGCAACAATATGGAAAATAGAGTACATGAACAAACAAAATTATAATAGGAATTATAATTTCAACTATGCTTTGGATACATAAAATACCTAATTAGGGGGAGGGGGGGGTGGGGGTGTTGCTACCTACTTAGATGAGGCATTGTTTAGAAAATAAATAAAATGTGAAAGGAAATTGAATTGCAAAAATAAAATTCGTAGTTATGATTACAATTTATAAGCCATCAACTTAAATCTTAAAGGTTCCTCCAACTCAAGGGGACAAAGAGTTTTTATACAAAATATATTCTATCTAAATAAACAAAACATGTGAACGGATAGCTATGAAAATAAGGTTTTTCATCCTATTACATTGATTTCTTAATAGAATGGAAAAACATGCATTAGCTAACTCAATTCAGCTATTTGATAGGTGGTGCCTAATTTGCCTCATTTTCTCCATCATCCACTTGTTCCCGTCATTTTTTTGTGTTATAAATTATTTTTTAACTTGTCTGATTGGTCCAAAATTGAAATTCGAGAGGTTTATTTTCATGTTCTCACAACAGGTGTGGAGTCGCAAGACTGTCTCCCAAGTTGGAGCAATGGGAAAAACAAATAGTTGTAGTAATTGCACCACTAGCATGGGTAGCATGCATTATAGAAACTGAGGGATAGTGTGAGTCACAACAAAAGGAGTTGTAGTACCAGAGTCAAATTAAGGATGACAACAATTAAGTTTGTATCTCTTTACAGCGGCATCTCAAAGTTCCAATAATAGTCATGATTTATAGCAACAGTTGAGAGTTGCAGCAACCGTGAAGAGTTACAACAACAATGTAGATTAGCAGCAACTATGGTCACATCTTGGAGTTGTAGCTACTAACACTTGCCCAAGTAGAAAGAGTTGTGGCACCTATGGCGAGTTTCATCACTATATGGAGATGTAGCTATTGTCGAGACCCTTTGTTGAGTAGTACTCATGTAGTCCTTGAATCATATATGTCGTTGTTAGTAAATAAATGAAACAATTTTCTAGAAAATGAATATGAATAAGAACTAAAATGGTACGAAGAAGGATATTCATACCTTGACCAAAAATGTATCAGTATGGATGAAAAAGGTGATAATAAAGAATGGAAAACGGTAAAATGGTGGACAAAAAGGTATTAGGCTAGTGTTAAAAGTATGCCAAATTAGGAAACCATCATCTCCTTCCAATTGAAATCATTACATGTCCTCATGCAACTAGCAGTTAGTCTAAATATTGGAAGGCAAGGGCCTTGTGGAGGTTATTGAGTATGTAATCAGTCTGTGCTTCCTCATCTACATGAAAAAATACCTCCCTTGCCTAGATTTCCCTCCAAAAAGCTACTTCTTCCTCCCTGGTCAACTTATAATCCTTCTTATGTTCCTTGTTTGAATCCAAAAAATAGAATAGTGCAATTTCAACCTATTGTATCGGCTACAACTAACCTCCAAAATTTTTTCTTAGCTTCGGTTTGGAGCCTCCCTACCAACCTTTCATAGCAACATGTATTTATTTGTCAAGTACACAAGCTTCAGTGATTTTCTTGCAGAATGACAACCTGTCCATCAGAGCTTGTTGCATTCCCCTCACAAGTTGTTCCTCTGGACTTGGTCCATTTGCAGGCTAAGCAACTCCCTCAATAAATTGCGCAATTATGGAGAGAAACCAAACTTCCCTCTAGAAATTGCACAATTCTTTCTGGCAACCTGTTGGGCTCTAGAATTGCGCAATTCTGCTAGTCAGGCTTCATCCAGAAAATTGTGTAGTTCTTCCCAGCATGGTTGCTTAGCCCAGAATTTGGCAATCAGGTAACAGTTAGCTTCTCTACCTAGAAATTGTGCAAATCTTCTGGGCGGCCATCCCAACTCCCTTCCAGAAATGTGCATTTTCTCCCAGCAATTGAGTAGACTGTTGCATGTGTAGCTATGTTGACAGGTTCCCTTCGGGACCGAGAAAAACTAATTTGCATGCATGGCTTTCTTCTCCTAAGGCAGCATGCAAAGGCATCCCTTGATTCAGGGATCTACTTTTAGTAGCTGGAGGTTGCGTGCAAGGATCATTTCAGACACCTCCCACCAAGTGTTGCTCTACCTAGATTTGTGGCATGCGCATCACATCTTCGATTTTATCAAAACTTATGAACCGGATGCTACAGAGCTCATTCCTCACATCAACCTTACAGCTCTAATATCCCATATCACATCTAGGAGTCGCTAGCACATTCAACTCAGCTATTTTGGGGTAAGCCCGCCTTCCATTTCTTGTGCTACTTTTCTTGTGCTTTTTGTGTTTCGCTTTGTATGAATGTTATTTGCTTGATTTCAGTGAGTGTTTGTTGTCGTTTTGATACATACTAACTTGTACTAGCATTGTTTCAGTTTTCGTTAAGACATTGTTGTCACATGCATGAAATTGTTTTTCACGAACTATCATTGATTCAGTGACTCACCTCACCCACATGCATGTTGTTCTATTTTCTGAATCTTTCATTCATTTTTTGCATGCACGATCATTCACTTATGCTTACACTTAGTATCGCCATGCATTCACATTCACGTTCACTTTTAGTTGCCTATTGACGGGTCTGGATATCCTTGGCCAAGACTCTACCTCACCAAGGCAACATTGTGCAATCTCGAGAGGGAAGGCTCTATTTTCCTCTCAAGAAATGTTCATTTCTTCCTAGTGACTATCCTCCAATCTTGCATTTCGCAATTCTGAGGGACAGTGACTGTTGGCCTAGAAAATTGTGCATTGTAGTCATTGAGCCTACAACCATTGCCAGCTGAGATTGTTCATTGCGCAGTTCTAGTAGTCAGTAGACAGGATGGACTATGCATTATGCAGTTCCAACAATCAGTCAACCTCCTCATAGCCTGAACTATGCTTTGCGTAATCAGTCTCCTAACCTCCCGGCAGAAATTTCACAACCTTCACAGTTGGGTATGTTGTAACTCAGTTCTCAAGTTCATTTTGGTTTTCGACTAACAAATTTCTTGCCATGAGTGTTTCCATGTCTCCAGGTATCGCAGGTGTTCATATTCCTCTCATCAGTATAGGTACAATGGTTTCCAGGAGAGCAGAGTCGAAGACACCGTTCAGAGCACACTTGGGGATGCATTCGATCAAGTGTCTATGGACTTGCCTACCCACGAAGACATCAAGTTGTCTGTAAACAAGGACATCAATATATGATGGCAGCAGCTTCACAGCAAGCAGCACCATGAATAGTAGTTGAAGGCAACATACCCGTGGGGGGCGATAGACAGGTTCCACAGGCTTATCCAAATTGAGAAGTCCAGTGGAAATAGGTGGAGCTTGTGAGTCCTTAGAAGAACTTGACTCATGAACATCATAGGATTTGGCTCGTGTAGTCACATTAACGTCTTCCTTGCACATAAATACTGATGAACCCTTGGTGGAATGAGAAAATGACCCCTTGTTTGCCCCTTACAGAGGTAGAGGAGGTTGAGAAACCTTTTGTTGTTGAGGTTGTGCAGGGAATGGATGAGTCAAAACAATGGGTTGTTGAGTAGATGGTGATGAAATAAGGCTATGGACTTCATCCATTCGAGGGCACTCATGAGTGAGGTGTCACCTTGAAAGATTTTACAAGGGAACTTGACTTTATGACAATGTTCACTGGTGCCCCCCCTGATTTTGAGGGTTGGTTTGGGATTCCTGAGCATTTTGGTTCTTTTGTTTATTTCTCTTATTATTCTTTTTACCACCAGATTGTTGGTTGTTCTTCAATTGAGTGGACTTCACTGTTAGAACATCGGTGGATTTCTCAGGAGAGGGTGCTTTAGCAGAGCCAGGCACACTTGTTGGGGCTTGAGATGTTACAATGAATTTCCCAAGATGGGAAACAAGTTGGCTCATGGAATCAGAAACAAACCCGATCACGCCATCAACATGTGGGCTAGGAACAAGTTTGGGAAGGTCAATAGAAGTCCTAGGGGCATTAGGAAACACTTCGTAGAGCATACCCAACTGTGAATAGATAAGATCCAACTATTGGGAAGCTAAAATGGATTGTCTCTTGGTAACAGCTCAAAACATGGACACATATTTGGAAATCTAGGGATAGAGAGAACAAATGAACCATTTATGTAATATTTCATCAGGTAACTTAGTTCTCACTAACCTCTTGTGACAACGCCACTCATGAATGTGATCAAAAATTAACATGGCATCATCTTGTTTGAAGTTGGACAAGAGGTTAGAGTCGATATCATACCGAGTAGGAAACTAGAAGTGTGTCAAGAAGGTTTGAGCTAGGGAGGCAAAGTCATCGTAGGATGCAGTATCTAACTTGATATACCACTTTGTGGCATCCCTAATTAACGTACATTGGAATAAGTGAAGTTTAATAGAATCATCCACCAAATAATTAGATGAGCACCATAAGTGATAGGTGGTAATGTGAGTGGATGGATTCTCCCCAGGCTTCCCTTCAAACTTGGGAATATCTTATGGTAATTTGGTGGGCATGGGTGGCCACCAAGGATCATGACGGATGGGGTCATTAGTCAATTTCGCCAAATTTGGTAAATCAAGAGAGGATAGGAACATATTATGGAGTTGACTAAATATATCATAGGAAGGAAAATCCCCTGACCAACCTTGCGGTACCCACATATAAGGAGTAGAATGATGCATTTGTTGGTTAAATAAAGGGTTCACCCCAACATATGACTGCATCGGGCCAAAATAATTGGTAAATGGATGTTGCCCCCGGGGTATGTACCTCTAGAGAGAAAAGGACCTCCAAGATCATGGTTGTTTATGGGTTTGTACCCAAGAGTAAAAGAAGGACCACTTTGCGCAATAGGAATGACATAAGGAGGATAACCTGTGTGAGCGATGGTACTGGCAACGAGGTTTCCACCAAGTAAACTAGCCCCTCCAAGAAAAGTACTAGTAGGTGGTGCCCCTCCAAAGAGCGAACTGTACCAAGCTTGTGACATACTAGAAGAAATGTTTCCCCTAGGTTGACCAGGAACAACTTAGGATCCCCCACACATATTTCCATAAGGAACCATGCCTAAGTGAGGAACAAGAACTGTTGGTTGAGAAAAGTTAGGTGAAAAGACTCCTAATCCTACCGGTTGACTAGGTTGAGGCACCATGGTTGGCATAAGAGATGGTGTGGGCATGGAAACATTTGAGAAATTTACAAGAGTTATAGATGAGACTGGTGGAATGCCCCAAGAAGAAGTTAGAGGTGTGGATGGAGGAGTAAGTAAATCCATGCTAAGAGGTGGTAATGATGACATGGCAGTTGACACTCTCGATGCAGAAGGTAAGGAGGACTCAGACTCCGCCATAGGATAGATAAATGGAAAAGGTACGGAAGTGTAGGCTGGTGTAGAACCATAAGGTTTCAGTCGCAACAACTCAGGTCCTAATGGATTGGTCAAAGGTGGGTTGGCAAGAGCAGTAGAATCATCCAACAAAGTCTCAACGAAAATCAAATTAGTACCAAAAGGACCAGGTATAGATTCCAAGACTACGTGTTGGTCTAAGTCTTGAGCACCAATAGGTACTCTTCGTGCAGCAGTAATAAGTTCACCTCGTTCAGGAGGCAAATCGTGAAGACGATGTGACTATTGACAAAAAAACTTAGCGAGGGTGATAAATTATAAATTAAACACGATAATGTTAGTGTAGACACCCTAAGGCCAAAACTATTGACTTGGACCAAACAGCGCACACTAGAAATTTCCTAGAAGATAGCGCACAAACTAGAATACAAAGAAGTTGGTGGTGGAACAGTTATACTAGTGATCTGCTTCCCAACCCTTTTAGTTGTGAACTCCACATAAGTGCCCTCACAAGATGTGGAACACCCCTTGAGAGGACTGAGAGAGTATGACTAATATTTTTCCTAGGTATAAAGAAGATGACCCTAACCCTATACCTGTGTATGAGCCCTAAGATGATAGGCCACTATGGTCACCACTGGCAATAACACGACTTGGGGGGATAGTCACAGGACAAATCCACATGCAAGGGAAGGACACTTGAACCCCAAAAAGGAGCCAAGGTTGAAACCCCCTTGAGAGTTACCTCCCAAGTGGTCCCCAAGTGCTATAGAAAATGATAATCGTATTGTTTTTATGCGTGAAAATTCCATTATATCTCACCACCCAAAACTAAGCAAAATGGGTCATGTCACCCTAGCTAACCCAAGTGTGACCTCGTGCTTCGCCCTTTTGTGAGGAGGGCTTCCCAGACCACACTACTAAAAATGGATTTAACTCCCTACCGCAAGCTGCTAAGTTGATTTTGTAGTCTTGGAGAAATTAACTTACACTCCTATCTCCAAGACCCTAGCCTAAGCTAGTCTTGGTGTGCTACCAGTAAAAATAAAAGAAAAATTTAGTTAATTTTATTATCACGTTGATTTTAAGTGGTTTTTATTTACACAAATGGGATGCAGTGTGAAACTGAGATGGTGTGAATGACTCTTTTTTAGTCACCCTAATGTAGCTATATGTAATTTTCATTTTCGCTTCGATGAATGCTAACTACAGGAGGGTAAGAGTTTTCATAACACACCAATGCCTATTATGATGCACCTCTCACTAAATCTTCTTAAATGCAAAGTATCCCAAATTTTGTGAATTAATGACCCAAAAAAAAACCAAAGGAAAATCAAAGTAACTGAGAAAATACCAAAGAAAATTTCCCAAGCAAGAATGCAAAGCACTCCAAAAGCATCACAGCTAGGAAAACAAAGCCCAATCAAACAAACACACTCAAAGCAATCAAATCGAAAGCCAAAAGTGAAAGAAGGAAGGCAATGTCAACAAGCTAGGGCTGTAGCACAATGGCTCAACTAAGGCCAATGTTCTACAAAGGTCAAAACTAGACCCTAGAGGCAGGAAGGCCTAAACAAGATCAAATGAGGGTGATACAAAGCAATGAAAACACACTCAAAATAAATTTTCTAGATGACAACTACACAACCAATCACAACACCACCAATTGTGACAAAAATGACCAAAAGAGGAAAGAGATCACCCAACAAGAAGCGACAAAAGTGAGCAAAAGCCACAAAAGTCTAAAAGTAAAATGTAGATTAGGTCTAAACAGTCACTAAAAACAACCAATCAGATCTGAAAATGAGATCTAGAGGCAAAAATAAAGCCTCAACCCAAAGCATCCAACAAAACTTCAAGAGAACCTTGAAAGATAAAGGGTAATGGAAGACCTTGGATAAACTGATCAAAATGGATCAAATTAGACACACACAACAGCTGATCAACAACAACAAACCATAGATCAAACAAATCTCCAATAGATCAGTGAAAGACAAGAAGATCAATGCCCAATCGAAGAAAAAAACTCCTCTCAATGAAGAATGGATAATATAAGGAAATCAAGTAGACAAAAGCTAATCTGGACCAGATCCAACTAGTAAGAAGAAGGTAAAGACCGAGTAAAAACTTCAAGAAGAAAAAATTATTTTCATAGGGATAAATGCCCAGATGCACACACAACACAGGGAACATAATGTCTGGATGCTCATTTTCTAATTACATGGGAATGACCGGGATCTACCAGATGCACGTATAACTCCCTGCGGGAGCATATGGGGAAAACAATTTGACTAGCTAACTTCAATAGACCATAAAATCCTCATACAAAGTCCGTTTTGAGTGATTTTTTTTTTTGGACAAAATTCCAAGAGGAATCCATATATGTGGAAAATTCAATCAAATTTTGTACACAAAATTCTAAAATTGTATTTTAAACGCACAATCTGTTATTCTCTGGTATAAAAAACAAAAATAAAAAATAGATCTAATATCAACTCAGATCTGAAGCAAGAAACATCAATGGAGATAAAAAAGAATCCAAAAATCCACAAAGAACTCATTGGGAATAATATAAAACCAAAAAATCATAAAGAAGAAAAGGAGATCTAAAAACAAAGAGGGCAAAAGAAAAATTCTCTCATTGAAAGCACTAATCTGAATTGGATCATTATATTGTTTTCCATCCATCTTGATGCATTTGGAGTGGAAAAAGGAAAGGAATCAACTCACGGGACCGTTTTTACCGACAGGACCCAGTTTGGCGAAACGGGGTCTGAAACCTTCCAAGATCGTTTTGGGGCATCAAACAACATATTTTGGGGGTAAAAAATTGTCTCTTAAGCACCACAACTTTTCATTCTATTATACACGCACATATCTTTCCAACAGTGCAAGAATCACTTCAATCAGAGTCTGTATGCAAAAGTTATGCCACTCAAAATTTGACCTCCCTGTTTTCACACCTATAGTTGAGGAGGATGCCCCATCAGCCCCCATTATTCATGGAAAAGGGGCTAGCCACGTGCTTGTGATGTAAAGGACTCTAGAAGAGTATATTTTGTAACTCTAGTTAAAAGTTGATGTAGTCAAGCTTAACCACTAGTAGGCTATCGTGTTGTGTTATAACCGGGCCACTAGGAGGAAGAGGCATTCCATTCTTTCTACAGAATTTTGTTCCATAGTTGCATAAAGATAGCCAGCAGAGATAGGAGGTAGAGCACACACAAAGGATCTGTGCACTATAGCAGCCCACGAGCCACAAACATTACTTCTTTGTATCTGCAGCCATATTTCCGGACAGAGAAAGAGAGCGAAGCGACCTCACCTTTGAGTTGGGGTTTCTCCCAAAAGGGTTTCTGAGAGAGCATATCTTGTGTATTATGTGTGTGTGAGCTTATTTTTTCGTTCTCTACTTTTTTTCTTGATTTATTTTTACATGCATGCACTAATTACAGTTAATTTTACAGATCTAGAAATTAAATAAAACTATAATAGTGTAGAATCTTAGATTTTTAATATAATATTATCATATCTGTTGTGACGAACTATCAAGTGGAATATCCATAGCATTTTACAGATAATTTGGTATCAGAGCAGGTTTCTTTGGGTATTTTTTGGAGATTGCATGGATCTAGATTGGAAAGGCCGAAAATCGTAAAACCCTAATCATGGGCGAGGAATATGTAAACAAACCTCATGATCCTGCAAAGGTGAGGTTTTCACAGCTCAAAGAACAAGTCACTGATATAAACTGTAATGTAAATCTCCTCATAACGGCCTATTGGGATGGGGTCCCCTGGGTCAAATTTTGTTAAATATTGTAAGTCTCTGCATTTTAAGGAGCGGAGCGTGAGTAGCACAGGTCAAATATGAGTCAAGGGGTTTTAGGAAGGTCAAAACCCCTTATGTCTTCATATTGTTTTAAGATCCACCCATGGTTTGCGGACCATGGTATTTTAATAATGAAGGATATATAAAGAGATTTCTTAGCAATTCTAAGACAGAATCAATCACTTTGTATGATTTTGGGTCTGTAATTGTAGATATTTTCTCTGTTTAGGGCGAAGGGGAAGGCTCCTTCAACTGAGTGCACAGAGACCTTGGTAAGTCCAAAACTGAGTGCTTGGGCCCCTGCAACTATGTACACAGGGTCTGGAAGGGTTGTAAAAGAATATATGAAGTAATAGAAAGATATTTGAAGCAAATCAATGTCTATTTTTATGCATTGTGTATTTTTTGTATTTATGCGCAACTGAATGATATTTGTTTGTATTTTATCTTAATTACTCCACAAAGATCTGGATCAACTGTTGAATGTTGTTTTATGCATGATTAGATAGTTACGCGAAGTTTATAACTTTATTTCACTAGAAAGCATGTAAGTCTCATAAATAATGGTTCGTGAAGGTCAGATCTGAGCTAAAGCTGCAGAAAGTGCCTTAAACCACATCACATATCCTTCTGGATGCGGAAGCCTAGTTCTAGTATCCCCCAATACTGCCTCAGGTGAGACTCCAGCCTGTGCTACGTGGGTTGTTGCCAAAAGGGATGATATTGTAGGGTTTTGTTGGTTAGTGCAACTAACTCTAAACTTAGGTCTAAGCCACCTCAAGCCAAAAAATGGTTTCTTTACCATGACCAAGATCTATTTGAGGGATGTGTGATGTGGCATAAGTGGATTCTGACTAAAAAGGAAATTGAGAAGTGGATAGATCAGAAGTTACACGAGTTTTCAAGTCAGGAGAATAGGAATCCATGCTTGTCAAAAGAAAAGTGGTTACAAAGGTATCTTTATACAGATGTGCACGAAGTTTCTTTCCATCGTTCCCCTGCGAGTTGTATGAATGGTTGTCCAAATTAGCAGATAGCGAATCTACTCATAACCACGACAATCCTATTTTGTGGACTTCATAACTCATCAAATGCTTTGAAATATCTGAGTATAAGGTTGTGAGGGTTGTTGATTATTGGATTGATAGTATCTTGGGTGGTTTCATCACTGAATTTACAATAGATACGTTTGTGTCTTATAGCGAAGACGAACAACAATTCTTCAAAGGTCCAAGAGGTAAGTACCTGAAATCGCTACAAACCTGGATTAAAATTCTTTTGTGTGAAAAGAAGTTTATACCTTTACCTTAATGCTTAAGAGGGGTCCAATCGGATCTACGCGAAGTGGATGGAAATTCAGAGTAGATTAAGACAAATTTGTTGAAAGTGAATACAATCCCTTATTGGGGGAATCTAAAAGTGAAGAAGAGAAAAGCAGCCCTAGTATTCCCAGAGGTGTAACGAAAACTGTAAATCAGTGTACTTCTAGAATTCAAGAGCCCACCACACCACCAAAAATTAGAGAGCAACGCGAGGCTGCCATCTGATCCAAGATCTTTTCCTTATAAATGCATCGGAATTACATGCAACAGAGCTTATTAAACATGGAACTTAAAAGCACAGAAAATAATGTGGAAATAACATAATAAACATGAAAACCATGACACAATGATTTGATTACGAAGTTCTTCCAATTTGGACTATGTCTTCGGGCCTTGCTCAATAGTGGGGAGGCCTTCATTCATTAAGTGGCATAAAAAGAGATAAAAGTACAAGCAACATTCTTTACAATCCTTATACCTCCAAGTTGGAATATAGATGAAGAATGGAGAGCCTAGCTTCAGAAATAGATAGTACCACTAAAATCCTATTGAAAAATGGTGCAAAAACGTCTATCTGAACACCAAATTCAGATAATTGGGCCTTCTACACCTTCTAAGAACCTCCCTGCTACTTAAGGCGAGGTTTTGGCCTGCTGCCAGGTCAGGGTATACTGCACACAATGCTTCTGAACTATACTACCATTCCTCTCTCTCCTTCTTCCGAAACAAATGGTCTTTTATATAAGCATGGCATAAAATCCCTCAATACTAGGGCAGTTTCCAACCATAGACCAAGTTAAGCAAGCGGGCTTGATTCCCAACAGAGGTTCTTGGGCCTAAATAAGACATGGCAACAACCTTATATATATGGTGAAACTCCTTTAAACTATGTGTTTAACTCAGCGGCATGAATATCAATGTTTCCCACAATTGACAGACCCACCGGGAGTATTAAACATAATGCATAGATTATTGGGTTTGAAATCCCCCATCGCAAATCACAATCGGCGCTTTCCATCGACGTATCGACCCAAACCTTGCGATAGTAGCAGACCCACTAGGGTTATGAAACACATTGTATAAAATATCGGGTCCGAAGCCCATCAGAAATTGCAATCGACAGAACCCGAGTGGTATTCCATATGACTACTCCCACTGTGATTTGCGATTGTGATTTGATCGCATCGCAACCTTGGTTCTGTCGGGGGCCGATCCTTTAACACTTTCCTTTTGCGATTGTGATATGAAATTATCACATCGCAACTTTTCTTGCCTAGGGTCGTGTTGAGCACTAGAGAAGGTATGTAATTACCACCTATTTTGTCATGTTTTCCTTAAATTCATAACTTCTTTACATTATGAACTAAGTATATGGCGAAATATTATGATAAAGTCTAGAAGATTTGTGTGCAATGTAAAATGAATAATAATTACCCTTTTCCTATGCAGAAAAAAGGGGAAAATGAAAGATCGCCATTCTAGAGGAAAAGACAAGACAAAGTTAATTGTTGTCCATTTGACAGGGAACCACATCCAAACGAGGCAATCCAAATTGGAGCGTATCATCCAGGAAAAGGAAGAGGAGATACCAAATCGGCGCAAGAGAACAAGAAGATAACTGAGAGCTAACAGTATGGCAAATCCCTCAGATCCTTTGATCCTGAGGGATCGCTACCTTAACGATTCTCTATATCATTGATTTCTCCACTCGGCTGCTGTAAGAAGGGGCAGCATTGCTAGCACAGGGGACAAACTATTGTTGTTTTTATGAAATTCACTGTTGTAATTAAAACTTTGATCATCGACTCTCTCTAAAAGAGCGATTATTGTAACTCTATTTTGATGCTTAATATATGAACTTTGTTGCAGTTCCATCTTTGATTCTGGAGTAATCCTAAGCAGTGCATCCCTGGAGGCTAAGGGCCCGGCCCTGGTGGATCACTTGCTCTTGTACCATTATTTTCCGATTCGAGTGTGGTTTGATTTCTCTTATTCACTCCGTTAAGTAATCTATTGTTCCGTATTACTTCAAATATCGGTTCTGTTATATTTTGTTCCTATTTGAATAGTAATGTTATTCTCTGCAACAGGAATGTTATGCTATTCATTCTAGATTTATATTGCATCATTGTTCCTTTAACAAACTGATATTATCATGTAACATTGTTGTTCCTTCTAGATTGCCGTTGTTGATTCGATTACAGAGTAACAGTGATGTATATTCATAAATTGGTATTACTGCGTGTTTATCCACGATTCACTTTTAAATGTGATTGTTGTTCATTTGGGATTGTTGTTCCACTGTGATCACAATTGCTATTTCTTCATAACTGTGATTAATAATTGTTCTGCCAAAACTCATATTACTGTTTCTTTCAATATAGAAGTGTTGTGTGTCATATTCGATTGGGTTTGTTGTGCATTCACATTAGATTCAGGTTGCTGTTCAATATTCCATTTCCCTTAGTTTGCTGTCTCATTTCTGTTTGTTGTTCAAATCACTTCTAAAGTAAAGATTGTTACTCAATTCCTGTAGATTACGATTACTGTCTCATTCATTTCTGTAGGTTAAGACTTTGTTGTTTAATCCTGTTAAATAGATTAGTCATTGTTCCATATCTCGTCATTTGAATTGTCATTTCTTTGGTATGCAGAACGATATGAAACTATAGTGAACATTGACATATGTTGTCCAGTTCCCAGGTTGAGGATCTTTTCCTTGATTGTTTTTTAATTGCATCAGTTTATAAAGGGAAGAGTTACCATTACTGTACCTTTGTGTGATAAATTGTTGTAGCTTTCTGAGTACATGATTTAAGTCTTAAGTTTCTTTCTGTAAGTAGATTTTATTCCAAGCATCCGTTTAATCTTGTATTTAAAGCACTATACTACTAGCATTACTCTGGCAAATGACCGCCTCAAATTGAGTACACTCTTTGAGATAGCAAATCGTTCCTGGATTGATAATTAATGTAGGGTAAATAGAGGTGAAAAAGACCCTTTTTACTACTTGACATTTTGGCACCGTTGTCGGGGAAGAGTGTAGCCATTTGTTTCTTTTTCAAAGTAGTGTAAGTACCTGCTAGGATAGAATTGGGTTTTAAAAATGGAAGGTAAGAACCTGTGTACGGAGCATGTAACAACCCTGCTCCCTTGCCCACTTTCCTGTAGATTTGTTGTTGTTTTTGGGTAGAAATCAGCATTTGATTTGTGTGCATGACTAAGCAAAAAAAGCTTGAAAAGAATATGAAACCATTACCCAAGCCTGATAAAGCTAAGGGGCCGGTGACCCTTGGCCGATCGACATTTATAGATGAAATCCTTAAGAAAGCAGAATATCAGCCTTCAGTAGGACCTAGAAAAGTTGCTTCTAGACAACCTACTAGTTCCCTTCAGGCCAGAGGATCACCATCTGTAGCCTTTGCTGAGGTGCATAGCCAAACTGAGGAGCAAGATTTTCAAGAAATTGAGAATTCTAGCCCAAAATCATTGCAAGAAGGGAACCTTAGCAACCTCTGCGAAGGAAGAGGAGAAACAGGGGAAACTAAAGAACCAAGATCTCCTCTTGGAATAATTCAGCCATTAAGCAGCCCAGATAAGGGAAGTGCTGTAAAAATCACTCATAACGAAACTAAAGAACCTTAAGGGTCAAAATCCCCCCAGAAATTAGGAAATCTCATCATCCCTAATAAAGGAAGTGTTGTTAAGGCCATTCCTGTTCAGGCCATCCCTGCTCCATCTAGCCAACCTAAGAATACCCTCCTAGAAATCCCAAAAGGTTATTGGCACATATTTGACCAAATGGCCCAGAACCAGCCAAACACCCAAACCTCCACACTGCAATATCCCATTGTAGATACTGCAGCCAATGCACCTATGAAATCAATTCCTATCCAGCATATCCCTACATTTCATGGCCTAACATCGAAAGACCCAGATGCATTTTTATTTGAATTTGATGTGCTATGTAGAGGATATGACTATACCACCAACCCTCAAAAGCTGAAACTATTTCCCTCTACATTAAAAGGAGCTGCTTTACGATGGTTTATGGGGTTGGGTGGAGGTGTTATAAATGATTGGGATTAGATGAAAGGTGCTTTCCTGAAGAAATATCAAGATTATTGTAGATCCAAAGAATTAAAAGATGAAATATTTCAGATGGTAGCTAGACCTAATGAAACATTAGAAGAATATGTTGAATGTTTTCAGTATAATCTTCAAAGATCTCCTTATGCATCATTACCCTTACCTGATAATGTATTAAAAACAACATTAATTAAAGGTATGAAGGAACAATGGATTGAAACACTGAATATTATGGGAAAAGGAGACATCTATCAAGAAAGTTTTCCTAACATCATTGATTTATGTATCAGGAGCTCACGAGGAAGTACAAGGCTAAGACCAACAGAACATGACAGGTTTACAAGGGACAACAAGATCTCTAGAGAAGGAGTAACTTGCGCGGAAATTGGAAATTTATTAGAAATTTTCAAAACTGACATATTGGGACTCTAACAACGCAGCTCAATATTATGCAAGCCAAGGAGAAGCAAGTAGAGGCAGAGCAGAAACTGGCAATCTTCTGTCCCAAATGCAGAAAGAAACACAGCCACAAAGAGTGCCCATTAGATGCGGTCCAAATTTGTGCCATCTGTACAAAAGACCACTCTACAGAAATTTGTCCCTCACTTCCTGGTTTGAAAGAAGTATACAAAGAAGCAGAAGAAGAACCAGAACCGGTGTACCTACTTAATCAGCGTCGTCAATGGTAGCCACGACAATCAGGTATGTTCCCTGATCCAACTTCTTCTTTTCATCCTCCACAATAGCATGCTTAGCAATATAATACAATGTGGCAAAATCAACCTCCCTTCTCTAATTGGTCACAACAACCATTTCCTTCATCATCACCATGGTTGAATCAAGAAAGCCAATCCAATTGGCCAAATTTTCCCTACACCCCACCATATTGGAAAAACAATGCGTATCCAGCACAATGGTCCCCTCCTACTTCACAGAGTCAAGCCTGGCAGAAAAACTGGCAAAGACCAATGAATCAGCCAGTAGGAACTATTCCACTCCCTCAACCTACACTACCAGTATTGCAACAAAACCCCCAGTCCAACCTAAGACTGCAACTCCTAGCCCAACCCAACCCGAACCCAAATAATAGACTGGTCCAATCTGTTCAAATAATTGAAACACCAGAGCTAGAAACCGACCTAAGGGAGTGCAATGACCTTCAATTGAGGTCTGGGCGCATTATAGAGAATGAGGGAGATAAAAATGTTCAAGTTGAAAATCAGTTACCTGTAGAAAAACCATTACAAGAAGAAGATGTGATCAGAAAACAAACTCATGATCAAGCAACCACATCTTCTCCCCCATTCCCAGAACGATTAATTATACCACGACCTATAGAACATCCTAATTTTGACATTCTGGGAGAACTTAAAAACTTGTACATAAAAATCCCACTCCTCCAAGCCATCCAAGACATCCCAATATATGCAAAGACCATCAAAGAGCTATGTATAAAAAAACCAAGGAGGAGAATAACAAATAACCCAACAGTCCAAGTAGTTGGCACCTTATCTGACCTGTTATCGGGAAAAGAAGCACCTGTCAAATATGAAGACCCAGGAAATCCAATAGTAACAGTACAAATCAATGGACAAACCTTTTCAAATTCCTTAGTTGATTTAGGGGCTGCAATTAATATCTTAACAACCACCACTTGTCAAAAACTGGGCATTACATCAGTAGAACCAACTTCCACTTTATTAGAACTGGTTGACCGATCAGTGGTTAGGCCGAAAGGCACACTACATGATGTCATGGTATCCGTTGATTCCTGGGAATATCCTGCCAAATTTCTGATAATAAACCCCAAAAACCAACTTGATGGACACCCATTAATTTTAGGCAGACCTTGGCTTGCGACCGTTGATGCTTACATTGGCTGCCGACAAGGTAGCATGACCATAACTAGAGGGACCAATATCAAGAATCTAGCCTTATACCCTCCAGCCCAGCCACGTATCACAATAATAAAAACTAACAAACATCTTGTATCATACCTTACTGAAAACATTGGATCCCCATTAACTATAGAAGTGTTGAAAATGCAACAAGATGATGGAGCTTAGTGGAAAGGAGTTGCCTTCACTAAGTGGGCCTGTAGGCTATTTTTGGCGCAAAGTCTATTTTTAGACTATGTCTATTTTTAGACATATGGATCATGGTCTATGAGTTGCAGGATGCTATTTGTGGATGATTGGTCATGTTGGTAAAAATAGATGGACTTCTATTTTTAGACATATGGGCGGAGTCTATTTTTAGACTGCTAGGCTAAAAATAGAACAGTCGAATATTATTAGCTCTTAATAATATTTGGACTATAAACATTATATTATCCTCTTGGGGCACTTCAATTCGAGCTACGGATGTGGCACATGCAGCTGCCAGAAGGAAATACGCTTTTCTTATGGGTCAGTTGAGCTATTGCATGATGGACTTCAGTTAGAACTCAAGTGATTGAGTTTGGTGGAGTTGATTGAGGAATTGATGGAGTTGTGTTCAGTTTGAATTAGTTGAACTAGTTGTATTTAGTCTAACTGCAGAATACACTAGTGATGAGTGATGTGAATTAATTATAAATTAATTCACTAATTGTTAACTCATAAAGCAACTAAAGAATACATCAGTTAACTCAATGCATGGACAGTTCAGTGGAGACAAGTGTTAGAGGTGGGTGAAAGAGTGAGACTGCTATCAGTTGTGACTATAGATGTGCATGAGATTTGCACATGCATTGATGGAGATTGCCAATGAGGATTGCGCAGTACAAGCCAAGGAAAACAAGCTTGGATCATTACTATTCTTGCTTTGGATTGCGCAGTAGAGGCAGGCAGACAGCGTAGGAGATTTGAACCTGTGACTTGATTCAGATCTGAGCTAGTTTGTGTGTAGTAGGTGGAGATAGTACTAAGAACTTGTGAGGAGTATTGTACTATGTATTGTTACATGTTCTCTATCATTATAATATACAAATAGTTGGGGGTTTTCAGCTGTATGCTTTCCCTGGTTACATACTGTGTTAATGTGCGCATGCGATTGATGTTTCATTGTTTTTAATTCGCAAAATTGATGATCAATGTAGAGGAGGTTATGTATTATGCATGCATTCCACAATAGTGTATAATCAGGATAATCTCTGTGAATAAGTGTCATATTATTCAAAATTTCTACATGGTATCAAAGCAGAGTTGATCATCAAATCTATTATTCAAAAAGTGATTACATTTTATTTCTTCAAGCAGAGTCTGTAATCGGGCCAGGTAGCCTCTCGATTCATCCTTCTTTTGGAAGGTGAGATATCCAGTAAAATTCCATAGTCAATCTTTGTATGAGAAATACTTTTTTCTCACGAATTTTAGATCAGAAGCGGTTGAGTTTTGAGCTGGTGGAATTCGAATTTGCAGCAGTGTTTTCGTGGTGTCAAAGTTCAAATGTCTTTCAACGGACTGCGATTGGAGTATGCCCTTGAAGGCAACTTGAATTATATTGCATGGAAAGACAGGATGGAGGCGGTGTTAGATGACAATGGGTTGAAGGAGTTCATAGATGCTGAGATCCCAAAGCCTACTAATGCTGCTCACATTGAGGCTTGGCAAAAGAAGACAGCAAAGTGTCGAAGGATTCTATTGGAGGGCGTGAAGAATCACATTGTATCTAGCCTGCATGGAAAGGCTTCTCCATACTTGATGTGGAAAGCATTGACAGATTTATTCCAAAGAAAGAGCGACCAGAGGAAGTTGGCGCTCAAGGATAAACTCAGAAACATTAAGTGTGAGAATGGAGACAGTATGCCCAAGTATCTCACGAAGTTCACCCAATGTCGGGATGAGCTGGGAAGTGTGGGGGTGACTGTCGATGATGAGGACTTGGTGAGCTTGTCTCTCCTTGGTCTTCCGAAGAGTTGGCATTCCTATCAGGACTCTGTCAATGGTCGGGAGAAATTGCCAGGATGGGAGAGACTTTGGTCGGATCTTGTGCAAGAGGAGATCAGGTGGAATACCAGGGATGAATCTTCATCAAAGGCATCTGATGAAGAAAATTTCGCTTTGGCTGCCAAAGCAAAGAAGGGGAAGGAGAAGGGTTCTCTTTCTTAATCTAGTTCTTCCAATGATGGGAAGAAGGTTGAAAAATCGAAAGTGCGATGCTTTCGTTGTCATGAGGTCGGCCATTATGCTTCAAATTGTCCACGGAGGAAATCCAAGAAGGGATTCGGGGAAGGATCTAAAGGTGAGGCACTTGCTTCACAATTTGAGTTGGATTTCACACTCTTCGCATGCATGGTTTCATCCATGGTGGGAAGTGGTTGGTTTCTTGACAGTGGAGCTTCTTTCCACATGACCGGTGACAAGAGTTTGTTCAGTACTTTGGAGGAGAAAGATCTCCAGATACTCATAGCAATGGGTAATGATGAGAAGTATAGTGTCTCAGGTGTAGGCACGGTTATTTTTCATAGGGAGCATGGAGCTCGCCTTACCTTGACCGATGTCAAGTATGTACCAGGACTGAAGAGAAACTTGGTGTCAATTGCGATGCTGGAAGGTAGAGCTACGATGTAGTCTTCAGTAAGGGAAAGGTTTTCCTTGGACACATCATCACTAGACAGGTGAAGCAAATTGGTTCACGGATCAAGAACCTGTATGCTCTTGAGGTTCAAGATGCATGCAAAGCCTTGAGCAATGAGGCAACTGATGGATACTTGGTGGTTGAGAGGGAGCGTATATTACCTCTCAACATGCAGAGCTAGAAGAAGTCTCAGACGATTGTGGAGGAGCCACGATTGGTGCAGCAACTTAGGAGGTTGTGGAGCAGCCACAAAAAGGGAAGCTGAGAGGAGATTGAGTAGAGACATCTACTCATGCAGAGACCTCCAGTAGGGGGAAACTTCGAGCCAGGTGGGCTGAGGGATCACATGTAGCCATACCTCCAGGTAGGAGGTGGGGCGATATAGAGTGATCGTCCCAAGGAGGAGGGGCAGGATCCTTGAGTTACCCAACCTCTTGGATGAGACCTTGCTACGGGAGCCCTGATGTGGAGTAGCAGGAACTGACTGATTGGGTAGAGATAGATGCGGATGGAGCAGCAGAGAGAGCGACAGTGTAGGGAATCCCAGGACAGCGCATAGCTAGCAGGCTGCAACAATGCGAGAGGCACAAGTGTTTTGCACAGTGTTAGGTGGCACAAAGAAGTGTGCAATGGTGTGAGATTGATGGAGATGTTGCAGTAGCACAGATGTCAGAGAGGGAGCACTTGTCAGCAACAGGTAGAGCTTTAGCATCAGAGTATGTTCCTAGGCCAACAAAGTGGTCAGTTAGGAGTGTTGTTTTGTTCCAAGTGTTGTTGGAGCAAGTGGACCGGGCAAATGTGTTGCATGCAGAACATTCCAGAGTTGCAGGATAGGGGTTGCAAATAATCCATATCTTGTTGAAAGGGAGTGTTGAAAATGCGACAAGATGATGGATCTTAGTGGAAAGGAGTCGCCTTCACTGAGTGGACGCGCAGGCTATTTTTGGCGCAAAGTCTATTTTTAGACTATGTCTATTTTTAGGCATATGGATCATGGTCTATGAGTTGCATGATGCTATTTGTGGATGATTGGTCATGCTAGTAAAAATAGATGGACTTCTATTTTTAGACATATGGGTGGAGTCTATTTTTAGACTGGCAGGCTAAAAATAGAACAGTCGAATATTATTAGCTCTTAATAATATTTGGACTATAAACATTATCTTATCCTCTTGGAGCACTTAAATTCGAGCTATGGATGTGGCACATGCAGCTGCCAGAAGGAAATACGATTTTCTTATGGGTCAGTTGAGCTATTGCATGATGGACTTCAGTTAGAACTCAAGTGATTGAGTTTGGTGGAGTTGATTGTGGAGTTGATGGAGTTGTGTTCAGTTTGACTTAGTTGAACTAGTTGTATTTAGTCTAACTGCAGAATACACTAGTGATGAGTAATGTGAATTAATTATTAATTAATTCACTAATTGTTAACTCATAAAGCAACTAAAGAATATATCAGTTAACTCAGTGCATGGACAGTTCAGTGGAGACAAGTGTTAGAGGTGGGTGAAAGAGTGAGACTGCTATCAGTTGTGACTATAGATGTGCATGATATGTTCACATGCATTGATGGAGATTGCCAATGAGGATTGCGCAGTACAAGCCAAGGAAAACGAGCTTGGATCATTACTATTCTTGCTTTGGATTGCGCAGTAGAGGCAGGCAGACAGCGTAGGAGATTTGAACCTGTGACTTGATTCAGATCTGAGTTAGTTTGTGTGTAGCAGGTGGAGATAGTACTAAGTACTTGTGAGGAGTATTATACTATGTATTGTTACATGTTCTCTATCATTATAATATACAAATAGTTGGGGGTTTTCAGCTGTATGCTTTCCCTGGTTACATACTGTGTTAATGTGCGCATGCGATTGATGTTTCATTGTTTTTAATTCCGCAAAATTGATGATCAACGTAGAGGAGGTTATGTATTATGCATGCATTCCACAATAGTGTATAATCAGGATAATCTCTGTGAATAAGTGTCATATTATTCAAAATTTCTACAAGAAGATGCCGTAGATTTCAAAGATCAAACAGAGGATGATGTTATTAACAACTTTATTAACCAAGCTGAATCTAGATCCCACATACAATGTCACATGATAGAGGCAGCATTTGATAATGAATTGGAAGAATATCCTCTCAAAGGCACTCATGACCAAATGATACCTACTACCCGTGTTTCAAATAGAAAAATTGTAGAGATTGAGCCAGGAAAAACTTTAAACATTAATAGTAACCTAACTCCAAAACAAGAAGAGAAACTGATCCAACTACTGAAAAAAATACAAGGAGGCATTTGCACGGGATTATCCGGACATGAAGGGAATTGATCCCCAGCTATGTACACACCACATTTATATAGAAAAGGATGCAAGACCTATTCACCAACCCCAAAGAAGACTTAACCCTCACCTAAAACACATTGTGAAAGTTGAACTACAAAAACTTTTAGATGTAAACTTTGTTTATCCTATCTCCGACAGCAAATGGGTCTCTCTACTTGTAGTGGTGCCAAAAAAGAATGGGAAGTGGAGGATTTGTGTAGATTACAAAGAATTAAATAAAGCAACATAGAAAGAATGGGAAGTGGAGGATTTCTGTAGATTACAGAGAATTAAATAAAGCAACACAGAAAGACCACTTTCCCCTTCCATTCATTGACCAGGTATTAGATACATTAGCAAGAAAGAAATTCTTTTCTTTCTTGGATGGCTTCAGTGGATACAATCAGATTCAGATTGCCCCTAAAGACCAAAACAAAACTAGTTTTACTTTTCCTTGGGGAAAGTTTGCCTACAGAGTTTTACCTTTTGGCCTATGCAATGCCCCTACCACATTTCAAAGGGCTATCCTCAGCATCTTTTTAGATTTAATAAATTAAGGGCTTGAAGTATACATGGATGATTTCACACCATACGGAGATTATTTCGACCCAGCACTAGACACATTGGAAAAGGTGCTGCAACGATGTATCGCTACTAGGTTTTGCCTGAGCCATGAAAAATGCTATATGATGATGACTGAAGGTCTCTTCCTAGGTCATTATATCTTAGTAGCTAGAATACAGGTAGATCCAGCCAAACTTCAAATAATTATGTTAATACCTACTCCTACCACACAGACAGAGGTACGCAGTTTTCTTGGATTTTCTGGTTATTATAGGAGATTTATAGAACATTTTTCTCACATTGCTGCACCTCTATACGCACTGACAGGGAATGTTGACTTTGTTTGGACAGATAAATGTGATCGTGCTTTTGAGGATCTGAAAAATCTTGTGTCAACAGCCCTAGTACTCAGAGGTCCAAATTGGGACCTGCCATTTCAAATTTCATCAGATGCTTCAGACACAGCTATTGGAGTAGTCCTTGGGCAAGAAGAAGACAAAAAACCATATGCAATTTATTATATTAGCAAGAATTTGTCTCCTGCTGAGATGAACTATACTGTTACTGAAAAGGAATTTTTAGCTATCATACATGCTGTAAATAAATTTAGGCATTATATCACTAGATATCCTATTGTTTTATATACAGATCACTCTACCATAAAGTATTTAGCAAATAAACCAATCACAAATGGTAGAGTAACAAGATGGCTGATTTTATTGCAGGAATTCGACATCACCATAAAAGACCAACCCAGAAAATAAAATCATATAGCTGACTTTTTTTCACGAACGCCAAAGCCAGTGGATGCAGCAGCAGTCGAAGATCAATTTTTAGATGAACATTTGTTCGTTTTCACTGTTAAAACACCCTGGTATGTTGATGTTGCGAATTATTTAGCAATAGGGAAATTACCAAAACATCTGACTCCAAATGAACGAAATCAGATTGTCCAGCGTAGTACCCAATTTTCTTGGATTGGGGGCTACTTATTTCATATAGGGGCAGATATGCACATCAGGAGATGCATCCGTGAAGATGAAATTTTTGACATTCTAAAAGCATGTCATGATGGACCATGTGGTGGACATTTTGCAGATCAACGAACTGGTCACAAAGTTCTACAAACAGGGTATTATTGGCCCACAATCTTCAAAGATGCAAAGAAATTTGTTCAAGCTTGTGACAGTTGTCAAAGAGTAGGACGCCCTGGACAGTCCAACGAAATGCCCCTGAACCTACAGCTAGTCATTGAACCATTTGAATGATGGGTGCTCAATTTTGTTAGTTCAATCAATCCATCATCAAACTAGAAAACATATATTTTGGTAGCAATAGAATATGTCACCAAATGGGTTGAAGCAGAGGCATTGTCGAGAGCTACAGAGGATTCCGTCATTCAGTTCCTATCCCACATATTTGTGCGATATGGCCTCCCAAGAGACATAATCACAGATGGAGGACCACAGCTTGCTAGTAATAAAATTGCTGCAACACTGAAAAACTATCATATTCAGCATAAATTACCTCTCCTTACCACCCACAAGCAAATGGCCAAGTAGAGAGCACGAATAAAGTAATAGAAGCAATACTGACAAAAACCATTGCGTCACATAGATGCAATTGGGCTACAAGATTGTCGGAAGCCTTGTGGGCATACAGAACAACATGGAGAAGCACTACTGTTTATTCACCATATCCACTAGTATTTGGAAAGGAACCCATTTTTCCAATAGAATTCGAAATACAGACCTTGAGAACAACACAAGAAGTCAGTCTAGATTTAAATGAGGCCCAGATTAATAGATTATAGTAGATCAACGAGCTAGATGAAATCAGGCTCTCTGCTCTTCAACATACAACGTTAATCCAACAACAACAAGCAAATGGCATGACACCCATATCAAAAAGAAAGTCTTCCGCAAAGGAGATTGGGTGCTCATATATGATTCCAGGTTTCAGGATTTTCCGGGGAAACTTCAGACTCGCTAGCTGGGACCATACGAAATCCAGAAGGTACATGATAATGGCACCATTACTCTAACCACCATTGATGGATCAGGACATACCTTTAAGGCAAACGGCCACCGAGTTCGATTATACCGCAAACCACTCACTCGGGAATCCTTCTACCAGCAACTCTGCGAAGACTCTGACATGCAGATTCTGGTTGAGGAAGAGAAATCTTCCTCACCTCTGGTTCATTAAGTGATTTGATTGCTTTTACATTTTGTACATAATTCTTTTGTTTTGTTTCTGTAAATTACTTTCTATACATAATTCTGCATTTCTGCAAATTTTGCATTTTGTTGTTCCTTTTGGATGGAACAACATTTTCACCATTTTTTTGTTCCTTTTTGAAGGAACAGCACTTCTGCATTTTGTCGTTCCTTTCGGAAGGAACAACATTTTCACCGTTTTGCTGTTCCTTTTCGAAGGAACAACACTTTTGCATTCTGTTGTTCCTTTCCGAAGGAACAGCATTTTCATCATTTTGCTGTTCCTTTTTGAAGGAACAACACTTTTGCATTCTGTTGTTCCATTCCGAAGGAACAGAATTTCCGTTGTCTTGCTGTTCCTTTCCGAAGGAACAACACTTTCACATTTTTCTGTTCCTTTTCGAAGGAACAACATTTCTGCATTTTTGCTATTCCTTTCCGAAGGAACAACACTTTTACGTTCTGTCGTTCCTTTCCAAAGGAACAACACTTCTGCATTTTTGCTATTCCTTTTCGAAGGAACAACATTTTCGTTTTCCGTTGTTCCTTTCCGAAGGAACAACACTTTCATTTTCTGTTGTTCCTTTTCGAAGGAACAAAACCTTCATTTTTCTGCTGTTCCTTTCCGAAGGAACAACATTTTCACATTTTTTGTTTCCGCTTGTTTTTTTGCTGTTCCAATTAAGGGACAGTTGTTGTTCCTCTCAATGAACAGTAGTTTCGAGTATATGTTTCCTTTTTCTTGCGATTTTGTGTGCAGTAGTTGTTCTATCTTTGTAGAGTGCATTTTTTGTGTGTTCTGCCATTTAGATCATTTTTTAGAGTCATGGTCATTTAAAGCACATCTACACATTTATGTAATGAATACAACAACTAGAGGATACTGAAATCAGCAAATTACATAAAAATTGTTATCTTTAGAAGAAAGTGGTTTGAATTGATAAGAGAAAAGAGGAAAGGACACAACTATCAATCACCTTGCTGTCATTATTCTACTAATACTGATATGATTGATTATTTTTATCATGATGGTTCTTTCTAAATCCCCATAATTCTCTTTGATCATTATTATTGAATAAGAATAAGGGCATATTTTTCTCTATTGAGATGTTAAGACTTCTTCCACCATCCCTACTCTTAAGGAGTGTTGAACCACCCTTTGTATATAAATAGGAAAAGTGTTATATAAAAGAAAAAAGGAAGAAAAAGAAAAATGTTTATATGATTGCTAACATGATTTGTTAGATGAAGGATAGGGGGTCTCATCAAGAACCAGCCTACCATGATCATAAGGAAGAAAGTGAAGTGGCATTCCCACTATGGCCACCGCACCAAGGATATGATCCAAGTGGAACATCAGAAAAAAAATAAAGAGTCCTTGGAACAAGAGGTCTCATCACGAGCCGGCCTGCCCACCTTTCACTCCTTCCTGGTGAATGGCATTTTGATTCATCTGGTTACCAAGCCAGCATAATGGCCTCCATTCTGACATTGCATAACACTTTCCTAGGCATACACAAAGGATTATGGTTCCAACTGTGAAATAAACAACTATGTCAAGGTTATGGACACCTGTGGGCAACAGAGCTCTGTTGATGGTATTGAAGTCCTATTTCTTATACACCAATAGAAATTATAAAACCCTTCTTCTTATATCTTTATAAATGATTCAAATGAGACTATGTATGTAACCTTTACGAACCTTTGATACATGAAAATCAATTACAAATCAATTATGACGACAAAAGTTGATAATGATCACATAATAACTTTTATGCATGTCAGTTGTACTGTCCTCCAATTCTCGCATCATATCACGGCATTTCCTTATTTGTGAAGCGATTCTATTATATGCCTCGATTTCGGCAATCCGCTCGTCATTGCAAACATGGAATTTTTGCATACGTTGTTCCTTTATGACTCTGTACTATGGCAGTTCAGCACGTTGCTTCTTCATTTGACGGCCGAGGGCAGCCTATCACATTGCAGGGGGGGGGGGGGGGGGGGAAGGTGACCAGGTGATCCCCATAATTCGCTGACATACGTGTCAGTTTATCATTCAGAGAATTAATGACTCGGGAATAGCAAAGCTTAACGACATTTTATTTCCCAATATGCATGGCTTGTTGTTCCGAAGCTATTTCCGTGTTTTGCACTACAAAAATTAGCAGTAAATTCGAAATTCGAACAGCTTGTTGTTCTTTCATCTTCTTTGTGGTTCCTAATAGTGAGCTAAAAATTTGAACGGCCTGTTGTTCCATTGTTGTCTCTGTGTTTTCTTTACAGTGTGCCAAGCATGGGAGGAAGATCAATTCGCAGTGAGTCATAGGTGTTGATGGTCTCCGATGCTATACGAGAGATCCTAGCAAGGGCAGGATGGATAGTTTATCTTAACCGTCTACAACAATCCAACGAGATAGTGGCAATCGAGTTTTTACAGAACTTGCAAGAATATCATTCCATGGTGAGAGGGAGACAGATAGCAGTCACTGACAATATAATTATAGAGGTTTCAGGACTGCCAACCACTGAACCTATGTGGACTCTGAAAAAGGTGAGATTGCGAGACACCATGAAAATCTTCCAGGATGAAGGGCATAACCTAACTGTAAAGGAAAGGGAGTTTTACCAGCAACCTTGGGAGAGCCGTGGGCGGAATTAGCAAGAGTCATCCAGAGCTACATCACTTGTGACGGCAGGAAAGACGTGGTAAGACCACGACATCTTAAACTTTTAGCTGTGTTAAAGAAAAAGTGCGCTGTGAATTTGCCTGTGTTTTTAAATTATTTATTACACAATGTTGCCCGAAGTATGAAGAAATCTCGCCATTTAGAGTCAGTAGTAAGCCACCATGGGTTAATATGACTAATAGTTAGCTCAAGCCTTGCCCAACAACAAAGCGGTTGGGAAGAACTGATTTTCATGATAGATAGAGGACTGGCTTTGCTAGCCCCAAAACGAAAGCATGTTGTCAGTCCATCAAGCAGACCACTGAAGCGGAGAAAATCTGTTAGGTTGGCAAGGATCAGAGGAACACTGGGAAATTCCCAGGGGAATATTATTTAGCCTGTGGAAATACATGATTCAAGAGACGAAGAACCCCCACAATTGGAAGGTGGGGAGAATGAAAAACATTTGAAGGAAAATGATGAAGGAGAACTGGAGGAAGATACTGAGCAATCCAGTCAGGAGGAAGAGGAAGCAGAGCAATGCAGTGAAAGTCCACTACAAAACCCACTACAGGAAGATGAATTGGCCTAACCCCCACACTAAAGAAGGGCCATAGGAGCACTATGTTCATGACAAAAGTGCACCCGAGGAATTAGGTGATGAGGAAGAAGGACCGCGGGAGCACTCTGTTCATGACAAAAGTGCACCCGAAGAACTGTGTTGTTATCACTTAGGTTGTTCCCCAGGAAAGCTCTAAGGGGGGAATACGATCGAGGTAACCACTAACCAATCTTTTAGCTGCGGATTCTAGCCAATCTGCAACCAGAGAGGGCTCTCTCTTTGTAATTTAGCTTTGTTTGAGGTATTTTAGGCTAGTTATGATGCACAGGGTTTGGTTTTAAGTTTGTTGGATGGTGATTTTAAACAGAGCTGGGATGCAAGTCTAAAAAAGTTCATACCATTGGGAAAATGGGGTCAATGTGGACGAACTACTGAGAGTGTTTTCTTTGATAAAGGGCAATACTGCAGAGCAAGATAATCGATCTTGGAACAATTTTAAAATCTGGAAATTGGTGGAATGTAAGCCAATGGATGAAGGGCAGTCAAGAATCCTTCATCGTGTTGGCAGAGGGAAAGTGCATGAATATTATCAAGGAGCAGTGAAGAATTCCTATGCAATATTCAAAGTGAAAGAATCAGTGGAAACAGGAGCAGCTAAGAATTCCAGTTTATGCTAACTTTGAAGAAAACATAATTAATAACAGAGATTGAACATAGAGTGTATTTAAACAAATTCTGGGCTATTCTTTTTCTCTATTACTAAGATTATGAAACATATATGAATTTTTCAAACACAAAAGACATAAAACGCAGTTTAGAACAACTTATTGATCCATAGAAAGACACAGGAATTCTGTAGCAGGTCCCAGAACATCAAATCAACACTCAGACAGTCCAGCAGTAGTGAACTTCAATAGCCTTTGTATTAAACAGTCTCAGAGTTACAGCGTAGTCCAGAGAGAAAATCACCAACCCTGAATACATCTCATGGGGGGGTATTTATACAAAAAGGAGATACAAAATATCGTGTAGATAAGCTATCAAGCAATAACTTCCTTCACCTACTCTACAGAAGAAGTAAATGAGAGAAATGAATGCAGCAGTAAATGTTGGTGTGCTGGCTGTTTAGTTTGTCAGATATATTTGACTTTTTGGACTGAGTGAGTTAGCTGGTAGCTGCATCTTTACTCTGCGTTCCTGCATTTGCTGTCTTGCTGTGTTGTTGTCCCGACCTTGTCATCAGTGCTTGGTCTTGCTTTAATGAGCTGCGGTCCCAACCTGATTTCCTCTTTCTGCTATTTTCATTTTTTGACAGGTGGCTCGTGCATTTTGAATTTGCTAACATGTAGCTGATCAAAAAGGAAAAGAACCAAAATTACCTATGTAACCTCCAACATCCCCTTCCACCATTGGTCTGTTGGAAACTGATGTCTTTGTATTTTTATTAGTGTCTCATCAGCTTCAGTATACGTATAGAAGTTGGGCTGGACTTCAAAAAGATGATTTATCTCATGCTCAATGTAGAAAAAAATTTCTAATTTGTCATATAGACTCTGTCCAAAGGGAGGCACTGTGTCTTCTGAAATGCTTGATGATGCTGCACTTTGATTGGAAACATAGGTATCTACCCTGTTAGCATATTGTTCATGTGTTAACAGTCTTCCATTGCTGGTCAATAAGCTGGGTAACCCTTTGCTCTACAACATTGCAAACTTTTCTTTGAAGGCATTTATTTCTGTCTGCATTTCTTGGCACTTTCTTTCTAGATTTTGAACAAAATTCCTCAGGGTCAGCACCTTTTTCACTATCAAAATGGTGTCTGTTCTGTTCCTAATGTCTAGACCTGTTAGTTGTTGTTTGGTATGAGTATTCAAAAATTGAATGAGTCTATTGGCCTGCTCAGGCATGTTTCCCAATGATGCCTTGGCCCTTTGAATCTCTACTCGGGCTATTTCTATCAATTCTATTTGCTCATGTATCGTCTGAATTGATTGCCATTGGTCAGTGATAGACTGGCCAATTTTGGTACACAGAATTGTTTTGATTTTAGACTGAGTTTTATGTAGAGTATGTTCTTTTTCTAAGGATTTTATTTTGTTATCCAAGGCCTTTATTTCTCTTGTTTTTTCAGCCACTGTTATCTTGGATTTGTCATAGCTTACCTCTAGCTTGGCCAACTTTTCTTTGGCCTCTTTCAGCTCTGACATTTGGACTTCTAGCTCTTTTACTGCTCTCATCATTTCTTCCATACTCATGCTAGATTCTGGTGTTGTTATTGCTGTTGCTGCTGAAGCATCCGTGGTTGATGTACCTGTTGTTGATGCTGGGATGATAGGAGGGATTGCTGCTGCAAGTGTGGGAGGGATAGTGGCAACTATTGGAGCTGTTTTAGGTGGCTGGGAGGTCGACTCTCCCTGCTTGGCTTGCAATGCTTTCTCCAATTCTTGCTCCATTTGAATTATCCTTTGATTCATCCTCATCAGCAAATCCATCGTATCTCCTTCTACCTTTTCTTGTGCAAGTTTTGTAGTTTGTGGGTGCATGGCTGCAGGCAGCCTCAATTTCTTTCTAAGTGCAGTAATATCTTCTTCCTTTTTCCTTATGAGGGCTTTGATGCCCTTGGCATCCTTAGGATCATGCCCTAGCTCAACAATAATTTCCTCCAGGGTCTTTATTCTATTGTCTTTAGCCAAGGAAGATATTCTTTCCTAATCCAATTGGGCAGATGTATTGCTTAATGACTCCTTCAATTGGTGGGCGAGCATTGCCTTGTCTGCCAATGTAGCATAGACCATTTCACCTGTTTGCTTGTGCAGCTCAATTTGGTCCATTGGGTGTATGTCTTTGGCAAGGACTTCTAGATTTGTTTTTATGTAGTCCGCAGCTGTCTGTGGTTGCTGAACTTTAGGCTTGAAATGACTTAAGATCATTTTTTCCTCCTTAATGTCATAAGCTGCCATTAGTCTTTGCAGTTTGGAGGGTGTTGTTTTGAGAAGTTGATCGTAAAGTTGTATTCTCAATAATTCATTTTGGGCTTTAATTTCCATGAATGCTCCTTTAATACCAAATGGCTGCTTACTTTGCTGCTTTGAGGAGGACAACTCCATACCATGTTGCCTCTCCGTTTCTTGTCTGTGAGAACTGGTGGTTGTTTGCTGGCTAGTTTCCCTCTCCCTCCTTGGACTGTCTGTGATTTCTTCACTAATTTCCTCTTCAGGTAGAGGATCTACTCTTTGCCTTTTGGCCTCTGGCTGCTGTGTTGACCCACTTGTAGGTGTGGTCTCTTCTCTATCCCGTTTCTTGCTTCTTTCCTCATTGAGAGGAGTATGTAATGCTGGAATCTATAGTGCCTCTGTCTGTAGTGGAGGGGGCTTGCCCTTGACTCTATTCCTTTGAGGCAGTTGGCTAGTCTGTCATTGTTTCTTGCTCTGTGTCTACTACCTCCTTGCCTTTTGCTGTACCTGCTGATGGTGTAGTCCTTTCTTGGGCATCTTGTGAAGCTGCAGCAGATGATTTTCCTTCTCCGACTTGTTATGGCAGTTTGAATGACACCTGCCCAAAAGAATCCAAGTCAAGAGTCTTTTCCAAATCTTTCATATTTTGCTCCATTATCTCTTCCTCAATGAGTTGTTCAATTAGTGTGCCTTCTACCCACTCATCTTGGTTGGCAAATTGTTCTATCTCTGGGATTTTGCAATGTTCATAAGCTAATAGCCTATATTTTATTTTTCTTGCATTGATAAATCCATTTGGGTCATAGGGTACCCACCAAAAGCTCCTTTGTAATCTGAGTTTTTCACCTAATATCTGATCAGCATCTTGCCATCCTTCTTTTTTGTTCATGACATAGGGGCCTAGTTGGTCTCTGAATTTCAACTGAGCCTTTTTCTTGGTGCTATGGAAATGAGTCAAATCTGAATTGATAAATTGTCTGTAATATTCCAAGGCAAACAGTCTCATTGGCACATATCTTGGTAGCCTGTAGGGACACAGCTCACAGCCATATATCCTGATGACAGTGTGATTCTGGTAGAAGTACCAGTCACCTATTTTGTAGCTTTTTGAGAGTTGCAATATTTTCTGCATATCATAAGACAGTCTAGGAGGAGGAGTTCTCTTTAGGAGAGAAGAGACTAGATAGACAAACATGTCAATGAACTCATAGTAGGAGTAGGGAGAGTTGTGGACTTCATGGAAGACTGAGGTCAAAAAAGTCACAGACCTCTTTTCTCCTTTAGAGTCCAATCTTTTGATGGGGAATTGGAAACAGTCTGGCTGATAATACAGGAACAGATGATAGATGTAGGATGAATACTTGAAGACTCTCTCCCTATCTAGTTTCAATAGTTGGTCATGTATCTTGCTGGCAATGAATTTGGCATACTTGTATTTGACAGCAGGGGGCTGCTCTGGGGTAAATGCAGACAGTAAGACCAATATAGTTTCATCAACATGTTCACTTGTCTTGAAACCCAGAACATAGGATATCATATCAACCATTAATTTACCCACTTCATTGAACCATACATAGTGAAAAGGAGGTGGCTCTGTAGGCTCGCAATCTGCTCTCATAAATATTTGGGCAATTCGGGTTATCTTTGAGCTGGAGAGTTTAGGACCTTCATCAAGCAAGAATTTCATAGAAAGAGGGAACAGCAGCTGAGTTGGTTTGAAATTTAGCATTTGATTGATGGAGTCTGGATTTATATGAAAGATGATGCTCCCAGACGGAGACTTGACTGCCCTTTGAGTTGGTTTATAGTTTTCACAGCAGAGGTGAATTATCTCAGGGAAGATATTGACAGAGGGGAGGAAGTATATGGGCAAATTTGATTCCCATATCCCATAAAAATCATTGTTATTCAGATAACTGTTCCTCAGCTCATAGAATGTCTGCAGGTGGTTTCTCTCACCAACCAAGTCTTGGATTAGATAATACCTATCAGCCAAAGGCAGTGATTCCAATTCCTTGTGGTGTGCATTGAGAGGAGTGACATTCAAGGCTGCTGGAGTCTCCATCTTTAAACTCTCTGTGTTTTTGATTTGAATGTGGGTCTAAGCAGCAACAGAACACTGAGTACTAGCTCTGAGGTTTTCCCAGGGAATTGCAGACTAAGCCTTAGATAGAAATGGCCTTACTGTGTAAAATTTATGGTTAAAAACAAATTTTGTAGAGTTTAGTCAGGGTTTTTGACTGAATTTGCTGGCTCTTCGAGCGGACTGCAAAGAAAATGAGCTTGAATTTTAGCTAAATGAGCGAAAATTGCAAAGGGAAATGGATTTTGAGGAATTCCTTTGATAAACAGGACAAAAACGAAGGCTATTGCGTGCAGGTTTGGGTACGATATTGCGCTTTTGTTTAAAAAGTCTTGTTTACTGTGGAAATGGATAAAGCTAGTCGCTTTGTGCAAAAAATGTTAAAAACAGGGATGGTGGCAGTATATCTCTCAAGAGCTGGCGACTCGATTTGTGCAATTTTTTGGTTCCACGGGTTCAGACACAGAGAAAAACTGGAAATGCAGAGGGTTCGGGAGCAATTGAGTAAATACCTGCTTCAAATGGGCGCTAGGTGCACAATATGGACTGCAGGTCGAGCTGAGGGACGCGCTGTGGAGTTGCTTTCAGTGGGTGACGGACTGTGCAGCTTTGGTGGCGAATTCGTCGTAATTTTCATGCAGAGGTTTCGACAACCAATGAATAGAAATAAACCAAAAACAATCACTTTTGTGACTTTTAACACAATTTGGGCTTTTTTGGGCTTTTTGGCGCTTTTTTTTATGACATCATCATGACGTAATTTTGTCGTGTAGCGGGTACGGAGGATGACGTGTCAGATGAGGTGTTGGATGACATGGCGGATGACACGGAGGCGAGGTGGTGATGTCAGCAGATGACATGGCGCTGATGCGGAGTGGTGGCGGGCGACGTGGATGCGACATCATCAGGTGACGTGGGTATGACGTCAGGGGGTAGGCGGCGGGGCGGTAAGCAGTATTCCCCGCACCGCCTTTGGCCCATGGTGGTTTCGGAAGGGAGGGCTCCGATCACGCCGGGAAGCCGATGCGTGGCAGGGGTATGGCAGGAATACCGCCAATCCCCTGGACGCTAACGTTCGGCAGATAATGGGTTCCGATATCGCCACCAGTCGTTGGATCTACGGCACTGGATCGGATGGTCGATGGGCGAGGTAGGCGGTGGAGGTTTACGATACGGGACCCGTGTTAATTTTTCAATGTTTTATAATGTTTTTTTTGGGGTTTTACACTTTGGTTATGGTATTTCTTGGTGCGGTTGTTTATTTAACCTGATGTTAAATAAACCCCGATGGATTATGAACGCGGAAGGGTTATGATTAAGGTCCCAAATGGACCAATAATTCCCGAAACTGTGTTATATGGCTATAATTTCCAGGGGTAGGGATATTATGTATTTTTTGGGTTTTTTATATAGTTTTTATAAAATAGGGGTGGGAAAATGATAAAGGAGCTATACAATAAAGTTAATGTTAATATGATTTTATGGATAGGTAACACTAAGTTTATAAGGTAATAACCTTGGTTTTTGGGGAAATGAAGTAAAACGGTAAGATCTTTTACACAAGAAATGTGGCTTGTTTTGACTAAGTAAACGCAAAGTTCCCCTTAGTATTTATCATAAAATGAAGTGAACTAGGACTACTGGGCAGATCCCAATGTCCTTGAGGGGATGTTAGTAAGGGTACTTGGGAGAATGAGAGGGGAAATTAGTCATGCTCCACTGTTTTACAACCAAACAACTGCCATGGTGCTTGTGTCATCCATGAGATAAGTCTTTCTTGACAAGACAAAAAATGATCACAAACTTGCTTCTGCAACCTCAAACTGCCTACCCAGCCTAATACACCTAGCATTTTTTCTTCCTTTTGATTGGGTGCATTTGGACTAGCAAACCCTGGTTTTCCTCTTTTCTTTTGAATGCCCTCCTATCTAAGTCTACCCTTATCTCTTCCAAGGGCCCAGATTAAGCAGTTGGGCTCCTTTGTTTCTCTACCTATTTACTCATCTGCCAAGCTTGAGCTGTTTGGACAGATCTGTATTCTCTATTCGAAAGACAAGTAAATTCAAACATGACCCAACCAGGATTGAACTATCTAGCTATTCATCAATTGTGTCAAGAATCAACCACCTGTACACAATGAAATTCTTCAAAAAGGGAACAGTAGTGGCATTTAAACTAGCACACTTTCCTGGTCTTTTGGTTTGGGGTTCATTTTTATCATTTTTTCTGACCAATTCATTCTTTTTGCCCTTTGATTTTTCTTTTAGGGCATACCCTCTTTTCATTTTTTAATTTTCTTCATTTGTTTACAAAATATGGAACCTTTGCAGCATGAAAGGATGAACATATTTGGCTCTTCTACAGTCAATCATGAAAAATGAAACCTATTGGTATAGGAACCTAACAGTGGCTCCACTTGGGGATGGCTTTTCCTGGTGAAAAGTCAAGAACAGCAGGTCAGAGGGCCTTATGTTCAATTCTTGATGTATTCTGACATTTCTCCTTTGTTGTACACAAAATGGTGCCTCTGCAAAATTTGAGTGATTCTCATGAGTGCATTCACTTAGTTGCAGCTCTGTTTAGGTTACTCTGTCTGAATATTTGTCATCATTTTCACAGCTCCCAAGTCTCTTTTTCAACTTCTTCTGATAAACTCCAAGTGCAATATCACTAGGTGGCACAATTCCTTGTCTTTCCCTCAAAATTTGTTGCATCTCATTCCCTATCATATTGCTGTAATAAATTGCAGAAAGTAAACACTATTATGTACAAACTAAAGTGCTGATTTCTTCAACAAACCAGATCAAAATAATGCTTCAGCATTCAACTATTTACTAGCTCATCATCTGCCTCTATGCCATCCAAGCTTTTCAGAAAATAAGTGTTATTTCCTTGTACAGTCTAAATAACAAAAGGTCCTTTCCATAGAAAATCAAATTTTCCATGTTTTTCTTTATCTTCTCTTCTGGAATCCCACTTTAAAACTTTATCCCCAATGAAGAAATCCTCTGCTTTGGTTCTTTTATCAAACATATTTTTCATTTTTCTTGTAGAACCTGACTTCTCTGATACACTTCCTCTCTAGTCTGCTGCAAGTGAATAGTTTTATTGATCCTTCTCTGAATATCATTAGGTTCTGCTTGTATTTCTTGCAGCAACTTTATCACTGGGATTCCCAAAGATGAAGGGAATCTTGCCTCCATGCCATAAACCAATTCATATGGGCTTGTTCCAATAGATCTTTTGGTGGTCAATCTGTCTGCCCATAGTGCATTTACAAGTTTTTTATGCCAATTTTTCTTGTTTTCCTCCAAGATTTTCTTAATGATGTTGATTAAATTTTGTTGGATGACTCAGCTAAACCATTACCTTGGGGGTAATAGGTTGTGGAGTGGCCCAAGGTAATTTGGTACTTATGAAAAAAATTGATCATTCTTTTGGATTTAAAGGTAGCAGCATTGTCTGTAATAATCTTCTCCGGACAGCCAAATCTAGACAGAATATTGGTTTCTAAAAATTGCATGATGATTGAGTCATTGGCTTGCCTACAAGGGATAGCTTCTATCCACTTGGTAAAATAGTCTGTGGCTATCAAAATCCACCTATGTTGACCAGAGGATGAAGGGTGGATTTCCCCAATGAAGTCTAAACCCCATTGTTGAAATGGCCTTTCAGTTGAAATGGGTTTGAGGGGCAAAGGTAGCAGCTTTTTCTTGCCTTCAAAAATTTGGCATTTGTGGCAAGAAGTTACATATTTCTTTGTATCAGCAAAGAGTGTGGGCCAATAAAATCCAGCCCTTAGGATTTTATCAGCTGTTGATTTCCAATACAAGTGTCCACCACAGTCCCCTGCATGAAATTCCTTAAGTACTTTGTCAGTTTCATCCTGTGTTAGGCAATTAAGCAAAATACCTTCATGGTTTTTCCAAAATAACACATTATCTATAACACAAAACTTTGAAGCTTTCATTTTCAAGAATCTCTTTTTAGTCCTGGATAACCCTGGAGGAGGTTGCAGGTTCAACAATATAAAACATATGTCAGCATACCAAGGTGATTGTAAAAAGGCTTGATTGATCAGTGGAGTTGCCATCTCCTATTCGTTATCCAGTTCATTGATGTCAAGGGCTTGAAAACTGGTTTTAGTCATCAGCTTGGCTAATCCTTGTCCTTTTATCAGTTTTGTTGGCTTAATTTCAATGTCATATTCTAAGATGTTAGCTATCCATTTTCCCCTTTTACCTTCAATTCCTTCTTGAGTTATAATGTCTTTGACCACGGCATTTGGGACATAAGCTAACACATGAGAATACAAGATATAAACTCTGAAATCCTTGATGGCGTTTACAAGGGCATAAGCTTGTTTTTCCATGATCTGATATTTAAAGGTGCATCTCTAAGTGCTTTGCTGAAAAAAGCAATGGGCTTCTCACATCCTTGGTCATCTTTTTGCAATAGGACAGCAACAATAGTATGCTCAGATGCAAAGGAAAAGATCATGAAGTCTCTATCAAACTTGGGGCTTGTGAGGACTGGTGTTTTTGTTAAAGCTATTTTGATGTCCTCAAAGGCTTGTTTAGCTTCTATTGTCCATTTAACTTTAGAATCTTTCTTCAGCATATTATTCAACAGTCTTATCAGTTCGGCCAAGTTGGGAATGAATCTCCTTAGGAAATTGAGCTTTCCTAAAAAATCTTGTAGTTCTTTGATGTTTCTTGGGTGAGGTACTTGGAGAATAGTTTGTATTCTATCCGGGTCAATTCTAATGCCATCTTTTGAGATTATGTGACCTAGGAGTTTGCCTTCTTCTAGGCCAAACAATGATTTCTTTGGGTTCAATGATATACCATATTTTCTGCAAATTAGGAACACTTGTCTCAAATGTTCTAAATGTTCTTGGTCTAATTTTGAAAAAGCAGTGAGATCATCGAGATATATGACTAATAAATCATGGATATCTTTTGCAAAGGCTATGTCCATTGCTCGTTGAAATGTGGCCCCTACATTTTTGAGTCCAAAAGGCATTTTTACATATTTGAAGGTTCCCCAAGGTGTTGTAAAGGCAGTTTTATCTTGATCATCCGGGTGAACTAAGATCTGATTGAATCCTGAGAATCCATCTAACAATGAGATCCTAGAAGCCCCCAATACCCTTTGTAAAATGTGATCCATCTTGGGTAAGGGGTAGTGGTATTTGAGAGATACTTTATTTAAATTTCTCAAGTCAACTCACAGTCTTAGCTCTCTCGTTTTCTTCCTAGTAGGTACTAGGTTTGAAATCCATTCGGAGAACCTGATAGGTGCAATTATTCGCGCTTCATACATTCGTTTGACTTCCTTTTCAATCAGGGGAAGGAGGACAGGATTTACCCTTCTGAGCTTTTGTTTAAAAGGTTTTTGATATTCTTTCAAGGGTACTGTTTGTTGGATGACAGAAGTATCATATGACTTGAGGTCCTCATAGCTCCATGCAAAAACATCTTAAAATTCTTTAAACAACTCAATGTATTTCAGCTTTTGGTTAGGAGGCAATGCTTTGGACAGTTTTATCATTTTGGGATTTTCTGTGGTTCCAATATTGTAGTCCTCAATTTCTGCATTTAGTGGTTGCATTTTTGGCTTTCTTGGAATATCATTTGAATCAAATATATCCTCCAAAGGAGTTAGGCCTGTGGGCAGAAAATTATCCTTTAGTTCAATTACTTCAGATTCTCCCTCAGCCATTTCATCAAGGTCCATTTGCTTCAGCTCTTGTAAATTTTTGTCATCAAAAGTTGTTGGATGCAAAATCAAATTTGTTGTTTCAGCTGATATACTTTGCTCACTTTTGTCTATTTGTTGTTGATCATCAATGGTGCTTGTGTCAATGTTTGTACTTGAGAATTCCTCTTTCAAAGTCAGGAAATTATTTATTTGTGTATCATTTTCAAACACCTGCCAATTTTTGACATTATCTGGGACAGTAGGTCTGTGTTTGATTTCAGCAGTGAAGTGGTGGTTGGGCTCAAATGGTAGCTTGCAAGTGCTGGCAAAAGTTGCCAAACTATGTGCATGTAAATTGTGCTTTCTTGGAATTTTGGTGAGCTGAGATTCTGAGAAGGTGTTAAGTATTTCAATGGTTGCCCCTCTATAAGCTCTTAGCCTAAGATCATTTGTAACAAAGTTTCCCTTCATCTGTTGTATAATCAAATCTGAGTCCCCTAGAATTGAAATCCTAGCTGCCCCAAGACTTTTAATCAGTTTGAGACCTAGTAAAAGGGCCTCATATTTAGCCATGTTGTTTGTACATCTGAAATTTAGCCTATATGCATGACCTTGAGCATGGTCATTTTGCATGTTGTGTATCCAAACCCCTGCCCCTGCTCCTAATTTGTTCACTGACCCATCAAATTCTAAGTACCATAAGATTTCTTGATTGTGACTAGCCTTAGGAGTTTTGGAAACTTGCTCAGTGGGAAAATTTGGATTTTGTAACTCATATGGTATGTCTTGTCCATTTGTTGCATCAATCACATCAACAATTTTTTGATCTTGAGCACTAGATTGTTCATTTATGCTTTTTGTCTGTGCTATTTCCAGGAGTTTGAGATCAGTTTTGGGACACATCTCAGCGTTGTATAAGATGAACGAATCCATATTGGAATGCATAGAATAGATGGGGAAGTTTTGGGGTTTCTCTTGACTACTAACCACATATTTCATCAATGTTTCCCGGTACAATCTCTTTGGCTGTCCAAAGACTAAAATGGTGGCATAGGACATGTCTAGTTGCAAAGATCCTTGGAGTTTTGCACCCCAAGATCTGGACAAAAGCATGCCATACTTTGGTGGGATATCAGCTACCACCACATCCATCAAGATTGTCTTGGCGGAGTATTGTACTAGAGATACACACAAATCTTTGATTAGGCCTAGACACCTGACCTAGCTGGAATCAAATGAGAACAAGTCTTTGTATGGTCTTGTGATATCTAGGTCCAGTCTTTCCATCACAGACTTAGGCATTAGGTTATGGGAAGCTCCTGAATCAAACATTGCATTATGCAGCACTTTGTCATGAATGTTCAAGCTCACATAGAATGGAGGAACTCCTCCATCTACTGTTTTACCATTGACTTCGAGACCAAAAATCAGTTCTGGTTGGTCATCTAAAACATTGACTGCATCCCTATTTTCTGATATTTGAAGTGACCTATTGATTTGTTCCCTATAAACTTCATGTTTAGCCAATTCAGACAGAGGAATGGCTATTTTCAGTTTACCTATTTCTGTTTCTAAGTTAAAAGGTTTTTCCGCTTGAATTCTTATATTGCAAGCAGCAAGGTTTTCCTTTTTTGCTATATTTTCAGTGACCTTCTCTTCATCATGAGTGTTGTTCTGAGATAAATCTGTTTTGAAATTATTTTTAGGAGGGCAGTTTGGATTTTCTTTTGAGGGAAAGGATGTGGATGGCTGATTTTTTTAGGGCTGTAAGTCTGATATGTCCTCCACAGTGGCTTCCTTTGGGTCGAGGTCTGTTTTAACAAGGCGTTCTGTCAGGGCAGCTTTATCCTTTGTTTTCTTTGGCTGCTTGGTATCTTTCAGCTTGGTAGCTTCAGGCACATCTATGGTTCTACTTCTTAATTTGTATTGTTTATGAACCTCATAGACTGCTGCATAATACCCTTCTCTGAAGTCAAATGACTCTCCGGATTTGGTTTGAAACTGGTTGAAATCATGAGCTTCTTAGTCATCTTGGGTTAGAAAGATTTGTTGTTCATTGTTTAAACCCATTAGGTTGATTTGAGTATCCTCTGTTGGCTCACCAGAGGTTGAAGCTTCAACATAGTTCTCTTGAAATGGAGGTCTGATATTCTGATCAGGGCCAGCTTTCCCGATGTTGGGATTTTGATTTTTTCTGAAATTTGGATTTCTAGTGGTGTTACTTGGTTGACCATCCCAAGAAGATTTCCTTTCAATGGTTTCCACTCTATCACCCAATCTGTCCATACCTTTGATGATTGCATCTAGTTTTTGCTGAAATGCAGAAGGCTCTTCTTTGAAAGTTGTTCTCCTTTCAGTTCTAGCTCGATTTCTCTTAGATATCAAGTTGGCCTCTACACTAACCGCTATGATTTGCATGTCTTCTAAGCTAGGAGGAGCCCTTTCTCTTAGCTGATATGCCATGTAAGAGTCAAATCCATCAGGGAATTTGTTTAAGGCTAAGTCAGGTGGAGGTCTAAGGTTTTGAGGGATGGCCTTGTATACATTGTTGAATCTAGCACAATAGTCTTGGACAGTTTCTTGTGGGCCTCTTTTTAAACTGTCATACTCTGATAGGATATGCAATGGGTCCTTCTTCTTTTCCCATATGTTCAAAAAGCTTTGGTTCAGAGCATCTGGGTCCGCAATTGTGTTTGCACCAAGTGCCCTAAACCAAGTCCTTACTTCACCGGTTAAGCTTTGAACAAAAATTTCCATTATGACATCATTGTCATCGATTTCATAGTTCTCAAAGTAGTCCATCATTTTCTTAGTGTGTTGTTGGGCTGTATAGGAGCCAGTACCATCAAAATATGTAATTTTTCTCTGATAATCTGGAGGCATAGCCCCTGGATTTGTAGGTAACTGCAGAGGAGCATAACGGTTTGCCATATTTACAGGGATAAATGGGACAGCAGGAAGAAATAAGACAGCTGGAACAACAGGGACAGCAGTGGAAATATGTGCAGTGGATGGGGGAGTGGAGAGGATACTTTGAGGTGTGGATGAAGAACTCGGAGAGGCTGTAGTATTGACAGAAAGGACTGCTACTCTCCCAGGAGTAAGCTCAGATTTTGTAAGGTTTTGCTGAAGTATATCAAGGTCTAAATCAGCAGAATTTTCTAGATTTTCTTGTCTTCTAAGGCTCTTAGAGATCAAGTTAGGATTTTCAAAAATAGCTGGAGGATTTGGATCAGGATTTGATCTTGTGTAACGAGTCTTTTTCTTTGGAGCCAACTTCTAAATCTGTTTTTGGTATTTTCTGGAAATCTCTAAAGATCACAGTTTTTGACAATATTCTGAGGGAAGCTCTTTTGAAATATAGGAAACTTTGGGCTTTCCTTTAAAAATGTTAAAACAAGGAAACCGATCAAATCTTTGGGACAGCTGTTTAAAGCCTAAAACTAGATTGGAGATTGACTGAAGCAACGTTTATCTACTCCTGTAAATGCACAGCAAAAAAAGTTTCAAAGGCTACCTGGCTAACTTCAGGCCCCATCTGTAGCTTTAGAAAATAGACAGCAGTGACAAAGAGTCATTCAGTTCCCCAACGGAGTCGCCAATGATGTTATCACTCAAGTTGTTCCCCGGGAAAGCTCTAAGGGGGAATACGGCCGAGGTAACCACTAACCAGTCTTTTAGCTACAGATTCTAGCCAATGTGCAACCAGAGAGGGCTCTCTCTTTGTAATTTAGCTCCGTTTGAGGTATTTTAGGCTAGTTATGATGCACAGGGTTTGGTTTTAAGTTTGTTGGATGGTGATTTTAAACAGAGCTGGGATGCAAGTCTAAAACAGTTTATACCATTGGGAAAATGGGGTCAATGTGGACGAACTACTGAGAGTGTTTTCTTTGATAAAGGGAAATACTGCAAAGCAAGATAATCGATCTTGGAACAATTTTAAAATCTGGAAATTGGTGGAATGTAAGCCAGTGGATGAAGGGCAGTCAAGAATCCTTCATCATGTTGGCAGAGGGAAAGTGCATGAATATTATCAAGGAGCAGTGAAGAATTCCTATGCAATATTCAAAGTGAAAGAATCAGTGGAAATAGGAGTAGCTAAGAATTCCTGTTTATGCTAACTCTGAAGAAAACATAATTAATAATAGAGATTGAACACAGAGTGTATTTAAACAAATTCTGGGCTATTCTTTTTCTCTATTACTAAGATTATGAAACATATATGAATTTTGCAAACACAGAAGACATAAAACGCAGTTTAGAACAACTTATTGATCCATAGAAAGACACAGGAATTCTGTAGCAGGTCCCAGAACATCAAATCCACATTCAGACGGTCCAGCAGTAGTGAACTTCAACAGCCTTTGTATTAAACAGTCTCAGAGTTATAGCGCAGTCCAGAGAGAAAATCACCAACCCTGAATACATCTCATGGGGAGGTATTTATACAAAAAGGAGATACAAAATATCGTGTAGATAAGCTATCAAGCAATAACTTCCTTCACCTACTCTACAGAAGAAGTAAATGAGAGAAATGAATGCAGCAGTAAATGTTGGTGTGCTGGCTGTTTAGTTTGTCAGATATATTTGACTTTTTGGACTGAGTGAGTTGGCTGGTAGCTGCGTCTTTACTCTGTGTTCCTGTGTTTGCTGTCTTGCTGTGTTGTTGTCCCGGCCTTGTCATCAGTGCTTGGTATTACTTTAATGAGCTACGGTCCCAACCTAATTTCCTCTTTCTGCTGTTTTCATTTTTTGACAGGTGGCCCGTGCATTTTGAATTTGCTGACATGTAGCTAATCAAAAAGGAAAAGAACCAAAATTACCTCGGTAAAACCTCCAGCATCCCCTGCCACCATTGGTCTGTCGGCAACCGATGTCTTTGTATTTTTATTAGTGTCTCATCAGCTTCAGTATACCTGTAGAAGTTGGGTTGGACTTCAAAAAGATGATTTATCTCATGCTCAATGTAGAAAAAAATTTCTAATTTGTCATATAGACTCTGTCCAGAGGGAGGCACTGTGTCTTCTGAAATGCTTGATGATGTTGTAATTTGATAGGAAACATAGGTATTTACCCTGTTAGCATACTGTTCATGTGTTAACAGTCTTCCATTGCTGGTCAATAAGTTGGGTAACCCTTTGCTCTGCAAAATTGAAAACTTTTCTTTGAAGGCATTTATTTCTGTCTGCATTTCTTGGCACTTTCTTTCTAGATTTTGAACAAAATTCCTCAGGGTCATCACCTTTTTCACTATCAAAATGGTGTCTGTTCTGTTCCTAATGTCTAGAGCTGCTAGTTGTTCTTTGGTATGAGTATTCAAAAATTGAATGAGTCTATTGGCCTGCTCAGGAATGTTTCCCAATGATGCCTTGGCCCTTTAAATCTCTACTCGGGCTATTTCTATCAATTTTATTCGCTCATGTATCATCTGAATTGATTGCCATTGGTCAGTGATAGACTGGCCAATTTTGGTCCACAGAATTGTCTTGATTTCAGATAGAGTTTTATGTAGAGTAAGCTCTTTTTCTAAGGATTTTATTTTGTTATCCAAGGGCTTTATTTCTCTTGTTTTTTAAACCACTGTTATCTTGGATTTGTCATAGCTTACCTCTAGCTTGGCCAACTTTTCTTTGGCCTCTTTTAGCTCTGACATTTGGACTTATAACTCTTTTACTGCTCTCATCATTTCTTCCATACTCATGCTAGATTCTGGTGTTGTTATTGCTGTTGCTACTGAAGCATCCGTGGTTGATGTACCTGTTGTTGATGCTGGGATGATAGGAGGGATTGCTGCTGCAAGTGTGGGAGGGACAGTGGCAACTATTGGAGCTGTTTTAGGTGGTTGGGAGGTCGACTCTCCCTGCTTGGCTTGCAATGCTTTCTCCAATTCTTGCTCCATTTGAATTATCCTTTGATTCATCCTCATCAGAAAATCCATCGTATCTCCTTCTGTCTTTTCTTGTGCAAGTTTTGTAGTTTGTGGGTGCATGGTTGGAGGCAGCCTCAATTGCTTTCTAAGTGTAGCAATATCTTCTTCCTTTTTCCTTATGAGGGCTTTGATGCCCTTGGCATCCTTAGGATCATGCCCTAGCTTAATAATAATTTCCTCCAGGGTCTTTATTCTATTGTCTTTAGCCAAGGAAGATATTCTTTCCAAATCCAATTGGGCAGATGTATTGCTTAATGACTCCTTCAATTGGTGGGCCAGCATTGCCTTGTCTGCCAATGTAGCATAGACCATTTCACCTGTTTGCTTGTGCAGCTCAATTTGGTCCATTGGGTGTATGTCTTTGGCGAGGACTTCTAGATTTGTTTTTATGTAGTCCGCAGTTGTCTGTGGTTGCTGAACTTTAGGCTTGAAATGACTTAAGATCATTTTTTCCTCCTTAATGTCATAAGCTGCCATCAGTCTTTGCTGTTTGGAGGGTGTTGTTTTGAGAAGTTGATCATAAAGTTGTATTCTCAATAATTCATTTTGGGCTTTAATTTCCATGAATGTTCCTTTAATACCAGATGGCTGCTTACTTTGCTGCTTTGAGGAGGAAACCTCCATACCATGTTGCCTCTCTGTTTCTTGTCTGTGAGAGTTGGTGAATGTTTACTGGCTGGTTTCCCTCTCCGTCCTTGGACTGCCTGTGATTTCTTCACTAATTTCCTCTTCAGGTAGAGGATCTACTCTTTGCCTTTTGGCCTCTAGCTGCTGTGTTGACCCACTTGTAGGTGTGGTCTCTTCTCTATCTCGTTTCTTGCTTCTTTCCTCATTGAGAGGAGTCTGTAATGCTGGAATCTGTGGTGACTCTGTCTGTAGTGGAGGGGCTTGCCCTTGAATCTGTTCCTTTGAGGTAGATGGCTGGTCTGTCATTGTTTCTTGCTCTGTATCTACTACCTCCTTGCCTTTTGTTGTACCTGCTATTGGTGCAGTCCTTTCTTGGGCAGCTTGTGAAGCTGCAGCAGTTGATGTGCCTTCTCCGACTTGCTGTGGCAGTTTGAATGACACCTTCCCAAAAGAATCCAAGTCAAGAGTCTTTTCCAAATCTTTCATATTTTGCTCCATTATCTCTTCCTCAATGAGTTGTTCAACTAGTGTGCCTTCTACCCACTCATCTTGGTTGGAAAATTGTTCTATCTTTGGGATTTTGCAATGTTCATAAGCTGATAGCCTATATTTTATTTTTATTGCATTGATAAAGCCATTTGGGTCATAGGGTACCCACCAAAAGCTCCTTTTTAATCTGAGTTTTTCACCCAATATCTGATCAACATCTTGCCATCCTTCTTTTTTGTTCATGACATAGGGGCCTAGTTGGTCTCTGAATTTCAACTGAGCCTTTTTCTTAGTGCTATGGAAATGTGTCAAGTCTGAATTGATAAATTGCCTGTAATATTCCAAGGCAAACAGTCTCATTGGCACATATATTATCAGCCTCTAGGGACACAGCTCACAGCCATATATCCTGATGACAGTGTGATTCTGGTAGAAGTACCAGTCACCTATTTTGTAGTTTTTTAAGAGCTGCAATATTTTCTGCATATCATAAGACAGTCTAGGAGGAGGAGTTCTCTTTAGGAGAGAAGAGACTGGATAGACAAACATGTCAATGAACTCACAGTAGGAGTAGGGAGAGCTGTGGACTTCATGGAAGACTGAGGTCCAAAAAATGACAGACCTCTTTTCTCCTTTAGAGTCCAATCTTTTGATGGCAAATTGGAAACAGTCTGGCTGATAATATAGGAACAGATGATAGATGTAGGATGAATACTTGAAGACTCCCTCCCTATATAGTTTCAATATTTGGTCATGTATCTTGCTAGAAATGAATTTGGCATAATTGTATTTGACAGCAGGGGGCTGCCCTAGGGTAAATGCAAACAGTAATACCAATATAGTTTCATCAACATGTTCACTTGTCTTGAAACCCAGAACATAGGATATCATATCAACCAGTAATTTACCCACTTCATTGGACCATACATAGTGAAAAGGAGGTGGCTCTGTAGGCTGGCGATCTGCTCTCATAAATATTTGGGCAATTCGGGTTATCTCTGAGATGGAGAGTTTAGGACCTTCATCAAGCAAGAATTTCATAGAAAGAGGGAACAGAAACTGAGTTGGTTTGAAATTTAGCATTTGATTGATGGAGTCAGGAGTTATATGAAAGAGGATGCTCCCACATGGAGACATGACTGCCCTTTGAGTTGGTTCATAGTTTTCACAACAGAGGTGAATTATCTCAGGGAAGATATTGATAGAGGGGAGGAAGTATATGGGAAAATTTGATTCCCCTATCCCATAAAAATCATTGTTATTCAGATAACTGTTCCTCGGCTCACAAAATGTCTGCAGGTGGTTTCTATCACCAACCAAGTCTTGGATTAGATAATCCCTATCAGCCAAAGGTAGTGATTCCAATTCCTTGTGGGGTTCATTGAGAGTAGTGACATTCAAGGCTGCTAGAGTCTCCATCTTTAAACTCTCTGTGCTTTTTATTTGAATGTGGGTCTAAGCAGCAACAAAACATTGAGTACTAGCTCTGAGGTTTTCCCAGGGAAATGCAGACTGAGCCTTACATAGAAATGGCCTCACTGTGTAAAATTTATGGTTAAAAACAAATTTTGCAGAGTTTAGTCAGGGTTTTTGACTGAATTTGTTGGATTTTGTTGGCTCTTCGAGTGGACTGTAGAGAAAATGAGCTTGAATTTTAGCTAAATGAGCGAAACTTGCAGAGGGAAATGGATTTTGAGGAATTCCTTTGATAAACAGGACAAAAACAAAGGCTATCGCGCGCAGGTTTGGGTACGGCACTGCGTTTTTGTTTAAAAAGTCTGGTTTACTGTGAAAATGGATAAAACTGGTCGCTTTGTGCAAAAAATGTTAAAAACAGGGATGGTGGCAGTATATTTCTCAAGAGCTGGCGACTCGATTTGTGCAATTTTTTGGTTCCACGGGTTCAGACACAGAGAAAAACTGGAAATGCAGAGGGTTCGGGAGCAATTGAGTAAATACCTGCTTCAAATGGGTGCTAGGTGCACAATATGGACTGCAGGCCGAGCTGAGGGACGCGCTGTGGAGTTGCTTTCAGTGGGTGACAGACTGTGCAGCTTTGGTGGCGAATTCGTCGTAATTCGCATGCAGAGGTTTCCACAACCAATGAATAGAAATAAACCAAAAACAATCACTTTCGCGACTTTTAACACAATTTGGGCTTTTTCGGGCTTTTTGGCGCTTTTTTGTGATGACGTCATCATGACGTAATTTTGTCGTGTAGCGGGTACGGAGGATGACGTGTCAGATGATGTGGTAGATGACATGGAGGCGAGGTGGTGATGTCAACAGATGACATGGCACTGATGCGGAGTGGTGGCGGGCGACGTGGATGCGACGTCATCAGGTGACGTGGGTATGACGTTAGGGGGTAGGCGGCGGGGTGGTAAGCGGTATTCCCCGCACCACCTTTGGCCCATGGTGGTTTAGGAAGGGAGGGCTCCAATCGCAGGGGTACGGCAGGAATACCGCCAATCCCCCGGATGCTAACGTTCGGCAGATAAGGGGTTCCAATATCGCCGCCAGCCGTTGGATCTATGGGCTGGATTGGACAGTCGACGGGCGAGGTAAGCGGCGGAGGTTTACGATATGGGACCCGCGTTAATTTTTCAATGTTTTATAATGTTTTTTTTTGGGTTTTACACTTTGGTTATGGTATTTCCGGGCGCGGTTGTTTATTTAACCTGATGTTAAATAAACCCCGATGGATTATGAACGCGGAAGGGTTATGATTAAGGTCCAAAATGGACCAATAATTCCCGAAACTGTGTTATATGGCTATAATTTCTAGGGGTAGGGATATTATGTATTTTTTGGGTTTTTTATATAGTTTTTATAAAATAGGGGTGGGAAAATGATAAAGGAGCTATACAATAAAGTTAATGTTAATATGATTTTATGGATAGGTAACGGTAAGTTTATAAGGTAATAACTTAGGTTTTTGGGGGAATGAATTAAAATGGTAAGATCTTTTACACAAGAAATGTGGCTTGTTTTGACTAAGTAAAAGCAAAGTTCCACTTAGTATTTATCATAAAATGAAGTGAACTAGGACTAGTGGGCAGATCCCAATGTCCTTGAGGGGATGTCAATAAGGTTACTTGGGGGAATGAGAGGGGAAATTAGTCATGCTCCACTATTTTACAACCAAACAACTGCCATGGTACTTGTGTCATCCATGAGATAAGTCTTTCTTGACAAGACAAAAAATGATCACAAACTTGCTTCTGCAACCTCAAACTGCCTACCCAGCCTAATACACCTAGTATTTTTTCTTCCTTTTGATTGGGTGCATTTGGACTAGCAAGCCCTGGTTTTCCTCTTTTCTTTTGAATGCCCTCCTATCTAAGTCTACCCTTATCTCTTCCAAGGGCCCAGATTAAGCAGTTGGGCTCCTTTGTTTCTCTACCTATTTACTCATCTGCCAAGCTTGCGCTGTTTGGACAGATCTTTATTCTCTATTCTAAAGAGAAGTAAATTAAAAAATGACCTAACCAGGACTGAACTGTCTGGCTATTCATCAACTATGTCAAGAATCAACCACCTGTACATAATGAAATTCTTCAAAAAGGGAACAGTAGTGGCATTTAAACTAGCACAATTTCCTGGTCTTTTGGTTTGGGGTTCATTTTTATCATTTTTTCTGACCAATTCATTCTTTTTGCCCTTTGATTTTTCTTTAGGGCATACCCTCTTTTCATTTTTTAATTTTCTTCATTTGTTTACAAAATATGGAACCTTTGCAGCATGAAAGGATGAACATATTTGGCTCTTCTATAGTCAATCATGAAAAATGAAACCTATTGGTATAGGAACCTAACGTGTGTGACGAAAAGGAAGGAGAAGAGGATCACTCTGCTCATGATGAGAATGTATCTAGGACAGAGAGTGACGAGGACGAAGAAGAGGAACAATCTGTTCCTAGTCAGAATACGCCAGAGGAATTTCTTAATGAAGAAAGGGTAGAAGAAGAGGTTACCCAGGAAATAGCAGAACAAGCTAGGGTTTCTACCCCTGAACAACCTGGTCAGCATAGCACTGAAGAAGCACCCCGAGAAGAAAATGAGGAAATTGGCCAAGACGAAGGTACAACACTTGAGGTACAAAGTCCAGGCCATAGTAAATGAATGGTTGTTCCTTCCAAGATTGCGAAAGGAACAGTAGAGACTGCTTAACGTGATTAAGCAACTTCAACAATAGATAAGGGTTTTGAAAATGGGGAGAGGTCAAAAGGAACCTCTGTGGTAAAGCAGACAACCGTTCAGACAAAACCCCTTAAGAAAAAGATCAAGAGGACACAAGTCCAACCTGCTATTCAAAATCGAAAGGAACAACATCTAGCAGTTGCCCATGTCGAAGTACAAACAGATAACGTATTGGCTATGACAAGGAAAATCATACAGAGGCACCATCCTCTGAGGAAACTCGGACCATAAAAATAAGACGCAGTAATAAGAAGATCCAAGTATATCTCCCGCCTACAACTATTATGTTGGATAATGATCTGAGGACAGTAACTCTGCGAACAGATTTTGCACACGCCCAGCAAACAATAGAGAAACTTACAGAGTAGACTATCCCTCGAGAAAAATATGAGAAATTACAATAGCATCTAAGGAACATTAACATATCTGAAAGCCAGGCCTTTGAAGGATGGCGAAAGGAAGAAGAAAGAGTAAAAAAGGTAACTCATAGACTAGATGTAGTCATCAAACAAATGGATACCTTATGCTCTCTCTATACTGACATTCTAGCATGTAGAGCACCTGCTAGGAATTATGATTTGTTTTTAATGGAAAGATATTTACAATTGAAAATTAAAGCTGTCAAAGCAGGAGTACCTATAGAGATAAATACAATTGATGACTTTATAAATTGTTGTAAGCATTACGGAGTGAAAGTTCAGCGGCTATTATGTGAATTCTATTTGCACAATCTTGTATTAGATGGAGAAATAGATCAGAACCCTAGCCCTTTTGTGGGTGATGTCCAACTGCAGGCATTCATTTCTTTTGGTGTTAATCAAATAAAGTGGCTTAAAGCCTATAATGTCTTTCAAAGACAGGAGAATGGACTAGACTTATGGGTAAGAGGCAAACCTAGAGACCCATGGAAATTATGGAATAAACATAGGAGCCTAATGAGAACTCAGGGAGTGATCGAGGCATTGGGACCTATCCACACAGCAGTCATATGGAAAGGGGTAGAATACTTCTTTACTATCAAAGACCTTGCCATAGCAGCAGCCAAATTTCGATACCAAACTTCTAATCTGAACATCCAAAACTGAGAACCATTCGATTATGAGAACTTTAAGCTAGTTGCTGACCACTTGGGTATCTACGGTGACCTTGTTTTGAGAGAAGGCCCGTCTTGGTTAGGCTATAGGTTCAGAAGTCCAATTATTTGGCACCTTGCACCAGGATATCAAGCCTTATATGAAATGCCTGAAGGACAGACAAGACATTTCTTTGAATTCCTAGCTAGCAATCATGGTTGTAGACCACCTCATGAGATCCCTTCTCCAGCCTATTCCCTAACTGCCTTGCATGTCAATTACAATGTTTTCATGATGTCATGAAAAAGGGTAAGCAGGGGGGGGTGTTGAGCACTAGAGAAGGTATGTAATTACCACCTATTTTGTCATATTTTCCTTAAATTCATAACTTCTTTACATTATGAACTAAGTATATGGCGAAAGATTATGATAAAGTCTAGAATATTTGTGTGCAATGTAAAATGACTAATAATTACCCTTTTCCTATGCAAAAAAAGGGGAAAACAGAAGATCGCCATTCCAGAGGAAAAGACAAGACGAAGTTAACTACTATCCCTTTGACAGGGAACTGCATCCAAACGAGGCAATCCAAATTGGAGCGTATCAGCCAGGAAAAGGAAGAGGAGATACCAAATTGGCGCAAGAGAATAAGAAGATAACTGAGAGCTAACAGTATGGCGAATCCCTCAGGATCCTTTGATCCTGAGGGATCGCTACCTTAACGATTCTCTGTATCATTGATATCTTCGCTCAACTGCTATAAGAAGGGGCAGCATTGCTAGCACAGGTGACAGACTATTGTTGTTGTTATGAAATTCACTGTTGTAATTAAAACTTTTATCATCGACTCTTTCTAAAAGAGCGATTACTGTAACTCTATTTTGATGCTTAATATATGAATTTTGTTGTTGTTCCATCTTTGATTTTGGAGTAATCCTAAGCATTGCGTCCCTGGAGGCTAAGGGCCCGACCCTGGTGGCTCACTTGCTCTTGTACCATTATTTTCCAATTCGAGTGTGGTTTGATTTCTCTTATTCAATCTGTTTAGTAATCTATTGTTCCGTATTATTTCACATATAGGTTCTGTTATATTTCGTTCCTATTTGAATAGTAATGTTATTCTCTACAACAAGAATGTTATGTTGTTCATTCTAAATTTATATCACATCACTGTTCCTTTAACAAACTGATATTATCATATAACAATGTTGTTCCTTCCATATTGCCATTGCTGATTCGATTACAGAATAACAGTGTTGTATATTCATAAATTGGTATTACTGCGTGTTTATCCACGGTTCACTTTTAAACGTGATTTCTATTAATTTGGGATTGTTGTTCCTCTGTGATCAAAATTGTTGTTTCTTCATCACTGTGATTAATAATTGTTCTGCCAAAACTCAGATTACTATTTCTTTCAATATAGAAGTGTTGTGTGTCATATTCAATTGAGTTTGTTGTGCATTTACATTGGATTTAGGTTTCTGTTCAATATTTCATTTCCCTTAGTTTGATGTCTCATTTCCATTTGCAGAACAATTTGAAACTGTAGTGAACATTGACATATGTTGTCCAGTTCCCAGGTTGATGATATTTTCCTTGATTGCTTTTTAATTGCATCAGTTTACAAAGGGAAGAGTTACCATTACCGTACCCTTGACTGATAAATTGTTGTAGCTTTCTGAGTACATGATTTAAGTCTTAAGTTCCTTTTTGTAAGTATATTTTATTCCAATCATCCGTTTACTCTTGTATTTAAAGCACTACACTATTAGCATTACTCTGGCAAATGACCGCCTCAAACTGAATACACTCTTTGAGATAACAAATCGTTCCTGGATTGATAATTAATGTAGGGTAAATAGAGGTGAAAAAGACCCTTTTTACTGCTTGACAGGTCAATTTTTCTTAAGCCACTTCTTCCTCTTGTTGCGATATGAGATATGCGGGACCAATGGCAGCCTGCCACTTGGCACTTCCCAATTCACTAAGACTTTTTCCATGTCATCTCCTCCTACCACTTGGACAAGTCTAACATAAACTTTTACTTGCTCTAACTTATTCATATGAAATCAGATTTGAGTGTTGTTCACACTATTGGAATCAGGATGACGAGCACTTCAATATGATGCTAAGTTTATCCAAATTTTCCCACTTTGAGTTTTAAGCCTTTTACCATGCCACTAGTACTTTCTAAAGATACATCTAGATAAATCTTCCCCACTAAGAGCTTTTGGACCGCCAAAATCCTTTTTAGTCAATTGGCAAGTGAGGAAATTTATCCCTCACTTTCTCTTTCTCCATCAATTGAGCTTTACTTGGATGCATTCCTTTGAAGCCAACATGAATGTACTCCACATCTCCTCATCATGAAGTTTTGGTTTTCCTGTCGAGAATGATATCTTCGGGCAACTTGTCTAGATACTCTGGTGCAAAATCGTCCATTGTAGGAATCTGTGCAACCTCTTCGGTATCCATAATCAATGGAGGTTCATAAAGCTTCAAGTTTTCAACATTTACCACTAAGTACATTTGCATATAAGCGGGCAAGTCAAGATGAAAATCATTGTCTCCAATCTTTGCCAATATGGTGAAGGGACCATATCGAATGGGTCTCAATTTCTTCCCTTCTCCCTTCATTCTATCCTTGCTAATGTGGAGCCATACCTTGTCCCCAACTTGAAACTGATGGTCAACTCGGTGCTTATCATGTCAAGCTTTATATAGAGCCAGAATTTTCTCCCACTTCTCCTGTATTGATTGATGAATCACCTGTATCCACTGAATAAACTTTTGTGCTTTGTCCCTATCATCTCATCCATTTCCATCCTCATCTTTCACAAAGATCATGTCTAAGGGATCCCTTGGTAGATAGCCAAAACATGTCTCAAATGGTGAGCTTTGTGTAGATGAATGTGTTGCTCGATTGTATGCATGTTTCACATAAGGAAGATGTTCATCCCACAAATTGGGATGTTTTCCACAATAGCCTCGTAACAAGTATACCATGGTGCGGTTGATGCCCTTTGTCTACCCATATGTCTATGGATGAAATGTCGTACTTCTTTTCAACTTGGTTTCCATCATTCCCCACAAGCTGGTCCAAAACTATCCAAGAAAGTGAGAGTCTCGATCTAACACAATATATGTGGACAACCAAAAATGGACCCAAACATGCTGAAAGAAAAGATAAGCAGTATGCTCAGCAGTGACCTACTTTGTACAAGGCATTAAAATACACATTTTACTAAAAGGACTCACAACGAAATACAAATAGTCGTGACCTTTCCGAGGCATAGGAAAACCACCTACAAAGTCCATGGAAATACTTTCCCATGTTCGACTCAAAATAGGGAGTGGTGTGTAGAGCCCAAGTTTTCTATTAAAGGGCTTTGAAACAGAACACAACACACAACCCTTTACAAAGCGAGTCACAATGTTTTTCATATGAGGCCAAAAGCAAAACCTCAATAATTGACATAAAATTTTTTCAATCCCAAAATGACCAGACACCAGAGAGGTATGAGCCTCTCGGATTACATGTACCCTTTCATCAATGGGTATGCACAGTTTTCCAAGGTGGTACAGTAGTTTTCCCTAAAAATAATGATCTTCCACCTGCAATCCACGAGTCAATTTTGCATAAATGTCTTTAAAATCATATTCGTTAGCATATTGTTCAGCATAACGTTCTAACGATAAAGAAACATTTTGAAAAACTACAAATGCAGAAATAGAAGGTTGAGAAAGCATATCTGCTATTTTGTTGTTGGAACCCTTCTTGTATCTTATTACCAAATGAAACTGTTGTAGGAATCCCATCCATCTGAAATGACGGGCTTGCTGAATCTTGCTCTGTGACTGAAGGTACTACAAGGGTTGATGATCCGTATGGATGATGGTATCCTTGCCGATCAGGTAGTGTTTCCACTTCTTTACACTTTGAACCAAGGCGTACGACTCCCTATCGTATCTAGGATAATTTACAACATCCTGGGAGAATAACAAACATGCTTCCTTTGTTGCACCAATACAACACCCATGGCATATCCATTGGCATTTGTTTCAATCTGAAAAGGCTGTTGAAGATCTGGTAAGTGTTAGAAAATTATATATTACAGAGCAATGGAACACATAAAATATTGCAGAAATATAAACACAGAAAACGCACAAAACAAGAGAGACACAGATATACGTGGTTCACCTAGTTTGGGCTACGTCCACCCCGAACAGCCAGTCCTTCCTTTCTATTATCCAGCAAAATGAAGAGACACAACCTACAGCAAATCTGCTGTAATATCCTCTGTTTCTCTCACAATCTCACCTCTCTGTTTCTCGCTCACAGAATACACATCTATTTCCCAGCCTCAAATACAATACCCTCATATAAAGAGAGGGGTTGCCTTCTAGGGCAAAAAACCCTAAACTAAACATAATTTCTACCGTCAGATCATCTGCCTAATGAACGGCCCAGATTGACTAGAAATTACTATACTTTTACAAGGCAATTTTACATTTGATTTTAGCTTCGGGGGCGCTGCCCCCGGACCCCCCAGCCGGGGGGATCGGTCCCCCCGCACCCCCCCGTGTGGAGGGGTGTACAAGACTTCTTGGGGTATACATCCGGCTAAAACAAAGACCTTTGAACAATCATGCTCCACACACATCAATCTCCCACTTGGAGAATGATTGTAGCAACTCCACTGCTGCGTCATTTGCTGGACAATGACTCCTCTTTGGACTTGGCTATTTTTCATCTTTATCATCATCCTTGAAGACCAATTGAAACTGAGCATGTTCTCAGTTTCTCCCTGGTTACAACTTTTGTTAGCATATCTACAGAATTCTTGCTAGTGTGTATCTTTTCCAGCTTCAACTCTCCATCTTCCAACACTGATCGTATGAAATGGTACTTGAGCTGTATGTGTTTAGTCCTGGAATGAAATGTTGAGTTCTTTGCAAGATGAATGGCACTTTGACTATCACTGTATAACGTGCCCATATCATGCTCCTTACCCAATTCACCCATAAACCTTTGTAACCAAATTATTTCTTTACTAGCCTCTGTAGCAGCAACATACTCTGCTTCTGTTGTTGAAAGTTCAACAACACTTTGGATTTTTGAAACCCAATTGACAGTTGTTCCTCCAACAGTAAATACATATCCTGTAGTGCTCCTCCTGTTACCTCTGTCACCTGCCATATCTGCATCAACATATCCTTGTAGGGAGATGTTTGAACCACCAAAGCATAAAGCTTGATTTGTGGTACCCTTCAAATATCTGAGAATCCATTTCACTGCCATCCAATGTTCCTTTCCTGGATTGTTCATGTACCTGCTTACAACTCCCACTGCATGTGCAATATCAGGCCTTGTGCAGACCATTGCATACATTAAGCTTCCAACTACTGATGCATACGGAACTTTAGACATATAATCCATGTCTTCTTAGGTCTTTGGGCACATTTCCTTGCTAAGTTTGAAATGGCTAGCAAAAGGTGTACTAACTGGTTTTGCATTATGCAGTTAAATCTTTTCAACACCTTTTGTATGTACTCTTTCTAAGACAATGTTAATTTGTGATTTTTCCTGTCTCTAGTTATTCTCATACCAAGGATTTTTTTTCAGCTCCCAAATCCTTCATTGCAAATGAATTTGCCAATTTTCTTTTGAGCACATTTATTTCCTGCATGTTAGATCCTACAACAAGCATGTCATCTACATACAATAACAATATAATATAGCTGCCATCATTTTGCTTTTTCAGATAAACACAATGATCAGAGTGACATCTAGTATAACCTTGTTCAGACATAAACTTGTCAAATTTTAGATACCACTGCCTTGGAGCCTGTTTTAAGCCATACAAGCTCTTCTTCAACCTGCACACTAGTTTCTCCTTCCCTTTCACCTCATATCCTTGTGGCTGCTGCATATATATCTCTTCCTCCAAATCCCCATGGAGAAAGGCTGTCTTTACATCTAACTGCTCAAGATGCAAATCTTCAGCTGCTACAAGACTTAAAATGGTTCTGATTGAAGTCATTTTAACAACAGGAGAAAATATTTCATCAAAATCAATACCTTTTTTCTGTGCAAACCCCTTCACCACAAGTCTAGCTTTATACCTCTGTTTTCCTCAATCTTCTTCCTTCAGCCTGTAAACCCATTTATTCTTCAATGTAGTTTTTCCTACAGGCAACCTGACTAAATCCCAAGTCTGGTTATGCATTAAGTAGTCCATCTCTTCTTCCATGGCTACCTCCCACTTCTTCCTGCTTTCAACCTGCATTGCTTCTTCATAACATTCGGGTTCACCGGAATCAGTCAACAATAAATAATATAATGAAGGAGAGTATCGTTCAGGGGGTCTACTTATCCTGGTAGATCTTCTAACACCACTTTCAGGTGTTTGGGGTGCCTGTTGTTGTTGTGGTGGTTGCTGTTGTTGTGGTTGTTGATTATTATTTTCAGCCACCTTTCCTTTTTCAGTGATTTCATCAAGAACTGCGTATTCCTTGTTTTCCTTTTCCTGTTTCTTTTCCTGCAACTGATTCTTATACAAGACCTTTTCATTGAATATTACATCTCTGCTCCTAATGATTTTGTGATTTTCGTAATCATATAAGCCATAGCCAAAATCATTAACACCATATCCAATAAAGGTACATTTCTTTGACTTTGCCTCAAGCTTTGTTCTATTTTCTTTATCAATATGGACAAAGGCCTCACAACCAAAAGGCTTTAAAATAGAGTAGTTTACCTTTTTACCTATCCATGCTTCCTCTGGAACACCACCATCCAAGGAACTTGAAGGCCCTCTGTTTATTAGATAAACAGCAGTATCTACAGCATCTGCCCAAAACTGTAAAGGCAATCCTGCATGCAATCTCATGCACCTTGCACGCTCCATGATTGTTCTGTTCATCCTTTCTGACACACCATTTTCTTGTGGTGTTCTTGGAACTGTCTTCTCTCTGCAAATTCCATGCTCTGAACAGTACCTATCAAACTCTTTGCTGCAATATTCACCTCCATTGTCTGATCTAAGACACTTCAATTTCTTTCCTATCTCAATCTCAACCAAAGCTTTCCATTTCTTGAAAGTATCAAATACATCATATTTATTCTTAATACAATAAATCCAAGTTTTTCTAGTTGCATCATCAATAAAAGTAACATAATAACGAGAGCCACCAAGAGATGATACCTGAACAGGTCCCCATACATCTGTATGCACAAGCTCTAATTTTTCATTCTTCTTTTCTTTCCCAACTCTGAGAAATCTGATTCTCTTCTGTTTTCCATAAATGCAATTCTCACAGAAGTCCAAATCAACATTCTTCAAACCCGGCAAAAAATTCCTTGAGTGAAGAATCTTCATCCCCTTTTCACTCATGTGTCCGAGCCTATGATGCCATAATGCTGCATCTGCTCCTTTGGAAGTTAAAGCATTAACAGAGTTAGAAATACCATTGCATAAATATAATGTACCAACCTTTTCGCCTTTTGCTATTACTAGGGCTCCTTTGGTGACCTTCCAAGCTTTATCTATGAAAGTTGTCACACAACCTTCACCGCCTAACTGCCCTGTTGAAATCAGATTTTTCTTTAGATCTGGAACATACCTTACCTCCTTTAATAGCCATTGGTTTCCATTCTGCTGTTTTACAAGAACCTTACCCATTCCAACGATTTTACAGGGTTTATCATCACCCAGACGAACTTGTCCAAAATCTCCTTGAACATAGTCATGAAAGTATTTCTTATCAGGTGTGGCATGGAATGAAGCCCCTAAATCTACCACCCAGGAATCAGTAATATTTTCGAAAGAAAGAATCAAAGCATCTTGTAACACCTCACCTATCACATTTGCTTCATGATTGTTTTCTTGTTGTGCATCTCCTTCTTTTCCCTTCCGAGATTTACAGTCTTTCTTTAGGTGTCCTTTCTTTCCACATTTCCAGCACACTGTCCCCGATCTGGACTTGGATCTTCCTTTCCTTGATTTACTGCGATATCCTGAGCTCTTTCCTCTTTCCATTTTCTTCCTCTAGACTCTGCACTCAAAGCATTTCCCGATGTCTCACCGGAGCTTTTCCATCGCATTTCCTCGCTAAGGATAGCACCGACAACATCATCAAACTTTAAAGTACTAGATCCAGAAACGGAGTTACTAATGGCCATTACCAAACCATTCCAACTTTCTGGTAATGAGCACAAGAATAACAGAGCTCTAACTTCATCATCAAAGTTTACCCCTACAGAACTTAACTGACTTGTAACTGTATTAAAATCATTTAAATGGTTTGCAACAGATCCACCTTCCAACATATTCATATTAAATAACTGTTTCATAAGAAATACCTTGTTTGAGGCCGAGGGTTTTTCATATAGTTTCGACAACGTCTGCATCAAACCCTCTGTCGTGGTTTCCTTCAAAATGTTGAAGGCGACTGACGCAGCAAGGCACAACCGTATTGTTCCGAGTGCCTTTCTATCGAGAAGGTTCCATTCTTCGTCTTTCATACCCGTCGGCATCTTTGTTTTTCCGCCCAATGGTAGCTATAGATCTTTCTGATACAGATAATCTTCCATCTGCATCTTCCACAGCGAGAAGTTTTGGCCTTTAAATTTCTCGACCCTATACTTACCATCTTCCACCATTGCTCCCACTCGAACCAGGAACCCTTCTTTCCTATGAGTTTATCAGCCAAATAGACCTTCGGCTTTGATACCAGTTGTTAGAAAATTATATATTACAGAGCAATGGAACACATAAAATATTGTGGAAATATAAACACAGAAAACGCACAAAATAAGAGAGACACAGATATACGTGGTTCACCCATTTTGGGCTACGTCCACCCCGAACAGCCAGTCCTTCCTTTCTATTATCCAGCAAAATGAAGAGACACAACCTACAGCAAATCCGTTGTAATATCCTCTGTTTTCTCTCACAGTCTCACCTCTCTGTTTCTCGCTCACAGAATACACGTCTATTTTCCTAGCCTCAAAGACAATACCCTCATATAAAGAGAGGGGTTGCCTTCTAGGGAAAAAAACCCTAAACTAAACATAAGTTCTACCGTCAGATCATCCGCCTAATGAACGGCCCAGATTGACTAGAAATTACTATACTTTTACAAGGCAATTTTACATTTGTTTTTAGCTTCGGGGGCGCTGCCCCCGAGCCCCCGGACCCCCCAGCCGGGGGGGGTCGGCCCCCCCGGACCCCCGCGGGGGGGACAAGTCCCCCCCCGTACCCCCCCGCGTGGAGGGGTGTACAAGACTTCCTGGGGTATACATCCGGCTGAAACAAAGACCTTTGAACAATCATGCTCCACACACAATAGTAAGGCTAGCACAGGTGTTGTGATGATCTTCTCTTTCAGCGTGTCGAAGGATTTTTGCTACTTTCCTCCCCACTGAAAGGTTTGCTTCACACTGGTCAATGTGTGCAAGGGGGTTGCGATAACAAAGAAGTTCGCAATGAACCTTCTCCAATATTGTATTGTGCCCAAAAAACTTCGGACCTCTGTAACATTTGTGGGCTCAAGCCATTTCATAATCACATCTACTTTAGAGGGATCTATCCTCAATTTCCCATTACTGACTATGTGGCCTAAATAAACCAAAGAGGTCTTCCCAAACTCACACTTTGACAGTTTCACATACAGTTTTTCATTTTTCAAAACATCAAGCACTTTCTTCACATGACATACATGTTCATCCCATGTCCTACTATAAACAATAATATCGTCCAGATATACAAGCACAAAATTATCAAGAAAAGGACTAAACAGATCATTCATTAACCTCACAAACGTGTCTGAAGTGTTGCACAGTCCGAATGGCATCACTCTCCATTCGAACAATCCTTGTTTGGTTTTGAATGCAGTCTTCCAAATGACTTTCTCTGAAATTCTAACCTGGTGATATCCACTATCCACTTTTCTAAAATAAACAACATTTTTCCACTAATCTAATAATTCATCAATGTGAGGGAGAGGGTATCAATTCTTCACCGTAATCTTGTTTAGCACCATGTAGTCTACGCACATTCTCCATGTGTCGTCTTTCTTTGGCACCAACACGATCGGTGAGCCGCACAGAGAAGATCTCGGTCTGATGACCCCTTGATTGAGCAATTCCTGCACCTGTTTCTTGATCTCATCCATCTCAATAGAAGCCATCATGTACATTCCAACATTCAATAAAGGACCATCCTGTTGTAAATGGATCTCATGTTGGATTTCCCGTTTTAGGGGAAATCCTCTCGGTTCTTGAAACAATCCAACATAGTCAGAAATAATTTCTAACAACTCATTCTTATGATTAGGATTACAACCTTTGAAAGCGTCAGCCATCTCGGCCTCTTTCGCTCTCACTATCATGAGCATGCACCCTTTGCTGGAATTAACCAGTCGCTTAATATGTCCTATTCTTACAAGGCTAGCACTAACTTTTGTATGATGAGCTCTGAATATATATTCTACCCCATCCTTCATGAGGTGGTATTTATTCTCATGCCGAAAGAAAACTTCTTTTCTGTCATATAAATATAGACATCCTAAGATGATTCCACATATGTCCAAAGGAACAACATCTAACTCTACCTCATCAACTAATTTGGAAGCAATAACAAATCTGGCCCTACACTGCTTGGTTACCTATAATTTTTCTTTATCGCTTACCCAACCAAGCAGGTATGGACTTGGATGAGGCTTAGTTTCGAGGCCTCACTTTTTAACTAAGGACTTTGAGATTAAGTTTGCTTGGGAACCTGAATCGAACAGAGTTTCCACGTTTGTGTGTTTTATAATAACCCTAATGTGGAATAATTCAATTCTCTTTCGTTCATGACTTACAGGGTCATTCAAAGAACTAGTACTTGCAATTGAATCATAACTATCATTAACAAAAATAGTACCTTATGCGCCCATGACTATGATCAATGTCTCATCGCCAGAATCTGATCCAAGGTCCTACTACATTGTTTCCATTTTCTTCTGCTTTCCCTTTCCGTTGAATCTCTTTGGTCTCAGCTCTGGATGTAGCTTCCTACAGTGGTCCTCATCATGAACATATTTCTTGCAATGTGTGCAAGATGGTATTTCTCCATACCTTTTCTTGGTTGCGACAGTCTTCTTATCCTTCCCCTTGCCTTTCTTCTAGGATTTGCCATGCCGAGGTTTGAATGGTGTTTTCTTGGCTTGATCATCTCTGTCATTCTTGCCTCGGCTTTCAAGATGAATAGCCTTTACGCTGGTCGCATCAATTGTAGTAGGCTTGAATAGTAATAATGAGTGTCTTATCTAACCATGTAGTGCACCAACATACTTAGTTATATTCGCAGGCGAATCTAATGAGATGCCCAAATTCAATGCTTGTTTCTGAAATTATTCAGTGAAGATTTGCACATTTTGGCCTTTACCTTGCGTTAGATATTTCCATTCCATAAGTGCCTTTTGTTTATAACCCAAAGGGTAGAATTGGTCTTTCAATGCAAAAATAAGACTAGACTAAGAGGATAGAAGGTTACCTGACTTTGTGTTTCCCTTCTGCAACTTACTTTCCCACCAAATGGGAGTAGTTCCACTCTGTCAAATAGATGCTAACGGGACCTTTGCCTCATCTTCTTTGATCTGCTGGATCCGACAGTAAACCTCTATTTGTCTTATCCAATTATTAAGTTTTTTTGCACTATACCCTCCATTATACAAGTGCAGGTCAAACTTTACATCTAGCTTGAAGAACGGTTTCTTAGATGTATATTTGGAATCATGATTAGAGTGATGAGAAATATCAATTGAAGAAGTAGAGGGAGGAGACTCTTCTCCACCACCTTCATGATTTTCTGATCTATTATCATCAGCACCTTCCTTCTCGTGCCCAAGTGCCTTCTCATACTCCGAAAATAGCTTGTCCACTTTCTATGCCATATTGTAAAATACCTTATGGAAACTTTGTTCCTCTTCCCAATGAGCTTCTTCATTGGCCATGTTTCTTCTTCATTGTGCACGTCCTGCTTCAGGATTAAAGGACTTAAGCGTTCCTTCTCCTTTTCAGATCTTGTTCCGAGTTAGCATATACTCATGCAATTCGCATCACCAAAGACCTACTCTAATACCAAACTTGATCCAAGATCTTTTACTTATAGAGGCATCAGAATTACATGCAACAGTGCTTATTAACCATGGAACTTAAAAGCACAGAAAACAATGCGGAAATAACACAATAAACATGAAAACCATGACACAATGATTTTATTAATGAGTTCATCCAATTTAGGCTACGTCTTCGGGCCCTGCTCAATAATGGGGAGGCCTTCATTCATTAAGTGGCATAAAAAGAGATAAAATTACAAGCAACATTCTTTACAATCCTTATACCTCCAAGCTGGAAGATGGACAAAGAATGGAGAGCCCAGCTTCAGAAATAGACAGGACCACTGAAATCCTTGTGAAAAATCATGCAAAACGCCTATCCGAACACCCAATTCGGATAATCGGGCCTTTTGCACCTTCTCGGAACCTCCCTGTTGCTCAAGGTGAGGTTTTGGCCTATTGCCAGGTCAGGGTCTACTACACACAATTCTTCTGAACTATACTTCCAGTCCTCGCTCTCTTTCTTCCAACACATATGGTCTTTTATATAAGTATGGCGAAAAATCCCTCAATACCTGGGTAGTTTCCAACCATAGACCAAGTTAAGCAGGTGGGCTTGATTCCCAACAGAGGTTCTTAGGCCTAAATAAGACATGGCAGCATCCTTACAAATATGGCGAAACTCCTTTAAATTGTGCATTTAACTCGGCGACATGACTATTGGTGTTCCTCGCAATCGGCAATCAAACCCAAGCCCAAAAAACAAGCACTCTGAGATACGGCAGACCCTCCGGGTGTATTAAACATAATGCATAGAGTATCAGGTCCAGAAGCCCCCATTGTAAATCACAATCAGCACTTTCCATCTGCATACCGACCCAAACCTTTGCGATAATAGCAGACCCGTTGGGGTTATGAAACACATCTACAAAATATCGGGTCCGAAGCCCATCACAAATCACAATTGGCAAAGCCCATGTGGTACTCCATATGACTGTTCCCACTACGATTTGATCGCATCACAACCTTGGTTCTACCTAGGGCCGATTCTTTAACACTTGCCTTTTTCGATTACGATATGCAACTATCGCATTGCAACTTTTCTTGCCTAGGGTTGATTTTCCTTAAGTCGCTTCTTCCTATTACTATGATATGTGATGTGCGGGACCAATGGTAGCCTGCCACTTGGTGCTTCCCCATTCGCTGAGACTTTTTCCACATCATCTCCTCCTACCACTTGGACAAGTCAAACGTAAAATTTGAATTTCTCTAACTTCTTCATTTGAACTTGAATTTGAGTGTCGTTCCGATGCTAATTTTATCCAAATTATACCACTTTGAGTTTTGAGCCTTTTACCATGCCACTGGTACTTTCTGAAGATTCACCTAGATCACCATCAGAACTGACAAGGCGAAGCTCGATGCTGCAGTAAAGGAGTGTAGCCAGTTGTTTGACGAAGCATTCGAACTGTGGGCTTCGTTGCAAGAGGACCCATAGGTGAAGAAGATCAAAGTTTCCATTCGGGATAAGTAACTACAACACAATGAGACAAAGGAAATGGTGCACACCCTAGCCCTTGTGCAACAGTTTTCCGCATTAAAAGAGGGACATCCCTATAATGACAGATCGAGGAGTTGCGGAAGAATATGCAGATCATCGCTGCATGAATGTAGCCCTTGGAGGAATAAGTAGGGACGCTATCACAGACTGTGGAAGGCACTCTTAAGAGTATGCATCAGACACATCGGACCATTGACTTAGTAGCATATGGTCCAACTACGAAAAATTTGGTAGAAGAAGTACGACATACAACTTTTCAATGCATGGAGGCGCTTCACCCAGTGAAGTCTTCATTCAACAGCCTGAAAGCAAAGATCCAGAGCGTACCAGCAGAGTGACTCAAGGACGAGTCACATAATTGTGTTGGGGGCCTATTGGGACGAGGTCCCTTGGGTCAAATTTTGTTACATATTGTAAGTCTCCTCATTTTAAGGAGTGGAGCACGAGTAGCGCAGGTCAAATATGATTCAAGGGGTTTTAGGAAGGTCAAAACCCCTTATATCTTCATATTGTTTTGAGATCCACCCATGATTTGTAGACCATGGTATTGTTGGAAATAATACTGAGAGGGAGGGTGAATCAGTATTTGCAAATCAATAACTTTTTCATTTCCATGATCAGATTTATATACGTTACTTCAGTGAAGGGAACTTGCGTGTGCACGCAACTGTTCTTAAGGTAACCATCGTATATCCAGTGAACTTATGATTCAATTAATTCATCATATGTTGATCTTTAATCAGTGCATCAATACTTTATTAAACATTAAACAGTAACCATGTGTAGTAATAATAGAATAAACCATCACACATAAGAAACACACATGAACACCAAGATTTAAGGTGGAAACCCAATGTGGTTGAAAACCACCTGCTGCTGTCATCTCTTTCTTCTTTTAATAATAAGAAAATCTGTTTAGAATCGTGTACTAGTGCAAACTCATACTAGTACGCAAGCACCCACCTGCAGAAGGCTACAACCTTCTCTCATTCTCCAGCTTCTTCTGGAAGGGAGCTACAACCCCCTAGTTCTTGTACTAGCCGATATATTTACTAGTACGTAGGCTCTGACCTACAGAAGGCTACAACCTTCACTTGTTCTCCAAATGCTACTAGAATGGAGTTCCAACCCCCTTATTAAATCACCAGCCACTACAGGTAGGAAGCTTCAACTTCCTCACTAAAGGCTCAAATCCTCAGTATCCTCTAGGGACCACGTTCCATAAATTTTCAGAATGGATGCTCCTAGTACACAACAATACACATGAAGGCCTCGTTTCATCAAATTTTTATACTGGACCCATTAGTAACATTGAAACTCAAAATCAATCACCTATTGGGTTGTGTTATATTCTTTCCATGACTAACCCATCTAGTTAACTAGGGGGTCAGAGGGGGGGCGGAGCCCCCCCTTCGTTGCATCGATTACATAGCAGGGGGCTCAGAGGGGGTTTGAGGGGTGCAAGTAACCCCCCTCTATGGGGTCCAGGGCAGCACCTCGGAAATTTTGTTTTTTCGATCCTATATTAGGTTGGGCAGACCTACCTATGGTTTTGTGCATGATTTTCGCACATGGTTTTGGATGCGATGGTTTTCGGTCCACGGTTTTGGACGCGATGGTTTTTGGTCCATGGTATTGGATGTTTCGGCATGTACAAATATGTATTATAACATTGAAAGTAACATAATGAAAAATCAAACTGGCAGTCCTGGTTTTGGGATCCAGGGGAAACTCTCTGTGTATATGTGTTTTATGTGTTACGCTCTCGCATTGTTTATTTTCTGTGTTTTGGAATCGTATGCAGGTAATTTCTGTATGGGGTTAAAACCTACATTTGGTATCAGAGTTGTTTTGGCTTCAAGGGGATGCCTTTGTTGCTGAGGGGTTTCGCTCGGGCTTGTTGAGATTGCAACAAGATGATGGAGCTTAGTGAAAAGAGTCGCCTTCACTAAGTGGGCCCGCAGGCAAATTATGGCGCAAGTTCTATTTTTGATCACAGTGTGAGTGATCACAATGTGGGTGACCAAAGTGTGAGTGATCACAATGTGGGTGACCACAGTGTGGGTGATCAAAGTCTATTTTTAGACTGGCTGTCAAAAATAGAAAAGTCAAATATTATTGTCTCATAATAATATTTGGACTATAAACTTGATCTTATTCTCTTGGAGCACTTCAGTTTGAGCTACAGATGTGGCCCATGCAACTGTCAGAAGGAAGTACGCTTTTCTTATGAGTCAGTTGAGTTTTTGCATGCATGACTTCAGTTAGAACTCAATCAGTTGAGTTTGGTGGAGTTGATTGTGGAGTTGATGGAGTTGTGTTCAGTTTGACTTGGTTAAACTAGTTGTAGTTAGGCTAACTACAAATAGACTAATGATGAGTTGTTAAACTAATTATTAACTCATAATACAGCTATAGAATACATCAGTTAAATCAGTTGCATGTCAGTGCATGTTCAGTTCAGCAGGGACAAGTGTTAGAGAATCAGATTGCTGTCAGTTGTGACTATAGTTGTGCATCGGATCTTGCACAATCAAGGGATTGAGTATGCCAATGAGTTTGCTCATGTATTTGCCCAGTTTGTAGCTTCTTCTCATGTCTTACACATTGTGAGTGATTCTTTGGAGGTGAAATACGAGTTTGGTAGACCATTCTCATTCATTCTTGAGCAGGTATTGAGCAGTGGGGGCAGGCAAGCAGTGGAATAGATTTGGAGATCAGATCTGAGCTGTATTGTGTGTAACAGGTGGAGCTGGTACTGGATTGCTTGTGATAAGCATTGTACTTTGTAATGTTACATGGTCCCAATCATTAATATACAGATAGTGTGGGGTTTTTAGCGAGATGCTTTCCCCGGGTTACATATTGTGTTAATGTGTGAATGCTCTTGATGTTTTATTGTTATTGATGCGGCTATATTGATTATCAACGTAGAGGAGCTTATGTATTGTGTATGTTTTCCGCAATAGTACATGACCAGGATAATCTCCATTGAATATGTGTTAAATTATTTAAAATTTCTACATGGTATCAGAGCGAGCTAGATAATTGTAGAAAAAGTTTCTACATGGTATCAGAGCTGTTGATCATCAGATCTACTATTCAGGAAGTGTTTACATTCTATTTCTTCAGGCAGAGTCTGTAATCGGGCCAGGTAGCCTCTGGATTCATCCTTCCTTTCGAAGGTGAGATATCCCGTGAATGCCCATACAGTCAATATCTGTACGAGAAATATTATGTTCTCACGAATCTTAGATCCGAAGCGGTTGAGTTGGTTCCTGGTGGAATTCGAATTTGCAGCAGTGTTTTCTTGGTGACAACGCAGCAATGTCTTTCAATGGATTGCGATTGGAGTATGCTCTTGAGGGTAGCTCAAACTATATTGCATGGAAGGACAAGATGGAGGCAGTATTGGATGATAACGAGCTGAAGGAGTTCATAGATACGGATATCCCAAAGCCTACTGATGCTGCTGAGGTGGAAGTTTGGCAAAAGAAGACCGCAAAATGTCGAAGGATTCTGTTGGAGGGCATGAAGGATCACATTGTGTCCAGCCTCCATGGAAAGGCTACTCCATATTTGATGTGGAAATCATTAACAGAATTATTCCAAAGCAAGAGCAATCAAAGGAAGCTGGCGCTCAAAGATAAACTCAGAAACATCAAATGCGAGAAGGGTGACAGTATTCCCAAGTATCTCACGAAGTTCACTCAGTGTCGAGATGAGCTGGGAAGTGTGGGGGTTACTGTCGATGATGAGGACTTGGTGATCTTGGCTCTCCTTGGTCTTCCAAAGAGTTGGCATTCCTATCAGGACTCTGTCAATGGTCGGGAGAAATTGCCAGATCTTGTGCAGGAGGAGATCAGGTGGAGTACCAGGGACGGATCTTCGTCAAAGGGAGCTGATGAAGAGAATTGTGCTTTGGCTGCCAAAGCAAAGAAAGGGAAGAGCAAGAAAGCTTCTCAGTCTGGTGCGAAAGGCAAGAAGCAGGATATGTCCAAGGTGAAGTGTTTTCACTGTCACCAGCACGGACACTATGCCACTAATTGTCCGCAGAAGAAGAAGAACAAGCAGGTTGCTGGATCTTCAGCAGGAGAAGCTCTAGCCTCACAGTTTGAGCTTGATTTTTCATTGATCGCATGCTTGGTTTCAAGTGTGATGGGATCAATGTGGTTCTTGGATAGTGGTGCGTCTTTTCACATGACGGGAGATAGAGATTTGTTCTCTGATCTGGAGGACAAAGATCTTGGAGTGCACATCGAGATGGGCGATGATGGTAAATACAGTGCGACTGGTATCAGTACCATTTCCTTTGAGAGGGAGTCTGGTAAACCCTTCGTATTGAAGGAAGTCATGCATGTTCTAGGATTGACGAAGAATCTCATCTCAGTGGCGATGTTAGAAGACAAGGGGTATGATTTTGTTTTCAGCGAAGGAAAGGCTTTCCTGCGCAGCAAGACAACTGGTGAGACCCGGAAGATAGGGGTTCGAGTGAGGAACCTTTATCAGTTGCATGTAGATGGATGCGCAGCAATGGCGGGCAAGGCAGAAGGATTGGTGAGCCAAGATGATGGCGAGTTGTGGCACAGGATATTGGGTCACCTTCACCATGGAGCCTTAAAGATACAGCAGCAGATCACTACAGGGCTTCCTAAAGGCACACTTGCGCAGTCAGATCAGTGCAAGGGGTGTACTTTAGGGAAGTTTGTGAAAGCCACCTTTCATGAGAAGGATAGTCGCGCCACGACGATCCTTGAGAGAATTCACACAGACGTGTGTGGACCTTTCTCAGTTGCTTCGACAGCGAAACACAGGTATTATGTGATTTTTGTTGATGATTTCTCTCGTAAGTGCTGGATCTTCTTCATGCAGAAGAAGAGCAAGACATATTCAATGTTCTGTGAATTCAAAGCACTGGTCGAGAAGGAGTCGGGGAAGAAGGTGAAGGCTCTTAGGAGCGATAATGGTGGCGAATACATCTCGGACGAGTTCAAGGATTTCTGCAAGGCAGAAGGGATTCGTAGAGAGCTCATAGCTCCCCATAACCCACAACAGAATGGGGTAGCTGAGCGGAAGAACAGAACGATTGTGGGTGCTGCACGGGCAATGTTGCATGATCAAGGCCTACCCCTTCACTTGTGGGCGGAAGCATGCAATACAACAGTTTATGTGTAGAACCGTTGTCCTCATAGGATACTTGGCATGAGTACACCTGAGGAGACTTATTCTAGTAAGAAGCCTGATCTTTCTCATTTGAGGATTTTTGGTGCTAACGTTTACATGCATGTGACAAAGGATGCCAGGAAGAAGTTGGAGCTGACCGTAGAGGTTGGGATATTTGTGGGGTACACTGATATGCCCCACAACTATCGTGTGTATTTGTCAGACAGTGGTAAAACTGTTGTGCGACGGGATATAAAATTTCAGGAGGAGAAAGCCATGAAGTGTTCGCTTGAGAGGGAGCTACACTTGCATGCAGATGAGGAGCTATTAGTTCCTAAGGATGAGCTTCAGGACATGGATCAGCCACAGGACGAGGTTCATGGAGTGGAAGAGACCACTCATGCAGCGCCAACCATCAGAGGGCGGAAGCGCTTGACAGAAGCTGAGCGACTGGCTCAAGATGCAGAGAAAGTTGTAGGACCACCTACAGCCCAACGCAGGCAGAGATAGTCACCTGATCGATACACTGGATACATGGCTCTGATGAGCAAGTGTGTTGTGACTGAGCCATCCTCTTTCGAGGAAGCTGTGGAGGATCCCGCATGGGTAGACGCCATGGTGGAAGAGTATGATTCTATTGTCAGAAACAGTGCATGGGAGATTGTTCCTAGACCAGAAGGGAAATCAGTGGTGGGTTCGAGATGGATCTACAAGGTCAAGCAGGTAGCTGACGGGAGTGTGGAGAAGTACAAGGCAAGATTTGTTGCCTGAGGCTTTTCACAGATAGAGGGGATCGATTATGAGGAGACCTTTGCACCTGTCGCAAGGTATTCTTCCATACGGACGATTCTTTCTCTCTCAGCGCAGATGGGATGGCACATTCATCAGATGGATGTGAAGACTGCGTTCCTCAATGGAGTCATTGAGGAGGAGGTGTACATTGAGCAGCCCGAAGGCTTTGAGGTCTTCAGCAGCGAATCGCATGTGTGCAGGCTCAAGAGAGTGTTGTATGGGTTGAAGCGAGCACCACGTTCTTGGTACACACGGATAGACAGCTATTTCACAGGACTTGGATTCTCCAAGAGCGAGGCGGATCCTAACCTATACCAGATTGTGGTGGAGGGTAAGTTGCTTATCATTGTACTGTATGTTGATGATTTGATTCTAACGGGTGATGAGCTGTTGATACTGTCATGCAAGAAGGATCTTGCTACAGAGTTTGAGATGAAGGACTTGGGCCTCCTTCACTATTTCCTAGGATTGGAAATATGGCAGCGCAGTGGTGGACTGTTTGTTTCTCAGGGCAAGTATGCTCGGGAGATACTGGAGAAGTTCAACATGCATGGCTGCAAGCCTGTTGATACTCCTCTTCCTGGAGGTTGGAGGAAGGAGGATGCCACTTCGGTAGAAGAAGTGGATGCCACTGTTTATCGACAGTTGGTGGGGTCGCTAATGTATTTGGTCAATACACGACCTGATATATGCTATGTAGTTAACCAGCTTTCACAAGCTATGGTTAAGCCTACCAAGCTCTTCTGGAAGGCGGGCAAGCATGTATTGCACTACTTGAGAGGTACATTAGGATATGGTTTGTGGTACAGACAGGAGGATGAGGTGAAGCTATGTGGCTTCACAGATGCAAATTGGGCAGGGAGCCCAACAGACAGAAAGAGCACATCAGGAGGGGTCTTCAGTATTGGATCGACAGCAGTTTCTTGGTTCAGCAGGAAGCAGAGATCCGTGGCACTCAGTTCAGCGGAGGCCGAGTATATGGCAGCAAGTTTGGCTGCATGCGAAGCTATATGGATGAGGAAGATCCTGGTTGGTTTGTTCGTTTCTCATTTGGATCCTACTGTGATTTACTGTGATAACCAGAGTTGCATTAAACTCTTGGCTAATCCTGTATTTCATGATAGATCTAAGCATATTGACATCAGGTACCATCATATCAGAGATTGTGTGCAGCGGAGGATCATGTTGCTTTCATACATTCCAACGGAGGATCAGGATGCTGATATTCTGACAAAGGCTCTCACCAGGAGCAAATTCGAGTACCACCGAGGTAGGATAGGGGTTGCTGATAATCCATATCTTGTCGAGAGGGAGTGTTGAGATTGCAACAAGATGATGGAGCTTAGTGAAAAGAGTCGCCTTCACTAAGTGGGCCCGCAGGCAAATTATGGCGCAAGTAATATTTTTTATCACAGTGTGAGTGATCACAATGTGGGTGACCAAAGTGTGAGTGATCACAATGTGGGTGACCAAAGTGTGGGTGATCAAAGTCTATTTTTAGACTGGCTGTCAAAAATAGAAAAGTCAAATATTATTGTCTCATAATAATATTTGGACTATAAACTTGATCTTATTCTCTTGGAGCACTTCAGTTTGAGCTACAGATGTGGCCCATGCAACTGTCAAAAGGAAGTACGCTTTTCTTATGAGTCAGTTGAGTTGTTTCATGCATGACTTCAGTTAGAACTCAATCAGTTGAGTTTGGTGGAGTTGATTGTGGAGTTGATGGAGTTGTGTTCAGTTTTACTTGGTTAAACTAGTTGTAGTTAGTCTAACTGCAAATAGACTAATGATGAGTTTTTAAACTAATTATTAACTCATAATACAACTATAGAATACATCAGTTAACTCAGTTGCATGTCAGTGCATGTTCAGTTCAGCAGGGACAAGTGTTAGAGAATCAGATTGCTATCAGTTGTGACTATAGTTGTGCATCAGATCTTGCACAATCAAGGGATTGAGTATGCCAATGAGTTTGCTCATGTATTTGCCCAGTTTGTAGCTTCTGCTCACATCTTACACATTGTGAGTGATTCTTTGGAGGTGAAATACGAGTTTGGTAGACCATTCTCATTCATTCTTGAGCAGGTATTGAGCAGTGGAGGCAGGCAAGCAGTGGAATAGATTTGGAGATCAGATCTGAGCTGTATTGTGTGTAACAGGTGGAGCTGGTACTGGATTGCTTGTGATAAGCATTGCACTTTGTAATGTTACATGGTCTCAATCATTAATATACAGATAGTGTGGGGTTTTTAGCGAGATGCTTTCCCCGGGTTACATACTGTGTTAATGTGTGAATGCTCTTGATGTTTTATTGTTATTGATGCTGCTATATTTATGATCAACGTAGAGGAGATTATGTATTGTGTATGTTTTCTGCAATAGTACATGATCAGGATAATCTCCATTGAATATGTGTTAAATTATTCAAAATTTCTACAAGGCTTGTGGTAGACCCTGTTCAGTGGGAGATCTGCGAGATCAATTCTGGGGGTGAAAGAAGATGGTGAGTAGTGGAAAGATAGAGATCGAGAAATTTAATGGTCAGAGTTTTGAGTTGTGGAAACTCAAGATGGAGGATCTGTTGGTGGATAAAGATCAGTGGATCATGATAGATCTGGGTACTAAACCAACGGGAGTGTCCGATGAAGAATGGAAGAAGTTGGATAGGAAGGCATAGAGCACAATATGATTGTGTGTCTCAGATTCAGTATTGCTGAATGTATCAGGGGAAGCTACAATGAAGGCTTTGTGGGACAAGTTAGGGACTCTATACCAATCTAAGTCTCTAGTGAATAAATAGTTCCTACGGAAAAAGTTGTATAACCTGAGGATGAAAGATGGAGACTCGGTGACAAAGCATCTCAACGCATTTAATACTGTGGTAAGTCAGTTATTATCTGTTGATATTAAAATTTCAGATGAAGATAAGTGCATCAGTTTGTTGTGTTCTCTACCATATTCGTGGGATAATCTGGTTATTGCAATAGGTAACAATACAACTACCTTGCAGTTTGATGAAATAATCTCATTGTTGCTAACGGAGGAGATGAGACGAAAAAATATGGAGAGCCTAAATGGCGATGCCTTGTCTATACGAGGACGGTCCCAGAATAGAAACAAAAATAAGTCATCGAATGGGAGATCTAAATCTCTAGGAAAACCTATAAAGGTGGTTTGTTGGAAATGCAGAAAGGAAGGGCACTACAAAAGGGATTGTAAATCTAAAGCTCCTAACAAAGGAAAGGGATTTGATGATGCTCCTTCTGCAGAGGCTAAAACCACCTTAGATGAAGGTGAGGATGTGTACTTGGCTTCTTCAAGTACACATGTAGATCATGAGGCATGGTTGATTGACTCAGATGCATCCTTTCACTTCACTCCCCATAGAGAGTGGTTCTGCGAATATGAGAAATATGATGGTGGTGATGTCTTCTTGGGGGATGACAGGAAGGCTAGAATCATTGGTCGCAAAAAAGTAAAGTTGAAGTTGCAAGGTGGAAGGGCTAGAACACTTTCGGATGTTTTGTATATTCCTGCATTGGCCAGAAATCTGATTTCTGTAAGCAAGTTGGATGATGCAGGTGTAAAAACAGTGTTCGAGAAGGATACTTTCAAGATGGTTCAGGGAGCACTGGTATTGATGTGGGGAGTAAGGATTGGAACTCTGTACAAGATGTAAGGTAGCACTGTTGTTGATGGATGCAATAGTTCTGTGGTTCCTGAAAGAGGAGCAAAAAATCTAGTGGTCTCTAGAGAAAATACCATGCTGTGGCATCAAAGGCTTGGACATATTGGAGAGCAGGGCCTTCGAATACTTCACGGTAAAGGTATGGTAGAAGGTATGAGTAATAGCTCTCTAGATTTTGATTTCTGTGAAAAAATTGTATATGGGAAACAGAATCAGGTGAGTTTCCCCTTTGGTGGTAAGAGGGCAAAACAGATATTAGAGCTTCTGCACAGTGATGTGTTTGAACCTATGAAGGTTCCATCACTGGTAAGTCTGTGTACTATGTATCATTTATAGATGACTTCTCAAGGAATACATGGATATATTCCCTTCAAAAAAAACTAAATTCTTTGACAGGTTTAAATAATTTAAGTCTCTGGTGGAAAACCAAACAGAGAAGAAGATAAAGGTGGAGAGTTTTATAGTAAGGAATTTGAAAAATTTTGTAAGAAGTGTGGTATAGCATGGAAAAAGACTACTCCATACACACCTGAGCAAAATGGAGTTATAGAAAGAATGAACAAGACGTTGATGGAAAGGGCAAGAAGCATGCTCAGTGGTGCCAAGTTAGGATAGGAATTCTGGGTAGAAGCGATGGAGATAGCATGTTACCTGGTCACCAGATCACCTTCATCAACGTTGGAGGATAAGACTCCACAAGAGGTATGGATTGGTAAGAAACCCTCTCTTTCACATCTGAGGGTATTTGGATGTGATGCATATGTACATGTTCCAAAGGAAAAAAGAACCAAGTTGGATAGTAAATCTAAAAAGTGCATCTTTATTGGGTATAAGGATGATTTAAAGGGTTATAAGCTTTGGAACCCAATAACAAGGAAGGTTATGTACAGCCGAGATGTGGTGTTCAGAGAGGTGAAAGATGTTATTAAACATGAATTCCAACCAAAGGAACCCGAGAAGATAGAGTTTGAGCTTAAGGAGGAAGAATCAGACTCTACAGCAGAGGAGGAATCAAAAGATGAAGAGCCACAAACTTCGGGTGTGAGAATATCAGTTCGACAAAGAAAGCAGCCAAAAAGGTATAGTCTATCTGCTTTATGTTCAGATTTTTCTTTATCTGTTACTGATGATGATCTCAGAACTATGAAGGAAGCAGTAGATTCAGAGGATGGAAAACTCTGGAAAGAGGCCATGGTTGATGAAATGGCATCTTAGCACAAAAATGAGGCTTGGGACTTGGTGGAGTTTCCGGCTGGAAGGAAACCCATTGGCAGCAAATGGGTGTTCAAGAAGAAGACAAATGCAGAAGGAAAGGTGGAGAAATACAAAGCTCGATTGGTATCAAAAGGTTATTCCCAGGTGCCGAGAATTGATTTTGGTGATATTTTTTCTCTTGTTGCCAAGGTAACTTCTATTAGATTACTTTTATCTATTTTTTTCGCTTTTGATTTCGAGGTAGAATAGATGGATGTGAAGACAATATTTCTTCACGAGGATCTAGAAGAGGAAATCTACATGAAGCAACCTGAAGGCTTTGCAGTGAAGGGTAAGAAAGAACTAGTATGCAAGTTAAAGAAGTCTTTGTATGGGTTAAAAAAGTCACCAAGGATGTGGTATCAGAAATTTGATACATTTATAGGGGGACTTGGCTTCACCAGAAGCAAAGAAGATCACTGTGTGTATTTTAAATTAATTGGTGACCGTGTTATTTATCTGGTCTTGTATGTGGATGATATGTTGCTGGTTGGAAATGACAAAGAGATTATCCAGGATTTGAAGACCCAATTGTCCTCCAAATTTGACATGAAAGATCTTGGTTCTGCAAACTATATTTTGGGCATGGAAATTAAAAGAGATCGGGAAAAGAGGAAGCTCTGGTTAAACCAAAGGAAGTATGTCGAGACAATACTGCAGAGGTTTAATATGCAAGATAGTAAACTGTTGAAGTTTCCTATTCTTGTAGGTGTGAAGTTATCTATTGAACAGTGTCCCAAGACACAAGAAGAGGAAGAGGACATGTCTCGTGTTCCATATGCAAGTGCAGTCAGTAGCCTGATGTATGCAATGGTTTGTACTAGACCAGACATTGCACATGAATTGGGAGTATTGAGCAGGTTTATGTCAAAAGCAGGGAAGGAGCACTGGACAACAGTGAAGCGAGTTTTCAGGTATTTTCATGGCACTAGTGATTATGGTTTTTGCTACCAAGGAAGACCAGGATTGGACAAAGTGTTGGATATTCATGGCTTTGTTGATGCAGACTGGGCTGGAGATCTAGATCAGAGAATATCTACAAGTGGGTATATGTTTAACCTATTTGGAGGTGCAGTCAGTTGGATGAGTAAGAAACAATCTGTAGTGGCATTATCAGCTACAGAGGCAGAATACATGTTAGCCACTCATGCAAGCAAGGAAGCAGTTTGGTTGCAGAGATTGTGTTCAAGTATGGGGTTAGTACAAGGAGATATAAGGATAGATTGTGACAGCCAAAGTGCAATTTTCTTGGCAAAGAACCCTGCATATCATTCAAAGACAAAGCACATTGATGTTCAGTATCACTTTGTGAGGGATATGATAGAAGACAAAAATGTGTTGGTGGTTAAGGTGGACACTTTGAAGAATACTGCAGATGCATTAACAAAATTTGTGAGCTCTAAGAAGTTCTCTTGGTGTAGAGAAACAATGGGCGTTGCAGGGCTAGATAAATGACTAAGCTCTCTTGTGGCCCTCAGTGGAAAGAAAACAACAAGTGCGAGAATGTTGGTTGTGTTATATTCTTTCCACAACTAGCCCACATAGTTAACCGAGGGGTTAGAGGGGGGGCGAAGCCCCCCCTTCGTTGTGTCGATTGCATAGCGAGGGGATCATAGGGGGTTTGAGGGGTGTAGGTAACCCCCCTCTATGGGGTCCAGGGCAGCGCCCCGGAAAATTTTGTTTTTTCGACCCTATATTAAGTTGGGTGGACCTACCTATGATTTGGTGCATGATTTTCGCACATGGTTTTGGACGCAATGGTTTTTGGTCCATGGTTTTGGACGCAATGGTTTTCAGTCCATGGTATTGGATGCTTCGGCATGTATAAATATGTGTTGTAATATTTAAAAGAATATAATGAAAAATCAAGCTGGTAGTCCCGGTTTTGGGATCCAGGGGAAAATCTCTATGTATATGTGTTTTATGTGTTATGCTCTCGCATTGTTTATTTTCTGTGTTCTAGAATTGTATGCGGGTAATTTCTGTACAGGGTTAAAACCTACATCACCACTACAATACAACATCAAATACATCTGCATCAACCAATCACTAAAACATAATCAATCTCTGATATAACTTAAACCCAATCATCAATCTCTGGTATAACTGAAACCTCTGAACCATTAAAACAACTGAATCAACCATTCATTCAAACTTAATCAAATTCAACCAATCAACTGGAACAAACAAATCATTGTAACCAATACACAAATTTGAACCCAGAACACTACATCAACAACCAAAACTAACTGTAACATCAAAAGGCATGTGTCAGAATGTATATGCTCCTTTAATGAAGCAAACTTGCATGTCTACACTACTTCCTTTTTCCCAACCTGTGTATACCTAGAAAGATACTAAATCATAAAATATCTGAACCACAAATTGTACCAATCAGTGACATTCTGAAGATCTATTGTCATATTACAGAGTTCTAAACAGATAGAAACAAGGATCACCCTTCTTTCTCAATCAATCAATCAATCAGACTCAATTTCCTTATTCATTTAGTTCTACTTTCAGATTGAAGAAGACATCATTGACAAACAATAGTAAAACAACAACACTAATCTGATAGATCAGTCATCCCTGAACATCAAGATTTTCTTTTTCATACGCTACTTGGAAGAGCCGAACGAGCGTGTATACACAACTTCATTAAAGAGAACCAGCTTATAGATCTGAAAATACTTACTTATAACTTCGCTGTAATTCCAGACTTCAAACATACCCAGATCATCACTTATAAAGGATAAAAAGTGCGTTAACAATCAGAGCTAGCCTATCCATTATCATATCTCATAATGATAAGTCATTATGATCCTGATCCATCATTAGATCTCATCCATGATCAAACACTTAGGTGCATATGTAGTTCAGATCAAGCAAAGCATCAGAAACCCATAACATGCATATTTTCTTTGGATCAAACACTTCATAATATATTCATTGCTTGTGTATTTATCCCTTTGATCTTCTCCTCCTTATATACTTAGACCCTTTGTCAATACCTCAGACCAAAAGCACTTAGGACCAACACCTTCGACCAAATACCTAGGGTCAATACCTCAGACCAAATACCTTGGACCAATACCTTGGACCAAAATACCTTGGACCAAATACCTCAGACCAAAACCTTGGTTTTTCAACATGTACGTGCTTTTCCTCCCATGGGAGTGCGTGTATATGTATACGCTTTTTTTTGTTCTATGGACCAACGTGTATATGTTGTTTTGACTAAGTGGACCAGCATGTATCATCCTTTTCCTTTACCTTCTCTATTCTGATCAGTATACCTTAGTTCCATCTTTTTGTTCTTCTATACCAATGCCCTGTTACACTGTAATTTGTCATATTACTTCTGAAATGATTCCTTTGAACTGCCATGCATTTTTTCATGTCCAATATCTCTCCTGTAGATCCATCTAGTTACATATATTCATCTAGTTACCATATAAAAGTGAGTTGTTCTGCTACGAGTGGGTTGCCATCAAGTACAAGACATGCATCGTAATGCCAACAGGTATTGTAATTATGAAGGATATATAAAGAGATGTCTTAGCAAGTCTAAGGCAGAATCAATCACTTGGTATGATTTTGGGTCTATAATTGTAGATATTTTCTATGTTTTAGGAGAGGGGAAGGCTCTTGTAGCTAAGGGCGTGGAGACCTTGGTAAGTCTGAAGTTGACTGCACGGGCCCCTATAGCTGTGTGCACAGGGTCTGGAATGGTTGTAAAAGAAGATCTGAACTAATAGAAATATATTTCAAGCAAATCAGTGTCTATTTTTATGCATTGTGTATTTTCTGTATTTATGTGCAACTAAATGATATTTGTCTATATTTTATCTTAATTACAATGCGAAGATCTAGATCAACTGTTGAATGTTGTTTTATGCATGATCAGATAGTTACGTGAATTTTATAACTTTCTTTAACTGGAAATCGTCTAAGTCTCATAAATAAGGGTTCACGAAGGTCAGATCTGAGCTAAAACTATATAAAGCACCTTAAACCACATCACATATCCTTCTAGATGTGGAAGCCTAGTTATATCATCCCCCAATATTGCCTCAAGTGATATTGCAGCCTACGCTATGCATGTTGTTGCCGAAAGGGCCGATATTGTAGGGTTTTGTTGGTTAGCACAGCTAACTCTGAACCTAGATCGAAGCCTCCTCAAGCCAACATGGTCCCAATAAATAAGCTGGGGATATTTGGAGAAGAAGGGGGTTCGAATGCAGTCGACAAATTACAAGGGGGATCGACAGATCAGGAAGATGCAGATAACCAACCGAAGAAAGAACCTGGAAAAGATCAACGCAGTTCGAGTGTCATGAACCAATCCATATTTAAAGTGGGAGAAAAATTCGATATCAAGCCATACCATTGTGATATCGACGCTCTAAATTTGAACCACTGGTTGTAGGAACTAGAAGTTTATTTCAGTGTCCATCAGATCAAGAAAGGGTAGACGGTCTCATTCGTGCAGCCGAAATTGGAGGGCCACGCACTGACTTGGTGGGAGAGCCACACAGAAACCCTGAGGTTGGAGGGAGAACCTCTAGTGACTAAGTGGGAGGATTTCAAAACCCTCATTAAGTCACAGTTTTATCCCATTGGGTACATGGAAGACCAATGGATCTAGTGGCATTACTTCAGGAAAAATTCAAGCCAAAGCGTGCAGGAGTACCCCACAGAATTAAGAAAGATGGCTATAATGTTGGGTATCTCTCTAAAGAACCTAGATGTACTCCTCAAGTATTTGGGGGCTCTGCACCACCATCTGTGTGAGAAAGTGATGTTTTTCAAGCCCAAAACGATGGATGAGGCTTGTGTACAGGCACAATACCTGGAGAACATAGGCCTGAAAAGAGCACAATCAAGTGGATCAAAGAAAAACGAGAAACAAGACGCTTCTAAGGATAGGAATAAGAAGAAAAAAGGGGGGAAAAGATAAAAAGATGGTAGCCACAACACACCAATAAAAAGATCTTAGCAACCACTACAACATTGATGGCCATATAGAGGAGAAGTTATAGTAGTTGCATCCAGAGCTAAACCCGAAGAACAAGAAGAAAGATAATAAGAAGAAGAATCTCATGGCCATTGATTCGAGCAACCAAATTGAAAGTAGCTCATATGTGGATGAGAAGATTGTCTGTACATCAGTGCAGAAGGAGGTGAATCTGAGTAGCCTTCAACAACAGGAAGATAAATAAATGACCAAACTCTTCCATGTAAAGATACAGGTCAAGAAGAAGAAGATTGATGCTTTTTCTAAATCAGGATCACAGGAAAATCTCATTGCAACAGATCTAGTCAAGAAGTTGGGGCTAGAAGTTCGTGATCATCCAAACCCATATCCAATTGAATGGGTACATAAGGATGCAGAGCTGAAGGTAAAAAAATAGTTTCAATTTAGATTTGCTATCAGTGCTGATTTTAATGATGAAGTAGATCTAGATGTGGTTCCCCTTGATGTATGTGGGGTCGTGTTTGGAAGTCCATACATGTACATGCGTGATGCAATATTCATGAGGAAAGCTAACCAGTACCATCTCAACAAGGATGGAAAATCATTCATCATCAACGTGCACAAAGGCGAGTCAAAATTTTCACTGGTAACTGCCAACCAAGCTAAGAAATTGATCAGTTCTAGCAAGAAGTATGTTTTATTGTTTTTAAGAGAAAATCGGTCTGTAGAGGAGTCAATAAGAGGTAAGGAATCCCTAGAGGGGTGTACTAGGAAAAAAATATAGAAATTGGAGGAGTTGTTACAAGCATATAAGGAAGTGTTCTGAGAGCCTAAAGGGCTACCCCCTATGTAATGCACCAACTACATTTATGAGATTAATGAATGATGTATTGCACCCTTTTATAGATTCATTTTTTATTGTCTATTTGGATGATATATTGGTATGTAGTACTACCTGGGAGGAGAATATTTCACATTTGACGCAGGTGCTAGAAACATTGAAGAAGCACCAGCTGCTAGTAAATCTCAAGAAGTGCGAGTTTGCGTAGCAGTCCTTGGTTTATTTGGGATATGTGATTGGTGGAGGAGAGTTGAAGATCGATCCTTCCAAGATGGATGCCATCATTAAATTGCATGTGCCTACTAATGTTACTGTGGTTAGGAGTTTCATTTAAAATTCATAGCCTCCTTTTCAGCAAGAGTTTCCAGTGGGAAGAAGGGTAGCAGAAGGATTTTGATGATTTAAATAAGAAGATCAATGAAGCACAAGTTTTGGCATTACCAAACTTGCAATGACCCTTTGAAGTGGAGATATATGTGAGTGGGTATGCTATGGGAGTTGTCTTGATGCAAGGAGGAAGTCCTATTTGCTACCATTCTAAAGTATTTCATGGGGCAGTTCTTAACTAACTTACCTACGATAAGGAGCTTTATGCCATGGTGTAAGTTGTGAATAAGTGGAAGCACTATCTGATGGGAAAGGAGACAATAATCCACACAAATCACCAGCCATTACAGTACTTGCAGGCCCAAAATAAGCTACAACAAACCAGGCATTACAAGTGGATGGGGTTTTTACAGCAGTTTCATTTGGTGATCAAGTATAAGAAGGGAAGCACAAACAAGTTGGTCGATATGCTTTCAAGGCCACCCACATCAAAGATTACATCTTTAGGGACTCTGATGCACATGGAGCCATTCACCCATGATGCATACAAAGAGCCATATTCAGAAGATGAGGACTTCAAGGAAGTGTATCAGTAGTTGTAGAGTTATATTCATGTGCACAATGGTAACATCATTGTTGACTACCATCTCTAGGATGGGTTACTCTATGTTGGCTTAGGGGGTCTTGACCTAGGTTCAGAGTTAATTGTGCCAACCAACAAAACCCTACACTACTATCCCTTTCGGCAACAACTTGCATAGCATAGGCTGCAGCCTCCCCCGAAGCAGTATGGGGGAATGGAAGAACCAATTTTCTACATCCAGAGACTAGTGTGATGTCTTCCAATGCCTTGGATCTGCCTCCGCACAGATCAATAAACTTCTAGGGCACATCACTGCAACTAAGTTAAATCAAGCTTCAAACCTTTGTAAAGGTCCACGATCAGTCCTTACGGACCCTTAATAGTCGATTTACCTACTTATGTGCATCAAAAAGTAAACATAGATTGGAGTTCATGTAGATTTAATTTATTCATCAGAAAACATAAGAGAAATGATATGAAACTTCACGGAAGTGGCTAAGCATTCATTTCATACATTATTAAGACAGATTCAATAAATTCATGTAGCATTCAATCACTATTTCATAAAACATGTCATTCATCGGCAACATATAACATAAATAGATACAAACGGAAATACTCAGTAATTCTTTGGAAAATTGTCTTTATTGATCTTTAATTCATTGATTACAGACTCAAACTACCTTGTGCACACAGCTACAGGGGTCTGCACACTCAGCTGCGGACTCTACCCAGGCCTCCATGCACTCAACTGCAGAGCCTTCCCTTCTCTACCTAAGCATAGGAAGCAGAGCCTTCCTGCCTTAGCTCCTGCCCAAAACTCTTCAATGAACCCAATTCTCTATGAAAACTTACTTCTCCTTCTAAGACTCGCTAAGACTCATATATTTGTACTCTTTCTTTATACAATACCATGGTCTGCGAACCATGGGAGAATCCAAAAGCTGACCAAAAACAAGGGGTTAAGGCCCCTTTGACTCTATCTAACTGCACGCTCCACATCAACATTTTGTGGAGACTACATCTTTTACAAAATTTGTTACAAAAAATGACTAATTAATTCCATTCTTCCCCTGGGGACCCCATCCCAACAGGCCCCCAACACAAAGATCGTGACTCGCCCTTGAGTCACTCAACTGGTTGTTCTACTTTCTAGTGGAGTTCACTGAATGCCTTGGTCAATGCTTGTAGCTCCATGGTACTTTGTTTTGCTGCTTGTTGCACCTCCTGGACTAGTTTCTCTATGGTTGGCCCCTCTACAGCCAACTTCGTAGTCCTCTGTGTCTGTTGCATTGCCTTCAGCTTCTCATGAATGTTTTGTGAAAACTGGTTGGTTTCCTCTGTCCAAGGCTCAATCCGTGCACTTAGCACAAACTTCTTCTTCTTCAATTCCTGTATCTACAGTAATTTTTCTTTTCCTTCCTGTAAGCGCGCGAAGCGCTGAACTGGTGCCAACGTCTACACTTTCGTATTGATCTCATCATACTGTTGTTGCACTTCCCTGATTTCTCTGTTCAACTGTTGTAGCGTAGGATCCTCCTGTAATGTATCCTAGAGGCCCAGTTCTTGAGTGAAGAGCTTGTCGCACCCTTGAACGACGACATCTAGCTGAGCCATGGATTCTTTAATCACCACACCTCTTTGTTCCCGAACCTCTGGTGGTGTGGTTAGCTGCAACTTGAATTGTAGCTTAGCTATCTGCATCTATAGGTCGAAAGTCACCTTGTCAACCTTCTCCTTTGAAGCATGCACTACAACAACCAATTTCCTTACCTTGGCTAAAGCCTCTACATCATTGGGTATACCCAACTCAGGTACAGATTTGTAGGCCTACTCAATCATTGTGACCAGGTTCTGATGTTGTGTTTGCAACTCCTCCTGCTCCTTCAGGGCCTGAGTCTTTTTTGTGAAAAGCTGCTAGTTTTTGACTTTGAACTCACTGACAGAAGTGAGTGCGCATTGTTCTCTGATCTTTAGCTCATCAGTGACCCCCTGATGTAGCGCATGAAGAGACTTGAGCGGTAGCGCGGCAAGGTTCAGCCCCATATCTTTTACTGCGTGAAGCACCACGCGATCCTCATCTGACTCCATGCGGACCAACCCCTCTGGCAGAGGAAAGAATCTGAGATCATAAGGCCAGTAAATCTTTGTGATAGTGATACAACCCTGCGTTAGGCTCTCTTGTGCGTCGATCGCCTTTTTGACATCCACTTGAATCCTACTCCCCTGGATCTGCAGCTTGCACAAATCCTTCTAGACGCTTCCTAGCATCTACATGTATTCTTGTTCGAACTACTGCAACACTTCTATTATGGTGTCTCGTATCTTATCATCGATCTCATCGAGATCGCCTTCTATTAATATCATCAGATCGTCATGTGTCTGTCAATATCAGCAACAGAGCCATTTGTTGGCTCAGAGGGTCCTTACCCAGGTTCAGAGTTAGTTGTGCCAGCCAACAAAACCCTACACTACTAGCCCTTTTGGCAACAACCCGCATAGCGCAAGTTGCAATATCACCCGAACCAGTGTGGGGGAATGCAAGAACCTGTAGAAATTTCTCTATGGATCAGCTAGCTCTGATACCATGTAGAAATTTCTCTATGGATCAGCTATCTCTAATACCATCTAGAAATTTCTCTATAGATTAGCTAGCTCTGATACCATGTAGAAATTCTCACTGTAGATCACCTGATAATGCAATATACTAAAGCAAAATACTTGATCTACTTCTACAAACAAAATGGCGGAAGCTTAATCAATTTTGAGCAAGATCAAATAAAACACATATAACAGATGAAGAAGAAACAATCACACATGAACACAGAAGAATACTCTGGGGAAAGCCTCAGCTAAAAACCCCAATCTCTATATTATCATACAAGTGGAAATATCTCCGGATTACACAAAGCTTTAGCTCATAAGCTATCTAGCTCTCAGTACAATCCCTCAATGATGCTCATAGACATAATAGACAACACATATGCCTTCCTTCAGTCCTCCAAGCCTCCTATTTCCTTGCGCAGTTTCTCTTGGGTCCTCTAGCTGCAACCTGTGTGATTCTCACCTCACACACAACACTGACCTCTGAAATAATTGCGCAATCCTGAAGGAGATAATTCCTTCTACATGGATGAGTTTCCTATATAGGAGAATTCCTCCAACTGATAGTACATTGTCCCTTCCTCTAATCTCAACTAGGTCTCTGACTAAACTGACATGCATTGGTTATTTATGAGAGAATATTCAGTTATCTGGAGAACACTAGTTACATGCATGCATGCATTAACTAAATGAACTCACAGTCAGTTCCAAAAACTGTTGGAACTAATCTAACTGGACTTAACTCAGTTAGCTGAGCTAACTAATTACAACTCAAAGTACAGCTCATCCTAATCTACTTAATTAAGGGATAACTATTGCATGTCTTCACATAGACTTCATGTTTGATTTTCTCCAGCTAATTAACTCAATATGAATTAATTAATTATTTTTCAAACAGCTGCTAAGATCAAATTCGAATTTTAATTCTCAATTTTAGTTCAGGGACTAACTAAAATTGTAATGTATCCCAAAATGCTATTTATAGCAATGCTATTTTTAGCATTTCTATTTTATCATTCCTTGTTGCTACATCCAACACTGGTACCTGAAATGATATTTATAGCATTTCTATTTTTAGCATTTCTTGTTGCTATTTTCAACAGAACCAAGTTTCTGCATCCAGAGACTAGTGTGATGTCTTCCAATGCCTTGGATTTTCCTCCCTGTAGATCGATAAAATGATAGGGCATGTCACTGCAACTCAATTAAAGCGGCCTTTAGACCTTCGTGAAGGTCCACGATCAATCCTTGCGGACCCTTAACAGTCAATTTACCTACTTACGCACATCAAAAAGTAACCCTAGATTAGAGTTCGCGTAGATTTACTGTATTTGTCAGAAAACATAAGAGAAATGATCAGAAACTTCGAAGAAGTGGTTAAGCATTCATTTCATACATTATTAAGACAAATTCAATAAATTTGCATAGCATTCAATCATTATTTCATAAAACATGTCATTCATCAGCAACATATAACATAAATAGAGACAAACGAAAATACTAAGTAATTCTTTGGAAAATTGTCTTTATTGATCTAAATTAATTCATTGATTATAGACTCAAACTACCTTATGTGCGCAGCTGCAGGGGTCCGCGCACTCAGGTGCAGACTCTACCTAAGCCTCCGTGCACTCAGCTATGGATCCTTCCCTTCTCTACCTAAGCGTAGGAATCAGAGCCTTCCTACCTTAGCTCCTGCCCAAAACTCTTCAATGAACCCAATTCTCTATCAAAACTTACTTACTTCTCCTTCTAAGACTCGCTAAGACTCATCTATTTATACTATTTCTTTATACAATACCATGGTCCACGAACCATGGGAGAATCCAAAAGCCAACCAAAAACAAGGGGCTAAGGCCCCTTTAACTCTATCTAACTACACGCTCTCCATCCACATTTTGCGGAGACTTTACATATTTTACAAAAATTGACTAATTAATTATGTTCTTCCCCTGGGGACCCCATCACAACACTCTACAAGCTGGATAAGTTATGTTTTCCTAAAGGTGAGCATTTGCAGTTGATTAGAGAGGCTCACACCTCCAAGGTTGCAGGGCACTTTGGTGTAGGGCAGACCATGGCTAACTTGCAAAGGTATGTTTATTGGCCCAAAATGCAAGAACAAGTAGCTAGGTTCATAAGAGGATGCATGCTTTGTTATACCAACCAGCCTAGCAATAGGAAACAGGGTTTGTATCATCACTTACCTATACCTACTCATCCTTGGGAAAGAATTTCCATGGACTTTGTGGGAGGTTTACTGACAACTAGGATGGGACATGACTACCTGTTCGTGGTAGTTGACAGGTTCAACAAGATGTGTGTTATGGTGCCATGTAAAAATACCATTAGCGGACAAGAAGCAACAATCTTGTTCTTTGGACAGGTCTAGGTACACTTTGTGATACCAAGGAGCATCATTTCAGATATGGATACAAGATTTCTCAGTGCATTCTGGACTACATTGTGGGAGAGGATGGACACGAAGTTGAAGAGATATACAACATTCCAACCATAGACAGATGGGCAGACAGAAGTAGTCAATAGGACTTTTGTGTAGCTTTTGAGGGGTTACAACCATAAGTATATGAAGACCTGGGATGAAAATATGGTATATATACAACATTCTTATAACATAGTGGTCCACACTTCTACAAGAAAGTCCCCATTTGAAACTTGTTTTGGATATTTTCCACCTTCACCTTTGGATATTGCATATGGGCAGCAAGGAGGAGTGAAGGAAGATATTATAGGAGATGCTTTGAGGGCTGAAAAATTTATAGAGAAGATTAGGAAGATCCATCTATAGGTACAGGAAACACTGCAGAAGTGGAAAGTGAAATATAAGGCCAAGCATGATCAAAACAAACAGAGAAATCATTCAAGGTGGGAGACAGAGTATGGCTACAGTTGAACAAGGAGAGGTTGCAAGGGCCTGGTAAGAAAATAAAGGCTCTAAGGTATGGTCACTTTGAGATACTAGAAAAGGTGGGTGATAATGCCTATCAACTCAGTTTACCACCATATATGCGTATTTACTCATTGTAAATGTAGAGAATTTGAAACTCTATGAGCCTTCCATGCTAGATCAAGAAGAGGAACATGTCTTACCTTCTGTGGAGGATTTGGCACCAAATGAATAGGCAAAGTTGATAGAAAATATAGTTTTACAGAAGAGGTCCAGAATTACAAGACAAGGGCAACAATACCTTTGGCATATTGGGTTGAAGGGACAACTTCCAGTCAAAGCTAAATGGTACACCAGAGAGAAGGTGGAGGAAAAATTTCTACACCTCATTCAGTAAAATATTTTGGGGACCCAAATCCTCCCAAAATGGGGAAGTGTGATCCTAATTGGGTCATTATATTGCTTTTCATCCATATTGATGCATTTGGAGTGGAAAAAGTGGAGGAATCAGCTCATGGGACCGTTTTTACCAGTGGGACCCAGTTTGGTGAAACGTGGTCCGAAACCTTCCAGGAGTGTTTTGAGGCACCAAACGATGTTTTTTTGGGGTAAGACTTTATCACTTAAGCTTGGCACATTTTCATTCTATTCTACACACAGAAATCTTTCCAATGATGCAAGAATCACATCAATCAGAGTCTGTATGCAAAAGTTATGCCACTCATAAGTTGACCTTCCTGATGTCACACCTATAGTTCGGGAGGATTTCACGTCAGCGCCCATTATTCATGGAAAAGGGGATAGACACGTGTTTGTGATGTAAAATACTCTAGAAGAGCCTATTTTGTAACTCTAGTTAAGAGTTAATGTAGTCAAACTTAACCACTAGTAGGCTATCGGGTTGTGTTATAACCGGGCACTAGGAGGAAGAGACATTCCATTCTTTCGAGAGAATTTTGTTCCATAGTTGAGAAAAGATAGCCAAGAGAGATAGGAGGTAGAGCACACAGAGAGGATCTATGCACTGTAGCAGCCCATGGGCCATAGACATTACTTCTTTGTATATGCAGCCATATTTCCAGACAGAGAAAAAGAGCGAACCCGCCTCACCTTCCAGCTAGGTTTTCTCCTGAAAGGGTTTTCCAAAAAGCATATCTTGTGTCTTATGTGTGTGCGAGACTATTTTTTCATTCTCTACTTTTCTTCTTGATTTAGTTTTACATGCATGCACTAATTACAGTTAATTTTACAAATCTAGAAATTAAATAAAACTGTAATAGTGTAGAATCTAATATTTTTAATATAATTGTTGGGCATGGAATCCCCCCAAGGCATGTTTTGGGGCTCAAAGCCCAAGTTTTGACCTAATATTTTTGTAAAGATCTGTGAATTGCAGGCGGAGAGCGCAAAATTTATGATAGATTCACAGGGTTGTCTGCCCTAGTTTTGTAATGTAATGTCGGCTGGATAGACCTACCCATGGTCCGTGGACCATGGGATTGTATAAATAGAGCGAGGCTCTAAGTGTAAAGAGATATAGAATAATAGAGTAAGAGATATAGGAAGAGTCTAAGTGACTAAGTGAAGTGTTTCTTTGGGTCGTAGGGTAGGAGAAGGCTCTACAGTTGAGTGCACAAAGGCCTAGTAGTCCACAGCTGAGTGCGCGGACCCCTGCAGCTGAGTGCGTAGGGTGGAGTCAAGTCTGTAATCGAGGAAGGAATTAATAAAGAGAAGTTTGTTATCAATTTGTGAATTTGGTCTTGGGTTAATGAATTATTAATATAATTTTCAAATATATTGTTTATTTACTGCACGCACCTGTATGAATGGGTTATGTTGTTAAGTATAACTTAAAGCACGCAAGTAAGCTAAAATAATCATCTAACATTGGAATATTAGTAAGGACTTGGGTAATAATGCAGAAGCACAGCGTTCAGACCCTGAGTAGGGTTGTGCGAAGGTAGTATATTAGGCTGCGAGGTATGGGAAAGTGTGCGACGTGACGTGTGCACAGGGTCAAACCGTGGACCACTTGAACTCATCAGACATCTCTAGGGTACAGAAACCTGGTTCTAGCACCCTCCCATACTACTTTGGGTGAGACCTCAGTATGCACTCCACGGACTGTTGCCGAAAGAGCCAATAGTACTGGGATTTGTTTGGCTAACTTAAATTTGAACCTGGGTCAGGCCCCAATAAGCCAACAAATGGTTCTGTTGCCAGGATCGTGATCTGCATAAGAGATGTTAGATGTCGTATCACTAGAATCTGACAGAGAAAGGAATTGAAGAGTGGTTGAACAGAAAGATTCATGAGTTCGTGGCATAGGAAAACAAGAATCGATGGTTATCAAAGGAAGAGTGGTTAGATTACTACTTATATACAGAAATCCACGAAATTTTCTTTGCATCCTTCCCCTCTGAGTTGTACGAGAAGATTGCGAAGCTAGCAGATAGTCAAGGAAGGTGTAGGCTTGACAAACCTATTGTGTGGACTCCATAGTTGGTGCGCAGACTAGAAGCATCAGAAGATAAGATTGTGTGCGTTATGGACCATTGGATCTATTGAATTATAGGAGGGTTTATCACCAAGTTCATGGTAGATACTTCAGTCAGCTATAGTGAGGCTGAACGACACTTCCTCCTGTTAGCGCTTGAAATTTCACCTCAGGCTGAGAAAGGTAAACCTCAAGGCAACATCAAACCACTTAGCCTCGTAGCTAGCCCTACGGGGCAAGAGAGGGCTCTCTCCGGTCTATCTCGATAAAGATCTTCAATGGGTGAGATAACCAAAAGGGTAACACTGATTTTAGGCTAGTAAACTGATCAAAAGGGTTGATTTTGGGTTTTTAGGGTTTTTGGTGGCAAATTGAGGAGATGGCAATTTTGGGTGCAGGGATTGGACACAGTTTCTGCAGGGGGTTCTTTGGGGCGAGATAGGAGACAGTATTGATGCCTTAGATTGAGGTGAATGGATGAGAAAGACAGGTGAGGAGCTAAGGAGAGCAAACGATAACTTTGAATTCTCCTTAAACAGTAGAAAACATTGAAATTAAACAAACTTAAAAGCAGAGCATGACAGTCATGAGTTCTACTTTAACACTTCATTTGCTTAATGTGGAGAAGGAAAATAAAGGAAATGATTCACATAACACACTTACAAGTACATAGAGAAACACACCATCAATACATGTAACCACAAGAATCCCAAAAAGGACTGCAAAACCCTGGTCTTCCTTAGCCAAAAATTGCAGAGATACAGTGAATAATACAATGATAGCTTCTCCCTCAAGAGTCCAACCATGAAAATGAGCAAGAAAGTACATAATATAGATCATCTAACCTCTTTCTCTACCTGCATGGGTCGATCTCACTATCCTAGGAGCTGTTTCAACCACTTCTAAACTAAGCACTACAAACTAGGCAGTCAAAACAACTTGCCTCTATAAGCTAGGAAACCAATTCATTCATTTAATTTTCACCTCTTTCATGAATGAATATTCTAGAAGAGGTACATAAGAGTAAAAGTGTCAATAAAGTACAATAATTACATCAAATAAGATAATAATCCACCCCAAAAAGTCAAACAGGGTCAAACTGTGTTTTTCTGAGTTGTACACTGAAATCTGGAGAAGTTTGCCTGACGGGTCGCGCGCCTCTGCCTGACAGGTCGCGCGCCTTTGGGACCACATTTGGGGAACTTCCCGTTGTCCAAATTGAGAAAGAGTAGGCTTGTTGGAAAGGTCTATGAGTCTACTTTCCAACCCAACTATAATTTCTGAACTTGGTGGTCATTTGCCCCTCCAAAATTGCAATCTCCCAAGACTGCTTTCTGCAACTCAAAAATGTGGCAGAAAGTCAATTTTTGCTTGTTTTTTGACTTTCTGGAGGCCCAAAACTTCATAAAATCTCAATTCCATTGATGAGCATATGTAAATTCTCATGAAAAATCTGGAAATGCTGAGTTTTTGCAAAATGGAGTTGCCGGGATGAAGGGTCGCGCGGGGGTGAGACCCGTTAATGGACAAAAACCTGTAAATTGCCTGAAAAATCAAAATTGACCCAAAATTTTCAAAATTTCTTGGGATTTATGCTGTGGCTAGGCTATTTAGTGCCTTGGTCAATCAAAGAGGCTTTGGCCAAAATTTGGAGGGGATCGGGCCTCTTTCTCCTTTTTTGTGCCTTGGCCAACCTCCTTGGATCCGGCGATTGTAATTTTGACATTTCTCTAAAACCATGACACCTGTGCAAAAAGTGAAGGAGGTTTTTCTTCTTTGTCATGCTATGGACAAAAACCTCTCTCAGTTTTCCAAAATTCATCTTTGATTGCTCTGGAACATCATTTGAGTGAAACTTGCCCCGATGTGTGAAACAAGGAATTTTGTCGAAATGAAGCGAAATGAAGGGGATAAGGGGCTTCTAAATTCTTGAGGAAATTTTTGGGAGTGGGGAGGGATGTTAGGAAGTAGGGGAAAGTGTAATCTCAGAGATTGAGCGAGGGGAAGGGGTCCAAAAGGGCAAAACACAGGCCAAACCTAGAAAATTGCTAGGTTGTAGCTAGAAACTAGGGTTTGTGCAAAAATGAGGATTTGGGGGATCTCAGTGATGGGAAGCATTTGATAAGGTACATGAAGGATAGGGGAAGGTGTATGAACATCTGGATACAAGTTTTGCCAATGATTTGACCATCCACAAGAAATCGCCTTCAAAACCCTAGGAGAGGGAAATGACCTTACCTAGGCGCAACCGAAGCATGAACAAGGTATAAAATGACTCATTAGACACTGAGATGATAATGACAACCCTATGAATGATGATAGACTCAGCTGAATAGTGACATAGATGGGCATTTGGGCAACTTTGAAAAGAGTGGGAGCAAACCCTAGACCTAATGCCTAGTGACCAAATTTTGCTTGAAAACTCTTTGAAATGACAAAATTTGACTTGGAAACTCTGAGACCACTTTGTAAGAGCATATTTGATCACTGGAGGAAGGCTGGAAAGACTGACACTAACACCTCCAAGGACCGTGAGGTAAGTACGTTAAATCTTTAAACACTTGGATTAAAATTCTACTATGTGAAAAACAGGTTAGGTGAATAAATTGATGTTTGGGGCTATGCAGAGTAGGAGGATCCACAGAAACGAAGGTAGCATAGAACTAGAGTCTATCCCCCTAATTTCACCTCCATGGAAAAGTGAGGAAGAGCTCGCGAAAGTTTCACCAAGAACTATGATCAATTTGATAAAGCAGCAAATTCCGCGCATACCACACCCACCTACACCACCACCAGTTTCACCATCTTCACCCCCGTCTTCACCCACACCACCTCCGCCACCACCACAGTTCAATATGGCGAGTGTGATAAAGTTGTCGATGTTCAAAGGATTAGGAAACGAAGATCTGAACTAATTTTAGTTCATGGTAAAGACTGTATGGGAATCGCAGGGAATCACTGATGAAAATATAAAGAAAGCAACGCTAATTAGCACTTTGCAGGATCACGCACTGACATGGTACATTAAGCATTCCAATGACAACCCAAATGCAGGGATCATTGTTGCACAAAATATTGTCACCATGACATTCTGAAATTTGTGTGAGTCTATCACCACTCATACTTTCCTCCTTTACAAGTATTAAACCTCAGTTCTTCATGTCAAGCCTTGAAAATAAGAGAAAGCCCTTAAAAGTCTCTAAAACTCTGGTTCCGCACTTTCTCTTAGAATTACCTGCAGTCCTGCACCTAATGGTCATGTCATCTGCGTACCTGACCGCTCTGTCTCTGTGTAATGGGTGTGGACCCCTATAAAATTCAAAAAGGCACAAGTACATTCTTAAAAACTCACTTTGAGTCATTTCTGGAAGCTTCAAGAAGGAATATTGAGGTGGAAAGTTCGCTCCTTTAAGGTTCATGCATCCCACGCCTTAAGGAGCTAACCCCTTGATGTGAGGAGCTTATCCCTTTGAAGGAGGACTCTATCCCTTCATAGGTGGACCTATAACCTCCTTCCTTTGCACTATAAAATGAAGCATTGGGTAGGTTACTGGAGAGGTTGAAAGCTGAAGATTTTTGAGGTGAAATGCTGCTGGAACTTAGTCTTCCTAATTGAGCTTTTGTGAGAAAATATTACATACCTTGTTGATCTCATTTGGAAGAGTGTGAGGCTTGTAAAAGTAGAGGAGATTCCTATTCCGGACCCTAGGAGGAGCTTGTACAACATCAAGGCACCAAAGGTTGTAAAGTTCTTCTATTTTCAAAGTTAATACAATCAAGTTTATTTTTCTTAATAAGCTGTGTTTTATGGTTTATTTCATGGATTCCTTGATCACCATGATGAATATGATTTATTATATTAGCTATGCAGGTGTTATTTGGTGTGTGCTTGTTTGTGATTGTAGATTCTCAAAAGGAAACTCTTTCATAGGATTGAAGGATGGCTGCCACAAACTAGCGTTGGACTTAAGGTAGGGTCTAAAACACCTCTTTAGTTTTTATTAATGAATCGAAATATATTTAGAGAACGGTAGATTTGCTTGTCCTGTTTGTTGCTAGATATATTTTGATACTAGGGAGATCGGCCTTGTCTGCAAGAACGATTTATCCGGCCAACAAATTGGCGACTCCACTGGGGAACTGAATTTGGTTTTTTGCTTTTCCTTTTTCTTTGACTAGAGAAACTTGTCCCTATTTCTGGTTTTTGCTTGGTGTGTGGGATTGGGTAGTTTTTAGGATCTGGATTTTTTTTTTTTTTCAAAGTTTATAGGGAACCACACTTTCTGTTTATAGACAGTGCAGACTTCTCCGCACTTTTCCTTTAGTACACAGAGCGGTACCGCATTTGGTTCTACTGGAAGCATGCAGACCCTGTTAAATTTTTGAAAAAACTTAAAATGTTTTCTTCCAGTTAATTTTAGGTTTTATTTATGACTGTTAGTGTCTACCCAAATCTACATGTGTTCTGTCAAAAATCTCTTGCAAGTAAGTTCCATTGGTATTTTTGTTTTAGATGATTTTCTAGAAGTTTTGCATGCCTGGATTGCTTTTCACTTGGTCTTTGTAGTGACTCAGAGATTAGAAGCCTAAGAAACCTTAGATTACCCTGGTCTTTTTTGTCTTCTTGATGAGTCTGACTGGTTTGTGAAATCTTCCCTTGGTGAGAAATAGATTTCGTTTTCTCTTTGCAAAGCTTTGAACAAACTTGCTTATAAGTTTTGAATTTCATTTTTATAAAAGAAAACACATTTGGATGTTTTTTGATTGATTTGTTTTTCTGAACGAATTAATCCTTAGTTTCCTAAATAGCTAAGTAAAATGTCCTCAAAAAGATTTGAAGCTTTTATACTTTAGGTTTTTCAAGTTTTTAGATCCCAAAATTAGTTTTTTAGTTTTGAGTGTTTTCTAGAAATTGTAGAATCTCTTTTGAAAGAATTTGTTTTCTGTAGTTTTTTAGTGTTGAAAAAGAAAAAGGATTTTTTGTGAGCTTTAACTAGTAGTCTCATTTTGAGTTCTTATTGAAAAAGAAAAAAGGATTTTCTTTTCATTTGCATGTTGAAAGAAAGATTTGTTTATCAAAGAATTGCATTCTCAACTCTTTCTTTTAGCTATAAATTCATTGAAGGAAAAACGAATTGTTTATCATCTTAGGTGCATTTTTTAGTGTTTTTGGAGTCGAGTCTTCACACCATCAAAGTTTCATCTCCATACCTATTGACTTAAGAAACAACCCATAAAAGTAACGCTTAAATAAAATTGATCTAGCAATCTTTTTTATTTCTAGGGCTCTTATCACCAATATAGCTTAGGCTAGTATCTTGGAGTAGGGAGTAATTAACTCTCCAAGATAGTTAAAACAAACAAGTAGCTATATCTTGCGGTAGGAAATAAATCCAATTCTAATTGATATAATATTGGAAGCTCCTCTTAAAAGAGTCAATCACGAGATCATGTCCAAACCTTTGAGACAATCAAGTCTGTCTCATTGGGAAAGATAGAAGATTTGCGCGTATTAAAAACGGTAAACCTCGAATTAACCATTGTCGAGGAGCCTGGGGTCACTTATTGCTAAACCTAGGATTGATCATGTCAAGGAGCCTTCAAGGGGATTGAGCTTTGTTACTCTGCCCTTGTGCGTAGATCAGATCGTAAACTATTCCCCCAGTTGTCTTTGTTACTGTTGGTAACCTTAGTGACCATAATCTTAAGATTCTTTCCTAAGGTGACGGTGAAGGACGGATCTCACTGTACCTGGAGTAGACATCGACTAGACTCACTTGGACTTTCTGGGGGGTTTTCTTCACTCGAGATTGTTATGTGAAGAAACTTGTGCCAGTCTGTTCCATTAAGCAGGTTTTCGGGGTAACTGTTCCAACCGCCCTTTCTATATTAAATTCTACAACGTTGGATTTCATCATAAACTAGTGTTTTTGGTACGGAAAGTTACTGTTTGTGTGTGGTTTGAACTCTTAGATTTTTAGGCGTGTGATTCACTTGTTTGTTTCATTAGAGACTTTAGGTGCTTTTATTGAAATTTTCTTTATTTGTGTGTGATTATTTTCATCCTACACCCAGATATTATTATCCTTGATCAATCATGTCAAGACAGTCAACCATGTTTTCCCAATCACCGAAAACATTTTTATATGGTGGTCCTGCTGTTATTTTTGGGTATTAGTCACTTTCTGGTACTTTTTCAGGAGCAACTCCTCGACCGACTGAACATCAGTTATCACTTGGTAATAATGGAACTAAAATGTTGAACGTAGAATAGATCTTTATGATGTCTGGTAGTATTCCAAACCTTCAACCTCAAGGTAGTCAGTTACCGCCTGGTGGGCAACCTCAAGGTAGTCAGTTATCGCCTAGGGGGCAACCCCAAGTTAGTCAGTTTCTGTTTGGAGGGGTACCTCAAGGTTTTCAACCTTTAGGACAGTACATACCCCAAGGTCAACCCCATATACCTCAGGATGCTTATCAACCCCAGAATCAGTACATGCCTCAGGGTTATCAACCTCAAGGTCAGTACCTAACTCAAGGTTTCCAACTGCCTTCTGATCAGTCATTTTTACGACGAGCTGGAAATGTACCTCCTAATTATCAGCCCTATGTTCAACTAGGTTATGGTCCTCCATATGTACAACCTTTTATGGGTCCCGGAATGAATATGGTGTGGGATCCATCTCAAACTCAACAAACTTTGAAACCTAATGTGCAGTTACCTTATCAAGCTGGACAGCCTTTGGTTTCTGGTCCAATCCAGCAACCTGTCCAACCTACAGTTCAAACCTCTGCACCTGGTTTATTTCAATCACCTGGGCCTAGCTCACCATAGACTCCGCCTCGAACTGTTGCTGCAACTGCTGCATTTTCTGTTCAATCTACCACACCTGTTTCTGGAGTATCTGTAGCTCTGGTTTCTACTATCCCTGCATCAGTGTCAACTCCTCAAGTCTCTATGCCCCAGTCAAGACCTACGGTTCAGACTTCGGTCCAGATGCCTACAAGACAAGCTGGTCCAAGTACAATTGCCACGAGTCAACCGTACCAGGGACAGTATCAATCTGGTCCTACTGTACAAAATCCAGTTTATCAGTATCAACCGTACCCTGGCTATACTTATCAACAGCCTCAACAACCCCAGTTTGGTACGGTTAATCCTGGTTTCCCGGGAGGTTATAACATTCCTAATGCAAATCCGATTCCAGGTTATCCTGGATATCCTCCTCCTGGAGCTAGTCTCATTACACAAGGTTTTCGTGAACCTAACCGTCAGTTACCATTTATTGCAACTTTGGATTTAACTAATTTGTCACGCCTTACGAACGATCCGATTTATTATCTTCCGTATTGGCTGCCAATGCCTAATAAGTTGCCCAGTGATATCTCGAAATTCGAGGGTAAGTCAGGTGAGGATCCGTCAAATCATGTGATGACTTATCACCTCTGGTGTGCATCTAATTCCATTGTTGATGATTCAATTCGATTGCATCTTTTTCAAAGAACTCTTATTGGTCTTGCCGCCAAATGGTACATTGAGTTACCACGAGGCTCTTTTTATAATTTCAGTCAGTTAGCTACTTCTTTCTTAACTCATTTTCAGTTGCCTGTCAGATACGACAATGGCACGGAATTGTTAACTTCACTAAAGCAATCCACGTCCACATATATTTCTGATCATATTCATGAATGGTGATGTAGAAGGCGTTTAGTGAAAGTTTTTATTCCAAATCAAATTTTAGCAGAATGGTTCGTTAAATCATTGTTACCTAAAATCACTGAGGATGTAGCTAAGGCAGGAGTTGTCACTGAAGAGCAAGTCATTGCTTAGGCTCAGTACCTTGACCTCGTTTATACGTAGTCAGGTACTTTACACGAAAAAATCCCTAATCTTTTGAAAACTACAACTCCTTCAGGGTCTCATGCTGTTGATGGTATGATTGGTTCAGTTAGTACTAAGAGCAAGAAGAAATCTTCAAAGAATTCTTCTCCTACAATAACTTTACCTGATTCCCAAAAAGGAGATTCTTCTGCTGAAGTTTCTGCCGATGTACATGTCGTAGATTCATCTACGAACAAATCCGACAGTAAAGAGAAGGGAAAGAACAAAAACAATCAAAATTCAAAAGATAAAACAAATAAAAATGAATCTATTAACGAAAAACGAAAACCTCGCTATCCTTGTTTCATCTGCGACGAGGATCATTTTACTAAAGAATGCCCATATCGAGCAGAGTTTTCGAAATTTGTTAAAGATTCTCAAATGCCTGTTGTCTTGAAGGATCCTTCTCCTACTCAAGATAGTAAAGCAGTTGCTTCTTCCTCGAATACCTTGGAAGAACCCATCATGATGATGTCTCATGTCAGGATTGCGACGCGATCGCAAGATTATGGTAGTAATAGTCCTGTTGATGGTAAAGAAGAAAAATCTTCTAATTCAAATCCATCAACTTCAACTCCTCCTGTTTCCAATCCACTCCAGATCGAGAAACCCAACCCAAACTTAGTAACCAAATTGCCTGCTAAAGGTATATTTCAGAAATCAGCTACGCGAGCTGCTCAGGATTATAACATTGTTGAAGACTTGGCCATTGCCCCTTCAGCAATGTCGGCTTTGGAAGTGCTGCAATCATGCCCAGCACAGCGTAAATTACTATTGTCTGCTATAGGAGCTGTTGATCTTCAGGATTCGAACCTAATAATCTTCGATTTAGAAAATAGTACACCCCGCCTTCCTCATCAAATGGCTTTCCAAATTCCAGTGTTAGTCAAAAACAGACCTTGCTTTAGGACTGTGATTGATGAGGGAGCTTCTACGTGTATTATGTCGATCCAGTGTTGGAGATCTCTTGGTTCTCCTACACTCAATCAGTCTCCGACAATTCTAAAGGCTTTTGATGGCCGAGGGTTCCATCCTTTTGGTATTTTGGAAGATTTACCTATAGGGGTAGAAGGCAAAATTGTTAATCTAGATGTGGAAGTGGTTGATGCCCCTCTAGATTACAACCTTCTTCTAGGTCGCAATTGGTATTATGATATGACTGCTATTGTTTCATCGGTCTTTCGGCTTGTTAAGTTTCCTCATAACGGAAATATTGTTACAATAGACCAGCTGAGTTATTTCTCATCTGACCCAGCCTCTACTGACAGTGTTCACCATGTCGGTAAAACAAATATCCCTTACAAGGATGTTGGGGTAGGTTTGATAAAAGATTCTAGTTTACTAGGAACTTTTTTTGTCCCTCCTCCTAACATATCACCTTCTATTCAATCTATTCATATGATTTCATCAAAAACTATTGCTTTTGATGATCCTTGGATCGTACCTTCCGATTCCAAGGTGGATTCATTTGATGGCGTGATGCCTTTGAATCCCTTTGAAATTGCATATCAGGTGGTACAGTCATTTTCTGATTCTTGACCTATCGCGAGGATAGTTCCTTGTCTTGTGTCAAGCTCGTTAAAAAATGAAACAAGGGTTTCGAGCATAGTTCCTTGTCTTGTGTCAAGCTCGTTAAAAAATGAAACAAGGAGTCCACAAAGATAGTTTTTTCCTGTCTCAACCTCGTTAAAAAATGAAACTGGATGTTGCGAGGATAGTTTGTTCCTGTCTCAACCTCGTTAAAAAATGAAACAAGGAGTCATGAGCATAGTTCCTTGTCTTGTGTCAAGCTCGTTAAAAAATGAAACAAGGGTTTTGAGGATAGTTCCTTTCCTGTGTCAACCTCATTAAAAAATGAAACAACTCCCTGTCTTTCCAAGATCTCGAAAGAGAACCTTCATTCCATCCACCTCGTTGAATGCAATGAAGTTTGGGGGGCATGTACCTCGTTTTGCATCATTATGATGGGGGCATGCGAACTTATAACAAGCATAGTTTTTCGTTTCAAACTTGCGTAAACATGAAACTAAATTCAAGCAGAGTTCTCTATGGTTCAAGCTTGTGTAAAAATGAACCTATTCCTGATTTACATCTCGTGATTGCCATTTTTATCCGCTAAATTCTGTTAGATGAGCCTTGGTTGTTTTCATTCCATCGCCACCATCTCTTTGGCTAATCATATGCTTTCACTTGGTTGTTTACCTTTCCTGAGGGACCGCATCTATGAGTGGTTTTATTAGCCAGCCTCTTAACCATTACATGTTTTGAGCAGTTCCTCCATTGCCGGAACCAATTGCTACCCTTTATACCACTCATTCCTCTAGGATGAGTCCTCTTTAAGCTCTTTTCTGACTAGTAAAATATGAAAAGATTGCCGAGTTTTTTCCCTTTTTAACTCGTTAAAACGGAATTAAAAGGACGGTCCACTTACAGCTCTTTTCTGACTGTATAAACTTCAAAAGATTGCCGGGCTTTTGTCGTTTCAAGTTCAATATTGGTTATTGATGAGCCCCCAAATTGGGTAACTTATTGGGCTCATTTTGCCTAGTTGTCCTTGTTCAATCCTCCATTTTTCATAGATTATGCATGTTTTCTTAGTATGTTTGTGTTATTTGAACGAATAAGGGTGGTCACTCTACCTAGGAGGCTAATACGTGGTTATTTCAGGATTTTTAGACAAATTTTGGAGCAAAACCAAGCAATCATGGGTTAGCTGACAGCCAAGCTTGAGGTGAGGATTCGTAGGGAGGTTGTCTCTTGCATTAAATGGCCTTCCTCGAAATCTCCACCCTCAATTCTGAGCTCCACAAGCCACCAAAACGAGTTTTAAAGGCAGCCAAGCAGTTTTGGGAAGAGTGACTGTTTACTAGCAGTTGGGACAGTCGAGTCCCTTGAATCTAGGAGGGCTGCTAGCCCCCTCGTATTGTATAATTAGGAAGGCCTCAGCCTTCGTAGTTTACTTTTTGAACTGTTGGTATTTTTGCACTATAGTGCTGACATTTTGCTCAGCCTGTTTTCTTGTAGCTACTGCTGTACAACTCTCATATGATGATTATTTTTGAATAATGAGAAGTAGCTTTACCTGGCATCATATATGAGTTCTTTATAGGAGCCTGCAGCTCTTGGGGTTGGGCCCAACCCGAGTGCTAAGGCCTCCTTTATGTATTGTTAGTTGTTCTTCATGCATTTGCAAAATTATTTCTGTTAAAGTAGATTAAATCTTGCTGATTAACTAGATCACTGTTAATGGTTAGAAAGACTTTTGATGCTCAGATTTAGTTGATAGGTTGTTGACAGGAAAAATATTCAAGAAAAGGGCCATCAAACATCTCTAGTTTCACCTCTCCTTCAGTAGGATCAAGAGCTGGGATCAGGATAACTTTGCTACCCACAAAAACATTGATTTTGCTTTGCCATGCAATCATTAGTGTTTGATTTTCATGTGTAGAAGTTGGTTACAAGTTCAGACTTTTGCTTGCTTAGTTTCATGAGTTAAAATACATGGTTTCATTGTAGGTCACACTTCTGTTCATTCTCTTTACTGGCAGCTAGCAGATTAGGTCAACGTAATTAGGTTTTTGAATTTACAAGTCTTCGTTGGATCAGTTGGAAAAACACCTTGCAGAGCACCTGTACCACTCCTTCGTCTCTTTATTATCCATTAACACCATCCAATCCACCCTCTACTTAGCATCCTTGCCTCCCGTTCGCCATTTGCTCCCATAACCCTAATTTTGTGTGTAACATTGCTTCAGTCTTCCTTGAACCAAATCCAGCCATCCACACCTGTCCACAACTCCATCCACCGAGTCTTAGACCATATCCAACCCTCACCCTACCTCCACACTCACTCTTTCACCTTTCCCTCTCCATACATCCACCAAAAACCTCATTTCTGAACATCATGTCGAAAATTACAGACATCCTGTAGAAAATCGCAGACATCCTGTAGAACCCCTGCAGACTTCCTGTAGAGGCTCACAAATGAGGTTTCTTGATAGCCAAAATCGGTGAAACTCTATGGAAGGTTGTTAGGGACCCCCTTAGGCCCTCTCTGAACCTTCTTGACCTCCTCCAAGCATTTCTTCTCTGCCATCCACCTCTGCACAGCCAAAAACAGTCAAATCATATGCATAATAACTCTGGCAACTTATTCAAAAATACAAAAAGATGTTTTTTCCAGATGTTACTATAGAAGTAGCTTAGATGCATGTATTTACCTTTCTATAAATCAATGGCATCTCCTTCAGTAGCTTACATCCTCTTTCTTGCATCGGTAGGGTTAGCTGGTAGAATTAGGGTTTTCTAGGGTTTACGTTTCCTCTTAGCTTTCTAGTTTCTTTCTACAAATAGATCAGCCTTCTTTAAGTTAGCTTTCATCCATCAGTTAAAAAGCTTCTTCTCAAAGCTCATAGAAGTTGGCTTAAGCCCTTAGCAGACTTGTGCCAGCTGACCAAGTGACAGCTGCAGCAAGAGCTAGTACTTGTGCATACAGCACCGTCGCTTCCAAGTTTGTTATGAACTACCGGGTTGATAAAAGTAAAGAAGGGAGTCCCAGGAGTTGTAGCATTATTGCTGCAATACTGGAGCTCACCACTCTTTTTGGCGTCGTTGCCAGGGAAGTGTCAAAGTATTTGTGATTGCTGCTTTTCTTCTATTTTCCTACTCTCGCCTTCTGCTAAGTAGTTTATCTCATTTCCATTCTACAATTTCATTTCTGCAAAAGTAAATTATACTTTTCCTGCTTTCGTAGGTTAACCTTTCAATTCTGCAAGCGTAAAATAGAATTTCAATTCTGCAAGCGTAGTCTAGTATTTCCTTCTCGCAATTTGATTTCAACAAAATAGATTAGTCTTTTCCTGCTTTCATTTCAATTCCACATTCTCATTTCTGCAAGATAGATTTTAGTTAGTTGCAATCCCATCTGTTTCAGTTTTGTAGGTACAAGCAGAGAAAAAAAAGCAAAAACAACCAAAAATCCTTTCATGCCTCATAGGAATAGAGATAATACTGGAAAATTCCTACCCAACACCCCCACCAGTTCACTGAGTCACCCTTCTCTCTTCTTTGGTGGCAGTGATCCAAAAGAACCTATAGGTGAACCTCCTGAGATATACGAAGATCTTATAACAGAAGAAGAGCAAGAAAACATTCCTTTTGAGACCATGGCTGACAATAGAAATGGTAGAAACGATGATGAGAGAATAGAAGGTACCTTCCCCATCCGAGAGACTAACGGGGCATGAAAATGAAGAACATAAGTCCCTTAGCCTTACCTCATTTCCATGGATTGACCACTGAAGACCCTGATACCTTCCTATTTGAGTTTGTTGTCCTTTGTCGAACTTATGACTATACAGAAGATGAGAAAAAGTTGAAACTCTTTCCCTCTACCCTCAAGGATGCAGCATTACGCTGGTTCATGAGGTTACCTGGAAACAGTATCACTACTTGGGCTCAGATGCAGCAAGCCTTTAACAACAAATACCGGGATTACTGTAGGTTAAAGGAAACCAAGGGAGAAATATTTCGGATGACCATGGGAAATGATGAGTCTTTAGAGGACTACGAGGAAAGGTTCCAACTCAGCTATAAACGGGCCAGGTGCACACTTGACCCTGAATCTCTAAAGCTGGTTCTGCTCCGAGGAGTCCCTGAAGACCTTCTAGATACCCTTCACATGCTAGCTGGAGGAGATATTTACCAACTACCTTATGAGGACATAAAGACTATGTTTAGAACCACTCTAGGACAGCCCGGAAAAGAGGTAGGGGGAATCCACTTTCAGCTAGTACTACCTTCTCCAAGCATGAGTTTGCTAATCAGATGGAAGACCTCAAAAGTGAGATGAGACAGACCATTGCCATGCAACTTGATACTTTCCGAATCCAACAAAAGAAAGAGGAAGCTGAGAGGGCTTTGGCCATCTTCTGTCCTATATGTACGAGGAAGCACCCTAAGAACAAGTTTCCAATGCACTCAGTAGAGGTATGTTTCGTTTGTGAGGAGGACCACCCCATAAACCAATGCCCAACCTTACCCGGATTCAAAGCCATGTACCAAGGGACTGAGGCACCCACTGAACCTCTCTACTTCCTCAACCAAAGGAGACCGCATGGACCCAGACCTTACCAGCAGGGGATGTAAGGGACATCCCAAGCTTATTATAGCCCCAACCAATTTGCTCACATGCCTTCTTGGGGTCCCCCTGCTCATCCTTCCTGGTCTGCACCTCCTCCGTGGTCTTATCCACCTCAATACCATACTCAACCTACTGCTCATTTGTTTCACTCACATGTCCAGCCACAGCCTCAGTGGAATGCACCTCAACCAGGGTGGAGGCCCCAATACAACTCTCCTCCCGCCATTCTTCCTCCACCACCAGCTCAACCACAACCATTACCTCCTGCTCCTCCAAGACAACCCCAGATGCCTGCCCAACCAAACCCAAACCCCAATAACCGACAGGCCTAGCAGGTATACACTGGGGAGACAACATGTCCTACCTATGTTGTGGAGATCCAAGAGATCAACCTGCGATCCGAGAAGACCCTTCCAGATCGCCAACCTCCTCCCCCAGAGGGCGAGGAAGACAAACAGGAAAGTGAACCCAAAGCCATTCCACCCTTTCCTGAGTGACTAACAGTAACCACACAACCAAACCCGGAGGAGAATGAACTTCTAGGGGAACTGAAACAGTTGCGTGTGAAAATACCCCTTCTCCAGGCCATCAAAGATGTACCGATATACAACAAATTGATTAAGGAGAAGTGTTTCAGACACCCAGGCAGCAGAAAGAGAGATGCCTCGACTATTAATGTCATAGGACAACTGTCTGATCTAATGTTGGGGCAAGTAATCTGTCCAAAGTATTTGGACCCTGGGAGTCTTGTAGTTGATGTCCACATCAATGGCACCATTATCCCCCATACCTTGATTGATCTAGGGGCTGCCATTAATGTGATGACCAGGGACACCATACTTAAACTCAACCTTCAGAGTTCCTTAAGGAAGACCTCGACAGTCCTGCAGTTGGTAGACCGCTCCACCGTGACTCCCGAAGGGATTGTGGAGGATGTCTTGGTCTCTGTTGACTCTTGGGAGTATCCTGTGGACTTCTTGGTCCTCCAACCAAAGGCAAAGCTTACTGGATACCCCCTAATTTTGGGAAGGGCTTGGTTAGCCACTACGGATGCTTACATCAGTTGCCGAGCTGGAAACATGACCATCAAGAATGGTCCTATGTCCAAGCAGCTAGTCCTATACCCTCCTGCCCAACCTCTGCTAGAACATGACTTACCACTCTGGTTGGAAGAAGGAGATGAGGATGAGGTCTACTCTACACCATTGTGCATAGTAGAAATCACTAGGGGAAGCCCTCAAACTGAGGATGATCTGATTGAGACTTTGATTCAAAGTCCTCCTCCCAGTGCACTATCCTTAGAGGAATTGGTGGAAGATGTTGGAAATAATACTGAGAGGGGGGGTGAATCAGTATTATCTAATTCTTTTAATAAATCTTCCTTATTTGTTCTTTGAATTATTTTTGCATGTCAGTACCATAAAATAATGAGCATGAACAAAGAAAACAGATAGTCACACCAAAGAACACAAGATGTAAGGTGGAAACCCAATGTGGGTGAAAACCACCTGCTGCAATATGTCTCTATCTTCTTTCAAATTAGAAACTCCTTTTACAATGGTTTTGTACTGGTGTAGTCCTTTACCAGTACGCAGGCTGCAACCTGCAGAGAGCTACAACTCTCTCTCTCGTTTTCCAGTCTCTCCTGGAAGGGAGCTACAACCCCCTACTTCTTTTCTTACAAGGACCACTTTTCATAAATTTTCAAACTGGATCCATAAGCATCAAATGATCATCAAGTATAAGAAAATCACCCAGTCAACTGTAGTAATCAGATCAACAATAATAGAACCAAACCCAGAAAACCTTATCAACAGAAAAAATACAGCCAAACAAAAAGTCTTAAGACAGATACGCAGTTCTTCTTTCTCTGGTTTGCGTGCGTACGCACTTCACCTTCTGCTCCCCTGCGTATACCCGCAGAGATCCTTCTGCCGCCCTGCGTGCCCACGCACTGTTTCTTCAACCGCACTGCTTACTATTACTGCAGGTACGCACCCAGAGACACTATTGCGCTGTGTACTATTGCTGAAGGTACGCGCCCAGAGATACTATCGCGCCGCGTGCAGTTACTGTGCGTACGCACCTGAACCTTCGTCACTCTGCGTACCCACACAGATCTCCTGTTTCTGCTCTGCATACCCACGCAGATCTCCTGTTTCTGCTCTGCGTACCCACGCAGATCTCCTGTTTCTGCTCTGCGTACCCACGCAGATCTTCTATTTCTGCTCTGTGTACCTCTGATTAGGGCCGAATAGGCAGTCCACCAGAGTGGCATAGTTGCTCAGACGCCCAGATCTGATCATGCGCTCGAGAGATCACCCTTCACAGATTCGCTTTCAACTTCATATAGATCAAGCTTTTAAGACCATAACCCAATATTTCAGATCTTAAGATATTCAATTGCAAAAGGTGCTTAGCCAAGTGATCTCCTTTGCTTTATATAGGCAAGCTCCTCCTAAAATCATGGATCAATACCACGAGCCAAAACCATAGTAACAAAAATACCATCGGCTAAGAAACCCCACGTGTGCTTTTCTTTGCCTTGAAATGTGTGCACTGGGGGGACGCACCTCCTGAACAACTGACCTGCGTATCAGGTGTTACACTAAAAAATGTCACCTTGACTACTTACAGTTAGTATGGCTCAAATCAACAGTCATGCTACCCTCTTAGGCAAGTCTCATGCCTCTGTTATCCATCTCAAACTCAAAGAAGAGAGAAAGTCTTGTAAAAACTATGTTTATCTCTGGGGTCGCAGGTTCTCTCTAGCCTTACCTGCGGGGACGCTGACCATGTTCACAAAATCTGCGTCCATGGACGCTCTGTATGTTAAGGGACAGGTGCGTCCCTCTGTAAAAGGCAAAATGCGCGAGTTTTATCTTGAAAAAGTTACTTGTGGTTACTTCTAGAACATTCTAGAGGTCGGTTTGATGAAATGGATGCGCCTCCAGTTGGTTCATGTATCTCTATTAAGGGGGAACTTATCCCATCAATAAGGGAGCTATCCCACCCAAAGAGGGGGATGATCCCATTGATAGTGGACCTGAATAACCTCTTTACAGCACTATAAATAAAGGCATTGAGCCAGAAGGAGAGGAGGTTGGAGCTATACATTTTCTTTGGGTAAATGCTGCAGGATTTAGGTCTTCCATTAGAGCCTTTGTGAGGAGAGATTGTCTTCACTTGATTCTACTTGGGAGAGGGTGAGCTTTGTCAAAGTAGAGGAAAACCCTTGATGGACCCTGGGAGGAACTTGCACAACACCAAGGCCAGGTTGTAAGAGTTTCTTTGTTTCGTTATTAATACAAACTGGTTTATTTTTCTCAATAGCTTGTGTTAATGAGTTATTTCATGTGTTCCTTGGTCTGCATGTTGAATATATGTTTTATTATATGAAATGCAAGTGCTTGGTAATTGTTTGATTGTTTGTGGTTGCAGGAATTGACTTGAAGGAGGAGCTCATCCGGATCGTCAAGAACGGACTTCAACAACAGCGTTTTGGAATAAGGTAAGCCTAAACACTTGTAGTTTTCATGTTGTAAAAGGTGTATTTAGAGAAAGATCACTCCATTTTGTCTTGTTTGTCATTAGAATGTCTTAGACTTCTAGGAAGGTCAGTCGTGTCCGCACCCTTGACAATTCCGTGTGACAAATTGGCGACTCCGCTGGGGAATCCATTAATGAGAGAGTCTTTTCCTTTATATGAACTTTGCTTTGAGAAAATCATTTTTATTTTCTGGTTTTTGACTGTGAGAATTAGTATTTGGGTGGCTTAGCTTTAGATTTAGTTAGATTTGGTTTTTCTTCATTTTTCCAGAAGGACGCACCCTCTGAGTACTGCACAGTGCGTCTTTGGACGCGCTGTTGCCGTTTGCACAGAGCGGGGCCGCACCTGTGACAACGGGTTGCCTGCGTCTTCCTGTAAAACTTAAGAAAATTCCATTTTTGCTTTAAATTGCTTTTAGATTTTGTTTTTCCTTAGTGTTTTCTGCCCAGATCCTTTAGTACCCTGTCAAGAATTTTCACCTGAACTAGTTTTGTGAGCTTTGAGTGTTTTAGTGGTTTTCAACGAAGTTTAGACCTAGGGTTTGATTTTTGGAAAGGCTTTGTAGTGACTTTGATAGTAGAAAGTTGTCCAGCCTTAGATCTCTCTGGTTAGTCAACCTTCTTAGAAGTCGGGCCTGTCGTAAAGTCTCCTTTTGTGAGCAACTTGCCATTTGAGTTGTTTTGGGTCAAATTTCGAATTGCTTGTTTATAAAGTATTGATTTCCATTTTACAAAAAGAACAAAAAGATTAGAGTTTTGTTTTGACTAGTTTTTGGTTCTGCAATAAGCTAGTCCTTGATTTGATTGTGATCAAGTAAAACACCTTAGAAATAATCATTGTTAGTTTTGGCCTCGTTAAGATTGCTTAGAGTAAATTTGCCTTTAGTTTGCTTATGAGTGCATTTTCATAGATTTTAAGAGTTGTTAAGATTGATTTTTGGTTATATTAGATTTATTTGCTTTATTAAAAGAAAAATACAAAAACATCTTCTTTAAAAAGTCTTGTTTCAAGTAGCTTTTTGTTTTTGAAAGAAGAAAAGAGTTTTTTCGTGCATGTAAAGAGAGGTTATGTTTTTATGCTTGGAAAAGAAAAACGAATTGTTTCTTTGATTGTCTTCAATTAAGAAGTTGCTTTTATAAAGATTGCATTCTCTCAACTTTTTAGTTAAGCAATTCATCGAAAAAGTAAAGTAGTGGATAAATCATTCTAGGTGCATTTTGTAGTGGTTTCGAGTCGAGTCAACACACCACTGGTTTCACTTCCATCACCTTTTGACTTAAGAAACAACCTTAAAAGTAACGCTTAAATTAAAATCAATCTAGTAATCTTTATTTTTCTAGGGCTCTGAAGCACCAACATAGCTTAGGCTAGGGTCTTGGAGTAGGTGAGTACTTAACTCTCCAAGACTACAAAACCAAACAGATAGTCTATCTTGAGTAGAACAAATCCAATTGTTTCAGTTACATTCTGGGAAAGCTCCTCTTAAAGGAGAAGCACGAGCTCGTGTCCGAACCAGTGAGGGGATCATTCCTCCCTCGTTGGGAACGACGCCAGGCAGTACGTATTACAAACGGTAAACCTCGGATTAACCATTGTCGAGGAGCCAGGGGTCACTTATCGGTAAACCTTGGATTGTTGTCAAGGAGCCGGTAAGGGGATTGGAGCTTGCTACTCTGCCCTTGCGTGCTGTCGGAGTTTAGACTGTTCCCCCAGGTGTAATTGTTGTGATTGGTAACCTTAGTGGCCATAATATCTAGGATTCTACCCAAGGTGACGGTGGAGGGAAGGTCCCACTGTACCTGGAGCAGACGTCGGTTATACTCACTTGGATTTTCTGGGGGGTTCGCTTCACTTCGAGACGGTTAAAGTGGAGGAACTTGGTCCAGTCTATTCATTAAGCAGGTTGCCGGGGTAACTGTTCCACCCACCATTTCTGTACTGAATCCTGCGAGGTTGGGCCTAATCACCAACTAGCGCTTTTGGTCCGGAAGACTACTGTTTGTGTGTGGTTTGACGCTCTAGATTATTTAGGCGTGTGCTTCAAATTTGTTTGGTTCTTTAGAAGACTTTAGGTGGTTTGATTTGAAATTTTTACTTTGTTTTCGTGTGTTGTAGTTAAAATCTTTAATTGTGGCGGAATTACCGAGACAGTCCCGTCGATTGCGGGCCAGTCTCCTGAAGTTGTTTCTGTGGCCGAATTGTTGAGAAGATCCCGTAACTTAGGGGATCCCCTCCTCGAGACGACCCAGGTAATTTAGAAGGGTTAAAGGTCCTTGTAACTCCTCCTAGTGGCAGTAGAGTAGGATCACCTGAAGAAGGAGAATCTTCCTTGGTAGTCCATCCAGATTACCAAAGTTTAGAAACAGGTTACAATCCCGAAGCTGTTACAGTTTCCGAGCTTGCTGGTAGTTTTTCATCTGCCAGTGAAACAGGCGAAGAACCTGAAATTTCCGAACCTGTTACTCCAACTCCTAGTGTTCCTGATTCACCAAGAATAGAAAGAATTATCACCGAAAATCTTCCTGTTGGATTAATTGCTATAGAAGAACTTGTTCCAGAGGAAGAAATAGGCGTTTCTGATTCTGAAGATCTAATTACCCTTGATCTAAGGGAGCGTGAATCCATCTTTTACAGTCCTCCTAGAAGTGAATCTTGGTACCTTGCATTAACCAATTTTTTAGACAACTCAGTAGGTTTTTCTACACCTCGTACTCCGGTTCCACCTAGAGGAATTCATTCTCCTGTAAATATGTCTGGTCAGTCATCTGTGTTTTCACAAAGTCCTGAATCATTTTTACATGGCGGTCCTTCTGTTCCTACTGGGTATCAATCACTTTCTGGTACCTTTGCGGGAGCATCTCCTCAACCCATTGATCATGGGTTATTAGTTGGAAACAGTGGTAATGTACCATTGAGTATAGGTGACGTTTATATGATGTCAGGTTCAACTCCCATTAACCAACCTCAAGGTGGCCAATTACCGCCTGGGGGGCAACCTTCGTTAATGCCTGGGGGGCAACCTCAAGGTACTTCATTCGTGACTGGGGGGCAACCTCAAGGGTATCAACCCCAAGGGTATCAACCCCAGCCTCAATATGTACCCCAAAGTCAACCTCAGTATCAATATCAACCTCAAGGATGGCAACCTCAAGGATGGCAACCCCAAGGGTATCAACCCCAAGGGTATCAACCTCAAGGATACCAACCTCAAGGTCAAGGTCAACCCCAGTATTCGTATTTACCTCAAGGTTATCAACCTACGGGTCAATACCCTGGTCAAGGTTATCAACCACCTCAAGGGCAATCATATGGGACTGCACCTTACAGTTATCAACCCTATCCTCAATACGGCTATGGATCTCAGTATCCTCAACCTGTTACGAGTCAATACCCTGGAATGTTAACATGGGATCCGTCACAGGGTCAACAGATGTCGCAACCAAGTATACAGTCGGTACCTCAAGCAGGACAACCTGCAGTTCCTGGTCCACCCCAGCAACCGCAACCTGTCCAGTCAAGTGTTCAGACCCCTGTAACTTCTGTAGTTACTCAGCCGCCAATTGCACCTGGTACTCCACCTCACACGGCTGCAGCAACTACCGCTTCATCTACCATGCTTACTTCTGGAGTATCGGCAGCTCCGGTTTCTACTGTCCCTGTAACCACTCCTCAGACATCTGTACCGTTGTCTGGACCCACGGTTCAAACCACAGTCCAGATGCCTGCAGGCCAACCTGGTACAAGTACGGTTGTTACTACTCAACCTCAATTTGTTCAACCTCCGTACCAGGGACAGTATCAACCTGGGCAAGCTGCCCAACAACCGGTTTACCAGTATCAACCGTATCCTGGGTACACTTATCAACAACCTCAGCAACCCCAGTACGGTCCGGTTAATCCTGGTTTTCCAGGAGGATATAATATCCCAAATGCGACTCCTGTTCCTAGTTATCCTGGATATCCTCCTCCTGGGGCTGGTATTGTGACTCAGAGTTTTAGAGATCCTAACCGGCAGTTACCGTTTATTGCGACTTTAGATTTACCCGACTTGACGCGCCTAACGAACGATCCAATTCAATATCTTCAGTTCTGGCCGCCAATGCCAAATAAGTTGCCCAGCGATATACCCAAGTTCGAAGGTAAGTCTGGAGAGGATCCGTCTAATCACGTGATGACTTACCACCTCTGGTGTGCATCAAATTCCATCTCAGATGATTCCATCCGCTTACGTCTTTTCCAGCGTACACTCATTGGTCTCGCAGCCAAGTGGTACATTGAGTTACCACGGGCCTCTTTTTACAACTTTAGCCAGTTAGCTACCTCGTTCTTAACTCATTTTCAGTTACCAGTCAGATACGATAATGGTACAGAATTATTAACTTCGCTAAAACAATCGACATCCACGTACATTTCTGATCACATCCATGAGTGGAGACGTCGAAGGAGATTAGTGAAAGTTTTTATCCCGGACCAAATCTTAGCTGAATGGTTTGTCAAATCATTATTACCAAGAATTACTGAAGATGTAGCTAAGGCCGGAGTAGTTACTGAGGAGCAAGTCATTGCTCAGGCACAATACCTTGACTTAGTTTACACTCAGTCGGGTACGTTACACGAGAAAATTCCGGATCTTCCAAAGTCAAACCAAATCGCTGCTGCTCCTTCGGGATCTCATGCCGCTGATGGTATGATTGGTATCGTGACTACGAAGAGTAAGAAGAAGTCTTCCAAGGCCTCCAATACTCCAATTATCACTTTGCCTGATTCTCCGACAGGAGAGTCTTCTCCTCCTGAACTTACCGCCGACATTCACGCTGTAGAGTCATCTACGGCCAAATCAAAAAACGGTGGAAAGAAGAAAGGAAAGAAGAAGGCTAAAGCAGACAAGGCTCCAAAGGAGAAAACGGAAAAGTCGGAAACCAATGACGAAAAACGCAAACCTCGATATCCTTGTCTTATTTGTGAAGAAGATCATTTTACGAGAGACTGCCCTCATCGGGCCGAGGTAGTGAAAATAGTCAAAGGTTCTCCCACTCCTGCTGTGTTAAAAAATCCATTTCCAGAGCAGGAGAATAAGATGATAGGTTCTTCTTCGAATGCCAGTGAAGAACCCATTTTGATGATGTCTCATGTCAGGATTGCGACTCGATCGCAAGATTATGGTAGTAAGGCTCCTGTTGATGGTAAGGAAGCAGAATCTTCTCACTCTAACCCATCAACCTCAGCTCCTGGTTCCGATCCACTACAGATCGAAAAACCTAACCCAGACTTAGTGATTAAGCCGCCCGCCAAGGGTGTACTTCGAAGGTCTGCTTTCAATCCACATGCGAGAGCAGCCCAGAATTACAACATTGTTGAAGACTTAGCTGTTTCACCTTCAGCAATGTCGGCACTCGAAGTGCTGCAATCATGTCCAGCGCAACGAAAATTGCTTTTGTCGGCTATTGGAGCTGTCGATGTTCAGGACCCGAACCTAATGATCTTTGATCTAGAAAATAGTACACCGCGTCTCCCCCATCAAATGGCTTTCCAAATTCCAGTGATAGTCAAAAACAGGCCTATTCATCGGACTGTGATTGATGAGGGAGCTTCTACGTGTATTATGTCGATTCAATGTTGGAGATCGCTTGGTTCTCCTTCGTTGAACCAATCCCCCACCATCCTTAAGGCCTTTGATGGCCGTGGGTTCCGTCCGTTTGGTATTCTACAAGAATTGCCTATAGGGGTCGAAGGTAAAACCGTTAGTCTGGATGTGGAAGTGGTTGATGCCCCTCTAGACTACAACCTTCTTTTGGGTCGAAGTTGGTCATATGCTATGACAGCGGTCGTTTCATCGGTCTTCAGAGTCATTAAGTTTCCACATAACGGTAAGATCGTGACTATTGATCAGCTGACATACTTTTCATCCGACCCAACCTCTTCAGAAACTATCCAGCATGTTGGTAAAACGACAATCCCTTATAGGGACATTGGTGTAGGTTTAGTTAAGGATTCCGGTTTACTGGGAACTTTTCCTCTCCCTCCACTCAATGCAGACCCTTCGTTTGCAACAATTCATATGATCACGTCAGAAAACATTATTTATGATGATCCTTGGTATGTTCCCTCTGACTCTGAGCTAGACTCACTCGGTGATGTTATGCCGTTGAGTCCGTATGAGATTGCTTATGAAGCTCTTATGTCTTTTACCGACTTTCATTCAACCGAAACCGACCAAATGAATGTGGTCAGTGAAGAGTCACTTTTCACCTCACCCTTAGAACGGATAACGTTTCCCGAAGAAGTGTCATCTGACGAACAACTTCGCGAAATCCTAAGTGTAGATGATCTACCATGGGAAGATCTCCATCACAGATCTTCGTTTTTACCTAAGGATGATGCATTTGAAAATGATTTTTCATCTATCTTTACCGCTGAATATGTCAAAGACGCTCAGGATCCAACGAAACATTCTGATTCAGAGCTGAATTTAGGGAATATTTCTCGTACTATTCCCATTGATATTTCAGTGAAGCCCGGAATCGAGGAGAACATTCATATAGGTGCCGCATGTACTGAAGAAGAAATCCAAACTTACAAGGCCCTATTCCAAGAATTCCGCGACGTGTTTGCCTGGTCTTACGAGGAAATGCCGGGAATTGATCCTGCCATTGTTGTTCATGAAATCAAAACCTACCCGGATGCTAAACCCATTCGGCAACGGTTGCGTCAGATTCACCCTCGAAAAGCGGCTGCGATTAAAGCAGAAGTCGAAAAGCTGTTGAAAGCAGGTTTCATTTATCCGATCCCGTTAACGGATTGGGTATCGAATATTGTTCCCGTCAATAAAAAACAAGGAACAATAAGAATCTGTATCGACTATAGGGATATCAATCGAGCTTGTCCAAAAGACAACTATCCTACGCCTTATATCGATCAAATTATTGATGATTGTGCCGGAAGTGAGATGTTTTCCTTCATGGATGGTTTCTCAGGCTATAATCAAATCAATATTCTACCTGCCGATCAACCAAAAACGGCATTCATTTGTCCATGGGGGACATTTGCTTATTGCAAATTACCTTTTGGACTTAAGAATGCCGGGGCCACTTTTCAACGGGCGATGTCTTATGCATTTCATGACATCAAGCACATTGTGCAACCCTATCTCGATGATTTGCCTGCTCATTCTTTACATCGAGCTGATCACCTTGTCCACCTACGAGCAATCTTTATGAGGTGTAGGCATTATCGAATTCGGTTGAATCCCCACAAGTGTGTTTTCTGTATAGAAACAGGTCGATTGCTGGGATTTGTTGTTTCAAAAGCCGGCATTCGCGTCGATCCCTCGAAAGTCGAGGCTATCATCAAATTGCCTCCTCCTTCGAGTTTGCGCCAACTCCAAAGTTTGCAAGGGAAAGCGAACTTTTTACGCCGATTCATCCCAAACTACGCCGAGGTCACTAAAGGTTTTACACGGTTGTTGAAACAGAACGCACAATTCTTTTGGGACGAGATTGCCCAACAATCTTTTGATGCATTAAAACACGCGTTGACCCATGCACCGTTATTGCATCCTCCCAACTACAACCAGGACTACTTCTTATACCTCGCAGCTTCGCATTCCACCATTGGAATGGTGTTAGTTCAAGAAGATGAATTCAAAGCAGAGCATGTGATATATTATCTTAGTAGAACCTTAAATCCCACTGAGTTAAAATATTCGCATGTGGAGAAATTGGCCCTGGCAGCCGTTCAAGCTGTCCAGCGTTTTCGTCACTACATTCTTCTCCGCAAAACTACAGTTATTTCGGATTGCAACCCTATGATTTATATTTTGACAAAACAACTGCTAGGGGGCAAGTACTCTAAATGGATTGTTATCCTGCAAGAGTTCGACTTGGAGTTCGAGAAGTCCAAGTCTAAGAAATCTTTAGTTTTTGCGGAATTGATGTGTGATTTCCCGAGTGCTGACACAGAGACTGTGGCAGAGGAGTCCATTGCGGACGAATCTTTGTTTCTTATTAGCACTTTAGATCCGTGGTATGGGGATATAATCATCTATCTCCAAACCCAAACCTTTCGGCCTGAAGCTTCCAAGGAAGACCGTCGAAAAATTCGGTTTCGATCCCAGCAATACAGAATTATTGGAGATACACTTTATCGCCGGGGGGCAGACTTAGTTTTTCGACGTTGTTTAACTCACGAAGAGGCTGAGAGAGTTTTGAATGATTGTCACTCTGGAGCATGTGGCGGTCATATGTCTGGGTATGCCACAGCTCAGAAGGTGTTGCGCGCTGGCTATTTCTGGCCGTCTATGTTTAAAGATTGTATCCTTGCCGTCAGAACATGCCACAACTGTCAAGTGTTTGATCGAAAGATGCGCGCTCCACCTGCTCCTCTCCACCCTATAATTGCCGCTGGTCCATTCGCCAAATGGGGCATTGACTTTATTACTTGTAACCCTCACTCGGCCGGGGGGCATGCGTATATCATCCTCGCGGTTGATTATTTTACAAAATGGGCCGAGGCGATGCCTACATTCGACGCAAGCGGCAAGACAGCTGCAGTTTTCGTATTCAATCATATCATAACTAGGTTTGGTGTCCCACAAGCAATCATTACTGACCATGGGAGCCATTTTCGAAACGTCATGATGACTGAGCTTACAAGCCAGCTTGGTTTGCGCCACGATAGCTCTACTCCTTATTATCCGCAAGCCAACGGTTTGGTTGAGTCAATCAACAAAGTTCTAGTCATCATGATTCGACGGATCATTGGTATCCATCGAACGAATTGGCATAACATGTTATTTTCGGCGCTATGGGCATATCGAACTTCAGTGAAAAATTCAACAGGTTTCACCCCTTTCCAGCTAGTTTATGGCTTAGAAGCTGTGTTACCTATTGAATGCGAAATCCCATCACTTCAAATGGCTGTCGAATTACTTCCAGCTACTTCCGAAGAGGAGAAACGGTTATTATACTTGGCTAAATTAGATGAGACTCGACGTGACGCTACTTTAGCTATCGAGACTCACGCGAAACGAATGAAAGCTCAGTACGATAAAAATGTAACCCCTCGAAGTTTTTCGGAAGGAGACCTAGTACTATTATATGATCAAGCTAACGATAAGCTAGGTGCCGGAAAATTCGTTCCCATGTGGCATGGGCCCTACATTGTAAAGCGAAAGCTAGCAAAAGGGGCTTATGAGTTAGTTGATTTTGATGGGGACTCTTTGGGTAAACCCAGAAATGGACTTTACCTAAAGAGGTATTATGCTTAAAATGATGGGTATGGAGAAATTTTTAGATAGGTTAGATTTCCTTTCTAGCTAGCAAGTGTGTTAGTTTAGTCAGTGTGCTTAGCTTAGCGAGTGTGGTTTTTCGTCATTATTCTGGCTTATCTTGGTTTTACTCTTGATATTGTAGATGTCGACGCCTCTCCAAACATACATTGGATTTGCTGATGGTGCTTGTCGTAATACACGGAATATCTCTTCCGCAGCTTGGGTTATCTATTCGCCCTCTGACGAGTTAGTTTCTATGCATGGGGTAAGCCTCGGTCAAACAACGAATAACATTGCAGAATACAGTGCAGTGGTTGAATTATTATCCGAATCTATTTCATTTGGAATTCGACGTTTGATAGTGAGGTTAGATTCTGAACTTGTTGTATTACAGCTTAATAGAGTTTATGCCATTAGAAATCCTGTGTTATTAAGGTTGTTTTTGAGAGTGCGTCTCTTGGAACGTGAATTTGATTACATTGAATATCAACATATTCCAAGGTCTTTGAATACATTAGCAGATGCAATTGCTTCTCGAATGTTGGACAGACATTTACGATAATCATGCAAGTAAATTTAAAAACATTTCATCACATATGTTAAACAAGATAAGCCGGTAATAGTGATATATATAGATAGAAGTGTGTCAAAAAATATATACATCGTCTTCGATCATAGGTTTAAAACACCTTATGATCGGCAAAATGATAGTACAAAAAGTCAAAAATGTCACATGTGACTACAAAAGTGACTAGTCAATCACTGGTGGTGCTCTCTGTACGACACCACTGCGCGGGCTACCTTACGCAAAAATCTCCTAAACGGTCCAGGGACCGCGACTACGAAGCGCTGAAGCCTGATAGGAATGTCGTCCATAGTAGTCTCAGGTATATCTGCCGTGAGACGCTCTAGATCATGCTCCAACTCAGCTAGTACTTCTGCTGTCGCGTCCTGTGGGGCCGGTACCGGTGCAGCTGGATGTAGTCTATCATAAGGCCGGAGGTTGGCTGGACGCTGTGGACCAACATCTGCATTTTGAAAGATTTACTATTAGTTTTGAGACGATATATATAAAAAATACAAAAAATACATAACTAGAAAACTTGTGAAAATAAAAGTACCTCTGTCGTCCCATTGTTCTCCCTGTGGAAGAACCATGTCCGGATCACCTCTGAAATCCATTCCGGCATACGGAAAGTCCTGTATCACAAAAAGCTGGCCCTCTAACCAGTCAAAATAACTATCTGAGAATCGAACTACTGTCGCGCCCTCGTCAGGATGCCGGGCCATCACCGCAACCCATCGTATCAGCTTTGGCTGCTGAGGACCCAAGATATCAACAGTGAGTTGCTGAGGGATCAGCATTGGAATTCTCTCCAAGGCAAAGCTCACGACTATAGGCCCATATCCAAAAGTCTTTAGTCGTCCGTTCTTTGCCTTGGTCAGTTGGCTCTTCATATGAGCCGACACAGCTTCACACCAGTTGAAAATGGTGCCTTGGTAACAGTCAATTGCCATCCGCATTTGGGATCCGGAAGCAATGTGTAAAGCGGCCGCGCCGCAAATTCTGGTAACCGTGAACGCTATGACTTTGAGTTCCGGTAGAGTGATGTGTTTTATCTCTATGCCTTTTGAATGGTGAGCCCCACGTGTGCACCAATCCTCGCGGAGACTATCAAGGGATTGGCCACCCGGCCTAGTCCCCGCAAGACTGAGTTGCTCACCTCTGTTTGGCAAGCCAGTGAGAAAGTATACATCCGAGGGCTCTATCTCGAGCTGGTGCCCTCCTATGTAAAAGCATTGTTCTTGTACGTTCCATCGCTCAACCAGCCATTCCAAGAATCTTACCTGGCCCCTCATGCCCGGTATGGTCCAATATTTGTATAATCCGCATGCTCTTAGGGCATCCAGGGAAGGTTGATGATTTATTGCAGCTTCATCTTCCTCTACATGCTCTCTTTCTCTCCAGTCTAACATGATTAATGCCCTGCATATCAAAAATAGCAATTAGAAATTGATTTGGGAATTTTTGGTGGTTTTTTGAGAGAGTTGGGGTTTTGAAATGCGCGTTTCTCGGAGGACGCACCCCGGCTTTGTAGCACAGGGCGCCCGGACGCAGCTGGCCTGAAGGCGGGCTGCGTCTTCCGACCGTTTTCCCGTATGAGAAAAAGTCGGGGGACGCAGGTCACCCGAAGGGCACCTGCGTCCGCCGAGAGGCGCATTCCAAAACCAAAACCCCCCAAAAAATGAAACTAAGACCTAAAAATTAATTCTAAACGGATAGAAATGCAGAGTAGGATGTGTAAAATACCTGGATGAGACGGCGTTCGATTCCGACGGTCAGATTTTCCGCAGCGACCACGGGAAGTTTCTTGTCAAAAGCTCCTTTTTCAACCTCAACAGTGAAACGGTAAAAATGACATGGTAAAAGGTCTTTTTATAGGTTTTTTGGATGAATTAGTTCATTTTTTACCATGAAAAGATGTTTTTGAATGTATTTTTGCCTATTTTAAACAGGTATGAGTAATGTGTTGCTTTTGTGCAGGACAAAGGGATTTCGAGGGAAATTGTAATTTTTCACAAACAAAAATATCAGAGTCATCTTTTAAGCCCTTTTCTGACTCCTAAAACATGAAAAGATCGCCGAGTGTTTCTTTTTCACTCGTTAAAACGGAATTAAAAGACGGTCCCCTTTTAGCTCTTTTCTGACCGCAAAATCAGGAAAAGATTGCCGGGTTTTTGTCGTTTCAAACTCGATAAGGAAATAAAACGACGTGTCCTTGATCGCTTTTTACTTTTCAGGTTGACGACACTATTATGAAAGTACTCCTTGGTCGCAAGATCAAGCGGTTCCCCCAGGTATTATTTTATACTTTTTCGGGCTTGAGGGACACAAATATACGAAAAAGTTCAACGTGGAGTCTCCTTTAGTTTTTTCAGACTCTCTAAAATTGAAAAACGCCGAGTTTCTCCTATACTGGGCTCGTTAAACTTTTACAGTAGAGGACCTGTTCAATTACAAACAGGAACGAACCACTCCTTCCTAGGGTTCGAATTTAAACTAGGTTGGACTCGTCCGAAGGATGAGCTTATAATCAAGCATATGTTATCCTCCTCAAGCTTGTTAAAAATAAAGAGGTACTTGCCAGAAATGGTGGGGGAAAAGAGAGAAGAATGAACCTGTTTGTCACCTTTTGTCTCAGAAGAAACTTTATTACCACTCTTGAACACGACACTTTTCATTCACCTGGGTTGGGAAATCTTTTACCTCACAGTTGACCAAATCACTTTGAAAGTCTTTAACCGGGTTTCGGGGATTAACTTTGAGTTATTCGTCACCAAGCCATCTGTTGTGTCGTTATGTGTTCAAGAGGTCTGCAAGCAAAACTTTCATCTGCAAAATACTTGTCATCCATTTGACCATCCCTGAGTCAGTCCTTACAGCAACATTTCTTCAACTTGAACAATGATTTCGTGTTGCGGGCTTGCCTGCAACGGGTCGCTTTCTATCGACATCGACACATTATCTAGAAAGATGACTTAGGAATCGACAGTACCTTGAAGTCTGCATGCATCAATGGCAGGTTTCTCGCCTTTGACGTCAGTTTACATCATTGACTTTCGATCAAAGGATTCCGTGAAGTGTTCGACATCAAAACATCTATTCACATTTCACGGGTTGTGCTTGGTACTTTGAGAACCATTGACATTACTGGTGGTCTCTCTCACGCTTGTTAACAGTTTACATCATCGACTGGTAATCAAGTGGTTTCTAACATGTTCGACATCGAATCATTTAATCACATGGCTAGAATCGTACCAATTCGGGAAGTAGAAGTGAAGACCCTGGATCTAGTTTCTACCATCCAGGCTGCGAGGAGTTTTGTATTCATTATCTATGTAGACTAATCATAAACAGATGGCTGCGTCCATACTGTGTCTACAAAAGTCTATAAAAATGATGTACTGCAAGATCATTCCTGTATCAGAATAGTTAGTCCATTAGTTAAAGTTTTGAATCTGAGTATGGGAATGCCTACCTCAGTGATGATATAATCTTATCCATGTATTTTGTGTTGAAAATTGCAGGTTCCAACCAGGCCATCCACAAGACAATCCTTGAAATGATAAAGCGCTTCACCCTTCCTAGAATTACAAAACCCTACTCTATTCCAGGCTTCGCACTTTAGGGGGCAATCTGTTACACTAAAAAATGTCACCTTGACTACTTACAGTTAGTATGGCTCAAATCAACAGTCATGCTACCCTCTTAGGCAAGTCTTATGCCTCTGTTATCCATCTCAAACTCAAAGAAGAGAGAAAGTCTTGTAAAAACTATGTTTATCTCTGGGGTCGCAGGTTCTCTCTAGCCTTACCTGCGGGGACGCTGACCATGTTCACAAAATCTGCGTCCATGGACGCTCTGTATGTTAAGGGACAGGTGCGTCCCTCTGTAAAAGGCAAAATGCGCGAGTTTTATCTTGAAAAAGTTACTTGTGGTTACTTCTAGAACATTCTAGAGGTCGGTTTGATGAAATGGATGCGCCTCCAGTTGGTTCATGTATCTCTATTAAGGGGGAACTTATCCCATCAATAAGGGAGCTATCCCACCCAAAGAGGGGGATGATCCCATTGATAGTGGACCTGAATAACCTCTTTACAGCACTATAAATAAAGGCATTGAGCCAGAAGGAGAGGAGGTTGGAGCTATACATTTTCTTTGGGTAAATGCTGCAGGATTTAGGTCTTCCATTAGAGCCTTTGTGAGGAGAGATTGTCTTCACTTGATTCTACTTGGGAGAGGGTGAGCTTTGTCAAAGTAGAGGAAAACCCTTGATGGACCCTGGGAGGAACTTGCACAACACCAAGGCCAGGTTGTAAGAGTTTCTTTGTTTCGTTATTAATACAAACTGGTTTATTTTTCTCAATAGCTTGTGTTAATGAGTTATTTCATGTGTTCCTTGGTCTGCATGTTGAATATATGTTTTATTATATGAAATGCAAGTGCTTGGTAATTGTTTGATTGTTTGTGGTTGCAGGAATTGACTTGAAGGAGGAGCTCATCCGGATCGTCAAGAACGGACTTCAACAACAGCGTTTTGGAATAAGGTAAGCCTAAACACTTGTAGTTTTCATGTTGTAAAAGGTGTATTTAGAGAAAGATCACTCCATTTTGTCTTGTTTGTCATTAGAACGTCTTAGACTTCTAGGAAGGTCAGTCGTGTCCGCACCCTTGACCAATTCCGTGTGACAAATTGCGCTGTGTACTATTGCTGAAGGTACGCGCCCAGAGATACTATCGCGTCGCGTGCAGTTACTGTGCGTACGCACCTGAACCTTCGTCGCTCTGCGTACCCACACAGATCTCCTGTTTCTGCTCTGCGTACCCACGCAGATCTCCTGTTTCTGCTCTGCGTACCCACGCAGATCTCCTGTTTCTGCTCTGCGTACCCACGCAGATCTTCTATTTCTGCTTTGTGTACCTCTGATTAGGGCCGAATAGGCAGTCCACCAGAGTGGCACAGTTGCTCAGACGCCCAGATCTGATCATGCGCTCGAGAGATCACCCTTCACAGATTCGCTTTCAACTTCATATAGATCAAGCTTTTAAGACCATAACCCAATATTTCAGATCTTAAGATATTCAATTGCAAAAGGTGCTTAGCCAAGTGATCTCCTTTGCTTTATATAGGCAAGCTCCTCCTAAAATCATGGATCAATACCACGAGCCAAAACCATAGTAACACAAATACCATCGGCTAAGAAACCCCACGTGTGCTTTTCTTTGCCTTGAAATGTGTGCACTGGGGGTACGCACCTCCTGAACGGCTGACCTGCGTATCAGGCCGCGGTCCCTTCACGGTGTACCTGCAGGTACGCACCTTCTGAACTGATCTCCTGCGTACTTCTTAATTTTTCAACATATTGAGAGCCTTGCCACGGGAGTTGCCATCAAGTACAACATCTGTAACATATAGCCATACCAGAAACATAATGCCAACAATCTCCCCCTTTGGACTTGATGGAAACCTCACAAACTTCAGCTTCATTCTCCCCCTTTGACATCAAGGGCAAAGGGTTATGCTCCCCCTAAGAACATGCTCCCCCTGAATATGAACCAGATCTGCAGCGAAGAACCATAATCCACCATGAAAGAGATAGAGACATATTGCAGCTACTTCCAAGATCTCCTTCTGCACATCCTCCATAATGCCAACAATGCATTATATGCTCCCCCTGAACCTGTACCATCAATTAGAAGAGGTTCAGCAATAAGATGATGCATCAACAACCCCCAGCTTTTTCCAGAGGTATTCAAAAGTGTCCCTGGGCAATGGTTTGGTGAGTATATCAGCAACTTGTTCCTTAGAAGGAACATACTCCAACTTGACTTTCTGTTCAAGCACTTGTTCCCGGAGAAAATGATACTTGATTGGTATGTGCTTGGTTTTTGAATGCATAACAAGATTCTTTGAGATGCTGATTGCACTTGTGTTATCACATAAGATGGGGATAGGTGGTGTACAAGTGATTTGAAAATCCTGCAAAGTCTGCATCATCCAAAGGAGTTGGGTGCAACAAGATGCAGCAGCAACATATTCCGCTTCAGCTGTAGACAAGGCAATCGAACTCTGTTTCTTGCTGAACCAAGATACCAGTCTGGAACCCATAAAGAACGCACCACCACTTGTGCTTTTCCTGTCATCCACGCTTCCGGCCCAATCTGCATATGTATAAGCATGAAGTGTAAGATCTGTATCTCTAGGATACCATAAGCCATAATTTTGAGTCCCTTGAAGATATTTGAAAATTCTCTTCACTACCTGAAGATGAGTCTCCTTCAGATTTGCCTGAAATCTTCCAACTATTCCAACTGCATGCATGATGTCCGGTCGGGTACCTGTCAAATAAAGTAAACTTCCAATCATAGATCTGTAGGTTGGTTGATGTACTGCTGCAGATTCATCATTTGCACTGAGGCTACATCCTGTGACCAAGGGTGTACATACTGGTTTTGCATCTTCCATGCCATATTTCTTCAAAATCTGTTTGAGATACTTGGTTTGAGATAAAAATATTCCTCCTTCTTTTTGTTGGATTTGCAAACCAAGGAAATATGTCAGTTCTCCTAGCAAGGACATTTCAAATTCTTTCTACATGACCAAGGCAAAGCTTTGACTCATAGCTTCTTCATTGCTGCCAAAAATAATGTCATCTACATACACAACAAGTATTAGCAATTTGTCATTTTCAACTTTTATATAAAGATTGCTATCTGATGATCCTTTTGAAAAGCCTTGTTGATGAAGATATTTGTCCAAACGGTAGTACCAAGCCCTTGGAGCTTGTTTGAGACCATAGAGAGCCTTTTTCAATCTGCATACAAGATTTGGATCATTTCCAAGAATGAACCCATCTGGCTGTTCAATGTTTACTTCTTCTTCCAAGTCTCCATTCAGAAAGGCTGATTTCACGTCCATTTGAAATACTTTGAAGTTTTGAAAACTTGAGAGAGCAAGGAACATTCGGATGGCCTCAAGTCTTGCAACAGGAGCAAAGGTTTCTTCAAAGTCTATTCCTTCTTGCTGCGCATACCCTTTACAAACAAGTCTGGCCTTGTTTCTAATTACTTCTCCATTTTCATTCAATTTATTTTTGAAGACCCATTTTGTTCCGATAACATTCTTATCCTTTGGTCTAGGAACTAGCTCCCAAGTGTTGTTCTTTTCGATCTGCTCAAGTTCTTCATCCATTGCTTTCACCCAGCATTCATCTTTGCATGCCTCTTTCACATTCTGTGGTTCAGTAGAGGAGAGTAATGCCAAATAGCTTGAGGCTTCTGCAACTGTTCTTCTTGTTTGTACACCTGCTTCTTTCTGCCCCATAATCTGAGATTCTGGATGATTCTTCTAAACATATCTGGATGGAGTCTTTTCTTCTATTCTTGTCTGCTCCTCTGGTTCTTCTTGAGGTTCTTCCTGAGGTTCTTCATCATTCTGTCGTTGAGGGTAGCCTTCATCTTCTTCGATGTCTTCATGATTTACTTGCCTAGGAATGTATCCCTTCTCATCAACCACTACATCAATGTTGTCAACAATTCTGCCAAGTCTTTTATTGTAGCACTTGTATGCTTTGCTATGTGGAGAGTAACCAAGAAGAATACCTTCATCTGCTCTAGGTTCAAGTTTGCCAAGCTGCTCATCAGTATTCCTAATATAGCATTTTCTCCCAAAGATTTTGAAGTGCTTTACCGAAGGAGTCTTACCACTCCAGAGCTCATGAGGATTTTGAGTGCTGTTCACTCGAACATTTGTCTTGTTGAGAATAACAACCGCAGCATGTGCAGCTTCACCCTAGAAGGTTGCGGGAGTTCCTGACTCATCAAGCATAGCACGAGCCATTTGTTGGACTGTTCTGTTCATTCTTTCCACAACTCCATTTTGCTGAGGAGTTCTAGCTGTAGAGAATTCTCTTCTTATCCCATGTTCTTCACAGAAATCGAAAAATTCATTTGAGGTAAACTCCCCACCTCTGTCGGATCTGAGGCACTTAATTTTGTGACCTGATTCATTTTCAACCAAGGCTTTGAAGGATTTGAATTTTTCGAATGCTTCATCTTTGTGCTTCATAAGTCCTAACCAGACAAACCTGGAGAAATCGTCAATGAATAATATCAAGTATTCTTCTCCTCGAGGTGTTCTTTTCCTGAATGGACCGCATGTATCTGTATGTACTAGCTCAAGAGGCATGCTAGCTGATCCTTCCTTATCTGGAAAGTTAGTTCTGGTTTGTTTTCCAAACTGACATGATTTGCATATGGTGTTGTCAGGAATTTTGATATCTGGAAGATCGCAGACTGCCTGATATTTGCATGCTTTCCTTATTTGTGAAAAGCTTAGATGTCCCAACCTCCGATGCCATAACCAGTGCTCATCATCCTTGCTCAGATAGCATTGTTTTTGTCCTTCTTCAAATATGTACAGATTATTTGGAGTTCTTTTGCCTTTGATCACTGTTTTACCTGTATCAAGATCACGAACAAGACATCCATTTGATCTGAATATCACCTCAATTCTTTGATCACACATCTGGCTGACACTTAGAAGATTATGCTTCAATCCATCAACATACAAAACATTTCCAGCCTTGACCTTTTCTTTTAACTGAGAAATGCCTTTTCCTTTTATAGTTGCAGGAGTATCATTTCCAAAAGAAACTTTCTTTCCCTTTTCTAGAGCAGAATATGACTCAAGTTTTTCTTTATCACCTGTCATATGCTTCGAACATCCACTGTCAATGTACCATAGATTTTCCTGTCCCTCTGCATAAAATGCTATCCCACATCTTTCTGTTTGTGGTTCTTTTATTCTCCATGTTTTGGTGCTTGAGGCTTGTTCCTTTTTCTGCTGAAACCTGCTCCTGCATTCAGAATCTTCATGACCAAAGTTATTGCAAATAGAACATTCAACTTCATTTTCAAGAGCCGAAAAGTTGTTATAGGTCCCTTTTGTAATCCCGGTCATACTTCTTTGTTTTTGAGCTTCTCTAGTCATGATTGTTTTATATGCAACACATTGAGCTGCTTTGTGACCAAAGTTATGACAAGAAAAACATTGTCCCTTGAAGAAACTTCTGCGGTGATCAAATCTACTGGCCAAGTGATTGTAATCTCTATTGTCATTTATTCTTGAACCAAATTGAGAAGTTTTTACCTGTGGCTGGTTGTAGCTTTTGTTCATTCTTAAGACGGATTGCCCCTGATAGTCTTTGCTTGCAATTCGTCCCTGCTTTACCTGATAGTCTCCATTGTGCTTTTGCTCATTCCTTTTTGCTGCATCAAGATAACTTTTTGAAGTGGATGCTTGAGAAGTTTCTCCATTATAGCCCAGACCTGTCTTGTTTAGAGGAGAACGTTGTACATTGATAATCTCATCCAGAGTTTCAGATCCTTTGACAAACTTAAGATTAATAGCTTTTGTTTTCTCAATCTCTTTTCTAAGAGCAACAATTTCACCTTCTAATTTTTCAAAATGTTTTTCCTTTTCATCAATTTGAAATTGTAGAGTATCAATGATCATATTCTTTTCTTCTATACATCTCTTGAGTCTAGTAATTTCTTCAAAAAGGTTATCCACATCTGTAGCATCCATATAATCATCATCTTCAAATGCCATTAACAGTTTATATTCATTACCTTGTTCATCTTCATCACTGTTTGATAGACCATCACCATCTTCATGAGTGTAGTAGCTTTTCTTATTTGCACTCTGTTTCTTGTTCCATCTAGCAGGTTCCTTTCCTTTATCCTTATAAGGACATTTTGCAGCATAATGACCTACTCTTCCACAAGCAAAGCATTTAAAAGGTAACTTACCTCTGAACCTTCCAGAACCCCTTTGAAGATTTCTGACAAAATTTGATTCTTCTTCCTCTTCTTCTAGGACGTGGCTTGCTTCATAATAATCTCCTTTGCCTGATGCCTTGAAAGCAGCTTCTCTTCTGTCTGATGGACCTCCCTTTCTCATTTCATAAGCAGTTAGAATTCCATGTAGCTGAGACATAGTAAGAATTCGTAGATTTTCCTTTTCTTCTATTGCAGATACTTTAGATTCAAACTTGGGGGACAATGATCTTAAAACCTTTTCAACCACAATAGCCTCTTTTATTTCTTCACCCAAATTTTTCATACAATTAACAATCTCATCTACCCGAAGAAAATAGTTAGCCACACTTTCATCATTATACATCTTAAGAGTCTCATACTGAATCCTGAGAGTTTGAAGTTTAGCACGCTTTACCTGTTCATCTCCTTCATAGCTCATGACAATTTTGTCCCATATTTCTTTTGCGGATTTATAGTGCATTACCTTCATGAATTCCGATTGGGATATACATCCTAATAGGGTACTGACTGCTTTCGCATTTGTTTCATACTTCTTTTTCTCGGCTGCATCTGTAGGAGTAGCTGAAGGAAAAGTGTAGCCTGTCTCTACGATGTCCCAAACTTCTGTACCAAGAGATTGAAGATAGGCAGTAACTCTTACCTTCCAATAATTGAAGTTTGTCCCATCAAAAACCAGTGGCCTGATTGATGCTTCTCTCTCGTAGTTGCTCATGATGAACGATCTACCTTCAAGCGATCAAGCTTCTCTGAAGGACCTACTCTGATACCAATTGTTGGAAATAATACTGAGAGGGGGGGGTGAATCAGTATTATCTAATTCTTTTAATAAATCTTCCTTATTTGTTCTTTGAATTATTTTTGCATGTCAGTACCATAAAATAATGAGCATGAACAAAGAAAACAGATAGTCACACCAAAGAACACAAGATGTAAGGTGGAAACCCAATGTGGGTGAAAACCACCTACTGTAATATGTCTCTATCTTCTTTCAAATTAGAAACTCCTTTTACAATGGTTTTGTACTGGTGCAGTCCTTTACCAGTACGCAGGCTGCAACCTGCAGAGAGTTACAACTCTCTCTCTCGTTTTCCAGTCTCTCCTGGAAGGGAGCTACAACCCCCTACTTCTTTTCTTACAAGGACCACTTTTCATAAATTTTCAAACTGGATCCATAAGCATCAAATGATCATCAAGTATAATAAAATCACCCAGTCAACTGTAGTAATCAGATCAACAATAATAGAACCAAACCCAGAACACCTTATCAACAGAAAAAATACAGCCAAACAAAAAGTCTTAAGACAGATACGCAGTTCTTCTTTCTTTGTTCTGCGTGCGTACGCACTTCACCTTCTGCTCCCCTGCGTATACCCGCAGAGATCCTTCTGCCGCCCTGCATGCCCACGCACTGTTTCTTCAACCACGCTGCTTACTATTACTGCAGGTACGCACCCAGAGACACTATTGCGCCGCGTACTATTGCTGAAGGTATGCGCCCAGAGATACTATCGTGTCGCGTGCAAGTACTGTGCGTACGCACCTGAACCTTCGTCGCTCTACGTACCCACGCAGATCTCCTGTTTCTGCTCTGCGTACCCACGCAGATCTCCTGTTTCTGCTCTGCGTACCCACGCAGATCTCCTGTTTCTGCTCTGCGTACCCACGCAGATCTTCTGTTTCTGCTCTGCGTACCCCTAATTAGGGCCGAATAGGCAGTCCACCAGAGTGGCACAGATGCTCAGACGCCCAGATCTAATCATGCGCTCGAGAGATCACCCTTCACAGATTTGCTTTCAACTTCATATAGATCAAGCTTTTAAGACCATAACCCAATATTTCAGATCTTAAGATATTCAATTGCAAAAGGTGTTTAGCCAAGTGATCTCCTTTGCTTTATATAGGCAAGCTCCTCCTAAAATCATGGATCAATACCACGAGCCAAAACCATAGTAACACAAATATCGTCGGCTAAGAAACCCCACGTGTGCTTTTCTTTGCCTTGAAATGTGTGCACTGGGGGGACGCACCTCCTGAACGACTGACCTGCGTATCAGGCCGCGGTCCCTTCATGGTGTACCTGCGGGTACGCACCTTCTGAACTGATCTCCTGCGTACTTCTTAATTTTTCAACATATTGAGAGCCTTGCCATGGGAGTTGCCATCAAGTACAAAATCTATAGCATATAGCCATACCAGAAACATAATGCCAACAGAAGATGCCCAGGGCAGCACCTTAGTGGACCTCTATGTGACTGATCCACCCTCTCCCAGAGTTAAGAATGTGGAGTTTGGTCCTGAAAGGACCTTAAAAATCAGCTCCTCCCTATCTCCTTCCCAGGAGAAGGAGCTGTGTAGCTTACTGAACAATCATCTAGATGCTTTCGCTTGGAACTATAAGGAGATGAAAGGAGTCCATCCTTCAGTCTGTACCCATCACATCTACATCAAAGAAGATTGTAAACCAGTTAGATAGCCTCAGAGGAGAATGAATCCAGCCCTTAAAGACATTGTCAAAGAAGAATTGCAAAAATTATTGGATGCAGGATTCATCTACCCTATCTCCGATAGTGAGTGGGTTTCGCCTCTAGTGCTTGTGCCCAAGAAGAACGGGAAGTGGAGAATCTATGTAGATTACCGAGAACTTAACAAAGCCACCAAGAAAGACCATTTCCCTTTGCCTTTCATAGATCAAGTCTTGGATGGACTCGCAGGGAAGAAGTTCTTCTCTTTCTTAGATGGGTTCAGCAGGTATAACCAGATCCAAATAAGCCCGGAAGACCAAGATAAAACCACCTTCACTTGTCCATGGGGTACCTTTGCCTACCAAGTCCTTCCCTTTGGGCTATGCAACGCTCCTACCACTTTCCAGAGAGCAGTATTAAGCATCTTTTCTGAGTTGGTCCATGATTCGGTATAAATCTACATGGATGACTTTACTCCTTATGGGTCCAACTTCCACGAAGCATTGACTAATCTAGGAAAAGTTCTAACCAAGTGCATTGAGATGAACCTGTCCCTCAGTCCCGAAAAATGTGAATTCTTGATGACTGAAGGGACCGTGCTAGGACATACCATTTCTTGCCAAGGATTACAAGTGGATCCTAACAAAATTGCTATTGTCCAAAAGGTTCCACCTCCTCAGAAGGTAAGGGATGTTCGAAGTTTCCTAGGCTTAGCAGGATATTATCAAAGATTCATTAAAGACTTCAGTAAGCTAGCCTCGCCTTTATTTGGACTCTTAGGGAAAGATGTTGACTTTAAATGGACTGACAACTGGCAAGGGGAACTGGACGAATTGAAAGATACGCTGGTGTCCGCCCCGATCTTGAGAGGTCCAAACTGGGCCCTACCTTTCCACATCCACACTAATGCCTCGAACAAAGCCATAGGGGCAGCCTTAGGACAATTTGAGGAGAAACTCCCATATTCCATATACTATGTCATCAAAAACCTATCCAAGGCAGAAATGAACTATATTGTAACCGAGAAAAAGTTCCTGGCCATAGTCCATTCCCTAAACAAGTTTAGACACTACATCACCGGTTATCAAACATTTGTACACACTGATCATACTGCGATTAGATACTTAATGAATAAGCCTGATGTCAATGCTCGTATTATTAGATGGTTACTTTTTTTACAGCAATTTGATTTGACGATTGTCGACAAGCCAGGTAAGGAAAATGTTGTTGCTGACTTCTTGTCTAGATTGGACTTGCCTGCAGGTGAAGAAGGAACAGTGGATGACCAGATGCCAAATGAACATCTATTTACTATCTCAGTACTCTCTCCATGGTTTGCTGATATAGAAAATTACTTGGTCTCAGCACAGTTCCCTCCGCATCTATCCTCAAAAGAAAAGAGCAGAATCGTAAGGAAGAGCGCCCCGTTCACTTGGATCGGGGGCAACCTGTTTAAGCTTGGCCCAGATCAGATTTTGAGATGTTGTATTAGGGAGGAGGAAGTCTTTGACATCCTCCTAACTTGTCATGATGGACCTTGTGGAGGCCACTTTGCAGCAAAAAGGACCGCCTTCAAAATTCTACAGGTAGGCTACTACTGGCCTACTCTTCATCAAGATGTCAGAAGATACATCAGCCAGTGTGACCGATGTCAGAGGATGGGGAAACTGACTCCAAGAGATGAAATTCCTCTCCAACCTCAAGTGACCTTCGAGCCATTTGAGAAGTGGGGCATGGATTTTGTGGGTCCTATCAACCCTCCTTCAAAGCAACGGTCTTACATCATTGTGTGCACCGACTATCTGACCAAGTGGGCAGAAACGAAAGCAATCAAAGCAGCAACAGAAGAAAAGGTGGCTGAGTTTCTGAGGGAAAATATCTTCTACAAGTTTGGCTACCCAAGAGAGTTAGTCACAGATCAAGGAAGCCAGTTCACCTCCAACCTGATTGAAGACTTGCTCGTGCATCACAAGATCAAGCACAAGACTTCCACCCCCTATCATCCTCAAGAAAATGGGCAGGTGGAAGTCACTAATCAAGAATTGGAAGGGATTTTGACCAAGGTTGTGAGTAGCAGTAGAAAGGATTGGGTAGATCGTCTGGTTGAGGCCACCTGGGCCTACAACACCACTTGGAAGACTACAACCGGTTTCACACCTTATGAGCTGGTCTATGGGAAGAAAGCTTTGATGTCCATAGAGTTCGAGTATAATACATTAAGGGTGGCAGCCCAGCTGGACCTAGATGTCAGCCATGCTCAACGTGAGAGATTATTGCAGCTGAATGGATTAGATGAACAAAGGATGTAGGCCCTTCTCCACTCAGAGGTAGTTCAACTCCAGAGGAAGATATGGCATGACCGGCACCTTAATGAGAAGCAATTCCATCCGGGAGATTGGGTGCTGCTGTATGACTCAAGATACAAGGATTTCAAAGGGAAGTTGAGGAAAAGATGGTTAGGACCATATACAGTGGAGAAATGTAACGACAATGGTTCAGTCCTTATTAGGACCATTGATGAAGAGGCCATCCCCATGCTTGTCAATGGGCATCGACTAAAAATCTGCAAGAAACCCCTCTCGAGGCAGGAATTCATTGAAACTATGGAAAAATCAGTGCTGGTAATAGAGCAGGGTTCTGCCTCTGTTCTGGCCACACCTTGATCATCAAAAAAAAAAAAAAAAGAATAAAAAGATTTGGACGAAAACCTCTCTGAGGCGGCCAGGGTAGGCAGTGAGGGTGAAAACCTCATGGAGGCGCCCCAGCTGTCTCTTAGAAAATAAAGAAATGGAATAAAAAAGATCCTTGGGTGAAAACCTCTTTGAGGCACCCAGGGCAGATATTGGGGGTGAAAACCTCATAGAGGCGCCCTTGCTGTCTCTCAAGCAAAAAAAAAAAAAAAAAAAAAAAAAAAAACAGGTCTGATCTTTCAAAATTATTGCAGGTTGCAGGGATATAATGCAGATAAAGAGGGTCGCACAAATCAAGGACAGGGGTCCATCCCAAGCTACCAGGAATCCTCACCGACACTCCCTCCAGGGCCACACACTTTTTCCAGGATTTGGACACATTCGGGTCAAGATTCAACCTCCTATAGGAAGTTTCAGGGCTTTCTATAGGAAGTTCTGCATTTCTACAGGAAACATCCTGTAGAACCTTTGGGCAGGCCAAAATCGATTCTAGAGAAGGATTTAAAGCTTGGAATTTGTTGGTGAGGCCTGCAGCCACCCCTCTTTCCCATCCATCACCTGTTTCATCTCTTTCCACCGCCATTACCACAATTTGGTTCTGTATCCCTACACAGCCATGCAAAAAGTCTTGTTCGCCTCAGAGTGAATTTTTTTTTTCCTAAAAGACAAATTGAGCATTCACAAGCTCGCACACTCTACCTATCAAAAGCTTTAGTAGGACCCTTCATCCATGACCATAGCCTTGCCCGTTTCAGCATGCATCTGAGGAGGAGAAGCAGCTACAGGATGTCCTATAGGAATCCTGTAGCAGCTGATCCATCTGGAGTGAACACTATGGAGTCAAGAGCAGTCGAAATCAACACAGGAGGCATGCAACTAGCTCCGCGTAAATATGAACACCTCCTCGACAGCTAAGAGAAGACGGAGCCGTGCATGCAACGTTCACCACCAAAGGACCAGGTCCTGAAGCCTTGCATCCAGCATCAGCTAATGAACGAGGGAATTCAAACACCTTTGCACGAAGCAGCAGTGAGCAAAGCCATTATTTCACGTCTAAAAACCTACTCAACACGTCCACGGCCACACAGGTAAGTGCCTAACCTTATTTCGTCAAATTGAATAATCTATACTATGAACACTGCATATCTGTGAATGGGGCGGATTGAACGAATGCAATGGCCAGTCAACTGGCCACCCACAGCCAGTAGAATTGCCTTGTGGGATCCGAACGAGCATGGTTACGCTCAATTCTGCCAGAAGGACATGGAGCCGACACGTGGGAAGTGTCCAGTCGAGGGAAATCAGCAGATTTGCAGAGAAATCGGTGGATTGACAGGGATGACAGCGGGTAATGGCGGAGATGGATATTGGCGGTCAGAGACACGCCGAGGAATGATGGTCGTGACGTTGTCTAACGGCTCGACCTAGACACTTCACCCCCGTGCCATGAATTGCGCTGTATTTCAAAATCATTCGGCCAGAGCACTCACATTAACCACTGTCATTTACGCCTACAACCGGTTTTTCAGCAACATGAGTGTCCTCCTCCTCTGCAGTTCGTTAGCCCGAGTTTCTTGGCCCGGTTCAAACTCTTCCCGCGTCCCAGACTTGCTCAGCAGCGCCGTGACGTCCTCCAGAAGCAGCAAAAGCTCTCTACAGGAAGGAGCTCTACAGGAAGCACAGCGAAAGCTCCTGGAGCAGAGAAACCCGTGTCTGTTGCGTCGGAATTGGAAATTTCGAAGAGAGGTAGGCTCGAACACGCCATCCCCATGCTTAATTTTCGAAAGGTGGTGAACTAGCTTGTTTGAAGTGGGGAAAATTAAAACCAATCTGCCTGTGGGTCAAGAATGGTGGTTTGCTTATATGATACACAGAATTTCTTTCAAATGGTGTTGCGTCATATTCACCTCCATGGTTCCTGTTAACAAACTCTCCCCATTATAACGATAAACTGCTGTAAGGCTCACCTGTGCACATATAAAATTTTTGTGACTGCTATATGGTTGGTGTGAAAATTAGCTCTGCACTCTGTCTGTGAGAGCTTAATTCCTTTTGACAAGTCGAGTTTTGGGTGGCAGCAGTATTATAACCAGAGAATTGGTGAAAGGGGAGATACAAATAGCAGAGAAACCCTGTCCTGAGAGTCAAGGAGGAAAACCATATCAGAATTTCCATTCTAACCAGAGCTCAAGCCGAAAACAGGGTATTTTCACCATGCCAGGAGGGTTTATCAGAAAGGAACCCTCGGATTCCAAGAAGTTGCGAGAAACTCCTGAGGTGGTAGACCTATTTACCCGTGCAAATTGGATGACCTTCTGTGATAAAATTCAAGGTCACGATGATGAGATAACAGAGGAGTTCCTAAGGTCCCTGCAGCCCAAATCAAAAACACTGGCCACTGTAAAGTTCAGAGGATTGACCTTAAAACTCACTCCACAACTCATTAGTTGGGTCACGGAGTTGCCATTGGGGATACCGTGGGATAAAGAGGAAAGGAAATTGGGCCAGAAGGCCAAAAAGGAATTTTTCCTATCGGAAGAACAGTTTTCAGAGGATAAGAATGGGGTCCAGAGAGCCAGCCTTCAGCCATTTTGGAGCGAGGTAAACCTTCAAATTATGAAATATATTACCTGTGAGGGGCGATTTAGTATTGTGTATGGTTATCACTTCCGCTTGTTAACTGAGCTCAGGCATAAGATGGATTTGCCCTCAGAACAAAAATTGAGCATCCCATACTTCCTCCTACAGTCATTGATTGAGTGTGGCACAAAACTGAAGGAGGGGACACCAGACCAGCTGGCTCATCATGGGCTTATCAAGCTCCTTGTAGAAGATGCCCTCCATACTTATACTGTCCCTATCTCCTGGGAGATTTTCCGCAATATGTCCAAGGATGATGATATCTGGACTCTGGCCGAAGAACTCACTTCATCTAGCAGTGAGGAGAAGGAGCATATTGAGGCAGAGAAGAAAACTAAGGGTAAGGAAGCTAAGGGTAAGAAAACCCAGGGTAGACCATCACAGGAAAAGCCACAGGAAAGGCAAGAGGAAAAGCAAGAAAAAGGACAAGCTGTTGAGGCCAAAGCTGTGAGTGGAGTAAAAACACAAATGCCAAGGGAGAAGCGGTTGCAAACCCGGGCAGAGAGGACTGAAAAAGTCCAAACAAGTAAAGGCACACCCAAGGAAACCACAGCACAAGTCAAAGAGAAGGCACCCCCAGCCAAGCAAGCCAAATCAGGGAAAATTGGTTCTACAGGAAGCCAGCAGACTGTTTCTACAAGAAGCCAGAAAACTGCTTCTACAGGAAGCCAGAAAACGGCCACTACAGGACTTTCTATAGGAAGTCTAGGGAAAGGGCAACAGAAGGAGAAATTGCCCGAGATTTTAGCTAGGGAGGCATCAGCTGTGCTGGCCACCCTATACACATCCCCCAAGAAGAAGGAGAAGCGAAAGAGGGAGCTTCCACTATATTTTAAGGCGAGAAGGAGAGTGAGGATTAAAACCGGCAAACCCCAACCACCATCCAAAGAACCAATCACCATTGTCGACACCCCTACCACACCAAAGGAGAGGTCCCCCTCGAAGGCAACCATCACTTATGAACGGGGAAACCCGAAGACATCCACCTGGAGGGAGAGGATGAAAATGTTGGACACCAAGGCCTCTCTATAGGATGCTAAGGCTATTCTACAGGAAACACTGGCTAGACTGAAGGAGACCGAAGAAATGGAGGGTGAGGCAGCTAAATCACCTCAGAGGGAAGAAAAGGTAGAAAACATTATGGAACCTAGCCCCCAGCCCAGCTTGGGCTCCTATTATAACTTCTTGGAGGCCGGAAAGATCATTCCTCAGAAATTCACAGTGCCACTTTTCCTTGCACTAGAGGAAGAGATGGTAAGGACCCACACTTGGATGAAAATCGCTAAGTCCAAGGGAGTGGCAGATATAGATCCTCTGGAGGAGCAGCTCAAGGAGGCCAGAAAAGAATTGGCTATGGTACGACATGTGGAGAGCAGCCAGCGGGTCAGGCTACAGGAAGAAAATGAGCTGCTCAAACGACAGCTACAGTCACAGGGGCAAGGGAAGGAAGATAGGCCTCATATCTTGGGAGAGCAACAGGAGGGGCCCACAACAGCCACAGATACCCCTTGTGAACAGCAAAGAAAGGAAGGGACACAAACTAAAATTGAGGCACTGAACCAGCAGCTACAGGAACAAGAATTGCATATACATTCTCTGAAACAGCAGGTGCAAGACAAGGAGGCTTGGAAGCTCTGCAGTGCAGGAAGCCTGCCAAATCCTATGCCCTATACCTCAGGGACCAATGGTTACAGTTTCAAATCAATACCTTGGCTCAAAGGGGCATCACCCCTTTCCAAAATTATCATCAGTTTGCAGCTTTATGTGGCAGTAGTTCATCTGAGGATAGGGCCAAATTGGCAGAGTTCTACTTGCACAACTTCGCCCTTCCGGACATGAACGCATGGGATCCCAACACGGTGATAGGAGATGTCCAGCTTATGGCCATGGCCTCTTGGATGAGCCATGAGGAGAAGAGAGCAGCAGAGGTCTGCAGTATCATAGGCAGAGAGCTCAGTGAGCCTCTCATGATCAGAGCAGAGCCGGATGACCCCTCAGCAGTGATAAGTGCCCACCAGCACTTGGCCAACAGTCCTCAGGAGCTACCGGAATACATTGAGCAACAGGCTCAAGCCATTTCCCACTTTGAGGACATGGAGAGACTGTTGGGAGAAAACTGCATGCATGCCTGCACAAGGCGGTGGAACACACTGCCTCACAGCTTGAAGATAAGGGAATACCACTCTCCCACTAGGATGAGGGAGGCCTTGGCAAGGGTACCTCTCTACAAACAGTTGATGCAGAACTTGCAGGCCAATTGGATTGGCTTGAAATTCAGTCCTCCTTTACTTCTGGGATTGCTAGAAGGAGTGAAGGAAGAGGAGGAAGGTAGACAATGGGAGGAAGTGGAAAGGAAGGCAGGATTCCACGACCAGGAAGAGGATATCACAGTAGAGGCCTGGGACATGAGGGAGGCGGTCAAAGCCATCAAGGATGATGAGCTGGACTAGTTGCTCAGAGGATGAGCAACCGATTTAGCAGGGGGTGATGATGAGCCCCCAAATTGGGTAACTTATTGGGCTCATTTTGCCTAGTTGTCCTTGTTCAATCCTCCATTTTTCATAGATTATGCATGTTTTCTTAGTGTTTGTGTTATTTGAACGAATAAGGGTGGTCACTATACCTAGGAGGCTAATACGTGGTTATTTCAGGACTTTTGGACAAATTTTGGAGCAAAACCAAGCAATCATGGGTCATCTGACAGCCAAGCTTGAGGTGAGGATTCGTAGGGAGGTTGTCTCTTGCATTAAACGACCTTCCTCGAAATATCCACCCTCAACTCCGAGCTCCACAGGCCACCAAAACGGGTTTTAAAGGCAGCCAAGCAGTTTTGGGAAGAGTGACTGTTTACTAGCAGTTGGGACAGCGGAGTCCCTTGAATCTAGGAGGGCTGCTAGCCCCCTCGTATTGTATAAGTAGGAAGGCCTCAGCCTTCGTAGTTTACTTTTTGAACTGTTGGTATTTTTGCACTATAGTGCTGTCATTTTGCTCAGCCTGTTTTCTTGTAGCTACTGTTGTACAATTCTCATATGATGATTATTTTTTAATAATGAGAAGCAACTTTACTTGGCATCAGATCTGAGTTCTTTATAGGAGCCTGCAGCTCTTGGGGTTGGGCCCAACCTGAGTGCTAAGGCCTCCTTCATGTATTGTTAGTTGTTCTTCATGCATTTGCAAAATTATTTATGTTAAAGTAGATTAAATCTTGTTGATTAACTAGGTCACTGTTAATGGTTAGAAAGAATTTTGATGCTCAGATTTAGTTGATAGGTTGTTAACAGGAAAAAGCTTCAAGAAAAGGGCCATCAAACATCTCTGGTTTCACCTCTCCTTCAATAGGACCAGGAGATGGGATCAGGATAACTTTGTTGCCCACAAAAACACTAATTTTGCTTTGCCATGCAATCACTAGTGTTTGATTTTCATGTGTAGAAGTTGGTTACAAGTTCAGACTTTTGCTTGCTTAGTTGCATGAGTTAAAATACATGGTTTCATTGCAGGTCACACTTCTGTTCATTCTCTTTACTGGCAGCTAGCAGATTAGGTCAACGTAATTAGGTTTTTGAATTTACAAGTCTTCGTTGGATCAGTTGGAAAAACACCTTGCAGAGCACCTGTACCACTCCTTCATCTGTTTATTCTCCATCAGCACCATCCACTCCACCCTCTACTTAGCATCCTTGCCTCCCGTTCACCATTTGCTCCCATAACCCTAGTTTTGTGTGTAACATTGCTTCAGTCTTCCCTGAACCAAATCCAGCCATCCACACCTGTCCACAACTCCATCCACCGAGTCCTAGACCATCTCCAACCCTCACCCTACCTCCACACTCACTCCTTCACCTTTCCCTCTCCATTCATCCACCAAAAACCTCATTTCTGAACATCCTGTAGAAAATTACAGACATCTTGTAGAAAATCGCAAACATCCTGTAGAACCCCTGTAGACTTCCTATAGAGGCTCACGAATGAGGTTTCTTGATAGCCAAACTCAGTGAAACTCTATGGAAGGGTGTTAGGGACCCCTTAGGCCCTCTCTGAACCTTCTTGACCTCCTCCAAGCATTTCTTCTTGGCCATCCACCTCTGCACAGCCAAAAACAGTCAAATCATATGCATAATAACTCTGGCAACTTATTCAAAAATACAAAAAGATGTTTTTTCCAGATGTTACTGTAGAAGTTGCTTAGATGCATGTATTTACCTTTCTAGAAATCAATGGAATCTCCTTCAGTAGCTTACATCCTCTTTCTTGCATCGATAGGGTTAGCTGGTAGAATTAGGGTTTGCTAGGGTTTACGTTTCCTCTTAGCTTTCCAGTTTCTTTCTGCAAATAGATCAGCCTTCTTTAAGTTAGCTTTCGTCCATCAGTTAAAAATCTTCTTCTCAGAGCTCATAGAAGTTGGCTTAAGCCCCTAGCGGACTTGTGCCAGCTGACCAAGTGACAGTTGTGGCAAGAGCTAGTACTTGTGCATATAGCACCGTTGCTTCCAAGTTTGTTACAAACTACCGGGTTGATAAAAGTAAAGAAGGGAGTCCCAGGAATTGTAGCATTATTGCTGCAATACTGGAGCTCACCAGTTATAAAACAACGTGTCTTTGATCGCTTTTTTACTTTTTTGGATTAGGGACACTAATTATGAAAAGTACTCCTTGATCGTAATGGTCAAGCAGTTCTCTCAAGTATTATTTTATACTTTTTCGGGCTTGGGAGACACAAATTTACGAAAAAATGACATCCATGGAGTTTTCTTAAGTTTTTCTTCTGACTCCCTAAAATTGAAAAACACCAATTTTTTCCTATACTGGACTCGTTAAAATTAAACAGTAAAGGACCTGTTCAATTTTAAACAGGAACGAACCACTCCTTCTTAGGGTTCAAATTTTAAACTAAGTTGGACTCATCTGAAGGATGAGCTTATAACCAAGCAAATGTTATCCTCCTCAAGCTTGTCAAAAATAAAGAGATACTTTCCAGAAATGGTGGGGGAAAGGAGAGAAAAATGAACCTGTTTGTTATACTTTAGAAAAGCAGTCAACTACTCTTGAACACGACGCTTTTATTCACCTAGGTTGGGAAATCCTTTGCCTAACAGTTAATCAAATCATATTGAAAGTCTTCAGCCAGTTTCTGGGTATTAGCTTTGGGTCAATTGTCACCAAACCATCTGTAGTGTTGTTATGTGTTCAAGAGGTCAGTTCAAATAAACCATTCATCTGCAAAATATCTGTCATCCATCTTGACCATCCCTGAGTTAGTCCTTGCCAAATATATTTCTTTAAACTTGATCTATGATTTTGTGTTGTGGGCTTGCCTACGACAGATTGCTTTCTATCGACTTCAGCTCATTATCTAGAAAGATGATCTAGAAATCGTCAGTACCTTAGAATCGACATGCCCTAATGGTAGGTTTCTCGCCTTCGAGGACAGGTTGCATCATTGACCTCCAATCAAAGGATTCTATGACATGTTCAACATCAGCTCATCTATTCACATTTCATGGATTGTACTGAATACTTTGAGAGCCATTGACATTACTGGTGGTTTCTCTCACACTTGTTAACAATTCACATCATTGACTGGTAATCAAGTGGTTTCTACCATGTTCGACTTCGACACATTCATTCACATGGATAGAATCGTACTAGTTCAGGAAGCAGAAATCAAGACCCTGGATCTAGTTTCCACCATCCAGGCTACGAGGAATTTTGTTATTCATTATACAGTGGACTATTCATAAACAGATGGTTGCACCCATACTGTGTCTACATATGTCTATGCTTGTGATGTATTACAAAATCATTCCTGTATCAGAGCAGTTTAGTTAGTTTTCTAGTCAGTTTTGATCTGAGCATGGGAATGCCTACCTCAGCGATGATATGTTCACATATATATATTTTGCATTGAATGTTTTTACAGGTTCCGACTGGGGTGTCCACAGGATGATCCTTGAAATGATAAAGTACTTCACTCTTCATACATGAAAGACTTCTATTTTCATCTATTACAGACTTCGCACTTTAGGGGGCAATCTGTTGCACAAAATATTGTCACCATGACATTCTGCAATCTGTGTGAGTCTATCACCACTCATACTTTCCTCCTTTGCAAGTCTTAAACCTCATTTCTTCATGTCAAGCTTTGAAAATAAGAGAAAGCCCTTAAAAGTCTCTAAAACTTTGGTTCCGCACTTTCTCTTAGCATTACCTACGGTCCCGCACCTAATGGTCATGTCATCTGCGTACCTGACCTCTCTGTCTCTGTGTAATGGGTGTGGACCCCTGTAAAATTCAAAAAGGTGCAAGGATGCTACAAGAATACGTGATAGCAATATCTTCTAGGTGCTCATGGAGATGAACATCCACATGTGGATCAATCGTAATCCACACTTGTCACCCATGGTGTACAACAGTCTGCAGAGTTTTGCAGCATTTAAAGCAAACATGCACAATATCTATATATATATATATATATATTTGTATCTATATATATATCAGGGCATGCAGGGATCTGACAAAGTAGTGGACAAAGCTACCCTTTGTAGCCACTGATGATGCCATTTTCACTATCTTGGAGGCATGGCCTCCAGAATGGCGCGCCATCAATCTTGCAGAACTTGAGAGGGAGGCAACGCAGAAGAAGAAAGATGATGCCAAGCTACACATCGCACAGTTGGCTAAGAAAAGGCTGAAGGAAACAGCAGCAATTGAGGTGCAGGTAGCATGGGAAGCGGCACAGAAAGCAACCGAGCAAGAAAAGGCCGTAGCAGCAGCAGTAACACAGGAAGCAGCTGCGAAGGAGGGCGAGGGCCAAGCAACGCCTTCGCAACGGCGGGCAGCAGAGGAAGCAGAAATGGAAGAAGGAGGCACAGACCCACAGACCGTGTCCACACAGTTGAAGTGCCAACAACCAATAGAACGAGTAGGATCGAGGAAGAAGGTCAAGGCCTCGAAATTTTCCATTGCCCTGATCACCCTAACCGAGGGTGATCTACATGACATCAGCAAGACGGTGCACGATGTCATAAATGAGGATCTTCAAGATTTTATGCAAGAGCACTAGATTGTTTTGGGGGACCTCAGAGCACAGTTGTAGGAATTACAGGCACGCCCCCCTCAGGTTGGTACCCTTTCAACCAACCTCGTGGTCGGATCCATGGTAGCAGAACAGATGTTGCGCACGCGGATGATGAACACAATAGTGTTGTCGGAAGGGGCTCTAGTGACATCAAATGAGGACGACAGGCTTTCGGTTAGCACAATGAAAGGCCTCGGTGTTAATCTAGTTTCCCTTTTGCTCGAGACACTATATCTATTGCAAGATGGGATAACAGCAGAGATGCGTGCTAGGGAGAGCTGTGCGCTCCAAGTCCTTAGCGAGCATAAGATAAATATGGAACAACTCAGCTTGCAACGCAATGAATTGGTGCCGTAAAATCAACAATTGGTGCAGGTGATAGATGAATCTTTTTGAAGCGTCTCAGAGCTGGCCATCCCAGCAGATCTACCAGCAGAGGTGCGGATCCACAGGTTAGCAGCAGGAGTCCACGAGGCTAGGGAAGAAATGACAAAGGTTCAGCTGGAGCTGAATCTTCAGATCGTCGAGTTGCGGTTAAAGGCATAGCCATCCACTCCCCCGGAAGTCAGAGAATAGCGCGCTAGCGCTATCACAGCAGAATTAGAGGAAATCAGAGGTGCAATGCGAGACTGTACCAGCATGTTGGAAGAAGCACCTAAGGTCCTCACAACTCTACAGGAGGACCCCAACATCCAGTGCTTAGAGACAAAGGTGCAAGAACTCCAACAGCAATATGACAGTGTCTGAGGAACTACGCAGACAGTGGTCCTCACCTAGAGGCTTGCGAGGATGTAACAGGCTAAGGCACTGAAGGAGTAGGTGGATGCGGCACGACATAAGGAGGTAGTTCTAAAAGCACGCGTCTAACCTTGGATCGATGAGGCCTTCACCATCATGGTAGACATCGAAGGCAAGCTCGTGCACATATAGGGGATGCACACATTGATGCAGAGAAGCACTCCAGACACAGAGGTCTTGGAACAACGCATGAAACAGATCCAACAAGCAGTAGCTCAATGCGCTACTAACCTCTGCATAGTTCAAGAATAGTTGGAGGGACTCCGTGCAAAGATTGCTGCACTGACAAAGTGACTCAAGGGCGAGTCACGATGTTTGTGTTGGGGGCATGTTGGGCATGGAATCCCCCCAAGGCATGTTTTGGGGCTCAAAGCCCAAGTTTTGACCTAATCTTGTTGTAAAGATCCGCAAATTGCGGGCACGGAGCACGAAATGTATGATAGAGTCACAGGGTTGTCCGCCCTAGTTTTGTAATGTAATGTCGGCTGGATAGACCTACCCATGGTCCGTGGACCATGGGATTGTATAAATAGAGTGAGGCTCTAAGTGTAAAGAGATATAGAATAATAGAGTAAGAGAGATAGGAAGAGTCTAAGTGACTAAGTGAAGTGTGTCTTTGGGTTGTAGGGCAGGAGAAGGCTCTGCAGCGGAGTGCGCAGAGGCCTGGTAGTCCGCAGCGGAGTGCGCAGATCCCTGCAGCTAAGTGCGTAGGGTGGAGTCGAGTCTATAACCAAGGAAGGAATTAATAAAGAGAAGTTTGTTATCAATTTGTGTATTTGTTCTTGGGTTAATGAATGATTAATATAATTTGCAAATATATTGTTTATTTGTTGCGTGCACCTATATGAATGGGTTATGTTGTTAAGTATAACTTAAAGCACGCAAGTAGGCTAAAATAATAAACTAACATTGGAATACCAGTAAGGACTTGGGTAATAATGCATAAGCGCAGCGTTCAATCCCCAAGTAGGGTTGCATGAAGGAAGTATATTAGGCTACGAGGTACGGGAAAGTGCGTGAAGCGACATGTGCACAGGGTCGAACCAGGAACCACTTGAACTCATCAGACATCTCTAGGGTGCGGAAACCTGGTTCTAGCACCCTCCCATACTACTTCGAGTGAGACCTCAGTCCACGCTCCACAGACTATTGCCGAAAGGGCCAGTAGTACCAGGATTTGTTTGGCTAACTTAACTCTAAACCTGGGTTAGGCCCCAATAAGCCAACAATAATATTATCAAATCTGTTGTAACAAACTATCAAGTGGAATATCCACGATAGTTTATCGATCAAGCACCAATTTTGTTGCATCTAAATTTGCAAGGAGTTGTTTGTCCTTGACCTTGTGTCCAAATCAGATCATCAAACAGAGAAAGCAAGGCCAATAGAAAGATAAGAAAGGCCCAATCCCAAATGATCAATCATGCATCAAGCAATTGGTTCTAATCTACAAGGAAATAAGGGTGCACCTGGCCTCCTCACAGGTTGGGGAAGGGTTTTGAGTCTAATGCAGATTCTCGCGTTCCACTCAAGCAATCTACCTCATCCACACCTGATATCGATCCCTACACACAATAACAACCAAACAAAGACAACAAGTGACCTTCCTCGAAAGATCATTAGATCAAAAATAACATAATCAACCATGTAGCATGTTGAATACAAATTCATATAGGGAAGGAACATGTGTTTCCATTAATCATGAAAAATAGATTACAATGCTTATACCTTCACCTCAAAGCTTCCTCTCCATGATATGTTAGAGTTTCCCCACTATATCCAAGAAATGAGCATGAAGAGAAACACATGAGTAACAAAGATATCACAAGCTCTCTCACTAGAAGCAATATGGCAGCATAGACTCAAGATCTCTAGCCCATAAATTTGGCTCTCTAAAACTTTGTCTCTCTAAAACTAGTTTGACCCTCTCAAATGATCAGTATAAATAGGAAGAAGAGAGGTCCCAAGAGGATGTATGTGGATGCTTTGGATGAAGAAAATTCATGTAAACTTCTAACTGATAAGTCTTGGCTAGCTTGAATAGGTGACAAATTGAACTGATCTCCTAGGGACTAAGGCACTCTAGAAGTCATCCCCAGACGCTAACACATAAAGCAATGAAAAATACTCTGGATGCTCCCATAAAGAAGCGTTGGGAGAATCTAAAAGGCTCTAGACACTCACATAGGCCTCCATCCATGCATTTAAGGGTAAAACTAGAGAAAAAGTAGGTCCCAGGTCTGGAAAAAGTCAAATAGCCATGAAGACTAAGGGTCACTGATCTAGGGGGTAAAATGGGTTGATAATAGTTTCGGACTATAAAATGTTATGCTCTCTTTTTTAATTCTCAAAACATCGACACTCCTTTATGCGTGTGAATTATGGGGACCAAGTATATCTAGAAACATATAATAGAAATTAACAAGTACAAAAACCTTGATAACAAGTTGGAGTAAAAAACATTACCCGTTATGTGATAGTCTCCGCTAAAATAGGGATATACCCAATATAATTGGAGGCCTAAAAATATTGATTTTAAACTTCACGAACATGATAGCTATGGATAATAATGGGATTCCAATCAAAATCAATGAAGATCGTCTTAAATGGAGGAATCCAACACATAATTGACAATGTAGAAATGATTTGAAGAGTGGGATATAAAAATAAATAAATGTGCCCAATAAATAAAAATGAGTTGAAAGGTCAAATATAAAATGTTACATAAATGAAAAAAAGGATGAAAAGAAACAATTTTTTTTTTACTAAGGCAAGAGTGGATCCTTCTATTCAATTAAAAAGGAGAAATAGTGTACAAACGGTGACCTCGGCGGTGGGGCCCACCAATATGACAGGCCCACCCCAATCCATGGTCGCAAGATGACAAAGTGAACCCAGGGACGCGGCCCACCAACACAAACCAGCAGTCCAAAACTGACCGTTGGATCCTAGGCTAAAGATCTAGCAGATGAAAAACATATCGGGTGGCCAACAAGCTCACCTTTTAACAAACATATCGGACCCAATGAACCCTATAAACCATAATTTAAAACCATATCAGGTCCATTTTTGGCATAACCGGCGATCACTTTTACCACCTGAAATCCACCATTTGCGTGTGATTCATGTAAACAGCTCGAAACATAACCGTTGTATCAGACCCACCAACAAGCACGCTCAATCCTGGCCATGGATTGTCCTCGCTTGATCCAACGGTTAGGGATCATATCGCGCAGACTAATAGCACTGATAGTTAGCGCGTGATGAGGGCGGTAATTCCTCCCCACCCTTGGCCACGTGTCGCGTGGTGAGTGGAATCGCTCCCGATTGTGAAAAATTGCTTCCAACCTAAAGAGCATGTGATAAACCGGAAACCACCCCGAGGGCAGTAAAGCGATCACAGGAATACAAGCGGGGGTTTTGCGCCTGCCGAGAAAATCTGGATTCCGGCGCAAGGGCCAAAGGAAGATGAAGATCCCTCCTTCCATCCATCCCTCTGAGACTGTTGGTTTGTTGTTACCTGGGTTAAGGAGGTCGACATAGACCTGCATCCTAAAAAGGACCTCACATATGTCATAACATTTCATAATGAATCCAGATCAACAAGACCCCATCTATGTGGCTCTGTTTTAGAAATTCTGTCTCTTGATTTTTCCTGATACTATTGTCGGTCGCTGATGGCCCTGGATGAGCATCCCTCCTTCAACCTGTCATCCGTTATCTCCTCCCACCAGCAGCACAAGTCGATATGCTTGTTTCGTACCCCCTCATTTGCAAGCCAGTCCGCGACTTTGTTGGCTTCCCTGTGAACATGCACCAACCTAAGAGTTCTCAGCCTTCTTAGGTGCACTTGGATTCTTTGGTAGACTTGCAGAAGCCTCCAGTGTTCTGAGATTTTCTCAAGAGTAGTGCCAGCATTTATCCTCTTCACTGAGTTAATGACTAATTCCGAGTTGGCCTCAATGATGACATTGTGAATGTTGTGCTTGATCAGTATTTCCAGGCATAATTCCATCACCATGAGCTCAGCCATATTGTTGGTTGCTTTTCCTAGATAACTGTGGAAGATGACTTGTATGTTTCCTTCCTCATCCCTCAAGACCCCTCCATAACTAGCTTCTCCCAGATTCCCTTTTGAAGCCCCATCTATGTTGAATTTTAAAAAGCCATGAGAAGGGGGTTGCCAAGAAGACTTATCTACTGAGGTCTTCTTGTTAATCTGCATAGAACCCAGAGGGGGATGAACCTTGAGCTCTAACTTCTCCAAAATCTTGGCCTCTCTTTGTCTGATGGGTTTGCCAGTAGCTGCACCTCCTATGATATGAATAGTCTCTTTGAGTTGTTTAAGGATGCTGCTCACCGGACTCGCTTTCTCCTTGAAAATCTTGTTGTTGCGCTCCTTCCAAACATTCCAGATTATGAATCCTGGGTCAGCATCCAGGCGGAGTTAATGATCTCATTGTCCGAAAAAAAATTTCGCCAATTCTTCAACGTAGTAGTGATGTCATTGACATTTCTGTCTGTCTGCTCAAAGACTTCTCCAACCCAATTCCAAAGTATTGTAGTGAAAGTGCATCTATTCAGTAGATGATTTGTAGTTTCTTCTTGTTGTCTACATAAGTGACATCTTGAGGGGCCAACAAAGCCTCTTTTTCTTAGGTTATCCCATGTCAGAATCTTGCCCTGTTGAACCAGCCACTTGAACAGTTTTACTTTCATCCAATGAGGATTTTCCCAGATTTCTTTCCACGTCTTATCAGTGTTTGGAAGGTTAAGCCCTACATCTATTCTTTTGGCTTCCTTAAGGTTGAAGAGACCTGTCTTGTTCTTTCCCCATCTTAGTTGATCATTCAAGTCTCAGTTCAAGATTTATCTCTTGTCTAAAAGACCCTGAAGGGCTATATCTTGAGTATGCATCATGCCCATTCCACTGTAATCTAGAAGTTTCCAAGTTCTCCATTTCCCATTGTTCCTTGATTGGTCCTAATAGTCACTTACCCACCTTAGTCCTTTGTTGATGGTATCGGTGTGAATGTCTATTGATTCTTCACTTCGGAGATTCTCCTCCTGCTGCCAATTGTCCTCCCAGAACCAAGCCAGGATCCCATTTCTGATCTCCCAGAAACTATGGTTTTGGACTAGGGCCCTATTCTCCCATGCCCTATTCCAAATTGCAGAGCCTTTTACTCGTCCTGTCATTCTAATTAGATCGTTCTCCTGCCATTCGCTAGCATATTTCTTCTTCCAGAGTTTTGCCCAGGGGGCTTGTATTTCTTTCAGCCATCTCCACCAGATTTTGGCACCAAGAACTCCATTTAGAATTCTTGGGTCATGAAGACCCAAGCCACCATGGGAAAAGAAACATATATATATATATATATATATATCTATATATATATATATATATATATATATATATATATAGATATATATATATATATATATATATATATAACTTCAATAAACAAGGCAAAATCAAAGTGCTTAAAATTTCATGGAGTAAAAAACAAGTAATAATACAATAGACAATGAGTTTACAAATGCTGAAATGTGGAACAAGAAGATGAGAACAATTGAAGGACTCATAGGAGGAAAGGTTACCCCATATATGTGAAAATTGGAAGGTGGAAATTGGGTAGGTCTTTCTCTTACACTTTGTAGCATATTTTTAAATTAGGGAGAAGTTGAATTTACACATCAAAGGCTAGTATTCAAAATTTCAAGAGGATCTAATGAGAGGCACAAGAATCGTTGAGGAAATGATGTAGGAAAAAAGGGGTGATTGATAATAAAGGGGCAATGAGCCAGCTAATCCTCGATGCAGAGAAAACAACAAACAAATCTAGTTGAGTTGACTCGCCAAATATGTATTGTTATTTACTCGGCTCAACTATCAAGTTGACCAACCAATGTGGTTTGGATAAATTAGTTGAGATAGTTAAATCTACTTGGATATAAATATGTACATACTCGACTGTACATAGTTGGTTGGTTGTTGAAGGATATACTTAATACAAGTGTTCTTATGTTGGCTTTCTCTACTAATTTTGTGTCTCTTTTCTCTTCCATGTGATTCATATTACTCTTTAAGCTTACATGATGTTCCACTTTACTGGTGACTAATGCATACTTTGCACTAGATTACAACAATTTCCTTCTTTATTATTTTCAAAATTAATACATTAAAGATGAGCTTATCACTTCAATATATATATATATATATATATATATATATATATATATATATATATATATATATATATATATATATATATATATATATATATATATATATATATATATATATATATATCTAGATATATATATATATATATATATATATATATATATATATATATATATATATATATATATTATTTTATTTAGCGTGGTTCACATACACTTTCGGTCAGCGGGTGGTGCTATGTCCACAGCAAATATCTAGGGCTGACGCCCCTCGGCCTATAACAAGACCTGACCCCAAGAGCTTTCAGGAATTGACCCTGTGACCTCCCAAACGGCGAGGCCCTGACTTGACCGATTGAGCTAACTCTTGGGGCTTATATATATATATATATATATATATATTACCTTTTCTATCTCAAATTCTTTATATTTTTTATTATTAATTTTATTTATTGTATTATTATTATTATCTGTATTATCTTGTTTTTATTTGTGTTGGCATTATGACACAGGTTTGGCACTATGACACAGGTGTTGTCCTTGATGGCAACTCACTCAAATGACAGATCACAGTTCAGGTTCTCAGAATGAAGGAAAAAGAGATATATGCAGGTTCCTCTTAACCAAGGCGCGTATACACGCGGGTTAAATGATCAAAAGGCGCGTATACGTATGCACGCACTTTCATGCAAAGAAAAGCGCGTACGTGTGGGAAAACTTATTTTTGGTCCATGGTATTTAGTCCTTGGTATTTGGACCTATGGTTTTGGACCATGGTATCTCGTCTGAAGTGTTGAACCCAGGTATTTGGTCCAAGGTATTGATTCTTTATGGTTTTGGACCATGGTATTGTGTAAGGCCTAAGACTATAAAAGGGGAAGGAGATCATTAGGCAAAGGAATTGACTCAAGCATTGAATATCTTATGAAGAGCTAGATCTGGAATACTGGTCATTGGGTTATGGTGCATAGCTGGATCTGAATCAAGGAGGAACCTGAGCGCAAGAAGAAGGATAAGTACTATTGATGGGTCAAGATCTTAAGGCTTGAATAGTAGTATCTTTGTGTGATTTTGATCTGTTATTTTTGGTGCATGACTTGATCTATAAATCTGATAATCTAGGTATAACCGATGTCTGAATAAGTGAAAAGGATAAATTATCTTTTATAGATCTGTACGCAGGTTCAGCGAAGCAAAGGCACGTATACACGTTGGTTCTGTAATTCAAAATAGCGTATACGCAGGTTGGCCTTAATTCAGCAGCGTATGCACGCAGGTTGTACACATTGAAGTAGCGTACATCTCTTGAAATATGTTTTAGCTACTTCTGTTTATTGTTGTAGTGTTCTGGGTTCAGGATTGGTTCTGGTTACTGTCACTGTATTCTGGTTACAGCTTTCTGAGAAGTGATTGGTTGATTTAGTATTGGTTTGTACAAAGGAGATTGGTTGATGCAGATATACTTGATGTTTGATTAATGTTATTCATGGATCCAGTCTGAAAATTTATGAAACGTGGTCCCTGGAAGAAAAGAGAAGGTTGTAGCCTTCTGTAGGTCAGCACCTACGTACTGGTACCTCAGCTAGCACAAGAGCTAAGGGGGTTGTAGCTCCCTTCCAAAAGAAGCTGGAGAACAAGAGAATGTTGTAGCCTTCTGCAGGTAGCAGCCTGCGTACTGGTATAGGACTACACCAGTACAAAAACATTGTAAAAAGAAGTTTCTAATTAAAAGAAGATAGAGACGAATTGCAGCAGGTGGTTTTCACCCACATTGGGTTTCCACCTTATATCTTGTGTTCTTACGTGTGACTGCCTGTTCTGTTTCACTATTCCTGGTTACTGTTTATATGGTTTGATGCATAGATTAATGACCAACATCTAAAGAATAATTTAAATTACAAGTCTGTTGGTTATACGCTGGTTTCCTTAACTGCAGTTGCGTACATATGCAATTTTTACTAACTGAAGCGTATACAAATCTGATTGTGAAATGAAAAATAATTGACCTAATAATACTGATTCACCCCCCCTCTCAGTGTTATTTCCAAAAATTTGGAAAAAAATTAATAATATTTTTATTTTAATCTATAAATGAATAACAAGACATTTATTTAAAATGTATTGTGCAAAAATTTATGCCTGACACGTAATTACAAGTAAATCTCTAGGGGTCTATGACTTATCCTCCTCTCTGTAAACTCGGTCACAACCGAGGGGATTTGAACCTTGGATCTCTCAATTTTCTCAAGACGCAAAATACTTTGATCACAAATTGAATTGCCCCCTTGGCACATTTCATAACATATAATTAATAAACATATAAAAATATTTTTAAATATAGAAATGTCAAATATGTATATATAATATAAAAGTAATTATAGAATCCATTTTACCTTACAAATTAAATTAATAATTTGTATTCATAATCATTATATTTCAAAATTTTGTATTTAAATTTAATTAATATACATATAAAAATTGAATATTTAAATTAATTAATTAATTAATTTTTCTATTTTCTTAATTTAAATCTATCTATCTAAATATGATCATTATTATGCATATCACATTAAAAAATAAAATAGGAAAACATGTCAAAGTGTATTATCAGGATTTTAATAAAATTAAAACTAAGAATATTTCTATATATGTGAAATTTATATAAATATAAATAATATTATTAAGAACAAATATATATTCATTTTAACTCCAAATGTATAGAGAGGAATCAAATCTCTCTTGGTGCAAACATTTCCTCAAATTTTACACAACAAATTGCATCTTAATAGATTCGATCCCTCTCAACACTTAGTAGATCCAGAATTAAAATGAATTTATGCTAATTCAATTAATTATAACAAATACTTATTAAGATAATTATATAAATTAAATCATTAACATGATTTTTTATAGAAAGAAAAATCATTAATAGTACCATTAATATAAAAGTACTAGTACGTGTAATATATGAAGCTAATATGGATTGTATGTCCTCATAAAGTTCCTTATCAGAGTATATTACATCATCAAAATCATTAAACACTACTAATAAGGGTAAAAAATTCCCAGAATTAAGGCAATAAGGAGAAAGTTCTAATGGTCAAAATCTGCTATGGATGGTCTAATCTTAACATGTACAGTTCATGAGGAGAAAAAATATTACCAAGTCGACTACATACAACAAAAAAGATAAGTTCTGCAAAAAATAAGACAATAGCCTATAGATAATCCAATCAGTTGCAATCCTTCTTCCCGGAGCACTCCGTTCTTGAGGATTTTGTAATAGAAAGAACCCGACTCTGCGGTAATGCCCCTTTTGGATAGGGAGTCTGCATTAGAATTTAACTCTCTGAAAATGTGTTTGATGGAGATACTGGAGAAAGATACTTTCACCTTTGCAATATGGTCCATCCAGTTCTCTAGATTTGGAACACAGATATTTTCCTTACCATTCAACCAATCTATAATGACTTTTGCATCACCTAGGATATTGATGTGTGCTAGGTTCATCCTCTTTGCAAAGAACATTAATCCCCACATTCCAATAACCTTTGCACGAGTGTTGGTTGCATACCCTTTGCCCCAATAAACATTAAGTTATTGATCTAAGTTCAATAACAAAATTTCACCACATCCACATCGATTATGTTGTGTTACCCCATAAAAAAAAGTAGTGTATACCAAATTTCTATGGCTCATCGGGTTCCTGTTAGGCTTGGAATCCCGCACCTTCTGGCCATATTCCTCGAAGTGAGCACAAATCTGAGACACAACCTTACCTATCTCAAGAGGACGACCTTAAAAAACTAGGTCATTACGAACTCACCATATCCCCCATACCATGAATGATCCAGATTTAAACAGGAACGCAACAAATTACTGATATAACCATAAATATAGAGATGCAACAGAAATAGCACTTCATTTCATTAATATCAAATACTGAAATATGCTTACAAACAGAATGGAAATAAGACTAGCTCGGGTGATGGTAGCTTATCTCTCAGAAGAGATGTGGTAGCTACATGCCTCTGAACTATGTTACAATGAGGCTCAGAGGCCTGTTTATTATTGAGAAATGATGGAAAACCTAAACATCCAAAAACCTAACCCTAGGATATGAAGCGCCAAACTATGGGCCCCCTTTGGGTAATTTGGTAGATCAACTTCCCAGGGTCGTAACTTTGGCATGCGATCTCTGTTTGACGTTCAAAATACCTCGTTAGAAATATCTATCCGAGGAATACAACTTTTGAATTAGGGCCTCAAAATGGCTTCAGAATTTCAGGACCTGAAAAACTGCCAAAAATAGTAAATTGTGCTACAAATAAGGGAACTAGAAAAATGAAAGAAACAATGGTGGGGATCCAAGTGAAATAGGCGAGTGTCCACCAATATCCACCTGGATCATTCCTCCCCCCTTAGGAAGCAATGGTCCCCATTGCATTGAGTTCCTCCATGAGATGAGGAAACTTCTGCTGAACTTGGTCCCTGGTGAGCCACTTGCCCTAGTGAAGGAGTTGGCTTGCTTTGACAACTCAATATAGTTGGATCCTTTACTGTCGGGTGTTCTTGATCTTCATGTCCATGATTCGATGAGTTGTGGCTTGTTCCATGTAGTCTGGATTTAACTCTGTAGGTGTGAGTTGTTCTGCAATGTCTGATGTGTCCAACAATGGTGGGAAGTATGGTTGAAGGCAGTCCACATTGAAAAGTAGGTGCAGGCCAAGGAATGGGGGAATATTGAACTCAAATGCATTGTCTCCCACAGCCTTGGTAATGGTGTAAGAACCATATCAGAGTGGTCTGAGTTTCTGATAGGCTCTAGTAAGGTGTTCCTTCTGCAAATGCAACCAAACTTTGTCGCCCACCTAAAACTTGTGTGGCACTCGATGTTATTTATGTCGATGCTTGTACTTGCCATTTGATTTCTCCATAATGTCATGGAACTACTAGCAGATGTGTTGGATGTGCTCAATGAAGTTGTTTTCCTTATCAGCTTCGGACTAGACATGAGCCAAATCTACCTAAATAACTGCAAATGGTATGACCACATCAATGGGACATAGTGGCTGGAATCCCAAGCCCACCTAAAAAGGGTTGCGGCTAGTCGAGTTGTGGAGAGCCTGGTTATAGTTGTGCTGGACATAGGGGAGGCTCTCATCCAAGGTGCATGGATGCTTTAAGTTGTACATGCACATAATGTGTACGATCATCCTATTGACGACCTCTATCTGGCCATCAGTTTGGGGATGGAAAGTTGTGGACTTAGTGAGCTTGGTGTCCAGCATTGACCAGAGACTGAACCAAAATGTATTGAGGAACTTGTTTTCCCGATCTGAGATGATAGACTGTGGGATCCCAAAGTGTACCCACACTCGTTCAAAGAAGAGTTTAGCAGTGGTTTCTGTTGTGATATTCTTCTTGCGGGATGCCATAATGGCCATCTTCGAGAATCTGTCGACGACAACAAAAACACAGTCATTGCCCTGCTTAGTAGAAGGAAGGCCCGACATGTAATCCATGGAGATGGATTCCCAAGGTCGACTAGGGGTAGGCAGCAGAGTATAGATGCCTTTATTCTTGATGGTCAGTTTAACAATAGCGCAAGAAGTGTGGGATCTGATGTACTTCCCGACATCCTGTCGAAGATTCGACCAATAGAAATACTTGCGCAGTACTTCCACCATTTTCTCGACCACGAAATACCTAGCGGCACAATTGTAGTGTGCTTCCAAAATCATCTTGGCATGCTCGCTTGAAGGAACACAAATGTGTCCTAGGTGGCATAACAAGGCATTGTGGAGGTAAAAATCTAGAACTTGCTGACCTTCCAAGAGTGTCTGGTATGTGTGGTCAAATTCTGGGTTGCTTTTGTAGAGGAGTGGCCAATTAGAAGTCTTGTGCCCACAAAACTCAAGCACAATGCTTAACGCCATGATCGGTGGTTGGCTGAGGTAGTATGCAACATTATTGGTGCTGCCCTTCTTGTACTTGGTATTCAAATGGAATTGTTGTATGTATGTGGACAACTTATGACAGTGATCATTCTGCAACTTCCGTTGCATCTATATGAACTACAGGGGTCGGTGGTCTATGTGGATGACCGTTTCCTTCCCCAAAATGTAATGCTTCCATTGGCGGCAAGCATGCACAATGGAATACATCTCTTTGTCATAAGTGGGATACTTCCGGACTGTGTTTGAAAGTGTCTCACTGTGATATGCCACTAGATGCCCCTGTTGAGTAAGGATTGCCCCAATAGCATAGTCAGAGGCATCTGTATCAATCTCAAATGGTTTTTGCAAGTCTGGTAATGTGAGCACTGATGCAGAGCAAAGGCTGTGTTTCAACTTTGCGAATGCCTTCTATTGAGATTCAAGCCAAAAGAATTTTGCTTCGCTCCTCCCTTAGTGACTTGACTCAAGGGCCAAGTGATATGAGAGAACCCCAACACGAACTTGCGTTAGAAACTGGTAAGACCCAGAAAGCTACGAAGCTCTGTCAAAGTGGTTGGGGCTGGCCAATCCCAAATGAATTGGATCTTGGCTGGATCCACATGCACCCCCTGTTCATGAATAATGTATCCCATATACTAAACCTGGGTCATGCCAAAAGTGCATTTCTCCAAATTTTCACATAGCTTGTGTTGTCATAGTGTTTGGAGAACCTGTCAGATGTGGTGGAGGTGCTCTTCCCAACTCTAGCTAAAGATCAGGATGTCATCCAAGTATACCACTACAAATGAGTTGGTGAATGGCCGCAAGATGTCATCCATCAACCTCATGAAGGTTGTAGGAGCATTCATCAACCTGAAAGGCATAACCATCCATTCGAAAAGGCCCTCCTTGGCTTTGAAGGCGGTCTTCCACACATCAAAGGGTTCGACTGGTACCTCGTGATATCTGGACTTCAAGTCGACCTTGCTAAAATACTTTTCCCCCTTGAGTTGGTCCAGAAGGTCATCAATCCATGGGATCGGGTAACTATTCAAGACAGTGATCTTGTTTAGTGCCCGATAGTCAATACAAAGTCTCCAAGTCTCATCCTTCTTTTGTACCGACATGATCGGGCTCCCACAGGGCGATGAACTCAGCCAAATGTGACCTTTCTGCAACAACTCCTGAATCTGCCTCTTGATTTTGTCATTCTCCATAATGGAGCGCTAATAGATTGGTCCATTAGGTAACGGTGCACCTGGGGTCAGATCGATGGAGTGCTTGACCTGACAGTGCAGAGGCACCCCTGCAGGGGAGGTGAAGATGTCCACGTACACATCCACGACCTTGTCCATCTGTTTTTTTCATGCAAAGGAGCCCTGTCTAGAGGTTGTGGCCACCGTCTTCTTTTTTCCCTGAGGACGTATCATCAGGAAAACAAATTTTCCGGTTTTGGAAATAAGCTTACTGCATTGTTTTGCAGTAACCAAAGAGATGGCGGTAGGCAGTGCTACCTTTGGTATCTTGTACAACTTATTTCCCAAGGTAACAATAACAACGCGAGGCCTTGACTCATACACATCATGTCATTTCCACAAGTATGGTTGGCCCAATAATACATTACAAACATCAAGGGGAGCAATGTCACATAATACCTCATCTGTGAAGGGCTTGATGTTGTATGGAAGGTGGAAATGTTGGCTCACGTGAAGATATCATCCTTGGTGAAGCCACCTGATGGTGTACGGTTGTGGGTGTGTTGTGGTTAGTAAGCCCAGTCGCTTCAAAGCCTCTGCTGAAATGAGGTTTTTTGGCTCCCACTGTCAACAATGAACTATAGCGAGGAACCCTTTACCCACATCTGGGAGTGGAAGAGGTGCTCCTCCTCCTCTGGATCTTCGGGTTCCTCCTTCTAGATCTTCGTGGTGGCAATGGTGGCGATGGGATCCACATTGATAATCTGCTTCCCTTTGTCATTCCCCTTTTCAGGTTTTGACTCAGAGTCAAAACATTCATCTGATTTGAAAGCCTTCAGCTCGACCACCAGTGACTTCTTGGATTGACACTCACTTTTGTTTTGAGTGGGGCTCTTATGGAACTCACACCACTTTCTCGTGTCCTTCTTTGGCTTCACGGTGTTATTCTTTACTTGCAGTTTTGGCGGGTTGTCCTGGGCTGCCCTGCCTTGGCTTTGTCCTTTGTTCTGCGGTTTGGGGTCACCTTTCCCTTGCTTCAGATTCACAGATCCAAAGTCTCGCTTCTTCTATTTAAAATTATGCTCGATCTTGATGGCATATCAGTATGTCGTGCCAAGCGAGGAGATGTCCAAGAACTCCATCTCATCCTAGATGTACTTGTGTAGGCAGTCATGGTACTTGAGTACCAAATGTTTCTCAGAATCCTTGATACCCAACTTCATGCGAAGGGTATGAAAAACATTGGTAAATTCTGGCACATCTTGGTCCCTTCCCTGCCGCAATGTGATCCACTTTATGTATTTATCCTCATAGCTCCTGATAAGGTAGTACTGCTCCTTGATGGCATCCCGGAACGAATTCCAAGTGGGCGCGGCTGAAAACAATGAGGCCGTACTTTCATCCTTCTGCTCACAGTAGGTTTCCCACCAGTCCTTGACGTGGAAGGCGGCTTTGAGAAGAGCAAAAGTAATCTTTTCCAGCTGGAAAAATCATGAACAAAAAATATCCTTCTAGTAGATTTAACCATTTATCTACGACATTTGCATCTATTTGGCCTTCAAATATGGGAATGTCAAAGTTTACTTGTACCTTAAAAGGAGTGGAGCCCCTAGAGTGGCTGTTGGATGTGGATGCGCCATCGGTGGGTAACCATTGAAGGATATGGGCAAAGTTATCCATCATCGCATTCCTTTGTTTCTCGAGGACCTCCTCGAGCAATATTTTGATAGGATCTCCTGCTCCCTCATCTTTCTTTTCTTCCCCCATGGGTAATCGTCAGGGTTTGTGAGCCTGATCTTGCAAAGGTTCAACCAGATCTAGCCCTAACTCCTTATATCTCGACCTCGTTGGAGACATGCAAAGAAAAATAGAGAAAGAGCATACCACTCTGATACCACTTATCCATATTTAAACTGGAATGCAACAAATTATAGGTATAACCATAAATATAGAGATGCAGCAGAAATAACGCTTCATTTCATTAATATCAAATACTAAAATATGCTTACAAACAGAATGGAAATAAGACTAGCTCAGGCGATGGTAGCTTATCTCTGAGAAGAGATTTGGCAGCTACATGCCTCTGAATTGTGTTACAATGAGGCTCAAAGGCCTATTTACTATTTAGAAACAATGGAAAACCTAAACATCCAAAAATCTAACCCTAGGAGATAAAGCGCCAGACTATAAGCCCTGTTTGGGTAAATTGGTACATCAACTTCCCAGGGTCATAACTTTGGCATACGATCTTTGTTTGACATGTGTAATACCTCGCTAGAAAGATATATCCGAGGACTACAACTTTTGAATGACCAACATAGATCCATTGTTGGTCCCATTTTTCCCAAAAAACGTCGTTTAGGGCCTCAAAACGGCTCCAGAAGTTCAGGACCCAAAAAACTGCCAAAAATAGTAAATTGTGCTACAAATAAGGGAACTTAGAAACTGAAAGAAACAATGGTGGGGGTCCAAGTGGAATAGGTGGGTGGCCACCAATATCCACATAGATCAATGAACCAAGGGAGGGATCTATAGGCCCGATTTCTGCTCATCCACCAAGTGAGTTTATCCGCAATAGAAGGGAAGGATCTATTATGTTGTAACTTGAGAGATTGTGTAACCCCAGACCATATAGCAGAAGCATGTGGGCATTGCAAAAATAGATGAGTGACATTCTCCTCCACCCCCCTACATAATAAACAAATTTGGACCATGCATACCACATTTGATGATATTGTCAATTGTGAGGATCTGATTCTCCCATGTTATCCATAAAAAAAGAGTCAACTTTGTTAGAATGTTCCAACTCCATACGTTAACATACTAGATTTTAGTTACCTCAGGGTGTAAATCATGATAAATGAAGGACTATGCCTCATCTACAATCAAATTTTCATTCTTATCCTCTCAGTTATGAAAATAAATACCTGGCATCATGAGGTCAAGGGTATATTTTTCCCATTTATCTGCCAATGAATCTCGTAGCCCAATATCCTCCACAAGTTTCAATGTGAGACTATAGTTCCTTGCAGATGTATCCACGATGACCTGTGATAATAGAAAAAACCAAGAGTGTGTAGGGCATTTAAAATATTCTTAGATAAATAGTGTTTACTGATACTGTGAATAACGTCAATGCCAATGAGCATATGATTTCCTGTAGCAAAGGACCATCTTATATTTTTAATAAGCCAGGAGTTGATTTTGAGGAAACCATTCCATATGTATGACCCCTCTGATGACCTGTCAAAACCAGATCTGAACCATTGCGAAATCGACATACTTTTCATATATTTACCTTCTATGATGTCATGCCAAATGCCCTTCCTCGTTAAAGCTCGCCAAAGGCTCTTAATAAGCAGAGCCCAACCGAAAATTTTGATATCGTTAAGCCCCCATCCCCCATGTTCTTTGTCACATGATATTGCATCTAACTGCACTAGATGAAATTTTTAGTTGTTGCGAGTACCCGCCCATAAGAATTTGGTCATGATAGATTTGATACCATTGATAATACTACATGGTAGCATAAATAAAATGCATCCAGTAAACAGAAATACACTGCAAAATGGATTGAATGAGGATATACCTACCACCCAATGAGAGCCATCGATGGGTCTAGTGTGCAAGCTGATTCTCGAATTTATCCATAATCCATAACCAATCTATGATCTCGTCATTGTTTGGTTTTAGCCTGGTACCCAAATATGTGAAACCATCATCTAATGGGGAGGTATTAAGACTAAATGGATTAACAATGTCCACCACTGCATCATCATTTTCAGAGGCCTTAATCAACACAAATTTGTGGGTATTCTCAATTAATACGGCAGCCTCTCCATAACTGGAGATTATATAGAATAAGGTGTTCCACTGTGGTTTGGATACCTAACCAAAGACCAATACATCATCCACAAACATGAGGTGGGAGACAAGGGTCCTCTGAATGATTTATAAACCACAAAAATGTTCATTCTCAAGCACGTCCTGGATCTTCCTACTTAGACCATTAATCACTAAGATGAACAATAATGGAGATAAGGAACAACCTTGTCTAAGCCCTCTCTATGGCCAAAGGACAGTTGATGGAGAACCATTCATGAGTACATCATAGTTGACCAAAGAGACCAAGGCCATGATCCAATCAACCATTATTTTCCTTAGACACATTTTGACCAAGACCATATGCAGATATGTCCAATCGACACAGTCGTAGGTTTTATGAAGGTCCAATTTGAGAATTAGTGCTTCTTTCGTGTGGGCTTTTATAGAGTGAATACATTCTTGGGCAATGGCAATTACATCATGTATTTGTCGTTTCTGAATAAACCCCAATTGCTCGTCTGTAATGAAGTTAGATAACTTCTCTTTAATTGAGAGAGAAATAATCTTCGATATTAATTTACATGTGATGTTACATAAAGAAATAGGACTTAAATCCTTGAAAGTCTTAGGATTAGAGGATTTTGGGATAAGCACTATACAGGTTGAGTTAATCACTCCATCCACACTATAGAGTCTTCTTGATTCTTCCACCATATGCAGAAGGTCCATACTTTTTATAAGTTAATGAATACTTCTTATCCGTTGAATTTCCCATGCCGAGCTTTCAAGATAAGGACGGGGATGGCCGGTTTACGGTAAAACAAAACCACGGGCCCTGCATTTGAATTTTCAACCATCTCATTCATTATCGAACCAACAACTCAGTCGAACGCCACGTCATCTTTATGAACACATACACGTCTACATACGCAACTGTCAAATATCCTTTTCATTCATTTACCCTATTATGTAATTAATATTAACTGTCAAATATCCTTTTCATTCATTTACCCTATTATGTATTATGTAATTAATGTTAGGAGTTGTGCCACGTCATCTTTATGAACACATACACGTCTACATACGCAACTGTCAAATATCCTTTCCATTCATTTACCCTATTATGTATTATGTAATTAATATTAACTGTCAAATATCATTTTCATTCATTTACCCTATTATGTAATTAATGTTAGGAGTTGTGTTTAGTGTGATTTTTAAAAAGTTTTTATGGTAGGTTTTTTTGGTGTAATTTCTCTAAAATCTCGCAGGAATTTATTGAAATCACAAGTTTGATAGGTAATCTTGTGCAATCGAAGTGCCCTAAAAGTTTTCCAGTGTTGAATCCATATATATAGTCAAAAAGCTAGTTTAAATTACACAAATCACGATTTCACCTCAATTCTTTTCACCAAAACCCTACATTAAAAAATTCAAAAATCACACTTAAAAACAACTCCCTAATATTATTTTGTCAATCATTAAGCTAATTAATCATAATATAAGACGGAATATTGCTAATCAAAAAATAATTAAACAATGATTTAACAGCTTCGTCATGAAGCCCGTGATTGTTGCCGGACATGCCGGAGGTTACTTGGCAGTGTATGTGGGGAGAGATCACAAGTTGTTATTTTAATCGTGTAAAATTCTAAAATAATTTTTAATGTCATTAAATGAAATAATGTTAGATAAAAAATTATAATAAAAAATTTATGGATGTGGAAGAATAGGTATAGTTTAACTTATAGATGAAATAGATTTTTTAACTGGAATTTAGCAAAATAATTTCAAGAAAGAATGTAATTTTTTGTTATTTAAAATGCATTTATGAATTCAAATTCTACGGATTAAACAATTTAAATTAAAGATTTTAAAAATCTTTGTCAGATTTTGGTTAAAATTAACTAGAAAAAAATATCGTGAAAAATGTCATTTTCGTCTATATAAGTTAGACTAAGCCTAGAAGGATATATACATTTACGTTTAAATAAATAAATTATATATAGAGTCATCTGGATTTATGTTAAGTAGTTGTGATATATAGTCAAGTGGGTTCATGTCAAGTGGTTGGGAGGAATGAATGAGATTCTTCCCACTCACCTTCAATTTTAGTAAGTGACATGATGAGCTTTGATGTAATGGCTTTAAGCCTTGTCATTGAGAAATGAATAGTCCCTCAAGGATTGTAACATGTATATTCCTGGTATGAAATATAAAGATATTTCCCAAGTGGAAAAATATATATATATATTAAAGTCAATTTGATTAATTATGGGTGGTTGGGCAAAATGGTTGTCATCTTACCCACCCAAGTCTCAATCCTCGCTCGTAACATGATGAGGTATAATGTCTTGATAAATATTGTTGTAATGGCTTAGTGCATATCAATATTGGTATATTGGCTTAGAGCCTTGTGAACTCCTAAATGAGTATAAGTATGGACAGAGTTGGTACCAACAACCTCACTATAGCTCTTTCACAAGGAGGGAGGCATTGATTTTAATATATATATATATATATATATTTTTAATTTTATATGTAAATAAAATCAAATTTAATATACATTCTATTTAGTGTTAATATTTATTATATGTTTTTTATAATCCAATTGAAAATTATCATTGTAGAAGAAGAAATTTTTTCAAATTATGACCACCACAAAAACTTGCCAACAAGAATGTGTAATTTCTTCCATACTTAACATGAAGTTAACATGTATTATTTAAAAAATATGCAATTAATAGAAATTATTTTAATGTTAACTATAAATAAAACATTTCAATGTGCACCTTTAAATAAATATATCAACATTATATAAAGATAAAGTAGTTGACCATGATAAGGGTGAATCATTCTTAAGATCAACATCAAGAAGGGTGCCCTCAAGGCATGAGGGAGCGCCAACTATCAACCGACCCCATCGCCCACAACATGAGGATGAAAGGGAAGGCCAACTAGTGGTTGCAGATCATGGCATTTCCACATGTACACTGGATGCTGAGGGGAGAAAAAGCAACAATGAAGTCTCCATGCATGAAGGCATGCTGGGACATTCATTCCATCATGTGAATTTACTATTTGGTGTCAACTTTGGAGGCTCGCCTTCAATGTGTTGAGCATTCCAAAATGATGCGACTTCCTACTAATATGATATGGGAAAGATTGCTATTTCCACATTGCTTTTATAAGATTTAGCAGGATAGTCACAAGGAAAGTGAAGGAAACAACAACTTAGTCCCTATTGTAATTACTATACAAACTGAAGAACTAGGCCCTCCTGGTCTGGTCCCTTTGATCACAATCATTGTCGACTCCTCTTAGAGCCCTGGTCCCTGCCATTCTCCAAGTGAAGGGCATCTTGCTTCTTCCATTTTGGTTACTCCATTCATGACACTACACAGGTATATCACAACTCATCCTATAAGCTATCTGGTTTAAATTATTTGTTGATTGTTCATAGGGCCATGCAAATCAATCCAAGGAAAATCTTTTCATGTCCCTACCTCTATATTTTACTTGTTATCCTCCAATAAGTCTGCATCCCCTTGAGTACCATATTTTCTTTTATTTCTGCACTTGTTTATGTCTCCCTGCTTCGCTTTTCATTCCAATCTTTGTCTTCCTCTTGGGTTATCACTCTACTCTTTCCCCAATGTTGAGGGAGAGAGCTCAGGTGTGGTGAGGGGGAGGTAGCTAAGGCCTACAAGGTAATTTGAGAGCTCGATCCCAAGCCCGAGCCTTGGTAGAATGTTATTGTGAGAAGTTCCTTGTGGTTGGAAACACGGCTTATCTAATATTGAATAGGAGTTCTTGGATGAACAAGTAGAATTATCATATCTAGATATCTTGGGTGATCTGGATATTTTAAAGTGACTTGGTTCGTAATAATGTTTAAGTGTGTATCATTAAACTAAACCAACTTAACAACTAAATTAAGCATGAAATATTTAAATGAAGCTACGATTAAAAAGATTTGTAGAAGATTGAGAAGAGAAAAAAATAGGAACAAAACCCATTTGATAACCGAGTTCGTCTAGTGTGGACTACGTCTTCAGGTCCTACCTCCAAGGGAGTGGCCTCTTTATTAATTCTCCCAAAATTGCAATTACAAATAAGCAAAAGGCCTCCAAAATCATGAAATAAATAAGCACTCTGCTACTAGGAAGTGGTGTTGAAATACCACTAAAACACCTCCTTTCATTGTTGCAACTTTGAGCTCCAAAACTCCACTTTTTACAAAATACACAAGCTAAAACCAAGATTAAAAGCTCTCAGCTCTACAAAAACTTCACACCCCAAAGCTTGTGGCACATTGGAAAATCCTTCTAGTATAAATAGTGTTGGAGGGTCTGCAGCCTCGAGGTTGAGCCCACGAAGGTTGTGGCCCATTTGTTGCAACATATATAAATTTAAAACTTCGTTATGCCTCGACCCAATCAACAAAAAATCCCATGGCTTGTTTGACAATAATCAGGTGCATATAATTACGTTGTTTTCCATTTAAAACATAGCCAAATGAATTACCATGCAGCCCAATTACCAATGAGTTACGTGGCATATTGTTTGAGATTTCGGTTGGTGTGTTACACCAAATTAACCTTGTTTATGAGGTGGCTCCTTTCACATATCATTGTGCAAGTAGACTTTCTCAAATCATTGAAACAATATGGTTAAAATATATCACATGGTTGGTCCATTATAAAAATATAAGGACATACAACCGTGGGGAAGGTACCATGGTCGAGACCATGAACCTACCCTTTTGCGTACCTATAAAACCAACAAACTTAAAGTAAAGTTATTTTGATAACCATTATAACCAACAGTTGTGGCTCATTGGTGGAGACAGGATGCCATTCCCATAGGCCGCAGGGTCAAACCTCATAGCTCCACATGTACCTCCAACAAGTTTTAACCTTCAAACCTTCAACCTTGTTCAAGGTGTTATGTGGTGATCTCTAATTAGGCAATGTGGAAACCTCCCATTGCACCATGCCTGCACCCATTCAACGCCCAACTCGGTGCCACATCAACCTCTACCTACCACATCAACGCTTATCTTACCATGTGTCAACTTTTGGTGCAACCATGTCAACCTATACCTACCACATCAACGCCTGTCTTTCCATGTGTCAAGTTTTGGTTCCACCAAGTCAACATACGGATTCCATTTTTCATTGTACGGTCCTGCCACATGGAGTTGTATGGATGTGCCATGTATCACTCATGTCGAAACTTTTTGTTGTTTGTCATAAACTTCAAAATGCCATAGCTTTTTCATATGGGCTTCGTTCGAATTGATTCAAGTTGCATTAGAATCATTTCATCAAGCTCTTTGGCATGGTGTTGTTTCTATCAAGTTTTGAGAACTATGAATTTTAGGCCTTTTTGGATCCTCCTGGATCAATCCTCCCCACTAGAAATCTTTGGTACCTCTAAAAGGTTCTTTTTCCAACACCAAGTTCAAAAACTACCTTCCCACTTGTCTGGTATTTTTCCACCCTATTTTGTGTACCTCCCTCATCATAGTCAACTACATAAAAACTATGACAATTGAAAGCATATTGTTAGCCATCTGCAATTTCCCACATCCTTCTGCATTTATTACTTCAACCACTACCCATGCACTAAACATTAGCAACGTAAACAAATGAAAATATTCTAATGACAATGAACTAACAACATGTTTCACCCTTTTGACAATTTCACATGAAAAAATATCATGTCACAGTGTCGATGTTTCCTGAAACACAACCTGATTAGGTCTACATGCAACCACTTCATTCCAATGCTTCAGAACACCTGCTTTTTCCACCTTTTCAAACATAAATGAAAAGGCCTTGCTCACATTCACAAGCCTCTTAAATTTCCCCATGATCACTAGAGAGGAATCATCCTTCATTTGACGAGCTTAGACAATGTATTCAACTCTGTCCTTAAAAAGGTGATACCTATTTTCCTTCCTGTAGTAGATAACCTTCATGTCAAACAATTAAGGACTTCTAAGAAAAACTCCATAAATATCCAATGGAACCACCTCTAGTTCAACTTCATCCACAAATTTAGATGTAATAGCCAACCTAAGCTTACACTTTTCAGTCACCTACACCTTAGTGTTGTAACATTCCCATCCAAGCAGATAAGGTTTAGGATGCAGTATTGTTTCCAGATTTATCTTTTTAACAACTGCCTGGGATATCAGGTTAGCATGAGAAACAATGTCAAACAAAGTATATAATTTTACATGATTGGTTACCACCCTTATGTGAAACAACTCGTTTCTTTTTCTTGTAAAAATAGAAGGCACAATAGAAGAACTAGAACCAACATGTGAAGAAGATATACCTTTCAAACCCATATATGTGATTTATGTCTCATCGCCATATTTCAATCCTATATCCCATTGAACTATTGTTGCCACCTTCTTCTTTCCCTTCCTATCTCAGAACCACTTGGGCCTTAACTTTGGATGTAGCTTCCAACAATTATCATCATTATGCCCCTCTTTTTTGCAATGGGAACAAGAAATTGTTTCATTTCCCTTCTTCACATAAGTTTTTCTCTTTGGCTTCTCCTTTCCTTTGTCTTTATAGTATTTCAACATAATAACTTCAAGAGAGACTCCACCACCCTATTTACCTGCTTTGATGTAGGTCACTTATACACATACCTCATCTAGGTTAGATGGCTTCAACAAAAAAATAATGTTGCGTATATTCCCATGCAAACTACCAATGTATTTCAAAAGAGTTTCTTGTGTGTTTAGTGGAATATTTAAAGCCAATGAATTTTTACTAAACTCCTTCGTAAAGTGTTGAACACTTTGGTCTTTACATTGTTGTAGAGTTTCCCATTCTATTATTTCCTTTTGGTCATGTGCTAAGGGATAGAATTTCATTTTCAATGCTAACGTAAATTCAAACCATGAGGAAAGAGTTTTACCTTCTTGAAGTCTAGTTTCCCACCATATTAGCATAATACCTTCCAATCAAAGACTCGAGGATAATTGGATTTTTACCTCATTTTCAACAATATTCCGCACAGAGTAATATACTTCCATTTGGCAAATCTAATTATCAATATTTCTAGCAATGAGCTCACCATCATAGACTAGAAAGTCATATTTAATATCCAACTTGAACAATGACTTCTTTGAAGTAGGTTTTCCATGAGGAGATGGAGGAAGAGAATGAGGAGGACTTGAAGGAGGAGAATTTTTTGAATCACCTTTATTTCCCTCATCTTTGACCTCTTTCTTCAATGAGCTACCTTCTCTAGACTTCTTACATTCCTGATACATTTCATCTACCATGGCCTTCATTGCCATGAAAGCCTAACAAAACTCTACTTTGGAACCAAAAGGATTCTCCTCTTGCTCGTGTGATGACATTTCTCATTTTCGAGTGAAGCTTCTCGATCCAATTTTTGGATTTCCTTCAACAAGTGTTCCTTCACCTTGCTTGAGTTTTCTCTTGGTTATCATGCACACTCAAAAACCAACATCAATCCTGCTCTGATACCACTTGATCTAGATCTTTTAAAGTGACTTGGTTTGTGAAAATGTTCAAGTGTGTATGAATCAAGTAAACAAGTTTAACAAATAAATCAAGCATGAAAGATTTAAATGAAGCTAAAATTAAAAATAAATGTAGAAGATCGAGAAGAGAATAAAATAGGAACAAAACCCAATTGATAATAGAGTTCATCCAGTGCAGACTACGTTTCTAAGTCATGCCTCCAAGGGACTAACCTCTTTATTAATTCTTCCAAAATTGCAATTACAAATAAGCAAAAGGCCTCCAAAATCCTGCAACAAACGAGCTCTCTTCTGCCATGAAGTGGTGTTGAAATACCACTAAAAGACGTCTTCCGTTGCTGCAAATTTGAGCTCCAAAACTCCACTTGTTTACAAAATACATAGGGTTGCTAAAACCAAGATCAAAAGCTCTCAACTCTATAAAAACTTCACAACCCAAAGCTTATGGCGCATTGGCAAATCCTTTTAGTATAAATAGTGTTGGGTGTCCGCAACACCGGGGTTGAGCTTGCAGAAGTTGTGGCCCATTCATTGCAACCTATACAAATTTAGAACTTTGTTATGCCTTGACCTAATAAAAAAAAACACGTGGCTTGTGTGACAATGGTTGAGCACATATAATTACATTGCTATCCATTTAAAACATGACCAAACAAATTACCATGTGGCCTAATTACAAAGGAGTTACATGGCATATTGTTTGAGATTTCGATTGAGGTGTTACACCAAATTAACCCTATTTGTGAGGTAGCTCTATTCACACATCAATGTGTAGGCAAACTTTGTTAAGTCATTGAAACAACATGGTTAAAATATATCACATGGTCATTCTATTATAACAATATGGGGACATACAAATGTGGGGTAGGTCCCATGGTCGAGACCGACAACCTGCCCTTTTGGCTCCTATGAAACCACCAAAATTTAAATAAATTTTCAATAATCGTTATAACCAACAACCATGGCTCATTGGTGGAGCCAAGATGCACAATCCCATAGGTCACATGGTTAAACCCCCAGGGTTTAGCCTTTGAACTTTTTTCCTTGTTCAAGGTGCCATGTGGCACTCTTTGATTGGGTCATGTAGAATCTTCCCATTGGACCACACCATGCACACAGTCAACACCCAACTTGGTGCCACGTCAACCTCTTCTTGCCACCTAAGTGCATATCTTGCCACATGTTAACTTTTGATTCTGCCAGGTTAGCGTACAAATTTGATGTGCCATTTTATGATCTTTCCATGTAGAACTATAGGACATGCCATGTGTCACTCTCACCCAATATTTTTATTGTTTAACGTACACTTCATAACACCATAACTTTTGCATACATGCTCCATTCAATACGATTCAAGTTGAGTTGGAATTGTCTCGTTGAGCTCTTCTACATGGCATTGTTTCTATCAAGTTTTGGGAACTTTGGATTTTAGGCTTTTTTGGATCCTCTTGGATCATTGGGTGAGGTGGAGGATTGAGTCCCTGACTCAGGAGCACCGCGAGCTAGATGAAACCAATACCTCCACACTGTGGACTTGTACTAGCATACTAAGCATTTGCTAGGAAGAGTAGTGTTCAATAACAATGAGAGCATGAAGGAGTTTCTCCTTTGCATGGAGGAGCTTCACCTACTTTATCAAATCATGGATGGTCAATTATAACGTCTAGAAGCATTTGTGCTAAGGGATAGTGAACAACCACCTTTAGTGAGGACTACACTAGTTGGATGATAATATGCACTTCATGTGGTTCATCACCACTATTCATAAGTCTTGTTTTTGTTATGATATATAGTTTTCACATGTGTTTTTCAATTTTCTTCTTTTGTGCCTATCAT